>CM077034.1:90315226-91055234 GCA_039090855.1 Macrothele yani
TTTTTGTTCCGTTCTGACTTCTTAGCTGCAAAGCACACACACACACACACACACATAAAAGTTGGATACATTGTACTAAATTTATATATAATATTAATATCACGAATCTGAGCAAGTTGCATGCTTCTGAAAAAGAAAAGACATCAAGTTCTCAAATCATGGGACGCAAGAACAATAAAAAAAGTTTTAAAATACCAGATATTTTACATATGCATATCAAGGGGCATTCTAAGGATGAACGAGAAGCATTTCCAACATTTACTTCAGTCCTAAAACTGATATCAAAAGTAAACCCAAGGTATTCCATTTATTATTGTTCCATACTTCGTCCCACCGAAACTTATCTAATTTAAATGGGGTTTTCATATTTTATAAGTAAAATAACTTTTAAAGAATGAAATGATATAAATAAATAATATCCAGAAATGGAAAAACAGATAAATATTTTATATTGTATCACTTGATAATGAAATAATTTGAGGTATAAGAGAAAAGTATTTACATAAGAAGTCGTCATCATCAAGATCTCTGAAATTTCTTGTAATTCACTTTGGAAACTGAACGCCTGGAATAACGTCCTTCCCTGTTTCCTAGATAAAGAGAGAACGATTTTAAAATGGATGACATTTAGACAACCCAAAAATGCGAGGAAAACATGGCACAATGGTATGAATAGCGAAAAACAAAACAAAAAAAGCATGAGAACATTTCGAGATTCGGACGAAAGGCTAGTCTATTTCCAGCCTTGAATGACAAAGTATTAGAATCAAGTCAATTTAATGCAGAATTTTCCCTAAGTTCCAAATGCTGCTGAAAATGTTCATGTATTTACGGTAACTCTAATCTGTCGGAAACAAAAATCATAATTAAGCGCACACTAAACCGTGCAAATTGTTTTTTATATTTTTAATAAACATAATTGAGAATGAAGCAAAGTTACAAAAGATGTTAAATTACGTTACTGATACCCTTCCTATTAGGAATGGAATAGGATCACAGAGGCACCAAATCTACAGAATCAAACGGATACGTTGTGTAGATTTTTAGCGCGATTTTGAAAATTCTCATAGAGGTTTTTTTTCAAATCAAATAAGTTTACTGAAAAATACCAGAAATGTACAGAAATTTAGTTCGTGATAACGCTCCTAAAAAATTTCGAACCACAAAAAACTCTTTGCCGGCCCAAAACAATCCTTTACCAGAGAGACGAACTCGTTGCAAAGACTACTTTTGCCTTTTTCATCATCTTAAACAAAATTCCATACAAGTTGACAAATGATTCTAATAACACATCAAATAATAAGATCTCTATGCCTTGAGGGTGCTGATAATACAATCTGGATCTATTACGTGGCTTGGTAAAATCCTAAATCAAAAAAATGGAACACATTTTAATGCAAGTAATAGAACAATATTATACAGAACATTTAAAAAATGTGTCTTCTATGTAAACATCTTACCTCCACACTTTTGGTGTCCAAATTCAGGATCTGCGATTTCTTTAATCCTTTTCCCTTCTTAGGGATTAACTTTTCTGGTTACTACGTTTTTCTTGGCAGACTGATCTTTCCCTGCCTGTTGATTTGTTTACAGTGGCAGTATGGAGTGATGTCATTTCTTAAAATCTCTTCCCTGTCAAACAGTTGTTCTTCGACCATCTCTTTCTCTTTGATTCCAGAGTGGATCTCATTGGTTTTGACTGTCTCTTCCTTTTCTTTTTCGTCTGGTTCTTTTATTATCAAGAGAGTAACATCTCTTTCAGAAGGAGATGGACTTCCTTCGGTCACTTTTTCATTCAAACTGAGATTTTCCTTGATATTTATCATGTCTTCTGTCGAAGACTGATTAGCTCTCTTGTCTGTAATTTATCTTCGCTGCAAAAATTGGTTTTCTATTGGCAGCATTGTTTCTTCGGAGACAATGGGAATTTCATTCGTCTTCCACAGTTCTTCTTCTGCAGGCTTCTTATCGCCCTTTCTCTTGAATTCTTGATCATCTTGCTGGATAATCTAAAGCATCCAGTTCTGTTTCTTGGTTTGCTTCTGTCAATCAGTGAAGTGACATTTTCTTCCTTTCCCTGCTTCTGTGACAGTTCCTCTGCTTTTTCTGGACTCCGGATGTTTGGATTTTGGTTTGAATATTTCCACTTCCATCTGCTTCTGTCTTTGCCTTTCTCTAATTTTATACAATCTTGCCAGCCAAGTACGATTTTTGATAAACCCAAATATCGGGTCCTAATCAAATGACGAATTCTTTTCGCGATCGCCTTCTTTACGATCCAAAGCTTTGTCCTGCAAAAAAAAAAAAAAATCAAAACATAGAATGAATACTTTAAAAATTATCGAAATGAACAGTTTATGAAATAAATACTCATTCTAAATTTAATATGAATGGCATGTTATACTAGTAAAGATATAAAATAAGAATTTAAATTTTTGTCATTAAGAAAACCTAATATTTTACTCAAGGGGTAGCATACAAATATAAGCTTCCCAATGTGTAGGTATCTTGGTGTAATTTCTTAGGATAGCTTTTCCTTTTTCTCACTTTTGCGAACTCGTGGTTTAGAAGTGTCAAAAAGTTATTTCGAGTGCTTACAACTGCTTCTACATTTCTAAGACTGTTATTGACTTCTAATAACTTAATGTTTATTTTCTAGAACATGTGAATCACTTAATTGTTTTTGGTTTCTAATCTTTCTCCCTAAAGATTGTAAGGCAAATGCCTTTTTAAACAGCTATTGTCTTCATTTTATTCACCGTATGTTTTTTGCACTAGGATACCATTTTAGAAGTCTGATTTGTGTCATGAAATTAACATAATTTAGGAAAAACAAAATTTCGTCAGTCAGAAGTAACTAATATCAATAAAAAATAATGTTCTTTTCTTTAAAGCTCTCCCCAGACTCAGATATTAAGGTCGTGATTTCAGGCATGTAATTTTGAAGACAACCCATATAAGAAGCTTCATAAATTAATTTAAAAAGAGCTGTTTGTTTTCAAACATCTGTGCAAATATATTCTTCTGGCCGACAGCTTTCCCTTTGTTTCAATAAATTAGTACCTCTGTTATATATTGCTTTCGGGATTATTTTTAGCCAGTACTCTCCATCAGGTAAAACGCTGATGAAACGGATCAGCCTTTTTAGAGATACGCACAGATATACAAAGCTATATATTTTATAAAACATACTATTTATTAATATTAAAAAATTAATTAAATTAATTGAAATTTTTACCGATCCCTACCACAGACGTATCGTAATGAACTACTTTCAGCTTTTCAGGCGACTCCGTGGATCCAGGAGTTCATCAGGCAATTTGGTCCACTCCTTCCTCAGAACACGAGTGAGGCCCAGCTTTGTTTACTGGATGGGGGAGTTTCCAACACTCAATGCGTAGCCTCCCAATTGCGTCGCAGATGTGTCCAATGGGGTTGATATCTGTACAACGTACTGGCAAGTGTCGATGTGATGAATATCCTCGTTTACCAGAATTGTCTGCACTGCTCTCGTACAAGTCGAGGTGTCACGTTCTCATCCATGAACAGCAAGTCTTCGCCTAGAATTAGTATCACAGAATAATCGAACACGACGTAGAAAACCTTCGTTGCAATATCGTTGGCCAGCCATAGTCACATTTTCCCAGCACCCTGTAGCTTCGGTGTGTTCGATAATCGTGACGCCGCCCCACACTGCATGGCCACGGCACCGCAGTATCTGTCCCTTTCCTGGGCACATTCTCGCGCTGGTACCGCAGCATCCCTTTCACGCCAGAGCAACTGATGTCTAGAATCCGAGAACAGACTCTCTTCTGTGAAGAGTACATTGGCCCAATGATGACGTGTCCAATTTCTTTCGTCGATATGACCCCACTGAAAACGTGCGCTAGTTTTTGAGCTCTGAATGAAAGAGAGAAAGACGCAAACGCTACACACCTTCGGGTGTATAGTTGCGGCTATATGTCTTTAAAAGTTTTGTTAGAATTTGTCGGGATATCCAAGCGTTCCTCTACTGGAATGGAGTCTACTCACAATATGATCACCTGTGCTGCGGCGGTTGCGTTTTGTTTTTACAATTAAAAATATGCTCCCTTTCATGCGTCGTAGTAGAGCGAGGGCAACCTCCTAGCATGATTCTGGAACACATTCCATTGGTTTGAAAAGCTGTCTCAGATCCTGGATGTCACACTATGTAAGATTCCAAACTTTCTGGTAACATCACTCACTCGTCGAACTTCTTCCAGGTCCTCTGTAATTCCTTTCCACATGAAATCTTCTAGATGATGTCTTTGAGACATAACGCGTGAATTATACATTCGTATCTTTATGCGTCCACATCGAGATTTTCCTTCCCAGACATGTCGGCTACTGCGCCCTTTTCTCTTTTACCCATTTAAATGACATCTCGTGACTCCTGTTCGCACGATTCGATATTTTGCATGTGCACAGGCTTTCTACTGAACGTCCAGTTATGCAAATTGCCAGGCCAGAAGTGGTTACGTGTAATTCTATGGTTATAACCTTTCAAAAGAGCGTTGGTCCTTAGGTTTGTAGACACCACTGCAAATTCCCGGTTTTTGTTTTAGGAGCAAAGCTTAAAGACTTAGTAGAGTAACTTATATTGTTTAGCACTTTTCATTGACCTTATTACTTCATATTGAAGTTTTTTATTAATATACTGCACAAATACAAAGTTAAATTGGAATGATAATAATCAGCAACTTCAAAGAAAATGCCACTCACGCAAAAATGCTAAACTTAAACAGTTGAACAACAATATAGAAAAATTCATTCATTTAGAGCAATTCACTTGGCAAAAATGAAAAAAAAAAAAAAATGGAAAAATGGGAGAGAAAATGACAGCCAAAGCTTTCATTTTGTGTTACATGAAATCATTCTCCACTTTTAGTTTGCATTCATGCAAAGACATCATTTTTTGTAATAATTGAGAACAGGGAACTGCCCGGCCGTCACTCACTCATTACAGTCCTTCTGGAGAGAAGGGTTCTGGCAGGGATGTATACCTCTTAATTAACCTTCCCTTTTGAGTTTCTGTCTCTTATATAAATATCGTTGCTTCTCTGTTAAAGAGTTGCTTACTGAACGGCGCATTTCTTCTTTGAACAACTTGTTCGTTTGGCAACGCAAACACTGAATCAAATGAAAGTAAAGAATTAAGATGAGTGTGTTGGAGGGTCTGAGGTATTGAAAAACTTGTAGGAGCTGATACTGAGGAGATTTGTTATGTTTATTACGAATATGGATCTTGCTGTTAGGATAATCGGATGATTTGTCAACTGATGATACTGTCAAAGATAAAGTGTATTTGTGACTGCAACTTTCTGTTCGTTATTACTTCATGCATAGAAAATAAAACCAGTTCAAGTTTACGCAAAGTTGCTGTTTTTCTCCTTTATTTTTTTTTTTACACTGGGCGTTATTTTAGTCTGCTGCTGTGAAATTTAGTTGATTACGTGACATGCTCTGCGAATAATTTAGTTCAAGGACATTACACTGTATTTGTGAATTAAATTCGCAATAATAACAACAAAGTTTTAAAATCACTGCCACGGTACCACTAATTACAGTACCGAACTCAAATTGACGCTAGGTCCGGATGACATTTCTGTTTCATGATCCTGTTTCTCTCCCTCCCCTGGAATCAGTGACCATAATTCTACGGTCGGGGACATGCTAATTATCACGATACACTTCTTGGGTCATCAGTTTAAAGCAGAAATCATTTGAACCTTCTGGACACACATCAAGCTATGATCACTGTGTTTTGAACGGAAAGCTATTCACACATCCCATTTTCAACATGTACGTTGCATTAAGAAACGCAGTTGAGGATTGCATTTTGTTTAATCTGTAACGTGGACCCAATTAACGACACATTTATTCGCTGCATATAGGAGAAAGAAATTTTTGTAGAAAAAACACCCTGCACATATAAACCCGACATTTAAAAAATTCCCTCCTTAATTTACAGATGCAATTACAATGAACAATTTAAAACTTGGAATAATGCTGTGCTTCAGATATCTCGCAGTTTTCAAGGAACTGTTTCAAGTTCTTTATTACCAAAGGAGAAATGCAAAATGCATTTTTACAGCAGGTCATCACGAAATCAATTCATTTAAACAGAGAGAGAGAGAGAGAGACAGAGTGAGACAGAGTCAGAGAGAGACAGACAGAGAAAAAGGCAGACTGAAAGAGAAAAAGGAAGAGAGAGGAAAGAGATCCACCTCCGTAGAAAAATATTTCGACATACTCTTGAAAATATTTCATTCTTAAATAGATATTTCTTTCCAGGGTGTCATTTTTATTGGTATGTTATTTTTCTGTATTTCTTTTCTTTATTTTTCATTTCTTCTCGTCTGGATTATGTAAGACCGGAGAGTGATTCAAAAACTTAAAGTCGATAATTCCTACATAAGGGCGTCTTTCCACGCAAAGAGTTCCATTACTCTATGAATAAAACACGAACTCTGTATGCATACTAAGAAAGAATCACATTGATTAGACAAACGCGTCCGTACGTTTTCTTTATTTTTTTCTTGCAGCTGAGTTTCAAATTCGTCCACATAGCAAAGTTATTGTGTGCAACGTTGTACATTTAACATCAACTTCCATGTGAAGAGCAGATGTTACATCAATGTGTTTCCTGTGTTTCTCTTCTTCCTAGGGCCCCTGGACCTTTAGACATTTTAATCAATGGAACGATTGATCAAGTAATCATAAAGTTTTTTACAAAAGAGAAATAAATAAATTAGAACAGGAAGGTATATCGAGTAGTGACTATCTTATGTTACCGTTTCAGGAATCATTTGACACATTACCTTTGAAGAAGCATACAGTTTTGCTGGTGTCCTCGAAGTTGATAAAGCTTTTGAACACAGTTCAGAATATGCTCCTGTTCTTGAAGTAGATGGCCTTAAATATACTTCAGATTGCGGTGCTGTTCTTGAAGTTGATGGCCTTGAACAGAGGGAAGCATTTCCTGGGATTCTTGAAAATAGATGCCTTTTGAAACATCATCATCTGTTTCTAATGTCGAACTTGACCTTGAATAAAGAGACAAAGCATCTGTTTGCGCTCTTTGTGCTGCAGTCTACATCCGCACTTGTACTTGAATCACTATCAGCATCTTCTCCCTTTGATGCTGAAAAGAAAATGTACTTATTGTGAGACATACTTTTACCCTTGAGGGCACTGAAGTTATGTATGATTATTTACATAATGTCAGAAAAAGAGGAAGAAAAACGGAAAAGTAGAAAATGAATGAATAAAAAATAAAAATATAAAAAAAAAACCAGACTTCGAAAAGCCGATTCGGCAACTGTTAAGTTACATTCGAGATGCTTTTGGCAACAATCATTTTTTTCTCCGAGTTGTGACACTCAATTGGGAAACTGACACCTGAATTTATAAAGAAATCATGAAAAGCCTTTTAGACTTTTAATGAGATATATTGTTTCGATTTTATTCATTGTGTTCCGTGTGATGATGCTCTCCTAACAGCAGAAATATGCTGCTGATCCTTACGGTAAGATGGTGACTTTTTCATTTATACACTGCTGGCCACCCAAATGCTACACCAAGAAGGATCCGATTGGCTTCTGAATTCTCGCAGCTTGCGTGTTTGCCAGCGAGAGGACATATGCGTAAACGATTAGCATTGCAGGGCATATGCAAATCATGTGCGTCAGGAACGCCACCGAGAAAGCATTATAAGAAGGGTGCACAGAAAGGCGGGGTGTAAGCAGTGGAAGTGTGTTGTGCTGCCGGACCTGTGCGTAGGAAGCTTCCTGATGCCTCGTCACAGAATACGGCAGTCATTCCAGCACGTTTCGGAGTTCGACAGAAGGGACGAACAGCGGCTTATCGCGACAGCGGTTTGTCGTACCGAGACATCGGTGCGCCCGTGTGGGACGACATCCAGCCACAGTGAAGCAAGTATGGATTCGGTGGGTGCAGGAGGGACGGACAGACCGGATCGTAAGCTTATTGCCGCAGCCGCGGCACACCACCAAACGAGAGGACCGGCATGCTGTGCGGCGGGCATTGACGGCTCGCACGCAGCCACATCACGAACGTTAGCGCAGGAATTCGGGTGTGTTAGACAACAACCTGTGTCAGCACGTGCCGCTCGATCGTCGTCCGCTGGCAGGAGCGGGGACTTATCGCACGGCGCCCATTGCTCCGATTACCAATTGCGTTACACCGCCGGCGAGTGCGGGCGGCAGTGGGCCGCTGAACGCCGCACCTGGACTGCGGAATGGTACAGACATTGTCTTCTCCGATGAATCCCGCTTCTGCCTGCAATACCACAATCGGTCGGATCCGCGTGTGGGGGCACCGCGGCGAGAAACTGTATGACGCCTACATTATGCATTGCCATACCGGGTCCGTTCTCCAGGCAGGCGTTATGGTTTGGGGGCGCAATTGGATATGACACCCGCAACCCTGTGGTGCGCATCGCCGTGTACACTCAACAAACCACCGCTACATCTCCGACGTTTTGGAGCCTGTAGAGACCGGCCAGTGGCCAAGTTTCAAACAGAACAATGCGCGCCCGCACGTGGCACGCATCGTGCAACAATTCTTCACGGCCCACCAGGTGTCACTGCTGCCGTGGCCCGCCTGTTCTTCCGGATATGTCGCCCATCGAACACGTCTTGTCATGTGCTGATCGGCAACCGGCAAGCACCACCCGCGGCTACGCCTGATGATCTGTGGCAATGTGTGGAAGCAGCCTTGGCCGACATACCCCAAGCCACACATCCAAAGCCTCTTTCGTTCGATGCGGGGGCGTGTAGCGGCCGCTATTGACAGCCATGGGGGCCACAGGAACTATTGATGTCTGCGTGCGTTCCTGCAAGTCGCACGGGCCTGTAAGATCAATCGTTTCCATCTTTGTATCTGTTGTTATGTGTCCAGTAAATCTGGCTTTGCTATCTCGTGTCCTTCTTGGTGTTGCATTTTGGGTGGCAAGCAGTGTAATTTCTAAAGTTGCCGTACCCCACAAATGGTGATCACAGTCGGGAGGTTTCTCTACACCATCCTCTAATAAAAACTTTTATGTTTCTTCATCCCTACAGCGCAATAATGCACAACCTCTGGTCATTTGTCTTCTCTTCCTCATTAAGCTATGTCCTTTTTGATTTTCATCTTACGAGCACAGAGCACACGCACAGAGAATTTGCTTCATTTTGCGTGGAACAGGCATTAAAAGGTCAATGTTTCTTACCTTTAATGCCTGTTGAGTGTGTTAAAGGACATCATGAGTATCTGACACTCTTATAGCGAACAATTCTAGAACAAGTTCTACGCTTCTCAGAGTGATGTCATTATTCTTGAAGCGATTCGCCAAAAGCTTTGATAGATTTTTATAGTTTTGAACTAAAGGATTCGTTAGTTATTTTTTGTTCTTTCCTCTTCTTAGAAGTTGGCGCGACATTGTGGCTTTTCTTGATATGGTTTCAAATCTTGTTCTTCGTATGAGGTTTGTCAACGTTTTGTAAAAATGATGATAATGTTTCTCAATTGCTTTGGCATAGATGTTTTTACTAAATAAACGCGGAATTCTGAGAGAAAAAAATAGTATGTTCACCTTCAACGACGAAAACACACAAAAAAGTTGAAGTGTAGTGATTCTTAATTTGCATAACGAACTTCCATGCACTTCTATCCCTAATCCATAGCAGTTTCTTCCAAATACATTTTGTCTACATTAGTGTGCGCTTTTTTCCTTCGCTGCCATGTGGACCAGAACTGCGACCCTGAGTACAGGGATTTTAAACACAGATATTCCACAATAGAATTTTTGTTATACACTGACGGAAAAAAAATCCCAACACCAAGAAGGGGTTAGGCGTGGGAGATAAACGACAGTTTGGTAGGCGGTGAGAGAAGATACAAGACTGTAAGATGACGTTCTATGCAACTTTCGCGTGGTCAGCGCATACGTGTGGCGCTAGTAGCGCCACTCAGGAACATGCAAAAAATAGGTTTGCTGTAAATACGCGCTTTAACGTTCGTGAGCGTTAGTTATCGTTGAGATTCGACGTTAGGGGGTGTTGATGTTAGTCAAGAATGCCTTTAAAGAAGACGAAGAAGCCATTATCAACAGCTCACGGTGTTTGAACGAGGTCGTGTAATAGGGCTACGAGAAGGTGGATTTTCTTTCTGCAATATTGCAGAACGACTTGGCAGGAATGTAGCCACTGTGCATGATTGTTGGCAGCTGTGGTCAAGGGAAAGTACTGCCTCAAGAAGACCGGGTTCCGGCCGGCCACGTGGCACTACTGACAGGGAAGACCGCCGTGTACGGCGCATGGCCGTGGCGCATAGTACCGCGTCCGCGGGAGCAATTCGAGCTGCAGTTGCCACCACAGTGACACAACGAACTGTTACAAATCGGTTACTTGAAGGATAGCTCCGAACCAGACGCCCTGTAGCGTGCATTCCACTTACTCCAAACCACTCCCGTTTGCGACGTCAGTGGTGTCAAGCTAGAGCTCATTGGAGGACGGAGTGGAGATCTGTTGTGTTTTCTGATGAAAGCCGGTTCAGCCTGGGTGCCAGTGATTTCCGTGTGTTGGTTAGAAGGACGCCAGGTGAGCGCCTGCAACCAACCTGTCTGCGGCCGAGACACACTGGACCTACACCTGGAGTTATGGTCTGTAGAGCAATTTCCTATGACAGCAGGAGCACTCTCGTGGTTATCCCACGCACCCTGACGGCACAGTTGTACGTCGGTCTGGTGATTCAACCTGTTGTGCTGCCATTCATGAACATATTGTTTCGATTTTAGACAAGACTTAAAATATGTGCTATGTGTCGTTTCTTCATCCAACAGGATAACGCTCGCCCGCATACCGCTTTTGTAACCCAACATGCTCTACAGAGTGTCGACATGTTGCCGTGGCCTTCTAGATCACCAGATCTCTCACCAATCGAGCACGTATGGGACATCATTGGACGACAACTCCAGCGTCACCCCCAACCAGCATTAACCGTCCCTGTATATGACCGATTAAGTGCAACAGGCATGGAACTCCATCCCACAAACTGACATCCAGCACCTGTACTACACAATGCATGAACGTTTGCGTGCTTGCATTCAACATTCTGGCGGTTACACCGGTTATTAATGTACCAGCATTTCACATTTAAAATGGCTCTTCTCGCGCTTACAGTAAGCTGTGATCTTGAAACCTTAATCGATTAAATATGTTACCTATACAAATGTATTGCCGACATTTCATTACTCTACAACTATTTTTTCGTGGTGTTGGGATTTTTTTCCCGTTACTTTATATAAAGTAGTAACGAATTGCTGTCTCCAGTCGAATTGGTATATGCATGGTGGGAAAAGAGCCGCTCCTGTTAATTATGAGAACTAAAAATAAGTTATTTATCAGCATCGGCCTTCTTATAGATGATGGGTTAAGAAAAATGGAGAAAACAAGATTACCTTTATCGTCCAATGCCTAACTGAAAGAAAAAAATATCTCTTATTTATTTTAATTGTAAAACGTTTTCTTGAAATATACGCCTTCATAACCGCTTCTGGATCTCTTTAACGCTTTTTGTCATTTTGTTAATTTCACAGCTACCACGATGAGTAAATAAATTAGTTCCGACAAGACACTCGGATGTTACATAGAAATTAAACGAGACAATACTGGCAAAACCAAATATGTGTTTTATACCGACATACTTAATAGAAACTCAGAGCAACAACAGGTTAGAATTTATTTCGTTCAGGTGTTTTAAGACAGTCAAAGACATAACACATTAAAGTTTACAAATTGTTTGTTTCATGTGTGACTTGCTTTTAAAATGATCCTTTCCAAGCACTTACCTCTTGCATTATTTTCATACCTCTCTGAATAAACATTTCTTCTTCTCAATTATGTAAAGCACAAGTTAAATGCATCACATTTTAACAAGATTTAAGTTTGCTATTTTAGTAAAATGAAAATGTGGATAATTTTCTGACTTTAGCAGTGGACTTCGAGGTCGAACATACCTGGCATTGAAAATTTGGAGTCGTTCTGCTGAAATTCTCATATACAATGCCAATTATTAGGTCATCGGAAGGGGCGGGTTATAATTTCAGCTGAGTTCTGGGTATAATACTCTGACATGAAAACCATTCATTGCTTTGCTAAAAACACATGTCCATCGAACAGTTCTGAAAATAATTAAAAAATTCTGGCTAGAAACTTTCACATTCTCCCCTCATGAAGACGGTAGTGTTAGCGATAATTACGAAAAAACAATGTCATCGGTGAATAAATTCCTTTATCGATGGTACCAGCTAGCTCTGAAGGAAGTTCTGTACTTTTCTAACTGAACAGAAGACGTTTGCGACTGATGCCGAAAATGACACTAAAATAGCAATTGTTTAGCACATATTTTGTTGGACAAGAAGCTAAAATTGAAAAAATAAAATTCACAATACTCTTCATATCACATGGATGCAGAAAAAACAAAAGGAAAGAAAGGAGCAGATGAAAGTAAGAAAAATGAAATATTGGTTCTTACTGCTGGGAGACTCAAAGTGGAATCTTTTTGCAGGTTTCTCTGCGAAATTCTTGCCTTTTCTCTGACTTGGGCGTTTTCTTTGTAAGTCCTGTTTCTCGCACTCCATGAAGAAGGGAGGCTTTGCGTCTAATCCTAGAGACAAAAGACAAAAAGTCACATATGTGACAATAGCATTCGTGCCCGTTTTCCGAACGGTGAATTTATCAAATCATTTTTTGAACATAAAATTAAAGAAAGGTAAATAAGGGAAACAAAAGTAACTTAAGATCGGTAACTATTTTGCAATTTATAACATGGTTGTGAAGTAAATGCATACGGTTTGACGTAAACTAGCAGCAGGCTTTGGTGCCCCTTAATAAAAATTAAAATTTAATGGAATTTTTGCAGCATTTCAACGTTTCGGGCATAATTATCTTTAAACCTATCAGTATTTTGAGTAGTAAGGCTAATCCTTTTGACTTTTTTGTTTTCCTACTTTTCTAGGTGTAGAAGTGTTAGAAAGGTTCAAGTAGACAATATTCCAAAATCGCCGTTTTGATTCCTTTTTGGTTTTCGGACTCTTCTAGATATTCGAACCTTAAGATCTATCAGCATTTTGAACAGTACAGCTAAGCCACTCTTCTGAATACTTAGGTCTTCAGACTTTTCTAGAAGTGGTAAAAAAATTCAAACGGACAATATTTCAAAGCCGCCATTTTGATTTTCGGACTTTCTAGATATCTCAACCTGAAGACCTATCAGCATGACAATTTTCAGATCTCTAGATTATTTAGAAGTATTCGAACAATTCACTGACGGAAACACTCGCATTTTCCCACTTTGCTTTATATATGTCGAAAATGAAAGGAAAATATTTTAAACTGATTTTAAACTAAAAATCGACATGATAAATTGCTCGTTTTTATAAGATCCATTTTTTTATAGAAGCCACAAAAATTGTGTACTCTTCTTGAACTTCCATTCTATTTTTAGCCAAAAGTTGGACTTCATATCATTAGGAGAACAAAACACACTGAAAATGAAATAGGTTCAATACTTTCAGCATCCATTCTCACTCTCGAACGAGAAGCAATAAGATAGCAGGTCTTTAACATGGGGGTTGGAGGTAACCGTTATTGTAGTATAAAAGATTTAGACTATGTAGGTTACATATGTAAGCGATCAAGAAAGTGAAATCATGATACTTTTTAGATGCGATAATACTATGAATCATTTTATAACAGGAACTCAAGGTTTAATTACATTTTTATTTTATTTTTCCTTTATGTCTAAATTATTGATTTTTGTTCCTTCTTCCTTTTTTATTTCCAAGATATCTTATAGAAAGGTTTTCTGGATGCGGTAGATGGCGATCCAAATTGTAAAAGAAAGAACATTCTAAAAATATTCCATATTTTTCTTGAGGTTTAAAAGTGGTGCTGCTTCTATAAAACATCAATTTTCTGGATCCTAATGTAATTATCACTGGATGATCAGAAACACAACGTTCTTGTCTTAGAAAGCGCAATCAGCTATTTTATGAGTCAAAATACAACAGCAATACACAGAAAAGAAAAAAAAACTGAAAAAAAAGCAGTGACAAATGTGTATTCTAAAATTGACATGAATCATGTGAATTCATCTCTCTGGTAAGAATTTAAAAATAGTAATTTCTCTAATTTATCTTTAAGATTTAAATAGAGCTACCATGCATTTTATGAAGGTTTTGCCTAATCTGAAATGAACAATATATTGTTGACTCACAACTAAAAAAATGAATTAATATCCTAAAATTTAATCTTTCAAGACAGAATTTAGTAGTGTAAATATATAGAAACAAACATTATGAACAATTGTTTGGTTCAGAGAATATCAGACACAATTTGGGAAGTATTCATACAGCAACTGACCTAGAATGAAATACACTGAAATTAGACTTGTGAAAATACTGCATTAAGTAACTACACTATAATTTTTCATTAATAAGGTAACAAATTGGCAATAATACAGCAAGACTGAAATGCATGAATCCAATTCAGCGCCGGTATTCAAATGTACTTACGACTTCAAAAAATCTTTGTAAAACCCTCTCTTTCTAACTGAAATGAATCTGTTTCAGTCAGGGAATTACTGCAACTGGAACGTGCTTTGAATCCCCTCTTTTTATATCTTTCCGAAATTACCTACTTACATTTTCAAACGAAAGGGCATTTTTGGAGACGTTTTGAATGACGCGACTCTTCAAACTTCATGATTGCTGCTCAAGAAAACGAAATATCATAACATTGGAACATGTCACCGTTATTATCTTTGTCTGATGGCTGTATTCAGATTATCCAAGATTACCAAATGTTTAAGGAAATTTTTCATAAATGAAGTCATTCGTACGAAGTTTGTAAGTTATAAATTTGATTTCTAATCCTAACTGGCAACGGGGTCAGTATTTACTTTTGCCAATGTGTCCGACTCCTTCACTGGCATATTCTTTATGTTTCTGCGGTTACTCTTTTAAGTTATTTAATCTACTTTTTAATTTTCTTAAAAGAGACACGATGCAATTTCTATACATAACATTTATATAGTTTTTTACGACAGTAACAAATAAAATCAATAGTTTACAAACGTTTAGAACTTTAAATTTGAAAACAAAGAGAAAATATAATAATAATAATAATAGTAATAATAATAATAATAATAATAATAATAAAGAAATACATTACCAGAGGCGAGCATTGCCATGTAGTTTCTCTTCATATTGAAGAAACGAAGTTTTTCATAATCCGAGATTGCCCTCCAATCTCCCTCGCTAAAATATTCCTTGATGGAATTTTCTATTTCTTCAATACTAGACATCCCTGAACCTTCTGTTTCCTTTATTTTTGATTTTCTGTAACAAATCAATAAAATGTATCTCACTTTCACGTAAAGTGAAATAATTAAACGAGGTTTTTTCGAAAACACAAAAACTTGAAATTTGAATACAATCATTACATGATGTGAACCGTGCACTGAAAATTTTTACAGAGAAGTGATTCTCAATCAGGTCTACCTCAGATCTAGCAAACAAAATTGCGGATTTTCACGTGCTTTGCTTATTGACAAATATTTAGTAGTTTATTGAGAAATCATTTTATTTCTAAATAATATATGCATCTTTTCGAAATTGCTATTTCTATTCTTGGGATGTAAGGTCAGGTGATGCGTAACATCACAGCCTCTCCTTGACAAATGTCAACCCCGCCTTCTCGTGGTGCATCCTGTTCCCACTAAAGGGGCTCTGACGACCGCCCATAGCGGTATAACTATACCATCGGGATTAGAGGAAATTCTATCCCACACTCACCAACCCGCTTGGCCAGCGTGGTGAGTTATGGCCAAACCCCTCCAAAATGATTCCACAACTTAAATCTTGGCCCTCAGTCTCCGACAGCTGGAATGTACCTGGCCAAGGCAGCGGCCAGTGCGACATGAAGGCAGAGGGTGCTAAGAATCCCAGGAGGACCGGACTAGGCTGCCATCTGATGCTGACCTTGGCTACTTACAATGGACGCTCCCTATCTTCTGATTCAAGGCTTCTTGAATTGGAAGAGGAACTACAAAGGATCAAGTGGGACACCGTGGGGCTAAGTGAGGTAAGGAGAAAAGGAGAAGATCTCATCGAACTGAAAAGTGGACATCTCTTCTACTATCGTGGGACAGATACTGGCAGAACTAGTGGTGTTGGATTTATAATAAACAAGAAACTGAAGGATAAAGTTGTAGAAGTTGAAAGTTCTTCTGACAGAGCTGCACGACTTGTTATCCAACTCTCGAAAAGATACAAGGCTCAGATTATTCAAACTTATGCACCCACCACAAGTCATCCTGAAGAAGAAATTGAAGAATTTTATGAGGAAATTTGTCGTCTAAATAATAAAGGTAAGCAGCACTTGAAAGTAATTACGGGAGATTTCAATGCAAAAATAGGGCAACGGCAACAGAATGAAACTTCAGTAGGTAAATTCGGTCATGGCAACAGAAACCAGCGTGAAATACTCTCGTTGAGTTTGCAGAGGCAGAAGGGTTTTTCATCTTGAACTCCTTCTTCAAGAAAAAGCCACACAGGAAATGGACATGGAGACATCCAAATGGGACGACAAGTGAAATTGATTTTATTATGTGTAACAAAAAATTCGTCATAGAAGACTGCAGTGTGCTAAACAAGTTCAACACAGGTAGTGACCATAGATTGGTGAGATGTAAGATGCACCTCAACACTAAACTTGAACGTTGCAAGCTCATAAGACAAGCAAAATCTATTGACATAACCAATCTTAAAAAAACACCATAATACCTTCAAGTTAGAACTGAAGAACAGGTTCTCTGCTCTAGAAGGCCTAACATCGGAAGAAGTGGACATCTCTGAAGTTAACAGAAAAGTAACCAAAGCTCTTATGGAAACAGCAACAAAATTAGCTGGGTCTAAGAACAAGTTGCATGTGAACAAATTATCAGGAAAAACCAAAATGTTGATGCAAAAAGAAGAGAGATGAGGACAACTAAAGAAGATGTGACTTCCAAAGTGGAATATATAGAGCTATGCAAGACAGTAAGAAAAAGTATCACTGAAGACGTAAGGAAATTCAACTGTGAACTAGTGAGGAAAGCAATTGAAAACAACCAAAGCCTAAAGATAGCAAAGGGACATCTCAGTAAGGGAAGAAAACAGATTATGGCACTGAGAAAAGAAGATGGTTCTGTAACAAGAAATAGAGGCGAAATTTTGACAAGAGTGAAAGATTTCTACTCCAAATTATATGAAAGGGATGATATATGCACTCCAGACATCATGAAAGATACCAGTACCAGAGTTCCTCCAGTCCTTCCAGCAGAAGTTGCACATGCAATCAAGAACATGAAGCGAGGAAAAGCTCCAGGAGAAGATGGAATTACTGTAGACATCATACAAGAAGCAAGTGGAGAAATCGAAACAGTACTCGCTCAAATTTTCACTCGATGCCTTAATGAAGGAAAGATTCCTGAGGATTGGAACACCGCTACAATGATCCTGCTACATAAGAAAGGTGACATTGAGGATCTCGGAAACTACAGACCTATTAGCCTCCTATCAGTAGTTTATAAAATCTTCACTAAAGTTCTTTCACACCGCTTGAAGGTAACACTGGACATGGCTCAACCGAGAGAACAAGCTGGATTCAGGAGTGGCTACAGCACAATAGATCATATCCACGTGCTGAGAGAACTAATTGAAAGAGCGAGGGAATATGAACAACCATTGTGCATGGCTTTTATCGATTATGAAAAAGCCTCTGATTCGGTGAAACCATCAGCAGTTACAATGGCTCTGAAAACCTTCGGTATTGAAGATGCATACATTAATATTATTAATAACATCTATGAAAATGCAAGTGCAAAGATTAGGCTGTTTGAAAATAGAACACACGTAAAAATTCGAAAAGGAGTGAGACAAGGTGACACCATATCTCCGAAGCACTTTAATGTCACATTGGAAAATGTCTTTCAATCACTGAACTGGGAAAACAAAGGCATAAAGATTAATGGAGATTATCTAACCCACCTTCGTTTTGCTGATGACGTAGTCATTTTTGCAACTACCCCATCAGAGCTGAAGAGTATGATCCAGGAACTTGCTGACAAGAGTAAAGAAGTGGGATTAAAAATGAACTTTCAGAAGACAAAAGTGATGTTCAATGCTTTTACAAGAAATGAAGATTTATCGATTGATGGAGAAAAGCTGGAGATAACAGACACGTACGTTTATCTTGGACAGCAGATATCAAGTGAGGGTCACATTGATGAAGAAATTAATCGGCGTACAAAACTTTGCCTGGAGAGCTTTTGGAAGAAACAGCATAATTTTCAAGAGCAATATGCCATTATGTCTTAAAAGAAAAGTGTTTGATCAATGCATCCTTCCAGTGCTTACGTATGGTGCAGAGACGTGGACCTTAACTAAAAGAGACATACAAAGGCTGCAGACAACTCAAAACAGCATGGAGAGGTCCATACTTGGTGTAACCAGGAGAGATAAGAAGAGGAACTCGTGGATCCGAAAAATGACAAGAGTGGAAGACATCATGATCAGAGGTAAATCCCTGAAATGGCAATGGGCTGGACATACTGCCAGAAGGACAGATCATCGATGGACAGCCGAAATTTTAGATTGGATTCCAAGGGACAGGAAAAGACCCAGAAGAAGACCACATGGGAGATGGGTGGATGAAATTCGAAAGTATGCAGGGGTGACATGGAGGAGACTGGCACAAGACAGACCGTTGTGGAGGAAACTTGGGAGACCTTCGTCCAGCAGTGGATTGATAATGGTTGACAATGATGATGATGATGATGATTTCTATTCTTATACAGACTGTGGGAGGAAATAGAATTTCCAGACTTTCGGCTAAATATCGGATGAGACTACGGAGCTTGGTCTCTCTCTCTCTTGAATTCTGTAGGAAGCTTGCGCGGTGTGAAGACGAGAAACAGACAAACCCAGAAATTCGTTCCTTAAATGGTAATGAGTCTTTCCTCGTGTCATAGCAATGTGTACAAATAAGAATTCGAATACGTTGCCGTGTCGCACTCACCAGGCATTATACATGTGAGCACCCAAGACTAGATCTATATGTGTGTGTGTGTGTGTGTGTGTGTGTGTGTGTGTAACGATCGGTTTGTTTTGTTATCAATCGCGTGGCCGTTGCAAACAACAGTTGCAGCCAAATGGATAAGGTTCTAAAATGTGCAAGCTTTGAAGCTGAATAAAATGGAACGAGAGTAAGAAATTAACCTGAGACATAAATAACGTTGTTCTGCTGGAAGTTCAACAGAACGATAGTGAAAAGCTGAAGCAAGAACTTGCCAGACCTTATGAACTGATCTATCTTATTTTCTCATTTTTCAGCTTAATAGGAGGATCTTCTTGTATATATGCTGTTCTTATATTCTTCTAAGAATGTTACTTTTAATTTATTAAATAAACTAACCGTTTGATCCGCATAAAGCTTTGACAGAGTGAAACAATATCATTTCCCTTTAAAACCTCAGCCAGTTTCTGACAAATTGACAGTGGGCAATATTTTAGAAGGCGAACTGATGTATACATATGAGGAATGTGGACTAAGGAAAATAAGGGCTGCTTCGGAACAATGGCTGCCTATTCTTGACAAAGCTTACCAGTTGTTGTACACAGAAGTTAATTGACACTGGTGCCCTTCATTTAGACCATAATTTAACGAAGACTGCTGATGTCAGACAAAAAGGCAGGAGACAGCAAGGAAGCGGGACTTAAAGACCACACACACGCAGACGGTGATGTTTGCCTCTCAGTGGAAGCCAATGCTGGGAGCTACGTGCTTGGGTATATAGCATCATGACAAAGGAAACAAAATTGCGAATCCACGCAGAACAAAATGCTCAGATGAAAAAAGAGTATTAAATATGAACGCCCTGATTGCAAAATAAAACTAAGGTGTGCCCTAAATTCTAGGTAAGTGCATTAACTCCCTGACTTTTAAAATATCGGACTAGCTGAGGCACAATCAAAGGGAAAAAGTTTTAATGTTTAAAAAAACGAAAAATGTCTCTCTCTCTCTTTCTCTCTAACACACGACACTACCTCAGCAAAACAGAAGAAGTTCAGGAACTTTAAAATGTCAGATCTACAGAATTTCTGAGAGTAACACCTTTGAATCATCGTGCTACTACAAATCTGAACACATTAAGGACTACAGGAACCTAAGATTCCTAGTGGGACACGCCACATCAATATGAAAGAAAAGAAACGACACATACCACAATGAATGAATGAATTATAAAACGGCTGGAATTGGAACATTTTATGGGGAAAATGTTTGTACGAAGCTTTATCTGTCATTCCTCCTGGCTTCGAGCCAACTCGAAATGAATTGGCCAAGGCTTCTAGCTGCTGGCATTCCACCATGGATCCAAAATGTGACCGAATTCCGTTCCTTGATCATCCATGGTTTGTTTTCAAGATGGCGCTGGATCCCTCCCTTCTCTGGAACCAGTAACTCTAATTTACGGACGAGCCACTCCTTATATCTCTAAGTAATGGTGATCTCTAAAACCTCTGTTGAGAATTCATTCTGCAAGAACTGATTTCTATGAACCCCTTTAAGAAATGGACTGCCCTTTCCTGTTCCAGGACAATTGAAAAGTCAGTAACAGAATACAGGCGGAGCGGCATAATAAATGGAGTAAAACATGCATGCGGAATGGAATAACTATAGTAAGACATCTTTTACTCTCTCTAGTAGAAGACTGTAATGGAGGATGAATACTAAAGTGTAAGACTGTTGTACAGCCTCATACCGTACAGAATAGATATCACAGTTCGCCATTAAGAAGATGCATGGAAAACAAGTTTGCCGTGGCCGGGATGAAAACGCTTAGGTGAATGTTAGGTGTCATCAGGTGAAAAAAACATACACAAAAAAAATCACGCAACAATGAACACTTCTAATTGAGGTATTAATTATCGTGCAGGGAGAAAAACTGTGCACGTAGATGTACTCCAATACCACTAATTAATAAATGCTTTTCAAACTATACTAGGAAATGATATAAACATATGTATTTAACGGAAAAAAATATTTCCATAAATTCTTTAAAGACTGCTGCAGTTTGTGTTAAATATTCATTCAATAAGAACTTCTTTCTGTGAACAAACACTGAAACGAGTCTATTAGAAATATTTACGGCACATGGCACAGTTAAAATTACTGTTATACATTTTGATGAAGGAATGGACTTTAACATACAACAAACAGTAGTAATGATAATAATAGCAACGACTGTGAATGATACCCCAAAAATCACAGATCACAACAAGAATTTGCTGCAACAAAAATCAGTAATATTTTACGCTACATAATAGCGCTGGGACCGAATCGAGACCGAACTAAAGGATAAGCGATGTGCTCGTCCTACGACGATAGATGGATTCCTTCCTCGGGATCAATTTTCTAGAATTTAGGATCAGCGAAGTAAAATTCACCAATCTTGTAGCCTTTAATGCCCAAAGGCTTTGTTGCACCTCGAAACAAAAAAACAAAAAAAAAAAAAAAAAAAAAAGGGGGGGTAGCAGACCTACTCCAAGGGAAATACTAAAGAAACAGCAAAACGATACGACATTATGTTTCACGGTGAAGTTAAATTCTCCAACAGCAGGAAAAAGTACTATTAATATCTCTTACACCAAATATCTTTCAGTTCATCTCAATTCGAAGGTTTCTCATGCTGGAAAAAATGATTTTGTTTTCGGTTTGAAACATCGTCATGATGAAAGGGGAACTTTTGCGATATGAAAGAATTTACTGAATTACGTTTCTAGTTCTACAAACATTTTTCTCGAAGGCAGAAAAATATATAATATGAAAATCTAGACTCTTTCCAAAAATTCTTATATATTTTGTAAAACAAAATGAACGATTGAATATGACTGTCTCTACGTGACAATGATTTCACTGCACCTTTGGGAAGAGAGAAACGTGTTTCCGAATATGTAAAAGGAAGAAACCAGATTTGACAGCGTAAACCATAATTTATATTTGTTTCCACTGCAGCAACATAACAGACAACCATTTTAAACTTTACATTGGAAATTTCAGGAAAAATGTAAATTATAATAACAAAAGTTCGTTACGTTAGAAAGTAGGCAATGTATATCCATCGGTTTTGTAAATCAACAACACTAATGTGATGTCTATAAAAATCAGGTTTTTAGTCTGCCCTAAATACTGAAAATTTGGAAACACGCATCATTAAGAAATGCACTTTAAACATCTCAATGGATTCTCATTTTGCCAGAAAATACCGAAAATTTAGCAATGTAGGTGACGATTGTTTCAGTACTAACATCATATTTGTTTTCGATGAGAGAAATGACATTTTTGTTGCAGCAGAAACATCGCTTTACCTTATAAATGGTAACCAAATTTCAGAAATAGCACAAACCACCCAGAAAGTGTCTGCTCAAAATGTAAATGCAACCATCCACGAATATGGGAAAACACGAACACGATAATCTTTATTTATTTATCTCCGACTGGTTGCTTCTTTATGGTCTGCTAAAAGATCAGGCATTTTGTTTTTGAAGCACACTGATACGAAAAGTGAAGCTACATATAATGCGTTTCTTAAACTCTTGTTTAAATACAGTATGTACATTGTGTATTGACTTTTAATTACCTAAAAGTAAAATTTAGATCAAAATACTATTCAAATCAATTGAATTTACTTCTGTTGCGCCATTTTGAACTGAAGCCATTTGCCGAACAGACAGTGTATGTTCAGTGAAAGGCGATCGACCAAGTAGAAAATTGCCCACAAAGTTAAAATTTTACTAACGCATTTCCCTCATAATTTTAGCGTTTTTATTAAAACCAAACATTGTGCACACACAAAATGAGAAGTCATAAAAATATTTCCAAATATAAAAATTAAATTTCTACTTACAATAAATCTTAAGAAGCAGTCCTACGTAGATAACTGACTGCGTCTGAGGAAAAAGAAACAAGTTCATCTGCCGGTCGTCACGCATGGCTGTTGCCGTTCAGGAGTTTCGCAATACAGTTCAATTTCTTCCAAATTCGATATCTTTTTATGACGTCACATGCAAGCATATGTTATGACATCATTTTCCTCAAAGAGCATTCTTACCCATTGCTAATTGCAGCAGTTTGGAGACAATATTCTTTTCCCCTCTACATTCCCCTCCTTTTTATTTTTCTACCGATATTTTGTCGTGTCAAAATCGGTATTTTTGAATCTTGAACCCACAGATAAATATTAGAACATGGGCCTTGTCGTGCCGGTGTGATATTTTCTTTTGCTTTCAGCTTTTTTAGGAAGTGGAAGAAATACTCAACAAGGCTGATTGAATGAATTTCTTGATCAGTACATTTTCTGATATAAAATTAAACGTTCTAAATGAGCTTCAAGGTATTTTATCGCACGTTATCGAAACTAGTCCATGAACTGAAGATGATTTCGAAGACACTTTTCTCTCCTCTTTTGAAACTATGACTCTCAAAATAACCATTAGTGACATCAATTGAGAACAAATACAGTAATCCGAAAATTAGAAAAAACTGCAATTTATCTAAAACTGATAGCAGTTATTCAATGCTGTAAAGAGTATCCTTCTTATCTCTTGATAAAATTCACATATCTTGGGAAACGCATAACTACAGCCTTAGTCAGGGGCGTATTTGTAGGCGGGTGGACGAAGGGGCCTCGGCCTTCCGAAAGTGTATCAATTTTTGGTTAAAACACGACTTACATTAGAAAAAAGTACTTTAATATAATAAAATGCATCAAAGTAATTATAAATTAATGCTTTAATTGTTTTAATTTATTTCTCACTAATTTTTTGGTACCGGTGGATTTCAAAAAATTCTTTTTCGAAGCCCCCTCCCTAAAAATAATTCTAAATAAGCCACCTGCTCTTAGCCTGGTAGCAATGAAAATTATAACAAGAAATTCCGATGACTCGCTAATTGTCTTGATCAAGGATATTGCTTTCATGTCTAAAATTGACCGCTGAAAGCAGAAATGCACTGGCAAATGCACGGTCAAATCACTTTATTGTGACCACCAGCTAATATCCAGAGTAACCGCCACAGATGCTCAATTGGGTTTAAGTCTGGTAGATTAGGGGGCTTGGGAAGTTCTTTGAAGTCTTCATCGTGCTCTTTCAACCAGTCTCGGACATTTTCCAGCTGTGTGACACGTCGTATTGTCGTGCTGGAAGATACCTTCCGCCCCAGGGATGACAATCAGCAAGTATGGGTTTACGTGGTCTGCAAGGATGGTCTATAGTGCCTTCCACAGGTATAAGTGGACCCAGAGAATACCACGAACACATTACCCAGACCATAACCATGCCCCCATCAACTTGTGTTCTTCCAGCAATGGTTGAAGAGTGTTTGTTCTCCGATGTTTCTCGCTTTATACGCCAACGTTCATCCTTTCCATGAAGCAGAAAACATGACTCATCGGAGAAGGCAATTCTTTGCTAATCGGCGGAGGTCCAATTCCGATACTCCGTGCAAATGTAAGCTTTTTCTGCCGATGCACCTTTGTTAGCATAGATGCAGAGACTATCCGTCTGCATCGGAGACCCATACGCAGCAGGGTTCGCTGAACTGTCGCTTTAGCCACAGTTCCTGTAGCCCCCTGGTTCATTCGGGCAGTGAGTTGCTCAACTATAGCGTGTCGACCAGCCCTCACGCACCTTCGCAGCCGACGTTCACCTCTCACATTAATGGCACGCGGTGCTCCGCAGTTTTCACATTGCTTATTCGCAATGGTGCCATTTCTCCAATCACGGGACACTTTAACCACAGCAGCACGCGAACAGTTCACAAACTGCGCTGTTTCGGAAATACTGCCACTCTTGGCCCGAAAGTCGATAATCATCCCTTTTTGCAAATCCGATAAATCGTTTCTTTTATTCATGACAGCAACGAGTGATATGTTTTCAGAATGCCTACATCGCACATTATGTACCCTATAAGCCAGCTCACGACATGTGCCTTCTTTCATTGGCTACGCGCTGTTGACGTTAAAAGTAGGAGGTGTTCACAATAATGTGACTCGACTATGTATAATTCTGCGTCTACTAATTTAGTAGGTAAATTAGCATGGGAACCTTGGTATATCGCTAAGTTTGTACATGTATGGAAGGAGAGAGTTTTGTGCACGATTCCCAGTTACAGCCCATCCAGTTCTGTTTTTTTTTCAGAGTTTCCATGGAACACAACGCGAATACGTGGATGGATGCCTAAAATCTTCGCAGAAAATCTGAAGCGTTTCTGGCGTTGCCTTTGTATCGCTCCGGTCACTCAAACTTACACGAAAATCAATTTTGTTTTACACGAAAAAGAATTTAGCGGATCTAACATCTGAAAACAGAGATATCGTTGTGAATACATTTTTACGAAAATGAAGATATCCAGGAAATTATTATTGTTCATATGTATTTTAGATAAATTTCCGATCCAGAGGGTAATTTGTGTATCACATAAATTCGAAAACTTGTGGATAATCATGATCATCGTTGCAAGTATTAGATTTATTACGAAAACAGTTCGGAAAATCTAATATATTATTGTGTTGCTGTATATACAACCCATGGAAAAGTTTTTTCAACCTGCCTTATAGGTGTGGAGATAGCATGTCCACAGATGAATAATAGATGAATAGTAATACATCATAGTAATTCTTCTGCCTTTCCCTCCACACCCCCCCTTCCCTCCGTTCTTTTTTGACGAATGTCTGTACGACACTACAGCGGGTGATATTTAGATAGGCTTGAATTTTTTTTCCGAGGAATCGCAAGAGAAACTTTCCATTTGAGTCGTTTTAAGTTAATTTGCTGTTTTAGCTTAAATTTTCGTCCAAGAATCATTAATTGAATTTCACTCCCTTCTAAACTCATAGACTGAATTTCCATCAGTGTGGTGTGAAGCTTATACGCTCTAATTATCTATTTACCCTTTATGCCCTTTTCTGCTGAAGGACAGCGGCAAATAATTTTTATCTTTTGGAAGTTTTACGAAGCCCTGATTCAAAATGGAGACACGAAAAACACGTTGGCAATTGTTTTCCCTTCTTTCTTCTTTTTTAGTCATAAAATGATGTACTAATGGATATGAAAAACAATGTGTTGTATTTTCACTTTGAGAATATGTGAAAATGATGTCTTTTCATCTATGTGGAGAACTAAAAAAATTTCATTTTGCCATTGTTAAGATCAAGAATTAGCGTGCTTCACCACATACTGTTAATCAGCATATAGTTCTCTGGTAGTCTTTCTATTTCTTTGAAATTTCGTGTACTAAATTTTATTGCGGTTAGGAGAGGTGTAAATATGATCTAATACTGGAGTAGTAAAAAAAGAAAATGAAAACTTCTTTGATATTGAAATTTTTTTTAAAATTATAATTGCTATGGAATTTTTTCCTAATTGCAATAGAATTTTTCCGAGTGCAGTTGAGAAAAGCATTTTCTCAACAATTTGAGCAATTCACATCTCCAACTCTTCCATATTCTAGGAATTACAAAGCAATTTGTTTACGGATGTGCATGCAGTGGTTTACATGTATTACTACAACTTTTCCTTAGTGCATCTTTTCTTTCCGCTATTACTTTAAAGGTGATGCACACCGAAATCCCGACGACATGGCAATATGCACGTCGGTTTCGTAAAACTGAAAGCCCATCTACGAAATCCCATGCGAAGACCGTCTTGCTTTATGCCGGTATAACTTTCTCTTACTTTTATTTTACTTTCTCTCCCTTTATATAAATAAACATTGCATGAAGGTGCTTCTACATTTAGGCCAAAATAAACGGAGACATAGTTTGACCTCTGCTAACCGTTTTGAGCGAAAATTTCTGTTTACTGCAGTCCTGCGTTATACAAGTATAATTTCATGCAATCGGGCATTATGAAAACACTATTACACTCTACAGACAAGAAAACGTGAATTTTTCATTATAAATGACTAAAAGGGTAGAGTAGTTTTCATGACGCACAATGATCTCGAACGAAAGCCTTAAAATTCTGAGAGAGTGGGAAGATGTATAGCGAAAGAGTCCTTTTAGGTCGTCCCGGTGGCTCAGTAGCCTAAGCGTTGGCTTCTGACCATTCGTCCGAGATGGGTCTGGGTTCGAATCCTGATGAGACATGGGCGTTGTGTTTGTCTTATAGCACTGTCTCTCTCCTTTCTTTGGAACCAGTGACCCTAAATCAGGAAAAGGCGACTGTTTTTAGCCCATTGACAATTGAGTTGCTCACGGTGGTCGCTAAATCTCTAAAAATAAAAAATACTTTTTTGGCGATGGTAAATTTCGAAACCAGATCTTCCTACTCAAGAGCGGGATATTCTCCAAAAACGAACTACGCCGAAAGGGCTTACCACTACAACTTGCAGTTTCGACTCCTACATCACCTCAGTGGCACGTCACATATCCTCCACCCCTTAGAAAGGCTGGGCACGGGTCCACAGACAAACCAGAATCTCACTGTAGAAGAAATTAATTTTATTTCCGGGCGATGTGTGAAAAAATCATCTCTCTTTTTTGTTTCAACCTTAACGACCAGGAGACTCGTTTTGCTTTCGGGCGCCAATATAGCGAGCAAAGACTTTTCTGCCGGCGGTGGCGTTCAAATTCACGGATCCCTACTCCAGAGCCAGGTATTATTTCATCTGAACTACGCCGCAAGGCTTATCGCTGCAACTTGCCGTTTTGACTAATGCACCTCAGCGGTACATCACAGACGTTAATGACAGAAATGAGCCCAGGAATACCAATTGCGGTTTGACGGAAAGTTATGGAAAAGATATGTCATTGTCTACGAAATACAACTGGAAGGCAGCAGATATATTTCGTCTGCTTCATAAGATGAAACACTTGGATGACATGCCTCCATTTGAAAGTAAGAGATGTTTCTGTTAAAACAATGACCCAAGTTGAATAGGATACGGTGCTGCGGAACGAAATGTTGACCCTAAAACGTTTTGTAGCCAAAATTATATTTTATAGCTGAAAGCAACATCTGAAAGGGTGTCCGAGAATTATTGGACACATTACAAAATTATATAAAACAATACATTAAACAGATAGAAAGAAACTGACTGTACTAACTTACAATGTAACTACACAAGTTAATAAATTTCGATGTGAGATCCCTTGGTTGCTCGTAGTACGTCCAAGCGATGCTCGATTTCATGCCATGTATTGGTAAGCATTTGAGGAGTTATGGAATTAATAGCAGCTGTGATACGCTGCTTCAGTTCCTGCAAATCAGTACAAGGTGACTGATAGACACGATCCTTCACATAACTCCACATGAAATAATCCAGTGGAGTTAGATGTGGAGAGCGAGGAAGCCACGGAATGGGACCACCACGCACAATCCATCTGTTGGAGAAATGCTCATTTAGGCAGTTACGTACACACGTTGACCAATGCGGAGTCTTGTTGGCAAAAGACGTTGTCATATTTTTTGATCTGGGGTATAGCGAAATTTTCTAACACCATCATACTCTTAATGGTACCGTCTTTTAACTTTAATGACAGACTTTAATTTCGCAAGCCATAACACACACATCGCCTTCTGCTGTGCAGATGACATGACTACTGATTGCGCATTTCTGATACATTCCTCATCAGGCCACTCCTAGCGCCATCTATAGGATTCTGAATTCTGCAAAACCAAAGTATAGAAACCGTGTTAGTAATACGTGACATAGAAAAACAGACAATGCTCATAGTATTTTTTGTACATAATTTTGTAATGTGTCCAATAATTCTCGGACACCCTGTATATTCATGTACAATTTTGAAAGTGCATGTCGAGCACTTAGATAGGTGGATAAACGCTCTTTCTCTCATCTGTTCTTCTCAAAAAGAAAAACAAAGTAATGTGTCTATATGCATGCTAAGCATGGTGTGACACTTTCTTCTCCAACGGAAACCCTCAATACCCACTATGAGGCTGATAGTTAGAACTCACTAAACGACAAGAATGTCGTACGCTTTCTTGTGTGGACGGTTTCCTTCCTCGACGGAGGGAAGTTGGTCCCCAGATGTGCGTAGGGTAAATAAGTCATTCATATCTTGCCCAGAATTCGAAAACAGAACGAACATACACAGCTTGGTCACAAGATATGTGTGAATCAGTCTTATAAAAAAGGAAAAAGGAAAATGTGTAAACAGGAATTTAAAGGTTGCATAAAACTTTTCCAAGTTCACTTCGTTTATTTTTTATGTTTCGCACTATTTTATTTCATTCATTTTACATATTTATTTAAATAGAACTCAATAAATATTCCTCTCCCAACAGCGAATAAATCTAGAGGGAACTGCGAATGTACTATTTTGAACTCCTTCGTTTTTCTGGGTGTAGGGAAGGGAAAAAATCAAAACCGAAGAGCAAACACCAAAACTAAGATAACAGTTCAGGAAATAGCTTTACGTCGACCAAACCCATGGACACGCTTTCTGCAACGGCAAAATGGAAATCATTCAGAGTGCCCAATGAGTGTAAAGATTTTGTAAATGTGAGGAATGTGAAGTCAAGAACATTGTCGTTTCACTTTGTTTTATTTTTTAATTCGTCCAATGAACACCAAAAAACAGAAGTATTCCTAAACGCTGACATATTCTCTAATAAGTTTTCTCTTCAAAGATTACTGATTACAAAACTTTGACACAGTCTCTCGCTTGATCGAAAATTTAACTCGACCAAACAAATTCAGAAATCCAACTCACAATTCAAATTCATGTCTTCATCTTTGACTCAAGCATAAAAATGATTTTTGCTGGATTATAAAAACAATTTTTCCTTGCATTGGATTAATACATTAACAGCGAGACTATTACCAAAGTTTTGGAATATGCACCTGATTTCACAGTAATTTGTCACTGATACAAAAAGCAAAAAAAGAAATACTATGAACGATAGCTTAAATTTCTTTCTGGAACTTCTGCGCACAAACCAGTTCGCCATTTTGTTTTTCTGGCCAACTCACCACGAAATAAAGTAAAGCAGAATCCAATAAAACATTTATATATATGAAATAAACATGCCAAATGCTTAACCGTCACCTCAAAATTTTGATTTTAAAGAATACATTGTTGACATCAAAGCAGTTTAGGGCAAATACATTTGAATTATCAACATAACAGATCTCATAAACGCATCAATTTTCCAGTATAGCGAAAGAAATGACTGGTAAATATGCAAATTTTTAAATGCAGAATGCGATCTTACAATGAAACTATCTGTTAATACGACACATTTATAAAAATAAGTTCGAAACTTTAAAATGTCAGGCATAGACTTCTCTTTCTGACTGCCATATATGAACTACATAAAACCATCTGCCTGGCAGACGGTTTTCCTTCACCCATAAGTGAAGGCATCAAAGACGCTTTAATTGCGCAGTACGTATTAGCATTTTCACAACACTCGTCAACTTTTTCATTTTAATTTAATGATATATCGATAAATCCGAAATTATGCCACCCTTTATGTTTTCCGAAATATTGACAAATCAAATTTTTACTTACGAAATACCTTCGCCATTATGTGGAAGATAGAAGAACTAACTCTTCTGAATGTGCAACACACCTAACTGCGTCACACTAAAGTAAAACTCCGTCTGCCTGTGAGATGGCTGATTGTGCAGGTGTTGCCACTCGGGCCAATCTAATATTCGTTAGTTGCTTCGCATAAAATCTAAATTTATTTCGAGAAGAGGTCAGAGTGCAAGTCAGTGTCATTCCACAACTGCATAAGAAAGGGTATTTCAATCACCTGATCATGAAAGTCTTCTGGCAGACGCTTATAAATAACAATTTAGTGTCATCCATTTATATAAATAGACATTACTATAATAAAATGTGTCGTTGGAAAATTAACTTTAGAACTGGTGTATTTAAATTCTGCATTTACAAAATTACATTTAGGCCAAAATAATCGAAGACATAGATCTAGCTCTACAGAACATTTTCAGTGAAAATTTCTGCCGCATTATGAAATTATAACTTCAGGCAATTTTGCATTACGAAAATATTTCAGCCCTATGAAGACAAGGAACTTAAATATTTTATCGGTTATAAAAGCCTAGCAGCGTACAGCCAGTTATTTGATGGACCGCGAACTATAACGAAAGTCTTATAATTCTGTTAACAAGAGAAACACACAAAAGATACTCCAACTGGGGGCTCGTAGAGGTAGGAGGGTGCAGAAACGGTCAGTTAAAAAGAATATCTCTGCTTGTCGAATATACTTTTTTTTCAGTGATTCATTAACTACAGCCGTGAGGCTATAAGCAGTCGCCTGTCTTTGGGGCCACTGGTTCCCTGGTGGGGAAAGAGCCAGCGTCATAAGATAAACACACCAGTCATGCATCATCCAAAACTCGAATATGGTCCTAACTTGAATAGCCCGACACTTACGCCTCTGATCTCTCGGCCACCGGGGAGGTGTGAATTATAGTAGAAGGACAGCAGATGTGTTTTCTGTCCTTCATCAGATGAGAAAGTCGGAAAGACATTTCCGTTTGCACATAAGAGATAAGGATTTTAGTGGAGAAAAATGGGGGTAATGACCAAATTTAGCAATGTGTTGAAAAACTACATGGTGGAGTTGAAGGTACTAAATATTTTAGCCGGCCAACTGCACCTGAAATCTAACAAAGCTGCATTTCAATTATGATACATATTCATATGCTTTCACGGTTTTGGAAGTGCATGTGGAGCGCCTACACTGTTAGAAATTTTGTGGTAGGTTGCACCAAAAAGTGATGGTACAAGAGTTGCACCACTTTCGGAGAAAAGGTACACCATTGTTTTATGCAAACAAAACCCAGCAACGTGGTGCAACTTTGAACCACGTTGCGGTACAAGGTTGCACTACATTATGGTGCGAGGTTGCACTATGTTCTTGGGTGTCGTTTGCACCACACACAGTGCCCAACTAAGTGCTAAATCCATGTTGAGTGTCTAGCTAACACGAGCTGTCAACTCCTGTGTTTTTATACGTAAATTATTGGAACGTGCCTCAGGGAAAACATCGTGCCTCGAATGAGAGATGAGCAGATTTGATGCCCTGTTGGAAGCTGTTAACAGAAGTTCTGCATCATGGAATTAAATTTTTGGTGAAATCCGGCATAAAAACAGGTAGAATATTTTGAATGGATTTTTACGCAGTGAAAATGGTAAAAAAATAAAAATTGAAAAGAGACCAGTTTTACGGGTAGGAAATTTGGTAATGGGAAATTTTACACTATTTTTACGTACGACGTAGTATGAAGTAGATGCCGTATCATTGTCATGACGTATAAGTCAAATCGGCAAAGTTGCATCGATTAGCCTTGCCGGTGTAGTTCAGTTGGGAGAATAGTCGCCTCCGGAGCAACAAAACGTGGATTCGAATTAACCGCAGGCAGAGAAGTTATACGCTATAAGGTTTAAAGGATAACTGTCTTGTAAGGCAAAGGTGCTATTTTTTTCCCGTGATCAAACAAAGACACCCACATAAAAAAAATTATAAAAACGAAAGAACGAAAACCAAAAAGTTTGTTAAACGTATTCCTAGAGCCGGTGTTGAAACAGTCTCTCAGGCTAGATAAGATACATATTTTAAAAAGCCGGGATTTTCAGGCTTCTGCATAAAACTGCAATTTTATGATATTCTAAGTGTCAGGGAATATTTCCTCTTGCAAATAAATTTAAATGAATGGATAAGTTAGTTGACATTATCCAATTGTGGCTGTAAAACATAAAGCTGGAAATTTCAGGAAGACAGTTCCGTGCGGAGGCCATCACCTTGGCAACTTGTGTACTATGTAATGCTTCCAATAAATTAATCTGTGAGCCCTAATATTACTGTAATCTTCAAAAAAAAAAAACGCTTATAGCGTAGTAAAATCCCTTTAATTACTTGCGTAAGATGTATTTAGATTCGCCAAGCGTGCGTCCTCCACTAGAAGGCTTTTTCCAGGGAGTAGGTAGATATATCATATGTGTTCTAATTCCCTGCATTTTAGGTCAACCTGTTGCCTTGAAAAACACCCTCTGCGGAGACCGAAAGCATCTATATACATCTTACGCCAGTAAATAAACGGATTTTACTGTGCTATAAACACTTTTTGATTGGACACATCTGATGTAATATTAAATAATATTCCTATAATCTTGTTATTATAATTTAGATAATTGATTTCGGAAGTTTCATGAACATGTTATCGAAAAAAGAACTGCATATGAAGAATATTTTTTTCCTGCTATTTTTGAGAGAGTTATTTCCACAAATATGTTTTGCATTTCATGGCAGGTGTAATATTGCAATATTAGACTTAAGTAACAAGTGTATTAACAGCACATTGCATAATTTAAGCGTATAACTTTTAATCAATATTCTTTTAATCATCCGAAGGCTTTTCTCATGTTCGCCTCTAACAAATTCCTCTACGCTGACTACTTCGTAGACAGCGTGATCTCAACTTGCGATCAGTAATTCAAGGGTTCACTTCGCTGCTGCTGGGTGGAACTGGAGAAACACCTCATTCATTACTTACCCGATATTCGAGACCAGAACGAACATCGTACAGTACGTGATTACCAGAAACAAGAAAGTCTTTCTCAATTAAGAGGAAAATATGTAATCTGTGACATGAAAGTACGGTAACACCTCTCAAAGTTTAGTGTCCATTTTTCTCTTTTGCTTTTGTTTGTTCATGCAATGTCAATTCTTTTAATTATTTCATTCTGTTTTTATTTGGTTTATGTATTTATTTATTTGCAATTCGATAACTACTCCCATCTGATCAGTGCGGAAATCTGGAAAAGAAGAGCGCATCTCTAATTTAGAACATGTCTCCAAGGAAGGGAAGAAACCAGAACTGCAAACCAAACAAGAACCTCGTGTTCGTGTATCAGTCAAGAAATCTCTTCCGTCCCAAGAACAGTGGGATACGAAGAAAACCAGCGCTGTACGAAAGGCACACCAAACATGCTTCAACCTGGAGGAATTCGGACAAATGGTCAAAAGTCAACTACTCAGATATTTCGGCTACCAGGGCTGCAAGACATACTTTCCGCCATCATTAAATAAAAAGTACTTTATAGTGCTAAAAAACTACACAAATTTTCCAAGTGTAAGGAATGCAAACCTAAAAAATATTATAATTTTAATTTATCTTTCTTCCAAAGAACAACTTACGTAGAGAAGTTATGATTGTTAGGAACATTTGTGGAAAATTAATTCCTTTCGAAAATCACAGAATGCCATAATAATTCGCTACGTCACTGGGATGACGTAAAAATTACGTGAGACAAACAGATTCTTAAATTTGGCATATGGTTCTTGTTTCAATCTTTGATTGAACGTTGATTTATTACTTTCACATTAGAGCACAAAAAATGACAACTTACACATAAAAATGTGATATCCACCGTATTTTAAATATTTTGGAATACAAATCGCGCCTCACAACGATTTATCACTAAAATTAATAGCAAAAGGATAAATACTTTGAGCGGTAGTCTAAATTTCTTAAGTTGAAAAACATATCGTGGTCTTCTGCTTACAGCCGAGTTCGCCATTTTGTTTTTCGGGCAGACTCGACATGAGCGAAAGGAAACCAACCAGAATACAGTAAGATGTTTAAATATATGAGTTAAATGTATCAACTGATGAAACAAGTACAAAAAATCTTCAGTTTTTATAAACACATCATTTACTGTAAGTTTATTTTGCGCAACACACACTTGCATAACAAAGACGTCAGATCTCGTTAACGCATAAAGTTTCAACTACAATGAAAGAAATATGTGAAATTCTTAATACGTGAAATTCTTAAATACAAAATACAAGCTAACAATAAAAATATCAATTAAGGTGACATTTATTAAAAGTAAGTTTGGAACTGGATGAAACCAGATTTAGACTTCATTTCTCATTACGATATAAAGGCAGATGGTTTCTTCACACCTAACAAACACATTAAGATGATTTTATTGCGCAGCAGATCACGTTCGCATTGCTGCAACGCACATCCTAATTTTGAGTTTCTACTGATACTAAATCACTTAATGAAAATATGCAGATATTTTACTTTTTCTAAACACTTGTGAATTTGATTTCTACTTACCAGACTCCTCCGTTGATATTTGGAAAAAAGCGAAAAAACTCCAACGATCTTATGTAACACCCAACTGCGTCACTCTAAAGAGAAATATCGTCTGCCCACAGAGCGTCTGCCTTCTGCCTGTAGAATGTTGCACGAGTGTTGCCACTCGGTCACCTCTAATACTCGGTAGTTATTTTATCTATGACAAGAGGAGGTTAGTATACATTTGATGCCATTGAGCTTTCCATCCGCTAATCACGACAGCTGTTCGAGCAGAGATTTCCACATGACAATAGCTTCTTAATTCCTCCGACGAATTCTTAAAACTGAATCTGTTTAAGTCTTTTTTTTTTTTTATTTTTTTTTTATTTTTCCATTTTTACGTACATGCATGTCAAAAATAATTCTTTCCTGCCGTGAGCTGTAGGATGAGTCTTACCTCCGAATGGCTCATTAATTCTGGAGGAAACACATTAAAAATTATGTACGATGTTTTTGGATCGCAAGAAGACAGGCAGCAAACGCATAGAACATTTCGTGTCAGGAATCGGGATAGATGAAACCATTTTATTGTTTCTTCTCCTTTTTTACTTCTCGAGGAATAATCATCTGCGCGAGGAAGACGGCTATCGCCATGGCAAAAAACCCAGGCATTGTCGACAGTCCAAGGTTACTGTGCTGAAGAGCTATCGGAAATTTATGAGATTTTCTTGAACGCATAGACTAAAGCCAGACCTATTTTAGAACAATTGAATCGTTTTATATGCATTTAACTCGTTTGAAAAATACAACACACGTAAAAATTGGAAAGGGAGTGAGACAAGGTGACACTATATCTCCGAAGCTCTTTAATGCCACATTGGAGGGTGTTTTTCAGTCGCTGAGCTGGGAAAACAAGGGGATAAAGATTAATGGAGATTATCTAACCCACCTTCGTTTTGCTGATGACGTAGTCATTTTTGCAACTACCCCATCAGAGCTGCAGAGTGTGATCCAGGAACTTGCTGACAAGAGTAAAGAAGTGGGATTAAAAATGAACTTTCAGAAGACAAAAGTGATGTTCAATGCTTTTACAAGAAATGAAGATTTATCGATTGATGGAGAAAAGCTGGAGATAACAGACACGTACGTTTATCTTGGACAGCAGATATCAAGTGAGGGTCACATTGATGAAGAAATTAATCGGCGTACAAAACTTGCCTGGAGAGCTTTTGGAAGAAACAGCATAATTTTCAAGAGCAATATGCCATTATGTCTTAAAAGAAAAGTGTTTGATCAATGCATCCTTCCAGTGCTTACGTATGGTGTAGAGACTTGGACCTTAACTAAAAGAGACATACAAAGGCTGCAGACAACTCAAAGAAGCATGGAGAGGTGCATGCTTGGTGTAACCAGGAGAGATAAGAAGAGGAACTCGTGGATCCGAAAAATGACAAGAGTGGAAGACATCATGATCAGAGTTAAATCCCTGAAATGGCAATGGGCTGGACATACTGCCAGAAGGACAGATCATCGATGGACAGCCGAAATTTTAGATTGGATTCCAAGGGACAGGAAAAGACCCAGAAGAAGACCACATAGGAGATGGGTGGATGAAATTCGAAAGTATGCAGGGGTGACATGGAGGAGACTGGCACAAGACAGACCGTTGTGGAGGAAACTTGGGGAGACCTTCGTCCAGCAGTGGATTGATAATGGTTGACAATGATGATGATGATGAACTCGTTACGAATTTAACAGAATTACTTCTCAACGAGGGCGATACCATCTATCCAAAAGGTCTAATATAGTCAGCTCGTCTTCGATCAAAACTTCTGAAATGCGGTATTTCAAATGTATTTCAAGCCACTTTAATAGGCGTACTCAATACTTGTACCGCAAAATCAACATTTCTGCGCATTTGCCCCCTTTTTTTTTACTCTACCATCGTTCTGAAAAAAGTACACATTGACGCCCCCTGATGAAAAGTCTGTCAGCTGGAAAGTTGAAAAATCGATAAATTTTATTAGCCTTCGTGTACGACTAAATTATGAAAAGAGAACAGAAATATACGTGAGTAGCCTGAATCTAAGCAAACGCTATTTTATTCAAAGTAAATTTATCTAACCTAACCAATAAAAGCAAAGACGAAGTGATAAATGCATCTCATGTGCAACATCTAGCCGGAATTCAGACAACACAGAAAGATGGAAAATGCAGAAAAATTCCCTGTCGCGATAGCAAATTTTCGATGAAAAAAAGAAATTCCCGTTTGCCTTTTAAAAGCGGAGATGTAGTATTCATTTTACAAAATGGAGATACGATCGCAAATGCGATTATATATTTAAGTTTGGGAAAAACCTCATACTGTACGAAGAGAGAAAATTGTCAAATTTCATGGAAAAGCATCGTCATGTTTTTGTTTTCTTTTTTTCCATGGTTTAATGACTCCTCTTAAGTACTGGACGCTACAGATATTCGTACGTCTTTCTTTACATTCAGTGACATACGACAGGCTCATTAATCAGGTGTTATCAAGAACTAAAACCCAGGCCCAATTCGGGCGATTTGTCACCAGTTCGCGCTTCTGACAAGTCGTCCACCGGAGTGTGGTCGTTTCTGACCCACATTTTCTTCATGGCTACACCTGTCAACTTGACAACGGATTTTGGGTTTATCAAGTGTTCTAGGAAAGATGTCAAGCAAAATGCAAACGTACGTTTATGTCCTCTCGAGAAGAACTACGCATGGATGAAATTTGAAAATAATAATTTGTTAGTTCATGTTGAGTCAATGCAGACAGAGTTTTCCCATTGTGAGAAATACGTGAGAAGTTATTTAACTACAATACGCAGTCGGAGAATACGCATAGCCGCCCCGGTGGCGCAGTGGTCTGAACGATGGCCTCTGATCATTCATCCGAACGGTGTCCGGGTTCGAATCCCGGTGAGGCATGGATGTTGTGTTTGTCTTACGGCACTGGCTCTCTCCCTTCCCGGGAACCAGTGACCCTAAATTAGGGACGGGCGACTGCTTATAGCCCGTTGAGTTGCTCACGGTGGTCGTTAAACCTCCAATAAAAAAAAATACGCATATGTTTTACTAAACCAGAACGGAGACAAGGCGAATACGTGGAACCATTTTTTTTTTCATTAATTATTCTCACTTTCGTACTTGCACCTTCACTTGTTCACAGATGCACACTTTTACGTAGGGTTATAAATATTTTTACGTGGGATGTTTGTACACATGAGAATCCAAACTACGTTTCTTGGATACAACGCTTTTCCCACTCACGTCTAGCACATAGATTGTTGTTTGTGAAATATTTCTCCTTCAAGAAATAAGATAATGAAAACTGTTTTTTGAACGCAGTGGATGGTTTACTGCGTAATTTCCTGAGTACTGCTGAAAAGATTTTTTTTAGTTTATTTTTTTCAATTTGTAGAATCCTCCTGGATGCAGTTTTCTCGCTGAGTTGTGTAAATGAATAATGGTTTCGACTAGCATGCGGCGAAAATTAAAATACAAAAACGAATTTTACCTAAATAGCAATTGCTATTTTCCTAAGTAACACTGGAAGAAGTATTTTTCAAAATATTTAACAATTCATGTTCGTTTATTAGTAGACGAGGTGTTTCCTTCAACTGCTACAACTTTTCGTTGGTACTTTTTCTCCTGCGTAAGTATGGTGACAAAAAGAATACTAACGACTTGTCTATGGGGGTTTAAAAATGTGTAGTTTTGATGAATGTATTTATCTAGTTTATAACAAGTTTGCTAAACGAATGAACCTTCATGCTTCGATTGATGAGCTCGCCAAAATGAATGCTAGAAAGAAAGGCTTAGGACTAAAAACATGAAAATTTCCCTTTATCGTATAAAATAATATGTTTTCTATTTGTATTGTAATCATGTAATTATAATTTATATCATATCATATCAATAGTCAGTAGTTATATCGTATAGTATATTGATACACATCACGTACATGCACATTGTATTTCCACATTCACAATTTTTTCGTGGCCTGCACAGCTGAAGTTATGTTGTATATGCAGATAAATACCTGTAGCTACGTAAGTCCGTATTGCATTTTTACGCCGTATAACACTGTATTGTCTATTTATGTGCAATCATATCTAGTAACGATCACTAAAGTCATATGATTATTAATTTTAAACATTTAAATATATTTTATCGAAATGTTTCTTGTGATACCAGTTATATTCATGTTCATGCTCCGGTCTGCGCACCATGTTAATCCTGAATGGCTGATTGATAACCTTGCATTAAGTGCTTCTGTTCCAAACATTACTTAAAATATCAAAACTACAGGGTTCTAGGTATTCCAGTGTCCCTTACTTTTCTAGACAATCTCACTGACTTCCTGAACCCCCTTCCCCTTCTCCATACACAATCACCACCACCATAAACGGCACACTGCAAAAATCACATCCTTCTTCGTCTCCGAAATCCTGAAGAAATTACTGTGCTTAGGATTGTTGAAGTAAATCTTGCTGGGAGCGCGCGTTGTGCTATTTACGCGCCTGTATCTCAGAAAATCTCTTCCTTTGCTCGAACTTAGGGATATGATTTCTACAATCCTTGAATGTAAATTACTTATGGTGCTTAGAGGCTACGAAGATTTCGCACGAGTGAGAAACGAAAACTTAAGAATATCATTAGGTATTTTCTCATTTACTTTATTTTATAAACATTTTAATTCATTTTATCATTTGCAGACCACAACCACCGTTTCGGAAAACTAATGCTGTCCACACGTTATCGTATGATATCAAATTCTGATACTACATCACACGGTTAATGAAAATTTTTTTTTTTTTTTTGATTGGAGGTTTAACGACCATCGTGAGCAACTCAATGGGCTATAAGCAGTCGCCCGTCCCTAATTTAGGGTCACTGGTTCCAGGGAAAGGAGAGAGCCAGTGCCGTAAGACAAACACAACATCCATGCCTCACCGGGATTCGAACCCGCACCCCTTTTGGACGAATGATCAGAGGCCATTGCCTTAGACCACTGCGTCACCGCGGCCATGAATGAAAAATTTACACGAACTAAACATATTCACAAATCTCACGCATTATCTTGATTCATGCCTTCATCTTCGATTCGAACATAAAAAGGAATTTTTGCTGAATCATAAATGCATATTTTTACCCTTAATGAGCCTGTTGTTCGTACCCAGAGTATTTTCAATGGTTCGGAATACACGGCAAATTTAATAATAATCTGCCACTAAAATAAAAATTAAAAGGATGTATGCTGTGAACGGTTGGCTAAAATTTCTTTTGGATCTTATATCATGGTTTTTGTGCACACCACCGAGTTCGCCGTTTTGCTTTTCGGGCAGATTCGACATGCAATATAGGGAAGCAGTATCCAATAAGAAGTTTAAATACATGACGTACACATGTCGTCTAATAAAAATAATTTATAAATCTTTTTTTCTTTTTTTTGGAGGTTTAACGACCACCTTGAGAAATGCATTGGTCTATAAACAGTCGCCCGTCCCTAATTTAGGACAACTGGCTCCAGGAAAGGGAGTGAGCCAGAGCAGTAAGACAAACACAACATCAATGTCTCACAAGAATTCGAACCCGGACCCATCACGTGGTTAGACCACTAGCCAGCGCTTAGACCACTGTGCTACCGGAGCGGCCTTGAAAATCTTCATTTTCATCGAACATATTTTTTACTTCAAGCTCGTTTTAACGCAGGGTCTACTTAGGACGTAGCACAACACATCGTGTTAAAAGATAAATTTTGAAATAAAGACAGCGAAAGACATATAATAGGTAGAATTTTTAAGTATAAAACCTTGACAATGAAAATATGTACACATTAATAAAAACTAATTTTGAAACTGAATAAAAGTGGAGTCAGACGACTTCATTTTTCATTGTGATATCTGAACTAATGAGCAGATGGTTTCTTCACTCCTATCTCAACACATAACGATGCTTCTATTGTTCAGATCACGTTCCTAATACTGTAACACATATTCTAATGTTCCAATAACCAAATACTAAGTCAGTCTTTCTTGAAATATAAACATATTTACCCTTTTCAAAACATTTGCAGATTAAATTTCTGCTGACGCAACACCTTTGTCTGTGTCTTGGAAAAGGGCGAAAGAACTTCGATGATTCTACAGAACACTGACTGCGCCACACTGAATGAAAATTCCGTCTGCCTGTTTGATGTGTTACCAAAGACGCACAATCCATAAAGCCATTTTGTTTTTCTGGCAGACTCGACACGCAATAATGGGAAGCAAAATCCAATGAGAAATTACATAAATATGTCATCTAATATATTATTTGCTTTTATCTTGTTTAATGCAAAACACTTGAGCATAAACACATCTTGTTACCCATACATTTTTGAATAATGACAAGGAAACAAATAACTCGTAATTAAGCAAAATTCTTAAATATAGAAAAAAACCTGACAATGAAACTATCCATCATGGGAGACATTTAAAAAATTAAGTTTGAAACTGAGGAAAAAATCAATATTGGATTTCATTTCTCATTACGATATGCGAACTGAAACCATCTCTGCCCAGCAGATGTTTCCTTCACTCAACACATCTGCTCAGTTCACGTTCACAATACTACGACAAATATCGTAATTTCTTAATGTTAAACCAAATCTAGATCGCTCAATCTTAAAATATGCACATGTTTATTATTTTTAAAACATTTACAGATTAAATTTCAACTTACTAGACACCTTCGTCAGTATCTTGCACTCAGGCCGAAAAACTCGGACGACATTACAAGACGTAACTGCGTCATACTAAACGAAAATTCCGTCTGCCTGTGGCCTCACTGAACGGCTGTTGCCACTCAGGTTATTTCTAATTCCTGAAAATTGTTCTAAAAATTATTTGTGCGAGAGGAGGTTAGATTTCAAGCGGATGGCACTGAGCCACTGTGTAAAACCCTTTTTCCATTTGCTGATCGTAGAAGTTCTCCGCCAGACATTTCCGCATAACAGTAGCTTATTTATGAACTTTATTCATTATTCTGAAAAACGGTGAATCTGTTTAACTCATTTTTCTTTTTGTTTATTAACATGAATTTTTGACCCTGTGTATAATATGCTACTTTCAGTTCCTATTGTTATCTCCGAACAACTCCTTTTAACTCTTGAAAAATCATATTAAAGCATGGGCAGGCTTTTCTTTCTCACTCCAGGAATAGGAAAGTATGAAACTACATTAACCTTTTGTCCGCCTTACATTTTAATATTTGTTCTGAAATGACTGTATTTTCCATTGATTTTTAAGAGCGATGTATGCATGGATTACAAAAGTAGAAACATGCTGGTTCATCCTTTCTGTAGGAGACCAGGTAAGGACCTTTGATCTGCTTTTACCAATATCATTCTTCAACATGATTTTAGCAGAATGCCCGAAAAACATGTTACATATAATGCATTCGCTCTGTTATTTTTTATTTCCTTAAGAAATTTGGCATATAAAAAGGTGAAGGAGGAGGTTTAACAAATGAAAAACTTTAACGTTACCGAAAAACCTGGGAATGATGATGCCATCGAATTTAAAAACCAGGTAATAAACATGTTTTTTAAAACTCATCAGCAAAATAGGAAAGTAGTGTAACAAATCGAACGATAAATATTAAAAGTGCCCCTCTTTCTAACATTGATTACGTCATCACACATTAAAAAGATAAATATAGATGGGTTCGTAAATCTCATTACAATTGGTAAGGAAACCTTGAACGCCGTGATTCTTTACAAACAAAAATACAACGTTCATAAAATGTTATAGACAAAACATTAACAGAAGAATGCCACCTTCATGTGGGAACATCATCATAGTCTAAAATGAGTATAAATTCCGCCGCTACGGTGCCGTAGCGCTCTCTTCTGACGTCAGAATGGGCGTGGGATCGAGTCTCGTATGAAGCATCTTTGGTGTGTTTGTCTTATGATCATGGCTCTCTTCCTTTTTTTTTTCTTTGGTTTGAGGTTTAACGACCAACGTTGGCAACTCAAAGAGCTATAAGCAGTGGTCTCCCGGCAACTAGTTCCAGGAAAGCGAGAGATTTAGTTCCGGGAAACAAACACAATATCCATGCCTCACTGGAATTCGAACCCGGACTCATTTCGGAAGAATGATCATAAGCCAGCACTTAGACCGCCGCACCACAGGGGCGGCGGCGGCTCCCTAATTAATGATGAGCGACAATGCTGTAGTCAATTGAGTTGCTCACGGTGGTCGTCAATTAACAATGCGATATTTTGAACTGCTGTGGTGTTACATAAGAACCCCTGAGTTTTTGTCCTACAGTGATATACCCTGGCGTGCAAAAATTAAGGACAAGACGGTTTTTCGAATGTAACGTCGTGCAGAAGTGTTCCACATCGACTCAAATGATACCATAAGATCCCCAAGATGTAAGAATATGGGACAAGTGAGCAAAACCATCCAAACAAGGAATCCAAAGCATGCAAAGGCACTTTATTGAAAAGGTAGCTTCGAGCACAACTGGATAGAAGACAGAAAAGTCCATGTGACAGGCGGCTGCCAAGAAAAATCCAGTCTTTAGTCGGTGATATGATCACCCCTGACTGCGTTGCAGGATTTACAACGTCTGTCCATGCTGAGGACGAGGTTGTCAAGGAGTTGTTGAGGCATCGCGGCCCATTCCTCTTGTAACGCCAATCGCAGCTGCGGAATCGTTGCTGGCGACTGGTGACGTGCTGCCAAGCGTCTCCCGAAAAGGTCCCACACGTGTTCGATTGGATTTAGGTCTGGGAACCTTGCGGGTTAATCCATGCGTTGAAAATCTTCACTCTCCAACAGCTCTGCGATAGCCACTGTACGATGAGGTGTAGCGTTGTCGTCTATAAAGAGGAACTCAGGACCCATAGCACCTCTTAACAGACGCCCGTGAGGCAGGAGAACCTCGGTACAATAGCAAACACCAGTGACTGAATCTCCTTGGAAGATGTGGAGGTCAGTACGGCTACCAAGCATGATACCACCCAAAACGAGAACTCCGCCACCTCCAAACCGGCCTCTTTCGATTATGTTGGAGGTGTGATTGCGTGTTCCCTGCTCTCTCCAGATGTGTATACGTCCAGAATCGCTCGTCAGACTAAATCGGCTGTCATCCGTACAGAGAACTCGACCCCATTGCTGATGTGTCCAGTTCTTGTGTTCTTGGCACCACAGAAACCGCCGACTCAGATGAGAAGGCGTTAATGGCACACACCGTACTGGTCGTCGTGCAAATGGACCACCTTTGTGCAGCCTCCTGGCCATGGTAAGACGCGATAATGGACGTCCAGTTATCTGTTGCATGTGCCTTGCGATTTCTCCCGCAGTCTGCCGTCTGTCTCTTCTCGGCTGTAGGAGACAATATACCGGTCATCTGCCGCCGTGGTTGCTCGTGGACGACCACTGCTAAGCTCTTGGACAGCTGTTTCTGTCGTTTGAAATGCTCTCCAAGCTCGTGAAACGATGCTGTGAGGAAACCCAAACGCCTCGGCGACAATAGTCACACTTCGACCTTCTTCCAACTTCTCAATGACGCGACCTTTGGTAAAGTCATCCAGATGTCGTCTACTGGATTGCCTGTTGGCCATATCACAAGGTGGCAGCAACTCGACGTCTTTTAAACCGATGTACACCGTGCAGTAGCTTTCACCGAATTGCTGAGCGTTCACCGCCCGTGCGCTTTATACCCTTCCTATCCCCCCAACGTCATGCTGCATATATGCGCATTTCCTACCGTACCGGACCCTAGTCTATCTCCTGAGTGGTCTTTCGGTCCGTTCTGCAAGCTCGTTCCGCTGTTATGCTAATTTCTCCTCTTCGTCCTTAATTTTTGCACACCAGTGTAATACCCTGACAGCGACATCTTGAGGTCGTGAAGTCATCATAGTGTACATAACACGCGCCTTCATAAACTTCATGTCCCGAACTTTTTATTGTCAAATATTAAGTCAGATAAAACAAAATAAAATGTAAAATCACGGATAGTTTTTAGAGAAGCTCTCTCGAAACCACGTCGATGAGGATTTGTTCTCGGCACTTGTCAAACTGCAAACTATCCGTAGTGCCTCAGAAAACGCTTTAATCCCTCGGCAATGGGGTAAAGACCCCAATTAAAAAATTAATGATGTCCCCATTGCCTCACTCCTACGTCCGAGAGATGTGCTCTACGTGACCCCGAAACATTCCTGTTGGGGGTATTCTTAGCTTCCGTTACGTCACTAACGTTCCTCACATTTGATCCTATGAAATAGGTGGTTGTGTCTAAACCTAACCTTAGAAGTAATTCTTCGAGAATTTTTAGAGAATTATGTAAAATGCACAATAGTTAGGTATTATGTTTACGTAACTATAAAATGCACATCACTAGGCTGTCAATAAATTAAATCTATGTGCTACATTAAGATATTGTTATTTAGGAGAAATCACAGTTTCCCACCATCTTCCATATAAATCTGAGATATCATTAGACATAGTTAGTTAGACCTTGTTATAAGGGTAGTTCAATAAAAAGTGAGACTTTGTGCCTGAAAGAGTCAGAACACGGCATACCTAAAAATAATCGCTACCAGCATTTAGACAACGGTCCCATCGTTGCACAAGTCCTGGTATTCCCGCGGCATAGAAGGAGATATAGAACGCTGATCATGATGCTGCAACCTTTTCTACAGCTTCACGCTCCTGATCATCCCAAGTGAAATGTTTGCCTTGGAGAAATTTTTTCATAGGTCCAAATATGTGAAAGTCGCTGGGAAATAGAAACTCTTGTTTCTGATGGCTTGTCGAAGCTTCATCAGAGTTTGAAAATATCTCGGGGCATTGATCATTGATCCTTTTGGTAGGCACTCAAGAAGCAATAGTCCTCGATGTTCAAAGAACAGTTTTAACATCATTTTACCTGACGAAAAGGAGGACCGCGATTTCCTCCGCGGTGGCTCGAAATGATGAGACCACCTTTCGTCCCCATCAATAGTGCGCAGTAGGAAATGTTCATCTTCTTACTGATAGCGGAACAGCTGATGTAACAATAGTCACAAGAGCCGCGGATGGCTTAGTGGTTAGCAGTTCAGACTATCGATGCAGGGTCCTCAGGTTCGAACCTGGGCTGATCTTTCAGAGATGGTGTGATTTGCTAACAATCGCTGAATATCCGCCGTGCATCGGACGAGCACGTTAAAGTTACTGCCCCCAGGGTGGACCCACTGGTTAAATGGTTATCCTTTCCTATGCCCCCCATGAAATTCTCTCACCCCTCTATGTGCAATATCGTACTTGTACGGTGGCGCCATCTACTGTACTCTATTCTCACTATAAACTGTTCTGTCAAAGTCGCTATACTTGCTCTCATTCCTTCCGTTTCTGTGTCCTGCCCAAAAGGCGATCTCGCTGTAGGTGGCTGGGACCTAAACTCTACTCACTGTGGACGGAAGTCCTACAAGAAAATGACAAATTCTGTGACACCGAACAATAGTCACATTGGTTGGCTTGTCTGTTCATCGCACAGATGGTTCGGCATCCACGTACCGCAGACCTTACCATATTCAAGGTGCGAAATCATGATTGTATTGGCAGTTCCGATACTCACACCTGCAGTGTTCCTCAGTTCTCTTATCGTGATTCTTCGGTTGATCTTTACTGCAGCATCCATACGTCCAATTCTCGTCATTGAAATAGCACGACTTGGTGCTCCTGATATTGGCTGAGCTGCAGTGCTTGTTCGTCCGCCACTAAAGAGCTGGCACCACTGCATTGTAGTACTGCGTGGAAGACAAGCAGGCCCATACACCGCCTTCATTCATCTGTGAATTTCGCTTGTTGGCGTTTTCACCGCTTTCAAAAACTGAATTACAGCACGTTGAGCAATTTGGGACGTATCCATCTCCTACGAGATTACAATAAAATTATCCCAGTACGTTACACGGCTTTCGTAACAAACAAGCAGTTGCATAGCCTTTACATCGCCTATACACTAGCACCACTCATTGACAAAATTAGGAAGCGCAAACGCACCGAAGCCAAAGAGTCTCAATGCTTATTGAACAGTATTTATATTTTTTCTACGTAGGAGGAAAACCATGAGTGAGAACATTGCATATCATACAAATTTTGAAGATGACAATCCGATTTTTGGCGTAAATGGGACAAGGATGGTAAGTCAGATAATATCCAAAAACCTGAAATTTTTTCATCGTCCTGGAGCGGGACTCGAACCCGCGTCTCCCAGAAAACGCCCGGGTATGCTAACCACTACACCACCCAGAACGACCCAGTTTCAAGTTTCCGATCAATTTGAAAATTTTTCAAGTTTTTGGATATCATCTGACTTACCATCCTTGTCACATTTACGCCAAAAATCGGATTGTCATCTTCAAAATTTGTATTATATGGCGTAATCACGTATTTCTTTCACGATTTATCTGTTTCTCCGGGTAAACACGGGATAAGATTCTTAGCCTCCAGATACGCTAAACATGAATGCCGGTTGCTTCGACTAGCGAATCCTGTGATGGTTAAATTCAAATTGATCGGAAACTTGAAACTTGGTCGTTCTGGGTGATGTAGTGGTTAGCATACCCGGGCGTTTTCTGGGAGACGTGGGTTCGAGTCCCGCTCCAGGACGATGAAAATTTTCAAGTTTTCGGATACCATCCTTGTCACATTTACGCCAAAAATCGGATTGTCTTCTTCAAAATTTGTATTATATGGCGTAATCCCGTATTTCTTTCATGATTGCATATCATTTTTCTGCTTTTCATTCACTATTAGTGAACTCTAAGTCCCTCTGTTTCGAAACAATGTCAAAGCATGGCTTTTGTTATTTGTTGCGAGAAGTAATTAAATAAATTAAATATTTATCTCCTCTTGAACACATATTTTTCCACTAACTTAAAAATCACCTGAAATCATGAGCACGCACGTCCCCTCCCAGCCCCATCACTCCTCGTGTTTTAAAACCATCTTAATACGTAGGTAGCTTATTACTTCCATTCGTCGCTCCAGTACCAATGACTATAACTTTTCACTTCTTTTCTCCGTTTCTTTCATATTAGAAGCCATATTTTTCTAATTCTAATTACCATCATTTCGGCCACATAAGCCCTCAGTAAGGGTTGCGATGTGACCCGCTGGGTTCACATCGTTTGGCAGTGATTTGCCCTGGTTCTACTTTGGAAGTTAAAACTTTTTGTCAGCAAACATTAACTTGAACTTCAGCGTAAAACCCTTTTTTGTTTCTTACTTACAAGGCTCTTTTTTCCCCTTTCTATCGGAGTCTAACGATTACCATCAACTCAATGGGCTATAAAGATCAGATCAGATCATATGTAGAGGATTTTAGGAAGGGAGTGTCTGACCCCAGGTCTAAACAAACCCTTAGGAAGAGGAAACTAGGAGATTTAGGCTGGAGTGACCGATAGAAAAGTGACAGGGAGGAAGACGCCCTTATTTATTACCGGGGGACAGTACCAGGGGTCCGACGGCTTAACGTGCCCATCCGACGCAAAGTGGATATTTAGTGGTTTGAGCGTTCGTACCTGCCTGGGATCGAATATGAGGTTTCCCCGTGGCAGTCACGGACTTTGACCACTAGGCCATTCGCGGTGTGACCACAAGCTCCAGACAGGGTACAGAGCCAGGGTCTTATAACCAACACCCCACCCATGCCTTATCCGGGATCCGAACCCGAGTCCGGCACGGACGACTAGTCAGATCCTCTGACAACATGGCCTTCGGGACTGGATTTCCAGTTTCTTCATCTGTCTTGCTGGTATTACTTAGCGGAGAACACACAAGTTGCAGCCAGAAATTCATAGGGCTGAAAAAAATTCAAGAAAAACAAAGAATACAGAAAAAATTGGCATCAAGTTTTGCATAAAAAGGGGAGAAGTCGCTCTGAAACACACGAAATGTTAAGAACAGTTTGTGGAGATAACGCTCAGTCAGCGGTGCGAACATTTCAATGTTTTAAGGGTCTTAAAGAAAGCGGAGAGGTGACAGAATGTGGGTCTGCGAAGTGCAATCCTGCAAGTGGGAGCCTGAAAATGACCTACAGCCCCGCCCTGGTTCGAACCCCAGTCAGGCATGGATGCTGTGTTTGTCTTACGGCACAAGCTATCCCCCTTCCCTAGGAAGAGTGACCCTAAATTAGGGGCGCGTGACTGCATACAGCCCATCAAGTTGCTCACGTGGTCGTTAAACACCCAAAGAAAAAAAGAATTTGTACTAAAGTTTCATGTATTTCAATTCAGAATATAATTGCGAAGCTGCCTCAAAATAATTTAAAAAATATATAAATCCAGCATTTCCTCGCACATCGGCAGAAATTTACGATGCAAATATAGAAAGATTAACGACGAAAGAATGCGATTTGGACAACAAAAGACGCATTACAATAGCCTTGAAAGCTACCAGCTTTCCCCACATCCCAGGGTTCACATAAAACGGTACTGTTCTTTTGGTGAGGGCATGGCAGATTTCTCATTCTGACTTCCTTGATATTAACATATTTGTCAGCCATTTTGCTTTGTGTGTGTGATGTTTAATTTAGCTGCCATGAAATAATCTTTTACGAATATGTGAAAGACCAGTCCGTTTAGAATGAAGTATGTGTAAAATGAATTGTGTAGCTCATGCTTAAACAACGTTACTTCAATGATTCGAATGTCGTGTATGACAGAAATTTCCGGAAGAAAGATTAGACGCAGACGGCAAAGTTTCACGGTGGCAGAAATGGATGACGTCACTTCCTTTAACATATGACGTCACTTTTCTTAAGCTGCTGCATTTGAGAGCAGATTCATCTGCGTGGATTGCAGGTGAGACTTTCTTTACAGAAGCGAAGGGAAGTGACGTCATGTTGTGATCGAGCTCAGCTATTGGCTAATTGCAACTTCCTTAGATTTTCACGGTGAGCTACTTGTTTTTTCTGCGTCTTTCTTTATCGAAGGCTTAACGACTACCGTGAGCAACTCAATGGGCAATAAAGCAGTCGTCCGTCCCTAATTTAGGGGCCTCTGGTTCCTGGAAAGGAGAGAGAGAGTCAGTGGCGTCCCGGAAAATCTCGCCCCTCCCCCGGCAAAAAATCTCTTCGAGGCCCTTTTGCGAAAATGTATGAGCCCTGAATTACTCAAGTTTTTAATTACATATTATATATTGGGTTTTACAGGAGTTTTATTAATTAAAATTCTTTGGAACCTACAGGTATTTTGCGCAAAACCAAAATTATTGCACCTTTTGTTGCGTGTAACACAAATGTTCACGTTGTAATTAATTGAAATAATTGCCCTAGTTTTATACCAATAGAAAGTACTACAAAACAGTTGCGCCAAAATTAAATATATCACGCAAATTTTATTCTTTTAAACAACTAAGGCCAGCCTCTTTGAAGTGCTCCACTGTCACACATGCAAAACACGTAACTTTCATGTGATAGTGTCTAATGACGTTTTCCGATTTATACAAAAATATAGAACATAAACAAGCAAATAAATAAGTAACAATTAAGAATTATGGCACAGAAACAAGTGAAACTAGATAATTCCTTACTCTATTGAATATAAAAAACTCACTTAACATAATGCTACAAGATTTTGTACATAGTAAAATTTTTTTCTCTTGACTCTGTTATAAAACAGATGGCACAGGTCTCTGCTTCTCCGCACGAAGAAAACTTTTCAGTTCACATACAGAGTGTGAGTCGAAAGTTGTGCAATATTTGCGTAAATGCATGTGCTACGACGGGTATGTCTCGTGCTTTAACTCGTTCAAGTCGCGCACTGCAGTCAGTCAAAAGGGATATAAAGTGATAGTCGTTCTGTCTGTGGTTGGGACGCCTAAAAAATGAACAGCCACAATCGGCTAATTAGGGAACTTTTGCTTTACGAGTTTGAACTCGGACATAACGCTGCTCAAACAACACGAAACATTTGTCATGCAAAAGAGGAAGGTTCCGTGCAACACAACACCGCAAACAGATTGTTCAAGAAATTTCGGTAAGTTGAAAGAAAACTCGACGATCAGCTAAGTTCAAGCAGGCCGCTAACCGTGTATTCGGAGGCCGTGCGCCAAGTCGTAGAAGCAAATCCGACAACCAGCACTGGGAGATTATCAGGTGAGATGGGCATATCACAGACCCCCGCGGTTCCTCACCTTCAGGACCTCGGCAAAGTCTACAGGAGCTGCCGCATTTTGCCTCACGAACGGACGCCAACTGAAGCAAATCGCCGAGTGTAAGTGTGCACGAAACTCTTAGGATACCCGAGCGATATACACTTCATCAAAAGAATTGTTACGTGCGATGAAAAGTGGGTATATTTCCGTAATCCTAACATACAACGGCAGTGGTTGATCCTGGGCCAGTTTGCAGAACCTGTTGCCAAACGTGGGCGCTTCGAGCACAAGGTGGTGCTCTGAGTCTGGTGGAATTTCGAAGGGATAATACATTGCGAAATTGTTCCAGACGGTCGGATCATTAACGCCAACCTCTACTATGAACAGCTAGAGCGAATGTATGCCGTTTTGGAGAAGAAGTACCCTGCACTGGTAAACAGGAAGCGCCCTCTTCCACAGCAGGACAACGCTCGGCTTCATACTGCGCGAGCGACCAGGGCAAAACTCTAGGAACTTGAGGGCATCGAACTGTTGCCACAACCAATATATAATCCGGATCTTGCCACGTCGGAAAATTACCTGTTCCTGTCCATGGCCTACTTCCTTTGAGGGCGGCACTTCAGCAACCAGGAGTAGGTGGCAGCTGGGGTGAAGACGTTCTTCACCTCGAAAGAAAAGAACTGATACCGCCGCGCAGTCGAAGAACTGGCAGACAGATGGCTAAAGACGGTGCAACACGATGGCCTATACTATGAATGCTTGTCATCTTTCGTCGTAAAGGTACGTATGAAGACATTAAAGTGATCCAAATATTGCAAAACTTTCGACTCACCCTCTGTATGCTGAAGCACGCATCATTACGTGTAAACATTTATGTTATGTATTACACCTTATCCTCATTTGTAAAAACTTTACGTTCATTCAACTGATGTTTCTTTCACATTCTCTTGTTAATATGCATTTACAGGAATCTTTGCTATGTCTGTGAAAAGGGGCCTCAGGTTTTCTGAGGTAACTACTTTCCCGTCATCCAGTTTTTATAAATTTTAACCGCGAAAAAAACAACCAAGGATTACGTTTCTTTTTAATACGTTTTGCAAAGCTGTCGTAAAAAATTGCTGGTTATTTCTTTATTGATATGAAGTTTCCGCAAAAGATTCTGTAAAATGTTTTTGCCGAGGACAGAGGCCCTCTTTGCCGTGAGTCCCTCACCCCGCAACGCGGGGTTTGCGGGAGTTATCTGCACGCGCCTGGGGAAAGTGCCTTAAGACAAACACAACAACCATGTCTCATTGAGATTCGAACCCGGATCTTTTCGCGGAAGAATTGTCATAACCCAGCCCTTCGACCTCAACGCCATTGGAACAACCCTTAGGGTTTGTTCCTGGCTCTTGTCGAACTGCAAAATATCCACAGTGCCTCAGGGTAAACAGCCCCGTAAAAAATGAGGTCCTTATAGCCTCACTTGTTCGCCTGCTTTCTGTGCCCCACCTGAGTTATAAACATTCCTTTTGGGGGTCTTTTGCACCCCTAAAGTCCCTACCGGTCCCACCTAAGAAATTGGTGGGTGTGTCTAAACCTAACCTTTGGAGTAATTTTTAAGAGAAACTGCAAAGTGTAATATGAAATGTGTAATACACTGACGGAAAAAAATCCCAACACCACGAAAAAATAGTTGTAGGGGAATGAAATGGCGACAATACATTTGTATAGGTAACATATTTAATCGATTAAGGTTTCAAGATCACAGCTTAATGTAAGCGCGAGAAGAGCCATTTTAAATGGGAAATGCTGGTACATTAATAACCAGTGTAACCGACAGAATGTTGAATGCAAGCACGCAAAGGTTCATGCATTGTGTCGTATTGGTGCTGAATGTCAGTTTGTGGGATGGAGTTCCATGCCTGTTGCACTTGGTCGGTCAATACAGGGACGGTTAATGCTGGTTGGGGGTAACGCTGGAGTTGTCGTCCAATGATGTCCCATACGTGCTCGATCGGTGAAAGATCTGGTGATCTAGCAGGCCACGGCAACATGTCGACACTCTGTAGAGCATGTTGGGTTACAACAGCGGTATGCAGGCGAGCGTTATCCTGTTGGAAAACACTCCCTGGAATGCTGTTCATGAATGGCAGCACAACAGGTTGAATTACCAGACCGACGTGCAAATGTGCCGTCAGGGTGCGTGGGATAAGCACGAGAGTGCTCCTGCTGTCATAGGAAATTGCTCCCCAGACCATAACTCCAGGTGTAGGTCCCGTGTGTCTCGGCCGCAAACAGGTTGGTTGCATGCGCTCACCTGGCCTCCTTCTAACCAACACACGGCCATCACTGGCACCCAGAACCGGCTTTCATCAGAAAACACAACAGATCTCCAGTCTGTCCTCCAATGAGCTCTAGCTGGACACCACTGACGTCGCAAACGGCAGTGGTTTGGAGTAAGTGGAATGCACCCCACAGGGCGCCTGGCTCGGAGCTGTCCTTCAAGTAACCGATTTGTAACAGTTCGTTCTGTCACTGTGGTGGCAACTGCAGCTCGAATTGCTGCCGCAGACGCGGTGCGATGCGCCACGGCCATACGCCGTACACGGCGGTCTTCCCTCTCAGAAGTGCCACGTGGCCGGCCGGAACCCGGTCTTCTTGAGGCAGTACCTTCCCTTGACCACCGCTGCCAACAATCATGCACAGTGGCCACATTCCTGCAAAGTCGATCTGCAATATTGGGGAAAGAAGATCCACCTTCTCATAGCCCTATTACATGACCTCGTTCAAACTCCGTGAGCTGTTGATAATGGTTTCTTCGTCTTCTTAAAGGCATTCTTGACTAACATCAACACACTACGTCGAATCTCAACGATAACTAACGCTCACGAACGTTACAGCGCGTATTTACAGCAAACCTGCTTTGCATGTCCCGAGGGGCGCTACTAGCGCCACACGTATGCGCCGAGCGCGAAATTTGTATAGACGTCATCTTACAGATGTACTCTCACCGCCTACCAACTGTCGTTTACCTAACACAACCCCTTTTTGGTGTTGGGATTTTTTTTCCGTCAGTGTAGTTCGTAATTATGTTTAACTACAGAATGTGTGTCCCTAAACTATCAATGAATCAAATCTATCTGCTACATAAAACTATTCTTATTAAGGAGAAATCAAGGAAACACATTTCCCCATCTTCTTCCATATTAAATAAGAGATATCATTAGACATAGTTAGACCTTGCTGTGTTTCCTACGTAGGAGGAAAGCCATGAGTGAGAACTGCATATAATTCACCTATTTTTCGTTTACTCTTTGCGAACCCTGCGATCCTTGCTTTCCTAGAAATGTCAAGGCAGGGATTTTGTTATCTACTCAGAGAAGTAATTAAATAAATTAAATATCAATCTTCTCCTGAATATTAATCTTCTGGTGTATGATATGTACCTCTACCTAAACAATGATGACGTCACGACCACGGGATGGCGCTGTCAGGTTGATATTTCACCGTAGGGCTAAAATGCGAAAGTTCATATGGATTTCCAAGAATTCGGAATTTTTCCCCTAACGTAATTCACCTGAAATCACCAGCACGCACAGCCTACTCCCCAAACCCCGTTTTTCGTGTTGTAAAGCCATCTATCTTAATACGTAGCTAGCTTTTTACGCTCATTCTTCGCTCTAGTGCCAGTGACAGGGCCTTATAACAAACCATTGACCCGGGTTCGGCACAGATATTTTAATCAGAGAGCTACGCTTCTGACCACTAGACCACTGGGACTGGATTGCCGCTTTCCCAATCTTTCTTGTTCTTGTTACTTAGCGGAGAATACAAAAATTGCTGCTGCCAGGAATTAATGGAACTGAAAAAAAAAAGAATAAAAATTTCCTCATAGTGTATTGCTCCGGAGATGGCAGTTATAAAATCATAGAAGTGTGACCTTTGAGGTCACTCTAATCTACGCAAGGCACCTTAAGCTGTTTCTTGTGCGGTCCTTCTTCTTTGCTTAGTTTTTAACGTGTCCTTCAGAAACCAATAAAAAATGCAACAGAAAATTGGCATCAGGTTTTCTGTAAACAGGGGGAGAAGTCCCACTAAAGCACACGAAATATTAAGAACAGTTCATGGGGATCAAACTTAGTCAACTACGCAAATATGTCAGTGTTATAAGTCTATTGAAGAAAGGTGAGAGGGGGCATACGATCCTCTAAGTGTAATTCTTCAAGTGTACGTCTTAAAATGACCAGCATCCCGGAATTAGTGAACAAAGTTTGCAATTTATAAATCAAGTGAGTTAAATGTGAATAAATAAACCATAAATCCATAAGGTTCATACTAACTACAGACTTCGTTGGAGATTGCTTCATGAAAATGAAGATGTTAACAGAGTGAAAAATGTTCAAAGGTCTTTGGCTCCCACTCAGGCTACAGTACTTAACCACACTCCTTACTCCCCTGATCTAGCTCCAGCAGTTTGTTTTGTTTTGTTGTTGTTGTTTCCTACGTAAAGTTGAGCCTGAATGGATACAGATTTGATATTGTTTATATATAATAATTGTAAGAATGTGAAACATAACAAAATACCATTACAGTAGTTCAAAGCCTGTATGAAACCTGTCAGAAGTGCTTTCGGTCCTTTTGGGTCCCAATTTTGAGAAAGAAAACCAAGAAACCATTTTTCTGATTCAAATTTTGCCTTTAGACTTATTTTTTAGTCTCACTGTATACTCATTGCACATCCTGTCGCAAAAATCCTTTGACGAGCGCAGTAAGTGCAGTTACTAAAATATCAGTTTGTTTGCTCAAAAGCAATGAATGGTGGTTTCTAGAGTAATTTGAACTACAAAATATGATTATAAATTAATTATAAAATATTTTGTGAAAGGTGCATGATTTATGTGCCACGATATGACTAGTAGCAAATGTTGAGAAGTATCGGGGGGGGGGGGACACCATGTTTTACTGTAGTTCTCGGTCATTTAGGCTGAGCAGGGAGTTATTGTTTTGCCAGTTTTCAGGCACTATTGCTCCTAAATAACTGAACATTGCTCCAAGAACTTTTTTTCAGCAGAAAAAAGAAATACCGGTACTGAGTGATATTACAAGACAGAGTGCGCGTGTTACCAAGAAAGCCATTTGCAAAATTTTGGGGAAAGTGTTTCGATTGAATATAAAGTTGTTAATGCCGCAGAAATTCCTTTATCAATGCACTCTCTTTTTTCCCAACATCACAATTTTAAAATTCTTCAACTGGTTTGAGGCTTTGTAAACATCATAATCTCCTGAAACTTAAAATTAAGTACAAGTACATTCCGTAGGTTAGTCAAAAAATCACATTAAAAGGTGAATCTTTCGTACTAGTTTGTTTAACGTCTTGAATGTGCTGTAACACAAAATAAAATGTTGATCCACACTCTGTTCTTCAACAAATCCAGCAAAACATTCATGCAGTTGTCGCTACCGTTTACGAATTTGTTTATTCCGATCTCATAGAATTCTTCCCTCTTCCTGAAGCCAAGCTTTTGACAAAGATTTGCTCTTCTTCCTGTTTGATAAACAAACATTCTTCGCGGTAATTTTTGAGAAGTGGAAAAGAGTAGAAAGGCAATTAAGTAATTAGATCCGACATCTAGGCTGTATGAAAGTTGGTGCAGAATTTCTCATTGTAACTGTTGTAGCAAGAATTGAGTTTGTGTGCTATATGCGACCGGAAAATATCATGGAGGAAAATGATTGCCTGGACAAGGAGATTGAGCTGTTTTGTCTCAGAGTTTCCACATATGCCACTGATGGCATGTTCTATGTTCAAAAGTTTTGGCAAGAAAGATTGAATTTTGGTGGACCACGAAAAAACAAGGAATGAAAAAAAAATCAGCAATTTATAAAAATAGCCATTCTTGTACGGAAAACGTTTGCCATGAGGATACAGCATCTTTCCCAGATGCAGACTTGAAGCTCAATGAAACCAACTCTAAAACTGAAGTTCTGATTGAAAACACCAGAGAAGTGCTGATTAAGGCACATGTACACTGCCAAGACAAATACCTTTTATTCAGTGTGGAGAACTCGTGATAATAACCGTTATTCCATCCTCCCCTGTCTCTCAGCTCAATGAAGACAGACTTCAACATGCTAATCCATTGAGGAAGAAACCCAAGTGCCTGTTGAAAATTGAATTTCAACAAATCATTTTCACAGGTTTGCCCCTCATATCGGGAAGGTGATTAAGTGGAAGTGTTCGCCTAAAAATCTCAATTAACAGAAACATACAAAGCATCATATACACACACCAGGAACTGAATTAGAAACTTTTATGCAGTTGTAGGTAAACGTCACTTACGCGCGTATATGCAAAATACGTGGTCACGAACGTCACCACGTGATCTAGGCAACTATTTAAAACTGCTGCCCGTCAGTAATCATCAGTAGTGCTGTTCACAATGGGAAAAATAAAGGATCTCTCAGTTTGCGATAAAAGACTTATTGTGGGTGCCCGTTTGGCTGGAGCAATGATTTGGAGAACAGCGGGCTTCTCAAAAGGTGAGATATCCCGGGACTTTAATTGGTTGAAAAATAACTCACATTGCTTCATTGCTTGTCTAAGAGGCGTAAATGTGTCTAAAAGGCGTAAACGGCGACTCGTTCCTGGCCGACGCAGTTCGCCAGGAACGAGATCACCGTCGTCTGAGAAGGCTTGAACGGAGATGCAGGACTTCCTGTGTAAAACAGTTGACCGGATCACCCAATGAGGGCTGCTCCCGACACATGTCTGAGAGAACTACATGTGGGAAATTGAAGATGGTTGGTATTGGCAGTCACATGGCTATATGGAAACCAATGATTTCTGCAAAGAACCGGAAAGGGCGTCTATAGTGATGTCATTGGAAGACTAGGAAAAACGTCGTGTGGTCCGACGAGTAGCGGTTCACATTTTTCTGTACCGACGTTAGGTAAAGACTTTGGCCGGAGTACCCGTGAAGCAATGAACCCAGCATGCCTTATAAACACAACTTAATGTTCTGGAAGTGGTGTCACAGTTGGGGGCACGTCCTGTTGATACGGGAGGGATTCCCGGATTTTGCTGGAAAGTCGAGTATCCTCCAGGGATTATCTGAGCATTGTTGCCAATCAAGTCCATCCTGCAATGTTGACTTTATATCCAGCAGGTGACGTCTGTTTCATGGACGAAAATGCCTTTCCCATCGCGCAACATGTGTTGAGCCCTCTTTGAGCGAGCACTACAGCAACTCCCATGATCTTACCTGTTCACCACAAAGCCCTTATCTGAATCCCATTGAGAATGTATCGGACATGTTATAAAAGCAGATCCTTGAGCAAAGTCCTCTTCCGACGAATCTGTGCCAGTTAAAGAACTATTTGCTGAACTCCTGGTATGTTGTAGATGTTGATGCTCTCCAAGAAGCTGTGGAATCTATGCCAAACCGCATGCATACTTCAATTCATACTGCACTTCAATACTGCACTTCAATACTTAATTCATACTTCACTTCATACTTCATGCATACTTCACTTCAACAATCTGTTTTTATAACATGTATGGGACATGTTATAAAAACAGATCCTTGAGCAAAGTCCACTTCCGTCGAATCTGAGCCAGATAAAGAACTATCTGCTGAACTCCTGGTATGTTGTAGATGTTGATGCGCTCCAAGAAGTTGTAGAATCTATACCAAACCGCATGCATACTTTAATTCATACTTCACTTCAATACTTAATTCATACTTCACTTCATACTTCATGCATACTTCACTTCAACAATCTGTTTTTATAACATGTATGGGACATGTTATAAAAACAGATCCTTGAGCAAAGTCCACTTCCGTCGAATCTGAGCCAGATAAAGAACTATCTGCTGAACTCCTGGTATGTTGTAGATGTTGATGCGCTCCAAGAAGTTGTAGAATCTATACCAAACCGCATGCATACTTTAATTCATACTTCACTTCAATACTTAATTCATACTTCACTTCATACTTCATGCATACTTCACTTCAACCATCTGTTTTTATAACATGTATGGGACATGTTATAAAAACAGATCCTTGAGCAAAGTCCACTTCCGTCGAATCTGAGCCAGATAAAGAACTATCTGCTGAACTCCTGGTATGTTGTAGATGTTGATGCGCTCCAAGAAGTTGTAGAATCTATACCAAACCGCATGCATACTTTAATTCATACTTCACTTCAATACTTAATTCATACTTCATGCATACTTCACTTCAACAATCTGTTTTTATAACATGTATGGGACATGTTATAAAAACAGATCCTTGAGCAAAGTCCACTTCCGTCCAATCTGAGCCAGATAAAGAACTATCTGCTGAACTCCTGGTATGTTGTAGATGTTGATGCTCTCCAAGAAGTTGTGGAATCTATGCCAAACCACATACAGACTTTAATTCGGGGGAAGAAGTTCAACGTGGTATTGAGTAAAAGTTTGTAATTCAGTGGCAAGTATATGTATTTGCAAATGTCTGGAAAAAGATATTTCCCTAAAATTAGAATATTCACGGTGAAATAGTTTTCATTTTGTAACCAGGTGTTCCTCAATTAAGGAATGTAAATGCCAGCAAAATTTGTGCTTTCTTTGCAGTAACTAAAAATCAATATAGACATGCCGCTTAGAAATTAATAAATTGAAAGAAGTGCAAAGACATTGTTCTGTAAACCACAGATAAAATATGCACAGTATCATTGAAATGAATGGCATTTATAATAACGACCGGAATTTCCTTTTGCCTCTATTTTTTTTTCGATCATTCCATCAGCACCGAACATATCGTTTGAATAGATTATTTACGCAAGAAACGAATACCCACACACAAAAATTGTTTATTCCCATAAGACGAAAAAAAAAATGATTTTTGCAATTCGGGAATTAGGAAATAAAATGGAATAAAGTATAAATCTCAGTGACCTCGCAAAAACATTTTGCATTAGAAATGCTGAAAAATGCAGAGCGCAGTTTGGTCGCAAACACATTTTTCAAACTGAACAGTAAAGTCGGAAATATTCCACAAAATTCAAACCAGTTTCTGTTCTGCTTTGTGGAGTTTTATACGACATTTAGTGTAAAAAAGAAAAAAAAAAGAAGAAAGCTTTTCCATTTCCTGTAGATATGGTGTAAAATTCATAAAAAATACCTTTACCTTAACTACAGGTTAAATTGTGCATCGTAAAAAAAGAAAGAACATCCGTAGGAAGTATGCCGGCTCTTTCAACTGATTGGAGGTTGGCGTCATCACAGTCCGGGTCGGTATTTGTTTATACACCGTGCAAACAAAAGTTTCTGAACACCACCATATATTCCAATAAAGTGCATTTTCACAACCAGACGCACACAAGGAGTGTCTGAATATGAAGGAGAATGTTGACACAACTTTCAGAGCGGAATGGAAGCGTTTATGGAGCTGAATTTATGAACTTTTAAAGGGGACTAAGGGCCTAGTGGTGGACTTCTACCTGAGTAAGCAATCAGTGCTTAGCATTGCTGCTCTTCTGGGATTCCCAAATTTTACTGTCACTAATGTTCTTCACTGAGGGGAAAGCAAATGGTACAACTAGAGCTAAGCCGCAGAAACTGAATGGCAGTTCGAAAAGAAGCTCTGGGACAAATAGTTGCACCGGAACAGTCCGTTCTGAACTGCACGGCCACGGCTGCTATGCTAGGTTAGCACTACATCACTCTAGAAAATGCCAGACGACAACTGCAGAGGTTCTTCGCTCTTCCCGATTGTAGACAACAGAAGACTGGGAAAGAGTAGTGACGAATCACGATACTCAGGCTTACGGTCGGATGCGCGTATTTTTCTCGAGGAGCGCTGTCAGACCGGATCTATCGTCCCGACAGTCAAGTGTAGAGGGTGATTTGTGATAGCGTCATGTTGTTTCTGCGAGAAAGGAACTGAGTCCTATGGTTACGGTGGCTTCTGACCTATCGGCCGCCAGGTAGGGACACATTCTGAACAATTTTGCATTACCTACGCGCTCTGGCAGTATTTCAGGACACATACCTGCCAGTTTCAGAAAGATCCCACCAAAACAAAATTGCCAAACTGTGAGGTTTATGCAGGCCTGGTAGAGGAGCAGAACGTTCAAGAGTTGCACTGGCTTCTCTAAAGTCTAGATCTAAATCCAATAGAATATCTGGTGGAAGTGGTGCTGGAACGCCGAATCCTATCTCGACCCGTAAGAGTCCGTTTACAGCTTTAAAGGCAAAAGCTTTGAAGGAGGGATGGAGTAAAATTCTGGTACAGACCTAGAGGAATTCCGTGGAAAACATGCCTCGAAAAGTCGCTCAGTCATGAGGTCGAAGGTGGGCAGATTCTGAAATGGTTTCGGCTAATAAATGTTCTTGTTTCCGTTCGATTTAGGTGTCCGAATACTTTTGTCTACGCTGTGTATTTATAATGTATTTCAGCGTTGTTTGTCCAAATATGTCTCTTGCGACAGTTATTTTAAATAAATAAGCAAGGGAACAAGCGGACAAACGGAAGATGCCAAAAACTATTACCATCGTCTAAGCTGTCGAACTCAAATTGTATTTTCAGAATCTTCGCTGTAGTTGCTGAGCCATTGTATTAACACATGAAGGGGCGAACAAAGTAATATTACCATTAATTTTCCGTGAACATTCAAGCGATAGGTGCCCTGATACAAAATTATCTTTAAAAAAATTATTATCGTCTGTCCATTATATAAACTGCGAGAAGACGGGAATGACAAATCAAATAAAGGAATGCTTAGGTAACTGATTTGTAACAAACGTTACAGCAACAGCAGCAGGCACGATTTTTGTTCAAAATAAAAGAAATAGAATTGAAGTTAAATAATTCATATTAAGATTCTAAGGAAGTTGTAATTAGCGAATAGCTGAGCTCTCTATGACGTCACACTTCCTCTTTTGGAAAACAGTTTTCCCAGCAGTCCACGCGACAACGCAGATGGACCCACGGGCAGCGCTCAAATGGTGCTCAAATGCAGTAGGTGAAGGGAAGTGACGTCATTCAATTCTGTTTCTGAGCGACTTGACCGTCTGCGTCAATCCTAGCAATCATTTTATGTTTCATGAGATTCAGATTTTGAGTGTAACGTTTTTTAAACTACAACACGGGCTTCATTATAAACACATTGCAAATACTGAAAAAATATTATTTCGTAGTTGCTTTCTTGAAAAAGCAAAAGCAAAAAGGTATTCAGGATGGAAAAGAAGAGCGTGTCCACTTTTACTCTTTGAGGAAAGTAACTAAAAATAAAATGTAAGAATAGCAACTCTCGTTGTATCCCCCTTTGTGGAATTCTTGTATTTATTTAAGAGGGAAATCAAATGACACTGCTAAAATACCAAAAACATAAAGTCACTGGAAAGGCAGTCTAATTCCCTGAAGCCCATGACACGATCTGATTTTGCAAAGAAATAACTTTCGTATTAGGAAAGCAGACAATGTTAAGCGACACTGAACAGCTATACTGTAAACTTAAAAGTTTAAAATTACGTAGAATGCAGAAAGTAAATAATATGTGGAAATCTAACAACGGTTTATTTGAATATGGTCTTTGAATTTGAAATATCTGTCTCTCGGTTTAGGGAATTTCAAGATGGCAAAACATAGTAATGGTTATTCACTGAATAAGTTCTTGGTATTGTTCCTTAAATTTATGAAAAACACTAAATAAAGACAGAACGCAAAAACGGCCAAGTGATTGTGTAGGGTTTCTTATCGTCCTCAGATTTGCATTTGGGTTCGGTTCTCAAATGAAGCATGATGGCGTGTTTGTTCCTTGGGAGCATAATTTAAGGCTACATGAAAATGTGTAGCCTTAGATAGTAAAGATCCAAACAGAAGAAAAAAAAAGAAAAAAAGAATCCACATTACATTGGACGGATCTTTCCGAAAGAATAGCATTTCAGGTGTTTTTTCATTCGCACCGTATTTCCCAGTAAAAGGGGCAACACGTATGCCTATTTCCAACTATGACTACTTATTTCTTTCCTTTCTCCACTTTCAGGTGATTTAGGCTGGTCACCTGCCTACGGAATGTACGGTACAATTGCATTAAAAAGATGGGAGTGACATTCTATGACGTCACAGCCAGCACTTCCAGAAAGATAGAACGATGGCTGGGGGAAGGTACGGATAACCTTTTTGTAATGGATGTTCCAATACCTCATGGAAAACGGATGAACATGTTCATCGGACGCTCGGGGAATATTGAGTGCTTCAAAGCAATTCAATCTAGGTAAAATCAAACTTGTAACCATGTGGTCGGAAGACGGCTGCTCTAACCACTAGGCCACTCACGGCTCATTATTGACTCAGTTTATACTAAATAGTGAATAAAAACTGAACGCGGATACGGCAGAGTAATCAAGGGGGAAGTCGTCCGAATAGGAGCCGGGTTTGATTCCCAGATAAAGCTTCTTGATGCCGTGCAGAAAGACATATTTCAATATTTATTTGAGCATTCGGCGCTATTTCAGTCATCTGTCGATACAGATGTTGAGAATTGTTGAATATGTTTCCTGCAAGTCTCAACCAAAATTAAATCTCTAGAGCAAAACACTTCATTCTGCTTTTTTCAGTGTTTGCGTCAGGAGTTGACACAGTACTGGGAATTTTTTATGGTGGTTCATATGTCTGAACAGTAAAACTTCTTGATGCTGTACATAACGGCATAATTTCTTCTGTCTTCGTGTCTTTTGCTTTAATTGTTGGCATTGAAATGCTGATCAAATTCCTCGATGCACAGCAAGATCAAATTCCTAATAGTAAGTCGCGGGCGTTATTTCAAACTCGAAGCAATGGCCGACCCGTAGATGTGGGAAAGACTAACACAAACCAGTTGCTACGCCAACAAGAAACGGATTTTGTAATAGCTTCTTCTACGTTAGTGAGATTCTCGTAGTTTACGCACAACAGTTCAACGAAATATTATTGCCTTTTTTCAGAGTGTAATGAAATATTGTTGTGCAATAGTGAATTTAAATTATATTGCGCAAAAAATTCATACTAAATTATATTGCGCAAAAAATCATACGAGTTATTGTTGCGTGTGATAATGACACAGTATACCGCAACAACAGACTTCAACAATTGTAGAATATAGGAATGCTAAATAAATTAATTAAAAATTTGAGAATTCGAATTCCAAAAAAAAAAAAAAAAAAAGAAAGAGAAAGAAAGGAAAGGAAAATAAAAATACGTAGCCCAAATTTAAAGAGAGCACAAAACTTTTCCAAGTTTTTTAAAAAACTTTAGTTTTCTCTTGTTTTTAATTTGTGCTCGCTCATTTAATTTGTTTATGCTTTACACTATTTTATTTCTTGCTCTTTACATATTTATTTAAATATAACTCAATAAATACTTCTCTCCCATTGCAGCGTAAGTGTGCAGGGAACTGCGAATGTACTGTTTAGAATTCCTTCGTTTTCCTGGATACAGGGAAAGGAGAAAACCAGAACCGATGAGTAAACACAAAACTAAGACAGTAGTTCAGAAAGTAGCATGCCTTACATCGATCAAATCCCTAGACACACTTTCTGCATTCTCAAAATGGAAACCGTTCACAGTGTTTAGAGACTACAAAGATTTTGTATGTGTGAGGAACGTAAAGTTAAGGAAATTATTGTTTCATTTTGTTCTGATTTTTAATTCATCCAATGAACATCCAAAATGCAGCAGTTATTCATAAACACTGGAACATTTCCCAATTAATTTTTCCTTTAAAGATTACAAATGAAAAAAAATTGACACTGCCTCTTGCTTGACCGAAAATTTAAATCTACAAAATTCAGAAATCCCACTCACGATTGGTATTCATGTCGTTCAAGCATTTTTTTTTTTTTTTGCTGGGTTATAAAAACATATTTTCTTCGCAATGGTTTTAACACCAAAAACCATTTTAACACCAAAAGCATTTCCAGTTTTGGAATATGCACTTGATTTTACAATAATTTGTCACTAATACAAAAAGAAAAACAACAAATACTATGAACGGTAATTTAAATTCCTTTCTGGTCAGAAGCCAGTTCATCTTGTGCGCACAAAACAGTTCGCCATTTTGTTTTTTCTGGCAAACTCACCAGGGAATAAAGTAAAGCAGAATCCAAAAACACATTTAAATGTTTTAAATAAACATGTCAACTGCTTAATGAGCACTTTAGAATTTTTACTTTAAAGAACAGATTAACTTCAAGACTTTTAAGAGCAAGGGCATTTGAGTTTCAAATTGAACTGATCTGGTAATGCATAAATTTTGAAAATTTATGCGTTACCAGATCAGTTCAGTTGTTATTTGAAGTAACTACAGCGAAAGAAATTATTCGTCAACATGCAGATTTTGAAATACAGAATACGATCTGATAATGACACTATCTATTAACACCACACATCCATAAAAAAAATAGGTTCGAAACTTAAAAATGTCAGAATTAGACTTCTCTTTCTGACTGCCATATATGAGCTACAAAAAACCACCTGCCTGGCAGATGGTTTCCTCACCCAGAAGTGAAAGCATCAAAGAAGCTTTAAATGCACAGAACATATCATTATCACTTTTTCATGTTAATTTAATGAAAAATCGATGAATCCTAAATTATACTACCCTTTAGCTTTTTCTAGACATTTTGAGATTAAATTTCTACTTACGAAATATTTCCGTCAGCACCTAGAAGATAGAAGAACTAACTTGCGTGGATTCACAGCACACGTAACTGCGTCACACTAAAGTAAAACTCCGTCTGCCTGTGGGATAGCTGACTCTGCGGGTGTTGCCACTCAGGCCAAATCTAATATTCGTCAGTTCTTTCACATAAAATCTAAATTTATTTCGAGAGGAGGTCAGAGTATAAGTCAGTGCCATTCAACAAATGCATGACAAAGGCTATTTCAATCGCCTGATGATGGGACTTCTCTGGTAGACCTTTATAAATAACGAGATCTGAATACATTAATAATTCCGTAAAATTATGAATCTTCTTGAGAAGCATCTTTTCTTCCTCCACTTCTGCGTATGTTCATATTACAATCAAATCTTCATAGGTGCCTATATTGTTCATGCTTCTTTTAGTTACTTTCTTCTTACTTCTCATTGATTCTTAATTCTTGACAAACACTTTAAAGCATGCATTAATGCTCTTTGGAGCGTAAGAGAAAAAAAAATAAAAGTTTTGGATTCTGAAAAAGAAACATTCGAAACTGATTTATTCTTTTTTTATCTCTTTGCTTTTTTTCCGTTGTTTTTCAATACGTTTGGAGTTCAAGCTAATACTGTGAAAATGCCCTTTGATTTTTCAGACCGATACTAAAACCTCCGTTAGCCAAGGTATGGAATACATGGTTATACGGTTTCGGGGGCAGATTTCGGAAGGACATTCGTTATTTTAATACTACGATAGGAAATTTATAAGCCAACATTATTTCACTTCCCACTTTTAGCAAGATGGACTCGAATCAACATTTGCCGTTAAAATGCCCTCATGAGCAAGATCATTATAATCAGCCGTTTTCAGGAGTGGATGTAATCCACAGCATTTTAACAGTGACATCACTGACCAGCGTAGAATATGTATCGCAGGCAATGGCAAGACTTGGTCGTTAGTCAGTACGTTGTCCGTGCACTGGGGAAAGGAATGACTTGTCGCAGTATAAACGAAGAAAGATCACTGACGTGAGAAAGGCGGGGATCTGGATTAGAGCAATACCCTCTGGGATGTATTCTGGACATGAATGGAATTAAATGGTCTGCTAGGATATCCTCATATTTGGGGGCACTCAATGTCAACTGCACAAATATCAACGGTCCCAACGTATTCCAGCTGAAAACAACCCGGTCATCACTGAACCACCACAATTCTGAAGTGTTCCAACTGAACATGAGGGTCCATGGCTTCACGAAGTGGACGTATGATCCGCACTCTCCTATCGGCTTGGTGCGGTTTATATCTGGATTCATCACCCTAAACTGTCTGTTCCAGTCCTTTTTGATCCATTGTCGGTGTGCTTTTGCCCAGGTAAGATGTTAAGCCCAGTACCGTGCTATTAACAGTGGGTCTCTTGTGGGTCGACGACTCCCAAACCCAAAACGTTTAAGAGTACGTTTCACTGTCTTTGTACGGGTTAATCCACCCAAAACCGGTGGTGATTTTTTATATTGTCTTGCGTCCATGAGTTCGAGCAATCCCCCCAAGCTACGTATAGCACGAGTTTTCAAGATTGGTACACCTCTAAAATTTATTCGGGAGCTTGCTCTTTCGTCGGATTTTTTTATTTTTCTGGACACTGTAACACGGCAACATGCCAGCGTGTTGCAGTTCCGAGATGGAGCGACACATTCTACTGGTACCTATAATTTGGCCTATGTAAAAGCACCCAAATCACGCGTTTCAACCATTACGCCTATAATCGATTACAAATATTAGGGAAGCTCTGAGCGATGGCTGTATTTAATCACAATTTTATCCGGAGATGCTTGATATTGCGGGTGTAACAGTCAAACATTTGCATAACTTCTGCTATCACTAATTCAATAGCACTTCAGTACATATATGTGTCTCGTCCCCACGCCCCCGAATAGCCGTCCCGGTGGCGCAGTGGTCTAAGCGATTGCCTCTGATCATTCGTCCGAAAGGGGTCCGGGTTCGCATCCCGGTGAGGCATGGATGTTGTGATTGTCTTACGGCACTGGCTCTCTCCCTTCCCTGGAACCAGTGACCCTAAATTAGGGACGGGCGACTGCTTATAGCCCATTGAGTTGCTCACGGTGGTCGTTAAACCTCGAATCAAAAAAAAAAAAAAAAAAAAAAAAACGCCCCCGAATAAAATTGCCCCCGTAGATAAAATGCTCTACAAGAAATACGTCTCTTCCGTGATCAGAAAACATCATTTGAAAGAATAAAATATCACAATCTGAGTTTTAGGATAACTTTCATAAATAATTAAGAATATTTTTAGGCTAAAAAATGAAATATATCGCCAATGAAATACAAGCATTTCAGCAGAGTTTTTATTTTTCTATTTACCGAAATATTTCAACTTTTTTTTAAGCCAAGTTAACCTGTATGTAAAAGCAAGTGAGTGAAAACTCCGTTTGAATGCATACAAAGAAGTCTGATTTACTGAAAAAGGACTTTTTATTCTACGGAGTCAGTAACTCTGTATTTTAACACGAGAAACAAAAATTCAAGCAATATTGCACACGAGTGAACACTACGTGAAGGGCTGGCTAACTTAGTAATTAGAACAGCCAACTGTCACCCTATTGGCAGCCTGATCGCAGCTCACTGCTGCTATAGTGAGCCCAAAACATCCGGGTACGTCGGCTTAATGTGCTCCCCGGCCCCGGAGAGCGCGCTAAACCAACGGACCCAGGGAACAATGAGACCCACCAAAGACCCACTAAGGTATTCACTCCGCACCCCACCCATCTCTTCTTTCCTTCCCTTAATCCTAATACCTGGCACAATGATCTCTGCAGTCTAAAGAAATCATGTTTCAACCTAACATTTGGAAGAATCTCTACAAGAAAATGAAGCGTGTATGCATATCTTAATGCTTCCTGGAGGAATATTTCGTGAAAAACAGAATTCAAATTGTTGCTTTTCATCTCCATTTTGTAATATTCCCAACCGCAGGGAACTTCTGCTGCATGAATTGAGCAAAAAGGGGAAAAGGTATCTGTTTTAATAATGCTTAGCTCAAGTTACGATCCCATGATTCCCTGCTCAGCAAAAGAAACGAATATCATTCACATCTAAATAACTCTTCGTGGATTTAACAGAATCAAGGACTACTAAAATCCATCTGCTGGTCTAAGACGTAGGCTTCTGACTTTTCCTACTGTTAGATCTGGGTTCGAATCCCAGAAAAGGGCATGGATGATCTATTCATCTGAACACCGAACTTTCTTCTGTAGTTACACATTTCCTGCACATTACTACTTTTAGCTGACTCTAATCAAACCCACATAAACTATTTATTATTTTTAGGAGATTCATTTCTTATGGGGCAGGCTGTTCTCAATTACAAATAAGAACTTACACATTGACACAAGGAAAGAGTGGTCGAAAGAAACAAACACTGAACTAAAGAAACGACTAAAAGGAAAGGACAGCAGACTAGAATTACAACAAGAATATCGAAAGCTCCTTAGCATTTTTTTTACGTCCTTCGGGAATTAACAACAGCCATGAGGAACTAGGTCTCTGATTTCCTGGAACAGGTCCTAAAAGGACGCAGGGCCAATTCCATAGAACAAGAGCTTCGTTCGTGCCTCATGAGACACCAATCGGAAGCCTGCACATGTGACCACTCAGCTACAGGGGCTGCGCTCACGAATATCTAGTTGGAATAATTCAATGTGTATATGTATACACTGAAAGGCCATAAAAACTGGTACACCAGTCTAATACTTGGTAGGTCCCCCACGGGAGCGCCGTACTGCAGAAATACGACGGGGCATGGACTCCACTAACTTCTGGAAATATGATGTAGGCAATGCGCACCATACTTCTTGCAGAGCGTTCCACAATTCGGGTGTATTCCGAGGTCTCGGATTCCTGTGTTCGATAGCGCGTCGCATGGTATCTTAAATGTGTTCTATCACGTTCAGATCTGGGGTCTTGGGTGGGAATCGCAACACGCCAAATTCATATGAATGCTCCTCTAACCATAATGTGGCGTCCCGACACTTGTGTGGAGGTGCATTGTCCTGTTGGAACAGGCCCAACTCATCAGCATGAATGCAGGACATGAACGAGTGCACCTCGCCAGAAAGGATGCGCACATAGCGTTGGTCGGTCACAGACGTTTGTAGACGTACCAGAGGTCCCAGTGAAGTCTAGCTAAATACACCCAATACCATTACGGACCCCTTCCCACCAGCCGGTACAGTTCCCTGTTGACAGGCGAGATCCATGGCTTCATGGTGTTTGCACCACACACGAAACATTCCATCTTTCCGATACAGCTGGAAACGCGACTCGTCAGACCAGGCTACTTGTTTTCAGTCATCAAGTGTCCAGTGGCATTTTTGCCGTGCCAAAGCAAGGTGCATAGCTCTGTGTCGTGCATCCATCATGGGGACTCGAGTTGGGAGTCGACTACCAAAGCCCATATCGTGCAGGGTACGTTGCACAGTCCGGACGCTGATGCTTGTTGAGGCTCCAGCATTGAATTCCGATGATACCTACGAGAGTGTTGCATGCCTATCGCGTGAAACGATTCTTGACAGACGACGATGGTCACGTTCGCCCATTGTCTTTTTACGGCCACGCTGGTATCGTAGGTTTGAGGTTTTGCCGGAATTCTTGTAGTCACGGCACACCCTTGCAATGGTCGTCCGTGAAGATCGGAACTTCGTTTCTACCCCGAAATCTTATGGCCCATCTCACGAGCGCCAACTATGACACCGCGTTGAAAATCGCTTAATTCGTTATTACTTCTCATTCTCATGCCGAAAATAGCTCTGACAGCTGGCAAGGATGTCTACCGCTTTATATACGCACTGGCGGACGCAACCGATTACGCGCAAAAGTGTCGCTGCTAAGTATTTTGCATATGCTCGTCTGTACCAGTTTTTCTGGCACTTCAGTGTATATTCCCAGTGTTTACACTGCCTGGTTCCACATTTACTGTTATGTTTGCCCAAAATACTTTTTCTGAACACCTACGAAAAGGAGAAAGACGGTCGGACGTCACTGAAGACCATAAAATATTAATATGTTATAAAGCAAGTTATTGGGGAGGTGGCCAATGTCAGTGGGGTTAACTGTTGTATAACTAGATGGAACTCGATTCATGTGTTGGTGGATGACACTTATGTATGGGAGAGTTGTTTTATGTTCTCATGGAAGGTTGCTTGTGGTACTGCCGACGAAGATATTAATTGATTCCTGCGGGAATTCTGTAAGTTTAGCCGTTTACCGATTTGATATTAAAAAAGGGATTTCGTGGATTAAAAAGGTCATGAGAATTCTGAAGAAAGTTTAAAACCAGAAGTTTTAACGTCCGAGGCAGAAGATTTTGACATGGTCCCCTGAGAAGGCCGAACCACACTCTGAGAAATGGCAGTGTATCAGAGGGAGTGAGTACAAGGAAGTAGAAATCCCAGGTACTTCTTTTCTTCGACAGTGAGAGAGAGAGAGAGTGAGACAGAGATAACCAGCGTGTGGCAAATTGAACATTCGGTTGTTGCTACGAACACGTAATACCCTCGACTGTGACACAAACAGTCCTGCTACAACCTTATGGTCTCAGCTATTAAAGGCTGTTCTGTTTTGCAGCTGAGCCTTAATGCCTTCAGCTGTGCTGTGATAGTTGTTGTACGCAAGAGCATCTTTGAAACTGTTTCGGTAAGCAGATCTCGAAGTAAAGATGAACCAATTATATTTCACAGAATTGAAGAGGATCATAGAAGCTAAAGTGGGAGTAAAGAGTAGTGTACAATGGTTAGGTAGCCTTTGTACATTGTAGGAACTTGTTTTGCAGAAGTACTTTTGCTCTGGGAGAAATTGGATGTTGAAATTCTACTACGAGTTCTTGGGCGAAAAATCGTTTCGCTGCAGAGTGGAAATCCAAGAATTTCTTTTCCTATTGATAATAATCTATAGGACTACGAAAGAGGCGCTGAAAGGATTTCAAAATCACGAAATTCTCAAATTTTCTAGACATTTCTTTTATTTTGATGCGTTGTTGCCCTGTTTATTTTGAAAATCTTCATTTCATAAGAACAGAAATTTCATTTAATTTCTTTCCCCAGTTTTCGAGAACACGTTTTTATTGTATCACCCAACAACAGTAGTTAAACGAAAAGTAGAACTGAAGCGTCTCTAATTGATAAATAATACGAACACTGAAAAGATTATTAATTTTTTTAATAAAACACAGAGCAGCTGTATTATAGCACACACACAAAGAAAGCTGCTATCAGAAAGGGAAGAGTTGTTTTGAAGACACAGAACTGATATAGAATAAATATTAACACAATTAACTGCTTAATGGCCGAGTCGTACATCTTGGGGGCCTGGAGGTCGAATGAAAATCGCAACATGGACAGGGTAGACAGAGTAACTCAAACAGTGTATGTGATCATATGTGGAGGAATTTAGGATGCCAGTGTCTGATCCCAGGTCTTAAACAACCCTTAGAAACAGGAAGCTAGAGGATTTGGGCTGGAGTGTTCTGCAGGAAAGTGACACGGAAGCGAGGTAGAAATGGGGAGGAAAACGCACTCATTCACGACCAGGGGGCAGGTACCCGAGGTCCGACGGCTTAACGTGTCCAAATCAAACTGTAACTTTATATACATACAGGAGAATAAAACTTTCAAGGGCACAAAATGTTCCTTTGAGGTTATGCAACGGATTTTGTTCAGATGATGCATATCAAGAACATTTTCATTGCCTTTCCTGTACCATAGATGCATATATATTCCTGCATATACACTGAAGAGCAATTGAATTAGAGACAGCTGGCGTTATGCAAATGTGGCGCTGTGGGCGGCCCTGTAAACGGAAACGACATGACGTATGCAGCGATCCGACAATATAAGGAGTGATGCGACGGGAATCAGTAAGAGTAGGACGCAGTATATAAGTAAGACGAAGGATCTAAGCGAATTTGACCGTGGGCAAATTGTCGGGGCCCGACGAATGGGTCACTCAATCTCGGAAGTCGTGCAGGTACTGGGATTTTCACGAGCCACTGTGTCACCGTAAGTACATCGAATCCGGCAAAACCATCCCTGCAAGGGCCAACTGCCGTGGACAAAAGCGTGTGGGTTAACGGGGTCATCGTCGGCTAGCTCGCATTGTAACAGCGGATAGACGGGCCACAGTGCAAGAAATCACTCCGCAATTTAACGCTGGTGCACAAAAACGTGTAAGCAGCCACACCATCCAGAACCATCTCCTCGCTATGGGGTACAGAAGCCATCGTCCCACGAGGGTACCGCTGCTGACCGCACATCACAGGGTGTAAATATTAGCATGGGCGCATGAAAATCGTCACTGGACCCTAGGCATGTGGGAAAATGTTGCCTGGACTGATGAGTCGAGATTCACGTCGGTGCATGAGGATGGCAGGATACGAGTACGGCGCAAACATCATGAAGCGATGGACCTTCTTGCCAGCAAGGTACTCTTCAAGCTGTTGGGGGTAACATTTTCATCAGGGGACTGTTTACGTGGACTGAAATGGGACCCTTGGTACGTGTGATATCGTCCTTCATAGGTCAACGTTACCGGGATATCCTGGACGACCATTTGCTCCCGTTTGTGCGTTTTTAACATCCGACTGGGGACCTCGTCCTGCAACAAGACAATGCACCGTGCCATCGCTCCCGAATTGTATCCAAATGGTTGGATGAACACTCCACCGATGTGACCTCGCTTCCTTGGTCCTCGATCAAATCTTCGTGAACTGTGGGATCTTTTTCAGGGGTCGTGAATCCGTATGGCTTTCCAACGCTTCCGGTGTCTTGTCGAGTCCTTGCCGAGACGAATGGCCGCTGTCATCAGGACGAAAGGTGGTGCTATACTTTACTAGACAGGTATCTCTAGTTCAATTGCTCTTCAGTGTATATGCTGGTAGGACAAACATGAAAATTTGCTTACAATCCAACTAACTGCAAGAAATGGAAGTAATGTATTACAATTTCCTGTTGTAAATCTGAGCTATGATTGTATACACATATGTTCTACATACTGAATGAGGAGAAAGTTTAATTCTGTTACTCGTAACTGTTTCACAGAGCAGCAATATCAGTGTACCTTCTAATTGGATAATTCACAAATGACACTTCCTTGTGGGCTCTGCTGATCGAAGAGACACCCGAACAATAAACAGCACCGAATACAAATTTTGAAGATGACAATCCGATTTTGGGCGTAAATGTGACAAGGATGGTAAGTCAGATAATATCCGAAAACTTGAAAATTTTCATCGTCCTGGAGCGGGACTCGAACCCGCGTCTCCCAGAAAGCGCCCGTGTATGCTAACCACTACCCGGGCGCTTTCTGGGAGACGCAGGTTCGAGTCCCGCTCCAGGACTATGAAAATTTTCAAGTTTTCTGATATTATCTGACTTACCATCCTTGTCACATTTACGCCAAAAATTGGATTGTCATCTTCTAAATTTGTATTATATGTCGTAATCCTGTATTTTTTTCATGAGCACCGAATATTTTAGTTTTCTTTGAACGACAGCAACAGATCTCATAAAACAATGGTTTGAGATTTTTACGATTAGAACAATGTTTCCAGGAAGGAAACGAAAACTAGAGTTTTAAACAATGTTTCTCAACACAACAAAGGCAACAATCACATTAATCATTGTTAAAAACTATATATAAGAACAAATTAACGAATTCAAAACAGTTTTCTTCACGCTTTGATAACCAAATATCCTCCACATAGCATTCTTATGATCACAATCGCTAATTAGGAAGTGTTTTCATCTTTCCACGATTAAAGCGATGGTACTTACTTCTTTCGATGAATGATTCAAAAATTCCGTACATACAGCAAGAAACAAGACCTTCGGGATGAACAAGAAAAATAATTTGAAGCCAGTCACTACAGTATTGTGAAGCTACGAATTCCAATATGAAAAATGTATCAACAATAAAGCGGATGTGTTTAAAGTCAAATGCATATATACTACACGCTGTTACACATCGAGGAACTTTCGAACTAAACCTTGAAAAATTATCCCAGTCTCAGTTATGTAAATTAGTTGATTAGACGAGAAAGGAATAGAGAAATGAAATCCACCCACACGACGGAAATCCCCACAAAAGGGAAATTCTGAAAAAGGAAAGACAAGAACGAATATATCGCCTAAAAGTGTGGAAAGCCAATTAACGAACAAACTAAGAGAGAATCACAAAAACCAAAGAAATTAAGGAGACTGGACTGCCAAGAAATGACATACGCTTGTAGACACGACGTACTCTGGAGAATCGGAGGTATACGGAATACGCCGATGGACCCGACGTACTCTGGAGCTTCGGTGGTATACAGGATACGCCTCTGGACCCGACGTACTCTGGAGCATCGGAGGTGTACGGGTCATGCCGGAGGACTCGACGTACTCTGGAGCATCGGAGGTGTACGCGATACGCTGGTGGACCCGACGTACTCTGGAGCATCGGAGGTGTACGGGATACGCCGGTGGACCCGACATACTCTGGAGCATCGGAGGTGTACGGGTCATGCCGGAGGACTCGACGTACTCTGGAGCATCGGAGGTGAACGGGATACGCTGGTGGACCCGACGTACTCTGGAGCATCGGAGGTGTACGGGATACGCCAGTGGACTCGACCTACTCTGGAGCATCGGAGCGTTACGGGATACGCCGGTGGACCCGACGTACTCTTGAGCACCGAAATGTACGGGTCATGCAGGTGGACCCGACGTACTCTGGAGCATCGGAGGTGTATGGGATACGCCGGTGGACTCGACCTACTCTGGAGCATCGGAGAGTTACGGGATACGCCGGTGGACCCGACGTACTCTGGAGCATTGGAGGTGTACGGGTCAGGACGGTGTACCTGACGTACTCTGAAGCATCGGAGGTGTACGTGATACGCCGGTGGACCCGACGTACTCTAACGCATCGGAGGTGTACGGGATACGCCGGTGGACCCGACGTACTCTGACGCATCGGAGGTGTACGGGATACGCCGGTGGACCCGACGTACTCTGGAGCATCGGAGGGGTACGGGATACGCCGGTGGACCCGACGTACTCTTGAGCAGCGAAATGTACGGGTCATGCCGGTGGACCCGACGTACTCTGGAGCATCGGAGGTGTACGGGATACGCCGGTGGACCCGACGTACTCTGGAGCATCGGAGGTGTACGGGATACGCCGGTGGACCCGACGTACTCTGGAGCATCGGAAGTGTACGGGATACGCCGGTGGACCCGACGTACTCTGGAGCATCGGAGGTGTACGGGATACGCCGGTGGACCCGACGTACTCTGGAGCATCGGAGGGTTACGGGATACGCCGGTGGAACCGACGTACTCTTGAGCCGCGAAATGTACGGGTCATGCCGGTGGACCCGACGTACTCTTGAGCAGCTAAATGTACTGGTCATGCCGGTGTACCCGACGTACTCTGGAGCATCGGAGGTGTACGGGATACGCCGGTGGACCCGACGTTTTCTGGAGCATCGGAGGTGTACGGGATACGCCGGTGCACCCGACGTACTCTGGAGCATCGGAGGTGTATGGGATACGCCGGTGGACCCGACGTACTCTGGAGCATCGGAGGTTAACGGGATCCGCCGGTGGACCCGACGTAATCTGGAGCATCGGAGGTGTACGGAATATGCCGGTGGACCTGACGTACTCTGGAGCAGCGAAATGTACGGGTCATGCCGGTGGACCCGACGTACTCTGGAGCATCGGAGGTGTACGGGATACGCCGGTGGACCCGACGTACTCTGGAGCATCGGAGGTGTACGGGATACGCCGGTGGACCCGACGTACTCTGGAGCATCGGAAGGTGTACGGGATACGCCGGTGGACCCGACGTACTCTGGAGCATCGGAGGTGTACGGGATACGCCGGTGGACCCGACGTACTCTGGAGCATCGGAGGTGTACGGGATACGCCGGTGGACCCGACGTACTCTGGAGCATCGGAGGTGTACGGGATACGCCGGTGGACCCGACGTACTCTTGAGCAGCGAAATGCACTGGACATGCCGGTGGACCCGACGTACTGTGGAGCATCGGAGGTGTACGGGATACGCCGGTGGAACCGACGTACTCTGGAGCATCGAAATGTACGGGTCATGCCGGTGGACCCGACGTACTCTGGAGCATCGGAGGTGTACGGGATACGCCGGTGGACCCGACGTACTGTGGAGCATCGGAGGTGTACGGGATACGCCGGTGCACCCGACGTACTCTGGAGCATCGGAGGTGTACGGGATACGCCGGTGGACCCGACGTACTCTGGAGCATCGGAGGTTAACGGGATACGCCGGTGGACCCGAAGTAATCTGGAGCATCGGAGGTGTACGGGAATATGCCGGTGGACCCGACGTACTCTGGAGCATCGGAGGTGTACGGGTCATGCCGGTGGACCCGACGTACTCTGGAGCATCGGAGGTGTACGGGATAAGTAGGTGGACCCGACGTACTCTGGAGCATCGGAGGTGTACGGGTTACGCCGGTGGACCCGACGTAATCTGGAGCATCGGAGGTGTACGGGATACGCCGGTGGACCCGACGTACTCTGGAGCATCGGAGGTGTAACGGAAACGCCGGTGGACCCGACGTACTCTGGAGCATCGGAGGTGTACGGAATACGCCGGTGGACCCGACGTACTCGCCGCCCCGGTGGCGCAGTGGTCTAAGGCGCTGGCCTCTGATCATTCGTCCGTAAGGGGTCCGGGTTCGAATCCCGGTCAGGCATGGATGTTGTGTTTGTCTTACGGCACTGGCTCTCTCCCTTCCCTGGAACCAGTGACCCTAAATTAGGGACGGGCGACTGCTTATAGCCCATTGAGTTGCTCACGGTGGTCGTTAAACCTCCAATCCCCCCTCCCCCCCACCCGACGTACTCTGGAGCATCGGAGGGGTACGGGATACGCCGGTGGACCCGACGTACTCTTGAGCAGCGAAATGTACGGGTCATGCCGGTGGACCCGACGTACTCTGGAGCATCGGAGGTGTACGGGATACGCCGGTGTACCCGACGTACTCTGGAGCATCGGAGGTGTGCGGGATACGCCGGTGGACCCGACGTTTTCTGGAGCATCGGAGGTGTACGGGATACGCCGGTGGACCCGACGTTTTCTGGAGCATCGGAGGTGTACGGGATACTCCGGTGCATCCGACGTACTCTGGAGCATCGGAGGTGTACGAGATACGCCGGTGGACCCGACGTACTCTGGAGCATCGGAAGTGTACGTGATACGCCGGTGGACCCGACGTACTCTGGAGCATCGGAGGTTTACGGGATACGCCGTTGGACCCGACGTACTCTGGAGCATCGGAAGTGTACGGGATACGCCGGTGGACCCGACGTACTCTGGAGCATCGGAAGTGTACGGAATACGCCGGTGGACCCTACGTACTCTGGAGCATCGGAGGGTTACGGGATACGCCGGTGGACCCGACGTACTCTTGAGCTGCGAAATGTACGGGTCATGCCGGTGGACCCGACGTACTCTTGAGCAGTGAAATATACGGGTCATGCCGGTGTACCCGACGTACTCTGGAGCATCAGAGGTGTACTGGATAAGCCGCTGGTCCTGACGTACCCATGAGCATCGGTGGTGTAGGGGATACGCTGGTGGAACCGACGAACTCTTTAGCATCGGAGGTGTACAGGACACGCCGGTGGACCCGTATCACTCTGAAGCATAGATGTACGGGAAACTGCGTTGACATGGTTACGTTTTAAGAGTGTTGCTGCTGGTACCCGTTTGTCTATAGTGTGTTCTTTCCGAAGTGGACTTCTTCGAATGAGATTAAGTTTTAAATCTGTAAGTCTTGTAATTTATTTAATAAATTCATCTGGATATATATTTACCACACCTTGTATTTACGTAATGATTTTCCTATATATCTACTTATTTAAATACACCATGTAGAGGAACGCATACGGACACCAAAGTCGTACGGAGACAACTCCAAGCGCAAATGCTTTATGGTATTCGTGTCCAGGGAATTTTCGGTTATTGTTGTAAATGGAATTGCTCTTTATGTTCTTTTAACCATTTCTGAACCTTCTTCATATTGTGGCATGGGGGCTTTTTCCCATTGTTGATGATTATGTATCCGTCATAAGCATTGCCGACGGTGAACAGCTGTGAGCATAGATACCCGAATTGGTCTTAGGCTGCGGAGACCCATATCCAATAGGGTAGGTTGAACTGTGGGTTCGGACACACCGTGGTCTTCACCACAATTGAAATTATGGTTAATATCAGTCACATTAGCCCTCCTGATGTTGCGGACAAGACATGTCCTGTTTCATTAATGGAACGAGGCCTGACCCACGTCTTGTCGACGGCTCGAAGTGTCACGTGTTTCGTGCCATCTTTGATAGGTACTAACTACTATATAGCGTGAGCAGCCTATCAGCATCGCTGTTCCGAAGTTGCAGCCTATCAGCGTTGCTGTTTCAAAGTTGTTCTTACCGAGGAGTCTTGCCATAACGATCTGACTTTGTCGAATTGCAGTTGATACATGTTGCGTATGAGAGAGGAATTATGACATCATTGTGATCAACAACAGCACATCTGTCACATGAATTTGGGGAATACCTTTCGTAATTATGACGTCACACGGAAGAAGTATAAATATGTAAAGTACCTTTTACTGCCGTGTTTCAAATCGAAGAAAGCTCCTGAACTCGCAAGTGCCTCGGCGATGGCGCAGTGGCCTGAGCTCTGGTTTCTGGCCATCTGTCCAAATGGGTCTCAGTTCGAATCCAAGGCGAATCATGGATTTTATATTTGTCTTACGACACTGACTCTCTCTCTTCCCTGGAACCACTGGCCCTAATCAGGGACGGACGGCTGCTTATAGCTCTTTGAGTTCCTCACAGTGGTGGTTAAACAGCCAATAAAAAAAGCAAAAACAGAAACAGAAGTGCTCTCTCACAAGGAAAGAATTTTTCAAATCGGAACTGCTAAAAGCAGAGATTCAGAAAAATTAGAATATACATCTGCGCTCCTGGGTGGAAAACCAGCGTTGTTTCAAGCAGAGAATATTCTTAAAATATTTTTCGTGGTGAGTGATATCTACCACAGAAGAACTTTTTCGATGGAGTTTTCAGAAGTGCAGATGCTGCTACAAAGAGATCAGAAACATAAACCCACACTTACGCCCACTAGTGGTGGAACACCTCTTCACCAAAAAATAGAAATAATTTGCAGAATATTTTCCTCTAGGAGATGTATCTGCTGTAAAAAGCATTTTTAAATCGGACTTTTAGAAGCAGAGACATTTGTGAAATTATAATTTACCTTTAATCCACTTAACCGGAAAACGAATTGAAAGAGAAGTTGTACATGTATCTAATATAGCCTTCATTACAAATGGTATGGAGAGAAGAGAGGACATTTTTAACTGAATATTTAGTAGCAGTGATAGAAATAAAGTGCATTTTGAATTCCATGTCATCTGAATTTGCGCCCTCTAACGGCAAAGCTATACATCTGGAAGAAAACTGGAAAATAAGAATCATCGTTCTATCATTTTGGGCTTCCCAACGCAAAAATTATTTTTCAAATCGGACTAATAGTTGTAGAGATATGGTGTCCTGCGACGGACGGACGGAAGGACGGACAAAGTGATACAATGAGCGCCTAATTGTTTTGCAAAAGGAGTAGTTAAAAAGGGAAATATAGGAAATAGAACGCGCAATCCCAACTTCGATGGTCTACAACTGAGGCGTTTCAGTTTCCCAAAAACAGACTAGAAACAGGAACATGACATGAACAGAATCGATCAGGCAATGAGGTTTCTGTTTCGATGAACACTTTGAAGAACGTCCCCGTGCAGTCGAAATTTCATAACGAAGAGAAATTAAGATGATCAGTCACTAAGTCAACTCAGTTGTTCCCAAACGGGGATAATATTTTGAGAATTTTTATGAAGACAACATTTGTGAATGCTTACTTGTGACCGAAATGTTGCATATCTGGTAACAGTAAGTACTGGAAACTCAAATGTTCAACAATATTTGACTTTTTGAGACTGACCTGCGGCGTTGCCAACATCATCTTTGGAGTCTAGACAACTGGATTGTGTTCTTTTCGCACATGAATCCCGATTAAGATTAAGTGCTGATTCAGGACATATTATTATGTGGAGAGAACCACGAAGTCGAAACAATCCCTCTATCATCAGAGAAAGTGACTACTTTGATGGCGGTGGCGTGATTGTTTTGGCTGGGATCATGAAGAATGGGCACAGAGATCTGCACATCTTTCAGAGTCGCTCACTTACTTCCATGAAGTACAAAGACAAGATCCACAACCCACATATCGGGCCATTTAGAGGAGCCGTCGGTACAGATTTTATTTTTATGGCCGATAATGCCTAATCTCACAGAGTTCGTTTAATCGAAGAGTATCTTTGGATTATGAGTTCGCACCGCATTAAAGAACTGTTTAATTTATTTCACCAAAAAGGTCAATCTTAAAATTCCTCAATGCAATATATCAAGATATAGTACATTGTTCATACACTGACGGAAAAAAATCCCAACACTACGAAAAAATAGTTGTAGAGGAATGAAATGGCGGCAATACATTTGTATAGGTAACATATTTAATGGATTAAAGTTTCAAGATCACAGCTTAATGTAAGTGCGAGAAGAGCCATTTTAAATGTGAAATGCTGGTACATTAATAACCGGTGTAACCGCCAGAATGTTGAATGCAAGCACGCAAACGTTCATGCATTGTGTCGTACAGGTGCTGGATGTCAGTTTGTGGGATGGAGTTCCATGCATGTTGCACTTGGTCGGCCAATATAGGGACGGTTAATTCTGGTTGGGGGTGACGCTGGAGTTGTCGTCCAATGATGTCCCATACGTGCTCGATTGGTGAAAGATCTGGTGCTCTAGCAGGCGACGGCAACATGTCGACACTCTGTAGAGCATGTTGGGTTACAACAGCGGTATGCGGGTGAGCGTTATCCTGTTGGAAAACACTCCCTGGAATGCTGTTCATGAATGGCAGCACAACAGGTTGAATCACCAGACCTACGTACAGCTGTGCCGTCAGAGTGCGTGGGATAACCACGAGAGTGCTCCTGCTGTCATAGGAAATTGCTCCCCAGACCATAACTCCAGGTGTAGGTCCAGTATGTCTCTGTCGCAGACAGGTTGGTTGCAGGCGCTCACCTGGCCTCCTTCTAACCAACACACGGCCATCACTGGCACCCAGAACCGGCTTTCATCAGAAAACACAACAGATCTCCAGTCTGTCCTCCAATGAGCTCTAGCTGGACACCACTGACGTCGCAAACGGCCGTGGTTTGGAGTAAGTGGAATGCACGCTACAGGGCGTCTGACTCGGAGCTGTTCTTCAAGTAAACGATTTGTAACAGTTCGTTGTGTCACTGGGGTGGCAGCTGCAGCTCGAATTGCTGCCGCAGACGCAGTACGATACGTCACGGCCATACGCCGTACACGGCGGTCTTCCCTCTCAGTAGTGCCACGTGGCCGGCCGGTACCCGGTCTTCTTGAGGCAGTACCTTCCCTTGACCACTACTGCCAACAATCATACACAGTGGCTACATTCCTGCCAAGTCGTTCTGCAATATTGCGGAAAGAAAATCCACCTTCTCGTAGCGCTATTACACGACCTCGTTCAAACTCCGTGAGCTGTTGATAATGGCTTCTTCGTCTTCTTAAAGGCATTCTTGACTAACATCAACACACTACGTCGAATCTCAACGCGATACCTAACGCTCACGAACGTTTCAGCGCGTATTTACAGCAAACCTGCTTTGCATGTTCCGAGGGGCGCTACTAGCGCCACACGTATGCGCCGAGCGCGAAATGTGCATAGACGTCATCTTACAGATGTACTCTCACAGCCTACCAACTGTCGTTTATCTAACACAACCCCTTCTTGGTGTTGGGATTTTTTTTCCGTCAGTGTATATCAGTCTTTCAGTCAAGTGTTTGCAAAGCATTGGTGAATTATTTAATGTATTTCGTACAAATCTGAAACATAAAGCTTTATGATAGTGTACACAAATGCTGTTTCATGTTTCTTTGGACTCTTTCAGGGTTGACACAGTGTTCTGGAATTGTTAAATGTACACACACAGGATAATGAATTAGAAACCTTCATCCAAAAGTACGTAAACATAACTTACGAGCGTATATGCAAATTACATGTTCACGTGCGTTATCACGTGATTTCGGCAACTATTTAAAACTGCTGCTCGTCAGCAATCGTCAGTGGTTCTGATCACAGAGCGAAAAACAAAGAATCTTTCAGAGTTCCATAAAACGCTTATTATTGCTGCTCGTCTGGCTGAAGAGATTATTTTGAAAAACCTTGTTATATTCTGACGGCAGACAGAGAGTTTGGTAGGAGCCCCATAAGGCAATGGATCCAGCTTACCTTGCGAACACAACTCAAGATTGTGAAGGTTTTTCGTGGTTTGGGTGGAAGTTCTGTTGATGCGGAACGGGTCCCCTGATATTTCTGGAAGCTCGGGTGTCTTCCAAGGATTATCCACAGTAAACATTGTTTCCGATAAAGTCCATTCTGCAATGTTAACATTTTATCCAGTAGATGACGGCTGCTTCATGGACGGCAGTGCTACTATTCATCGCGCGAGATGTGTTCAGCAATGACTCAACGAGCAAAGCGATTTCCACTATCTTCTTTTGGCCACCACTGAGCTCGAACGTGAACCCCACTGAGAATGTGTGGGATGTGTTAGAAAAACAGATCCTGAATAAAAGGTGTCTTCCATCAAATCTGAGCCAGTTGAATGTCTTGCGTGATGTAGAAGTAGATGGGCTAATGGAGATTCAATCCGGTACTGAATAAAAGTTTCTAATTGAGCGGCAAGTATCTGTATTTCGATGTGGGAATGTTTTACTTTTTTTTTTTTTTATTGAAGGTTTAACGACCACCGTGAGCAACTCAATGGGCTATAAGCAGTCGCCCGTCCCTAATTTAGGGTCACTGGTTCCATGGAAGGGAGAGAGCCAGTGCCGTAAGACAAACACAACATCCATGCCTCACCGGGATTCGAACCCGGACCCCTTTCGGACGAATGATCAGAGGCCATCGCTTAGACCACTGCGCCACCGTGGCGGCAATGTTTTACTTTAAGTAGTAACTTTGTTGATTAACTGTTTGCGTTCACTATTAAGAAGACAGTTAATACTGCGTATTTTAAATTAAATGTACCTTTTCCTTTAGAAGGCATAAGTGGCTATTTTTAAGCATTTTTTATTTTTCAAAAAAAAAACTGCTTTGAAATATTTCTCTTGGTGTCGGAAATTATTCACAAAAGCGTTTTCATTTCCCTCTGGAATTCCACGTCATGTTTCTTATTTTAAGTCGAACACATGTTCTGCTGGCCAAGAATTTCCATATATGCAGTTTTTACGATGGATGATTTCTTGTTAAGAGTGGAAAGCGAATATTTACGACAAAAGTTTTGCTTCACAGCTTTGCGGCATGAAAATCTTCCCGAGGTTTCGAATAAATTTTTTCCTGCTGCTTCCTGGACGGCAGTGCTCTGTTCATCGCAAAATGATGGACTCTTTCGGGGTTGACCACCCTTTGTTTTACTTTGGTGTAAGGCTAACGCGCTCGGCTAGATATCGAGAGATTCGGGATTCAATTCCCCGACGGTGACCGAATAACAATTTTTTGGTTGCTGTGTGTTGGTAAAACGTGGAAAGAGCGATGTATTTGTTTATTCACATTTTCTCCTTTTTCATCAAGCAGAGCTTTAGCGTCGGTTGGACCAAATATAATTACAGTGGCAACTTGATTAACTAAAATCGTATATTTTATCAGTGGAAGAAGAGATATGACCTGTGTAATACACTGCTGGACAATTGTTAAGGACGGATCATAAACGGCCATATAGCGCATAAAAAAGTAAGTGTGGTTGGATGCCAAGTGAAATAAAATAATGTCAAAATGCCAGGACATTACAAGAAAGACAATTTATTGTGCTCTGAAATCCAGAAGGCTTTGGAACGTGTTCAAGGGACAAACAGGCCATTTTGTGCAGAATACGTAAACGTGAAAAAAATGCAATTACCGTCCGCAGGCGTTCCGGCGTAAGATGTCAATACTGGGTATGGCCACCATGGAGGGCGATGCAAGATTCCACACGTCGTGTCATGCTTTGCACAACATTATCAAGCAGCTGTTGTTGTAATTTATCCCATTCCTCTGTCAGTGCACCGATGAGGGTGTCCTTGTTTATTGGAGGGCATTGGCGACCAGCAAAACTCCTCCCCAAAGCATCCCACACATTTTCAATGGGATTCACATCTGGAGAACGTGCTGGCCATACGAGGCGTTGAATATCCTCGCTCTCAAGACACTCCTGGACAGCGACTGTTCGATGACATGTTGCGTTGTCGTCAATGAAAATGAATCTATCACCGACAGCACCACGGAACATGCGAACATGAGGTAGCAGAACAACATTAATGTATCGTTGGCCAGTCATAGTCCCAGTTGGAAGCACATAGAGGGACGTACGGCCATTGATCATGATGCCAGCCCATACCATGACACTACATGTCGGATATCCTGTATGTTTGCTGGACAATATGCAGTAAAACTATCACGCCAGATCAGTTGTCGTCGACAATCAGACGATAGACTGTATCTACTCTCATCTGAGAAGAGGACAGCAGACCAGTCGTTATCAGTCCAATTGCGATGTTATTGGCACCATTGCAAACGGGCGGTACGGTGACGTCTGGACAATGGGATGCACAAAACAGGACGGCGGGCGTATAGTCCTCCTTCATGCAAACGTCTGGCGACAGTTTTTCGGGAGATCCGCTTGCCAGTAGCAGCCATAAACTGATTTGCTACCTCACTAGCTGTGCTGCGCCGGTGTCTTTTTGTTGATGGCACTATGTACCGATCTTCTGCAGGTGTCGTACTGCGAACACGACCTCCCCCGTGACGTTTGCACACTCTCCATTTGTTTGAAATGATTTCCAAAGCCTTGAAACAACACTGTGGCTGACGTCGAACTCCATGGCAACATCTGTAATTTTTCGCCCTTCTTCAATCTTGCCAATAATACGGACACGCTTAAAATCATCTAGGTGATGTCAGAAAAGCATACTGAAAATTGCAAGTTCGTCAATTGTTTCTTTCCCTTTCAACTTTGCGTTTGAACAACAACGGTCAATACGCGTCAAATCCTTTATATCTCTTATCAGCGCTATGACGTCACGAACAAATTCGGCAATCCAAAATTTGCATACGCACAACACGTCTTACTGTATCCCGCACTTATGCTAATTTCCACATTTTCCTGCCTTCCATTTTATGGTTGCTATCGTTGCTATTGTCATCCGTCCTTAGCAATTGTCCGGCAGTGTATTACAAATAGAACATTTATGAAAACAAATGAACTAAACACGTTCGATTTGACAGCAACTCAAACTTAAAAAAAATAATTCTTCCAACGTAAATTTCATCTCTGATCTCTGAAGAAAATTAAAAAAAAATTATGTCCTTGGTTTTACATAATTTCTAACGTAACCGGGAGTTGTCAATTTGGAATTCAGTATAGCTTCAAAAAATGCACATCGTGAAAAAGAATATTCCTTTCATTAAAAAGCTGTTCCGTTAGCCTAATTTTAAACTTCGTTTGCCTTAAAAACAAAGAATTAAGGAATGAAATAACAAGCTCATCAGACGCGAATCGATTACCTTTTCTACTGCATGACGTCATACACTTGTTTTCAACTTGACGTCACCATTTCCTACTGATAGGTCACCTACCAAGTGAGAGAAAACTACGCAACAAAAAATTACCCACGCGAGATCAACGGCTTAACTATCTACAAAATACACTGCTGGCCACCCAAAATGCAACACAAAGAAGTATAATGTATTAGCTTTGTTTAACCTTTTTGCTAAGCTAATTATTATGAATGATAACAATAATTCTTACCAGCGAGCTAATGATAACTAGCTCTAAGCTTCAAAATAATGAATTCCCAAAAGGGTGTTGTTACTCGTTAATTATGAACTTAAACAAAGTCTCAACGCTGGTTATTTATATTAAGTAATCAAAGTCATAAACCTAACAGCCAGACAGAGGTCTGACAAAACTAAGAATTGAGAAAGACTGAACTTACAGAAAAACTTGTTTATTATGATGACTCCTGGTCAACTAAGGCACTCATATATCTTGTACATAATAATGAATAAACTTTCCTCTTATAGTACACACACTCTCATAACAACCCCTCGCAACGCCAACACATCAACCTCAACAACACAACGCAACAACAACAACACAACTCAACACCCTCGATGAACGCGCCTATATACTAGCTACCACCACGTCATGACTTACACTCATTGCCAGATCTCATTCAGCGGGTGAAATAATATTCCGTTCAGTAGGAAGATAATTTACATAGTAAAATAAAATAACCAGAGATAGTAAAATCAAAAGGAAAGTGAATATAGAGTATACGTTACAGAAGGAAGCATCCAATTGGCCTGAAATTCGCAGCATGCGTCGCCCGCGAGAGGACATGCAAACGATTAGCATTGCAGGGCATATGCAAATCATGTGCGCCCGGCACGATACCGAGAAACACTATAATTAGGGTGCACAGAAGGCGGGGTGTAAGTGGTGGAAGTGTGTTATGCTGCCAGACCTGTGAGTGGGAAGTTCCCTGATGCCTCGTCTCAGAATACGGCAGTCATTCCAGCACGTTTCGTAGTTCGACTAAGGACGAATAGTGGCTTATCGCGACAGCGATTTGTCGTACCAAGACATAAGCGCCCGAGTGGGACGACATCCAGCCACATTGAGGCGAGTATGGATTCGGTGGGTGCAGGAGGGACGGACGGACAGACCGACGCAAGCGATAGCCGCAGCCGCGGCACACCACCGAAAGAGAGGACCCGCACGTTATGCGGTGGGCATAGACGGCTCGCACCGCCACCTCAAGAACGTTAGCGCAGGAATTAAGGTGTGTTGCGCAACAATCGTGTCAGCACGTACCGTTCGACGTCGTCTGTAGGAGCGGGGACTTGTCGCACGGCGCCCATTGCTCCAATTACCATTGACGTTACACCACCGGCGAGTGCGGCGGAAGTGGGCCGTTGGACGCCGCACCTGGACTACAGAATGACACGACATTGTCTTCTCCTACGAATCCCGCTTCTGCCTGCAACACCACGATGGTCGGATCCGCGTGTGGCGGCACTGTGGCGAGAGACTGTATGACGCCTGCATTATGCATCGCCATACCGGTCCGTCGCTTTGCGTTATGGTTTGGAGCGCAATTGGATATGATACCCGCACCCCTCTGGTACGCATCGCCGGTACACTCAACAGCCACCGCTATATCTCCGACGTTTTGGAGCTTGCAGGACCTTCCAGCGGCCACGTTTCAACAGGACAATGCGCGCCCGCACGTGGCACGCATCGGGCAACAATTATTCACGGCCCACCAGGTGTCACTGCTGCCGTGGCCCGCCTGTTCTCCCGATATGTCGCCAATCGAACACGTCTGGTCGCTAATCGGCAACCGAGTGGCCCGGCAAGCACCACCCGTGATGAACTGTAGCAACGTGTGGAAGCAGCCTGGATCGATATACCCCAAGCCCACATCCAAAGCCTCTTTCGTTCGATGCCGCGGCGTGTAGCGGCCGTTATTGCCAGCCATGGGGGGGAGGGGGCACACAAACTATTGATGTCTGCGTGTTCCGCAAGTCGCACGGGCCTGTAAGCTCAATCGTTTCATCTTTGTATCTTTTGTTCTGTGTCCAGTAAATCTGGCTTTGCTATCTTGTGTCCTTCTTGGTGTTGCATTTTGTGTGGCCAGCAGTTTACAAACATTTTATTTTTAGTTGCATATCTTTTTGCAATTCCCTTGAAGATGTTATTTATATCGTATTAAATAAGCATATCATTTTTTAATTTCAAATTACTATAATTACATTTCAGGAATCCGTCATCATTTTACAGAAGATAATGCGTGAGAGAGCAATTAAATATGCAATTTTTTTTAACAGAGCAGACACTGAACATAAGGAAATTCATCCGTGTTAATTCGGAAGATATCCCTATGCTGTGATCAAAGGCATGCAAGTGATTAACGTAAAATCGGTCAATTGAAATAGTCTGGTACTTCCGGCTGTACGTTTAATGAGAGATATGATCAAGCATCAGCTCGATGTCGGGAATTGTGGGAACAGAGGTTTCTTTTGCAAAATATTTCGCGTGACTGCAGGACATTTTGGAAATTTCACTTCCGGTTGATTGGGCAAAATGTTTGTTTTGTTTGGAGGAAAAGTGTAAAAGAAATTTAACTTAAATGGCCTTTCCATTTTTATGAGCTTTTCAAGGAGTTCCATATGTAGCTTTCCTTTCATTACGTGACAATTGCGAATACCCAAAATCACAGGGCAAAGAAATTGTTTCCTGCGAAGAATTTTTTTTTCTGTCAGGGGAATAATCCATTTCCTGCCAAGTATTTTTTTCTGTTAGGGTAATAATTTCTACGCTAATCTGTAGCAATTTAATAATGATAAATAAGAGGGATTTTTTGTATAAATGACATGTTGAATAATAAATAATATTAGAAATTCTGTTTTACCTTGCCTTTCTCTCGTTAAGGGTTTGATGCACGTCTACATTGTTTGTTTTCCTGAGGTTGTAAATGAACGTCATTAAGCGCACAATGTTTCAAGAATTGTAAAAGAAAGTTGCAAATATATTCATCATCATCATTGTCAACCATTATCAATCCACTGCTGGACGAAGGTCTCCCCAAGTTTCCTCCACAACGGTCTGTCTTGTGCCAGTCTCCTCCATGTCACTCCCGCATATTTACGAATTTCATCCACCCATCTCCCATGTGGTCTTTTTCTGGGTCTTTTCCTGTCCCTTGGAATCCAATCTAAAATTTCGGCTGTCCATCTATGGTCTGTCCTTCTGGCAGTATGTCCAGCCCATTGCCATTTCAGGGATTTAACTCTGATCATGATGTCTTCCACTCTCGTTATTTTTCGGATCCACGAGTTCCTCTTCTTATCTCTCCTGGTTATACCAAGCATGCACCTCTCCATGCTACTTTGAGTTGTGTGCAGCCTTTGTATGTCTCTTTTAGCTAAGGTCCACGTTTCTGCACCATACGTAAGCACTGGAAGGATGCATTGATCAAACACTTTTCTTTTAAGACATAATGGCATATTGCTCTTGAAAATTATGCTGTTTCTTCCAAAAGCTCTCCAGGCAAGTTTTGTACGCCGATTAATTTCTTCATCAATGTGACCCTCACTTGATATCTGCTGTCCAAGATAAACATACGTATCTGTTATCTCCAGTTTTTCTCCATCAATATATTACTATGTCTAAAATAGTATTTCGAATCGATTTCTGTTACGTTTTCTTGTGTTTCTACAGCGGCAATGCTTGTTTGTTTGCCTCGTGATGAGTGTCAGGAGATGTCATGTAAACAAAGCAGAGAGAAACACGGAACTGCTTAAAGACCTGAAAATAGTAAGGCTAGCTAACTTCTATATTAATAAAAGTATCGTGTGTGTCTGTCTTTCTGTTTATTACAGAAGACGAAATTAATGATTCTAGGCTAATGAAATTTGAAGAACATGGCAACGCGCACATCGGACCCTCCCGCCCCCTTTTTTTTTTAAATTTGAATTCGCGAATTTGTAATGCGACATACTGTGCCATTAGGTCTCGGAACGATTCGCACAAAAGCACCTCATTTTATTGTTTCGTAATATTATTTCAATTCACTACTACCCAACGCTGTTTTATTGCATTCTGAATAAACGTAATAATATTTCATTGAACTCTTGTGCATAAACATTGAGAACCTCACGTTATACCTGATAGAAGCTATTAGAATCCCCGTTTTTCTTCGCGTAGAAATTTAATGAGTCAATCTTTCCCACACATACGGGACACCTCATAGAAGCAGATGATTACTACAAACCTATGCGAGAGCACATCTACGGGAAAATACACTCAATAGACAAAACATTAGAGACAGGCATGACGGGCAGTTGATAAGGGCATCTCCGCACAGGTTGGAGCAGACCCAAACCTGGTGATAAATGATTTTTGATTGGAGGTTTTAACGACCACCGTGAGCAACTCAATGGGCTATAAGCAGTCGCCCGTTCCTAATTTAGGGTCACTGGTTCCAGGGAAGGGAGAGAGCCAGTGCCGTAAGACAAACACAACATCCATGCCTGACCGCGATTCGAACCCGGACCCCTTAGGGACGAATGATCAGAGGCCAGCGCCTTAGACCACTGCGCCACCGGGGCGGCCTGGTGATAAATAGGTGGACAGAGAGGCTTCCCAAGACTATATCGCAATCAACGAATATGGGTAAACGTGATGATCGGAGCGACTTCGGTCGCATGTCGGCACAAGTCAGATGGGTCATTCTATCGTTGAAGTGGTAACAACCGTAAGATTCCCTAATGTAACCATATGAAAGGTGTACCGCGAGTATACGTCGACGGACGTACCAGCCCCTAGAGAGGCAGCGGAAGCCGACCCCCCGCCATTGATGACAGGAGTTGACGTAGACTCATCCACATCCATGTTCGTACAGACCGATTACTGGGCAACGGCAGCGCAGAACACATCCAAGTAAAATGTCGGATGCCTAAGCATTGCTAGCGTGTGAACGGTGCGGCCCACGCTGCACATCATGGAGTCCGGGAGCCGACGCCATACTCGTGTTCCAGTGTTCACTGCTCGTCGTCGGAAACTACGCCTCTCTTGGTGTCGGGAACATCAGAACTGAACCTCTGCACAGTAGCACCGCGTCCTGTGGTAAGATGAATCCCGTGCAAGAATGTGAAGAAACTGCACATGTTAATTGAGGAATCAGTTCTGCAGTAATGTGTAACCGGGGCTTCCATAGTTATCAGAAGTGAAGTTCAGTAGCCATTTTTAGTAATAGTGAATTGTAATCATTTTCCTTCATTTCCCACGCGTCGCAGCAGAGGGGGTGTAAGATGTAGAGTTTCGTCGATGTGAGAAGAATCAAACTGGACATTATTGCTTTTCAGCTGTCCCAAGCAAAGCGGCGAAGTGAGAAGAGGGGGCCAGCAAGACAATTAAAGAATCTTGCGTTTTCAGAGAGAAGGTATTTCTAAGGTGTGGCCAGGTTTTCTAAGAATCCGTCGGCCACTTCGGCGGGAGAGAGTTTTGGTTCGGGGGTCGGTTATCGGAGCAAGAAAAAGTAGAACAGACTCGGTGGCAGAAAGTCGACGAAGGAGGAGTATTTTAACGGTGGTGCGAGTATCGTCGGGACAAAGAGAAGTAGGTAGGAAGGAATGAGACTGATGATGAGAGAGACGGAAGGAGATTATGAGGGGTTAATAAGATATAGAAAGAACGGAGATCAGGACAAGGCTTAGAGACATTCCCGTAACATGGGAATAAAAGTCTTCCGCACTGCAAATATTTAGCTTCAGTCGATTCTCTTTTATATACTTCGTATTTTATTATTTTATTTATCTGCTCCAGTTGGGAGAATTACGGGTTAAACCCCGAATACAGAACTTACTGCAAAGGAAGCACCAAACGAACCCTCCACACAGGGCGCTGTAATATAAGTCAGCACCAAGCCCTGTAACAAATGCTTACTAACGGATGCACAGAGAATTCTCCCAAACGGTACTCTTAAAATCGAAGACATAAGGTGAAATGCAAATATACATTCGTCCTGTTTTGCGTAAGGAAATATTTACGCTGCTTCCCAACGAAAACGAGAAAGACGAGAGAAGAATTTTTCTTCTTCTTTGTTTAAAACGACCGCATTGAGCAATACTGAGAGTTGCAATGAGTCGACTCACCTTAATTTGGACAAAGGATTCCAGGAAAGGTAGGAAGTCCCGGCTAAAAAGACAAGAACACCAGCCTTGCCTCATCCGGCACTCGACCCTGGGCTCGTCTCGGACGAATATTCAGAAGCCACCGCCTCAGACCACTCTGCCACTGGCAAAGAAAACGAGAAGTAGATCGAAGCTTCTCTATTATGTCTAATTATTCAAAACCTAAAGTATGTTCTAGTCTGACATTTAGAATTCAACATATCATGTAAAAAAAACGCTTTCTCCATCTAGCAGGAAAACTGTGAATCAAAGATAAATGGAACAACCACACGGAATCAGCTGGTTTCACAGATGTTTTAGTACTGCATCCCCACGGTCGAAGACGAAGTCGATCTTTAGACATACTTCTGCGCAGTTTGGACACATAGGGCGCATGAGTCGATGATTCTAAATAAATAAATAAGCAATGAATTTAATAAAAGGGAAATGAAAAAATATAATTTTTATCTTCCAATCATTCGAACGCTAAACAGATTTTGTGAATCCCCGTTACAGATGCGATGGTTTGGATTTATTGTATTGATAGACAGAAGAAAGAACAAAGGATTTTGTAATGAGATCTGTTTTTGGCCTACATTTATGAACCAAAACCCTCATAGTAAAACATGATCACCAGAAAGGCATGTCTTATCATTTTAATCATTATTCAAACAGTGCAAGACATTTTTGACAAAAGAAATAACAGAAGAGCTAGGGATAAGAGAAATTCTTACAAGCAGGCAGACGTATTCTTCAAATACTGAGAACGGCAGAATCAAACAAATGGTTCAGTAAAAGGAATTGTAAGGGATCTTTAATTAGCCAATAGGTGTGCTTGAAGACCGAATGACGTCATATACCTACTTCTGTAGAGAATATTCAGGCAAGAACAAAATACACACCGCTCAACGGAAGTTGTTTAAAAGGAAGTGACGTCACCTGCACTGTCTCAGTGAAACATCGTCTGTCTCCTGCCCAAGAAGCTCCTTCTAACTTCTCTGCTCCTGCCACACTCTCTGACGCACTTGCAACGTTACGTAAAATTGCTATTTTAAATTATTTCGTTGTCACTCTTTGCAAAGGGTACATTAACACTACCTATTACATTTATTTCTTAAGTAATCAATGTAAATTTATATGCTTAATGGACGTAGTGTTTTAGCATTTTCATTACCGTACATAAAAAAAAGGGGGAAAATGACTTTCAAAGCGTTAATAAAGAACATTTTCTTATCTTTTTTTTTGTGGAAAATGAGCCCATCTAATCCCAACGTATGAAATCCATTCCTGGTTGTATCAGCCTTTGTGGAAATCTTGTTCGACATGTTTGACAGTGCACAATAATGTACAACTTGAGTCTGAAAGAGTAAAAATGCTCCACCAGAAACTTTGACAACCAAAGAAGTCCTTGACAGGTTCCAAACCAAGTAAATAAATCAAGTTCCTTCATGACAGCAGCAAATTTTACGATATACAGAGAGTCCAAAAAAGTAAAGACACACTGTCCTTTAGGAAAGACTGAGACACCATGCAATTATTAAACAGTATGCAGGCACAAGAATGTTGGGTCGTCCCGGTGGCGCAGTGGTCTAAGCGATGGCCTCTGATCATTTGTCCGAACGGGGTCCGGGTTCGAATCCCGGTGAGGCATGGATGTTGTGTTTGTCTTACGGCACTGGCTCTCTCCCTTCCCTGGAACCAGTGACCCTAAATTAGGGACGGGCAACTGCTTATAGCCCATTGAGTTGCTCACGGTGGTCGTTAAACCTCCAATCAAAAAAAAAAAAAAAAAAGAATGTTGGAAAAACAAAACAAAAAAAGCATCAAACGAACGTCACAAGAATATGAAAAAACTTTGAAAACGTATATCACAATAATTTACATACAGTTAGTTCACAGATTCTCCGGATGGCCTCTTGGTGCCTGAGTGGAGTGAGGCGCTGCCTTCTGACCCTTCATACGAGGTGTACCGGGCTCGAGTCCCAGATGAAGCCTGGATAGTGTGCTATCGTACTCTATCCACTTTTTTTATTTTATTTATCATTTTTTGTGGATATTAGTTTAAAAGAATGTGGATTGCATGCGAATAAACAAACACCTGATACGAATTTGTCATGATATATTTCTGCACATTTCATCTGCTTTTTCAAGAGATCAATATCTCTTTTTCCGTTCTGTAGTCCTACATAAATTGTTGGCATGCTACAAGACGTTAAGTAATATTCCTTAAGTAATTAATTGAAAAGGATAATTTGAAAATAACAAAATTGAATCACTCGACATGCTGTTCCGCAATGATCTAGCTGTGACGTCACAAGCTCCCCAGATGCGAGCAAATCATTGCCATAGCATCGCTCGATTGGACAGGTCTGGTACTTCCGGCCACACGTCATAAGAGAGATTGTGCTCTACGTTTTTTTTTTTTTTTTTTTTGATTGGAGGTTTAACGACCACCGTGAGCAACTCAATGGGCTATAAGCAGTCGCCCGTCCCTAATTTAGGGTCACTGGTTCCAGGGAAGGGAGAGAGCCAGTGCCGTAAGACAAACACAACATCCATGCCTGACCGGGATTCGAACCCGGACCCCTTACGGACGAATGATCAGAGGCCTACGCCTTAGACCACTGCGCGAGTGCTTTCGACGACACTATATGTTTGAAGGAAATTGAAAAAGCCAATGTCGTCGCTATGATGGTTTGCAAACTGAGAACAGGAAAACAGAGTAAGGTCTGACCCAGTGCAAAAACGGATCTAAACGTTAAATACCCGCGTCAATTTTAAATAGGCCGCCCCGGTGGCGCAGTGGTCTAAGGCTTTGGCCTCTGATCATTCGTCCGAAGGGGTCCGGGTTCGAATCCCGGTGAGGCATGGATGTTGTGTTTGTCTTACGGCACTGGCTCTCTCCCTTCCCTGGAACCAGTGACCCTAAATTAGGGACGGGCGACTGCTTATAGCCCATTGAGTTGCTCACGGTGGTCGTTAAACCTAGAATCAAAAAAAAAAAAAAAAAAAAAAAAATTTAAATAGAAATTAATGCCTAAAAAACACGTGTTATGAACAGTAAATTCCAATACAACTGAATATGATAAGCATTTCCCTGAAAAAAAAATATATCCTTCTTATGCAACGTGAAACACCGATCAAAACAATTTGAACTTGAAGTTGGTAAAATTGGCAGCAATGCTTTTTGCTCAAAGAAGTGTACACTAATAACTTTGAGACGTTTTTGAAAAAAAGAAACGGTCGCACCCGCTTATATACAGTGGTTGTCCAAAATAATGGAAACACCTCGCTGAGAACAGTGACTTTGGTATCTTCTGCTTTTTGAGTAAAACGAATATGTAGCTACATTTTTTTTAAAGTGTAGCTTATAGTCTCAACGGTCTGTGTGATTGCATTGTAAATCGGTGTTTGCACAATTTTGTTTCAGGTGAAGACACAATGAGTGACCTGTCGGAGTTCCAAAGTCGACAGATTTTAGGAGCCCGTCTGGTTGGTGCGTCGATAACCACAGTATTGGGGGTATCGAGAGGTACCATGTCGAAGGTCATGACAGCATACAAACTTCCCTGCACAACTTCATCTGCGAGACACAACTATGGAAAGAAAACCAAACTCACTGCGAGAGACAGGAGGAGATTAAGCTCAACGCACAACTCCAAAACCCAGTATCGACCCATACCGAGAGACAGGAGAACATGAGCTTGACGCACAACTCCAAAACCCTGTGTCGACCCATACCGTGCGAAGGAGTTTGCATAAGCACAATATATACGGCAGAGCTGCTATTGAAAAATCCCTGGTGTCACAGGTGAATATGAAAGGGAAACTACAGTGGTGCCAGGAACATAAAACCTGGACTGCGGATCAAGGGAAACATATGTTGTTTTCCGATGAATCAATTTTCTCCCTATTATAAAACCTAGACTGCGGATCAATGGAAACATATCTTGTTTTCCGATGAATCAAGTTTCTCACTATTATAAAACCTGGACTGCGGATCAATGGAAACATATCTTGTTTTCCGATGAATCAAGTTTCTCACTATAATAAAACCTGGACTGCGGATCAATGGAAACATATCTTGTTTTTCGATGAATCAAGTTTCTCACTATTATAAAACCTGGACTGCGGATCAATGGAAACATATCTTGTTTTCCGATGAATCAAGTTTCTCATTATTATAAGACCTGGACTGCTGATCAATGGAAACATATCTTGCTTTCCGATGAATCAAGTTTCTCACTATTATAAAACCTGGACTGCGGATCAATGGAAACATATCTTGTTTTCCGATGAATCAAGTTTCTCACTATTATAAAACCTGGACTGCGAATCAATGGAAACATATCTTGTTTTCCGATGAATCAAGTTTCTCACTATTATAAAACCTGGACTACGGATCAATGGAAACATATCTTGTTTTCCGATGAATCAAGTTTCTCACTATTATAAAACCTGGACTGCGGATCAATGGAAACATATCTTGTTTTCCGATGAATCAAATTTCTCACTATTATAAAACCTAGACTGCGAATCAATGGAAACATATCTTGTTTTCCGATGAATCAAGTTTCTCACTATTATAAAACCTGGACTGCGGATCAATGGAAACATATCTTGTTTTCCGATGAATCAAGTTTCTCACTATTATAAAACCTGGACTGCGGATCAATGGAAGCATATATTGTTTTCCGATTAATCAATCAATTTTCTCACTATTTTCCACCACAGGACGGTTTTTTTCCTTGGAGGTTTAACGACCACCGTGCAATGGGCTATAAGCAGTCGCCCGTCCGTAATTTAGGGTCACTGGTTCCAATGTAGGGAGAGAGCCAGTGCCGTAAGACAAACACAACATCCATGCCTCACGGGATTCGAACCCTGACCCCTTCCGAACGAAGGATCAGAGGCCATCGCTTAGACCACTGCGCCACCGGGGCGGCTGGTAAGGATTCTTCTGCATGTTTTTTTTTATTTTCTTAAATGAACAGTTACACGACTTAGGCCGTGGGTGTATTTCTCTGGTTTCGCTGTATTTGCAGTAATACCCACCCTCCTAAATTCTTCATTGAAATCATTCTTTTTTCTCTCAGATACCACTACCTAAGGAAAGTCTTTTGCGCAAATTTTGTAGTTTTCCTCCAGGTGCATAGATGTATACCGTATTGTTATTTTCATCTTTTCTACTAACAGTTCGACCTGATGTTTTTTTTTCGAATATTTATGTTTAAGATTTCCATGAAATAGTGTAAACATTTCCCCAGGGCTATAACAGACGACGACTCGAAGAGACTGAAAAGCAGAACGAACTGATTTTCAGTCTCTTCGAGTCGTCCTTTGTTATATCCCTGGGAAACTGAAGAGTTTTATTGATAAGATTTGCACGATGCACACGTAAAGCCTTTAAAGGTGTGCCATCTCGAGTCCGGATTTAAGCCGATGCTAGCTCTGTCGCCGCACCGGAAGCCAAGATGAATTGCTTTCGAATTTATTGTGTGTGTGTGTGTGTGTGAGAGAGAGAGTGAAATTGTAGAATATGCTTAAAAGAAGAAAAAAAACTATTCTGTGAATATTGTGATTTGTGGAAACGAACGATGGTACTTGGAGACAATAATAGGTCTCGTTGCCACTGGAATAATCCAAATCACCACAATAAAGTATTGTTACCATTGAGTGGAAAAATAATTTTTTTGCCATTGACCTGGAGATCAACGCGCCCGACTATTAATTAATATTTCTTAACATTTTATATCTTTCGTATCTGACTGAAAATCTAGCACGCACACGCGCACACACACATACACACACAAATGTCTTGTAGGGAGAGCCAACAAAGGGCGTCACGAACGCCAAAGCCAGTCCTGTGTCTACTTATTGCCCAAAAGCAGAACGAACTATCTCTTTCTGTGCAGAATCAAGAAATTTTACGGTCAGATTTTAAGTGAGATTTGCATAAAACATATTAACCAAGTCTCAAATATATCAAACGATACTCCATGAACTAATGACCAAAAGACATTCTTGTACGTAATGAGCTAGGTGGCAATGGATTATCGCCCATAAGAATAAAATATCAAGAGAGGACTCCTCTAAATGGCATGAGATATGGAATAAGGATATCGTCTCTGTATCTGAGGGCAGCAACAGGGTGATTCTAGAAAGGTGTTCGAATCTGGGCTCTATTCGCCATGATTCTTGCCCAGACTATTACGCCACCACCACGAGAGTACTCCTTTTCTCTTAAGAAAAGAATATTCATCCGCCGCCTCTGTGGCGCAGTGGTCTAAGCGATGGCTTCCGATCATTCTTCCGAGTTGGGTCCAGGTTCGAATCCCGGTTAGGTGAGGATGTTGTGTTTGTCTTACGGCGCTGGCTCTCTCCTTTCCCTGGTACCAGTATTCCTAAATCAGAGACGGGCGACTGATTATAGCCCACTGAGTTGCCCACGGTAGTCATTATATCTTCGAAAAAGAACACTCATCCATTTGCGTGGTCTCACTGTGGGATGTTGACGACTGAAGTTGAACAATTTCGCCACGCGGCGGAAGTTGGAGAGATCCAAATAACTGGCCACCTTGCATAAAGGCATTGCTCACGATGACTTTTATAAAAGGAATGGCTTGAAACCCCGTTCCTTCAGCCCCTTCAAGCTCCAAAATGTTTTGCATAGAGAACATCTGTCTATTCCGTCTGGCAAGTAGATTCCCATAGCGAACGACTGCAGCAGTTGTTGTTCTGGGACAGCCTTCGTTGACAAACATCTCTTCTCTGTTGAAACTATCTGCGGTCTTGGCATAACATTTTCTGAAACATTCAATGTTCGGGAAATTTCCTTTTGCCATGACTGACTGACTGACTTCTTTCAACCTAAAAAATCTCTCCGCACAGCTGAAAACCATCCACACAATGTCGTCGTGATATAATAAGTGTGCTGTGCCACTCAAGTGAAAGAAGAGTTGTCTAGAACAGTTACAAGATGCAATCCCGAATTGCATATTCTGGCTAACCTGCGGGAAAGTAATTGCGTGATAATCACCTCTTAATGTGTACGTTCGTCCATTTTCAGAGCATTATTTTATATACATCGGTAGTTTTATTTGGTTTTCCTTTGTTTTAATGATCATCATGTGCGATTCGATGGGTTGTAAGTAGTCTCACGTTCTCAATTTGAAGCCACTGGTTCCTTGGAGAGAGAGGGACAGTTGCGTAAAACACACACAACACCCGGCCTCATCCCACACTCGAACGCGAGCCCACTCTGAGGAAAGATTAGATCAGATCATATGTAGAGGATTTTAGAAAGTTAGTATCTGACCCCAGGTCTTGAACAACCCATAGAAGTAGGAAGCTAGGGGATTTGGGCTGCAGTGCCCGACAGGAAATCCACACACATGCGAGGTAGAAAGGGGGAAGAAGACGTCCTTATTTATTACCGGGAGGGGGATGGGCTGTACCCAAGGTCCGACAGCTTAATGTGTCCATCCGACGTACGGCGGATATTTAGTGGTTCGAGCGTTTGTACCTGCCTGGGATCCAAACTGAGACCTCTCCGTGGCAGTCACGAACGTTGATCACTAGGCTATTCGCTGCCCCACTCGGAGGAAAGGTCAGTGGCCAGTAAATATATGTATATCCATCGGAGTGATTATTTTTACGTTGTTGTAGATTACCCTGTCATTTTGATCTCCAGGGTATTGCTACTTCGCTGGGAGTATGCTGCCCCGATTCAGATTCCAGACGCCACGCACAGGATGAAACCAGAACGGTCGGATTCGACCAATAGGTCAGGAACCAGTAAAGAAGTCTGTACGAACGTAACATTTCCTCTAGAGAGCATTACACACACACACACACACCTACCTGAGTTCGGACAGGAAACAATATCTTTTTTTTTTTTTTTTTTTTTTTGATTGGAGGTTTAATGACCACCGTGAGCAACTCAATGGGCTATAAGCAGTCGCCCGTCCCTAATTTAGGGTCACTGGTTCCAGGGAAGTGAGAGAGACAGTGTCGTAAGACAAACACAACATCCATGCCTGACTGGGATTCGAACCCGGAGCCCTTACGGACGAATGATCAGAGGCCATCGCTTAGACCACTGCGCCACCGGGGCGGCATGATTGGAGGTTTAACGACCACCGTGAGCAACTCAATGGGCTATAAGCAGTCGCCCGTCCCTAATTTAGGGTCACTGGTTCCAGGGAAGGGAAAGAGCCAGTGCTGTAAGACAAACACAACATCCATGCCTCACCGGGATTCGAACCCGGACCCTGTTCGGACGAATGATCAGAGGCCATCGCTTAGACCACTGCGCCACCGGGGCGGCATGATTGGAGGTTTAACGACCACCGTGAGCAACTCAATGGGCTATAAGCAGTCGCCCGTCCCTAATTTAGGGTCACTGGTTCCAGGGAAGGGAGAGAGCCAGTGCCGTAAGACAAACATATGGACGAATGATCAGAGGCCAGCGCCTTAGACCACTGCGCCACCGGGGCGGCATACTGCAGGGCTTAAACTGGGCTCTACAAATCTTTCCTTTAAATAATAAACATCTTTGTTTCCGACAAAAATGATTTGTTCTCCTTTACATATGACGAAAGAGTAATCCACTTACGTATCTGTACTTCAGCATACACACACACGGGCGTTTGTTCTAAACTAACTCACGACGAGGCCCGTCAAAAAAAAAAAAGAAATACAAGAAAAAAAAATGTGTTTCTTGCTGCAACAAGAACACTGTTTTTTCAACCTGTTGTTTTCTTTTCAGCTGCGAACAGAATGTCAACACCTGGCGAGCGCTCAGCTCCAAAGGCACTGAAATGCAGTAATGGGTTTGAACATAAACAAATATAACTGCTTGACGGGCGACTGATTATAGCCCACTGAGTTGCCCACGGTAGTCATTATATCTTCGAAAAAGAACACTCATCCATTTGCGTGGTCTCACAGTGGGATGTTGACGACTGAAGTTGAACAATTTCGCCACGCGGCGGAAGTTGGAGAGATCCAAATAACTGGCCACCTTGCATAAAGGCATTGCTCACGATGACTTTTATAAAAGGAATGGCTTGAAACCCCGTTCCTTCAGCCCCTTCAAGCTCCAAAATGTTTTGCATAGAGAACATCTGTCTATTCCGTCTGGCAAGTAGATTCCCATAGCGAACGACTGCAGCAGTTGTTGTTCTGGGACAGCCTTCGTTGACAAACATCTCTTCTCTGTTGAAACTATCTGCGGTCTTGGCATAACATTTTCTGAAACATTCAATGTTCGGGAAATTTCCTTTTGCCATGACTGACTGACTGACTTCTTTCAACCTAAAAAATCTCTCCGCACAGCTGAAAACCATCCACACAATGTCGTCGTGATATAATAAGTGTGCTGTGCCACTCAAGTGAAAGAAGAGTTGTCTAGAAGAGTTACAAGATGCAATCCCGAATTGCATATTCTGGCTAACCTGCGGGAAAGTAATTGCGTGATAATCACCTCTTAATGTGTACGTTCGTCCATTTTCAGAGCATTATTTTATATACATCGGTAGTTTTATTTGGTTTTCCTTTGTTTTAATGATCATCATGTGCGATTCGATGGGTTGTAAGTAGTCTCACGTTCTCAATTTGAAGCCACTGGTTCCTTGGAGAGAGAGGGACAGTTGCGTAAAACACACACAACACCCGGCCTCATCCCACACTCGAACGCGAGCCCACTCTGAGGAAAGATTAGATCAGATCATATGTAGAGGATTTTAGAAAGTTAGTATCTGACCCCAGGTCTTGAACAAATCATAGAAGTAGGAAGCTAGGGGATTTGGGCTGCAGTGCCCGACAGGAAATCCACACACATGCGAGGTAGAAAGGGGGAAGAAGACGTCCTTATTTATTACCGGGAGGGGGATGGGCTGTACCCAAGGTCCGACAGCTTAATGTGTCCATCCGACGTACGGCGGATATTTAGTGGTTCGAGCGTTTGTACCTGCCTGGGATCCAAACTGAGACCTCTCCGTGGCAGTCACGAACGTTGATCACTAGGCTATTCGCTGCCCCACTCGGAGGAAAGGTCAGTGGCCAGTAAATATATGTATATCCATCGGAGTGATTATTTTTACGTTGTTGTAGATTACCCTGTCATTTTGATCTCCAGGGTATTGCTACTTCGCTGGGAGTATGCTGCCCCGATTCAGATTCCAGACGCCACGCACAGGATGAAACCAGAACGGTCGGATTCGACCAATAGGTCAGGAACCAGTAAAGAAGTCTGTACGAACGTAACATTTCCTCTAGAGAGCATTACACACACACACACACACCTACCTGAGTTCGGACAGGAAACAATATCTTTTTTTTTTTTTTTTTGATTGGAGGTTTAATGACCACCGTGAGCAACTCAATGGGCTATAAGCAGTCGCCCGTCCCTAATTTAGGGTCACTGGTTCCAGGGAAGTGAGAGAGACAGTGTCGTAAGACAAACACAACATCCATGCCTGACTGGGATTCGAACCCGGAGCCCTTACGGACGAATGATCAGAGGCCATCGCTTAGACCACTGCGCCACCGGGGCGGCATGATTGGAGGTTTTTTTTTTTTTTTTTTTTTTGATTGGAGGTTTAACGACCACCGTGAGCAACTCAATGGGCTATAAGCAGTCGCCCGTCCCTAATTTAGGGTCACTGGTTCCAGGGAAGGGAGAGAGCCAGTGCCGTAAGACAAACACAACATCCATGCCTGACCGGGATTCGAACCCGGACCCCTTACGGACGAATGATCAGAGGCCAACGCCTTAGACCACTGCGCCACCGGGGCGGCGATTGGAGGTTTAACGACCACCGTGAGCAACTCAATGGGCTATAAGCAGTCGCCCGTCCCTAATTTAGGGTCACTGGTTCCAGGGAAGGGAAAGAGCCAGTGCTGTAAGACAAACACAACATCCATGCCTCACCGGGATTCGAACCCGGACCCTGTTCGGACGAATGATCAGAGGCCATCGCTTAGACCACTGCGCCACCGGGGCGGCATGATTGGAGGTTTAACGACCACCGTGAGCAACTCAATGGGCTATAAGCAGTCGCCCGTCCCTAATTTAGGGTCACTGGTTCCAGGGAAGGGAGAGAGCCAGTGCCGTAAGACAAACATATGGACGAATGATCAGAGGCCAGCGCCTTAGACCACTGCGCCACCGGGGCGGCATACTGCAGGGCTTAAACTGGGCTCTACAAATCTTTCCTTTAAATAATAAACATCTTTGTTTCCGACAAAAATGATTTGTTCTCCTTTACATATGACGAAAGAGTAATCCACTTACGTATCTGTACTTCAGCATACACACACACGGGCGTTTGTTCTAAACTAACTCACGACGAGGCCCGTCAAAAAAAAAGAAATACAAGAAAAAATGTGTTTCTTGCTGCAACAAGAACACTGTTTTTTCAACCTGTTGTTTTCTTTTCAGCTGCGAACAGAATGTCAACACCTGGCGAGCGCTCAGCTCCAAAGGCACTGAAATGCAGTAATGGGTTTGAACATAAACAAATATAACTGCTTGCAAAGTTTTCCCACGGAAGAGAAAAGAAAGGTGGCAACTACACTTGTCACAGCAGTCAAGCTTGGATTCTAAAGACACAATGCTTATGAAAACACTTACGATGTCTTCCCGAGTCTTTGTGTTTGCACTCCTTAATAACAAGAACGTAATTAGTTAAGCCATGTTACAATAATACGTAGGAAAGGTGTTTTCCGCCCCGGTGGCGCAGTGGTCTAAGCGAGGGCATCTGATCATTCGCCCGAAAGAGGTCCGGGTTGGAATCCCGGTGAGGCATGGATGTTGTGATTTTCTTTACGTCTCTGGCTCTCTCACTTCTCTTGAACCAGTGACCCTAAATTAGGGACGGGCGACTGCTTATAGCCCATTGAATTGCTCACGGTGGTCGTTAAACCTCCATTTAAAAAACAAAACAAATATTCGGCGGATTGTAAGCCAATTCCCAACTTTATGGTGCCATCACTGGAAGTGTGCATGGAATTCACATTTTATATTAAATCAGAGCAGGGCGTAACTGTGCTAAACCCATTTTGTTCGGTTAGCAATTTAAAAGAATGTGTTTTACATGTGAATAAATTAACATGGAGCACGAAGTTGTCTGAATATATTTCTGCAAGATGAATCTGCTTCGTTTGAACCATAGCATATTACTGTCCTGTAGTTCTAATTTGTTGGCATGATAAAAGACAAATCCGGTAATATAATATTATCCTGTAATGTAATTAAATGTAATTATCCTGTAATTGAATTAAATGTAATTATCCTGTAACGGAATTAATTGTCAGGAATATTCTGGGAAAGACAGCATTAAATCATTCGCCGTGTTACTTCGCAATAGCTAGATGCTCTCACACGAATAAATTTCGTGAGCAGATACGTGCAAGTGATTTGTGAAATGAAAGGCACAACTCAGATCAGACACCAACACTCAAACAAACCAGAAAAAAATTCTTTCCCTTTCTCATGGCTACAAAATTAATTTTCTAGTCACCAAACTTGAAAACAAATGACAGGAAAAAGAGAAAAATAATTCTTCAAGGCTGTATCAACTCGTGACTGAAAAGAATGAAAAATGGAACGAACTGCACCGGTGTTCAAAATTAAAGGTTAATTCATAAATTTGTACGTAACTTGAAATAATTATGAGGAATTCCAATTAAATTTAGGGTAAAAATGTTTATTATTACATGAATTATGTTACGCAAACAAAAGAAAACCAAAATCTTGTAATTTTCATGTTACATAATGTTGTAATTTACACGAAAGAGCAATCCATAGAGCAATATTTAAAGTCTTTTGCTTAAGAAATGTGGTATTTTAATATAGAATATGATCATTCCTGACAGCAATGGAGCTCAAGCATCGATTTCTGATTCTGTTTATGAGGTCTTGAGGGATTAATGCCCACTACTCAACAAGAGCTCTTGTGAGTTCTTGAAGTGTTCTGCTAGAGAACTGGGGAGATCCAAGGAGTCTTCCAAGAGCATCAATAGGATAGAGATTAGAGGATCTGGATGGCCACGTCTTTTTAACGTAATCCTATTTTGCATATTCCAGTTTTCCTGCGTCAAACAAAAATGCAGGATGGTCTTCCATCCTGCATTTTTTTTTTGCATGATCGGCAATTTACAGTGCATTATTTTACATTATATAAACTATCTACGGTTTTTTGTAGGTTATCTTTAAATTTTGAGCACTTGTTTATGTCTTTCTGTACCTAATCAAGAAGTTTTCACGTTGAGATTTGCAAAGATATTAAAAAAATCTCCGCAGCTGAATGAACTCCTGACTCAAACGAAGTCAAAAGCGGTACGAACTATGTCTTCCTGCACGGCATCAAGACGTTTTTTGGTTGAGATTTTCATGAGATATATTAAACCATTCTCCAAACCTGTGTGTCAAATTATGCTGAAACAGACTTAGAAGCGAAATAAACTGCGTCCTGTTCAGCATCAGTCGTCTCGCGGTTGAGACTTGCGTAAAGTACATTAGAGAATTTTTTAACACTGTGTCATGCAAAGAGTTTTGCATTTATTTCTATTAAGAAATGCCTAACACATTTCTTACGCCCATTTCTCTCCCTAAATCCTGCTGCAGAATTATTTAGAGAATGAGTTTACTGATGTTGAGCTGTGTACTCATAATATCAACCGCAGAACTTCAATTTTGCTGTCGCTTCGATTGGTTGATGGGCGTTCGCTCCGTTCGTTATCGTTCAAGAATTCTTGACTTCTCGACCTGCCAGAAAATGTTTGAACTCAGATGTTGTTGAAGACCACAAAGGTGCGCTGCATACGTTTATTGTGATATTTTCTGAGTTTCCGTTGCACTTTTACCAGATAAGAAACTCTTTGCGCCACCGCAAAATCCTGAACTCCACTCCAAAACAGTAACCGGTTTAAACTAATAAATACTTCAGTGACTGTCTAACGGACGCCGGCGAAATTTACTCACGTGATACGTTAAGGTGGATGCTAACTAATTTCAGCATTGACCCACAGATGTCGAATTTTGTTTGTTTGGGAAATTAACGACCTCCGTGAGCAACTCAATGGCTATAAGCAGACGGTCTTCCTTAATTTAGGGCCACTGGTTTCAGGGAAGAGATAGAGCCAGTGCCGTAAGACGAACACAGTATCCCTGTCTCGCCGGGGATTCGAACCCGTACCCACTTGCAGGAATAGTGATAAACCAGCTCTTAATCTACTGCGCCTCTGTGGCGTCCAGATGTAGTTACTACGTAGTACCTCACACAGAATTCTTGAATTTTTATTTTTGTATCGCAGTTGAGCGACTTTTATGAGCAGCTCATAATGCTGTAAGTAGTAGCCTGTCCTTAATTTAAGACCACTGGCTCCCCAATGGGGAGACTGACAGAGCCACTGCACAAACATATCATGCCTCGAACCGTGAATCAAACCCTGGTCATTTCTACTGCTCAGTGTGTATGACATAATGAAGGAACCGACGCTGTCATCTAAAGATCTCATCCCTTTTTTAATGGTTTAAATGTGTTTTTAACATCAATTTTAAATATCAAAGAGTGGTTTTATCTGAAAAATCGTGCATCAGACAGCTTGACTTCTCACATATTGGCAGAAAGTTACGATGCAAACATAGAAAGATTAATGACGAAAGAATGCGATTTGGCCAACACAATACGCATTGCAATAGCCTTGGAAACCACCAGCTTTCTCACACATCCCAGGCGCCACGTAATGTGGTACTGCTGCATTAATAAGGGCTCCAGATATCATATTCTGACTTCCTTGATATTAACATATTTAGAGCCAGTTTGCTTTTGTGTGTGTGTGTGTGTGTGTGTGTGTGTTGTTCAATTTAAATGTCATGAAATAATCTTTTACGAGTATGTGAAATACCAATGTGCTTACAATGAAATAGGTAATAAATGAATTATGTGGCTGCGGTTTAAACAATGTGACCAATAATTAGAATGTCGTGAAACCACAAAAAGTTCTGGACGGAAGGTTGACACAGACGATAAAGTTTTACAGTGACAGAAATGGATGACGTCACTTCCCTTAAGCTTCTGCATTTGAGAATAGATCCATCTGCGTTCTCGCGTGTACTGCTGGGTGGATTTGCTTTACAGATAGGAAAAGGGAAGTGACGTAAGGTTTGATACTGACAGAAATGAATGACGTCACTTTCTTTAAGTTGCTGCATTTGAGCGCCGATCCATCTGCGTTCTCCAAGGAGGCGTTCTCGCGTGGGCTGCTGGGGAGATTTGCTATGCAGAAGAGAAAAGGGAAGTGACGTCATGTAGTAATCGGGCTCAGCTGTTGGCTACTTACGATACCCTTAGATTCTTTATTTACACGTTTTTAATATCTGTTGAGTTAGGAGAAAAATCTACCTGCTGTTGCTACCGTAACAGTGTGTTATTGCAAATAAATTTGCTCTAAGCATTACTCTTATTTGCCACACAAACACACACACACACTTACGCCGAGGAAAACAATAAAAAGAGTCTTCTGGGCGATCATTTTTTAATCCGAGTTATCAACACAGTGTGTAACCGAAAAAAGAATGACAGTACTATATGCTTTCTTATCCCTATGTCGGCCACCGTAGCATAAGGCAAACGCACTCGGCTAGTTATCGAGAGATCTGGGATTCGATCGCAGCTGAATCCGTAAAACAATTTTTCGGTTGCTATGTGTTAACTAAAGAAAAACGTGGAAAGAGCGATTGCCTTTTTTTGTCGCTATGTCTATAAATAGAATGGATCTTTGCATTTATTGAGCGGATTATGTAAGTTCATTTTCGGTTTGACAGCCGAAAAGAATTATGATCGGTATTTTTCCATTTATTCCATTGTTTGCTTGTTTGTGTATTTAAAATCACTGCCACATAAAATATATTTGGCCAAAAGACGCCGAAATATGTTACAAATATATGCAAAGTTTGCATCGGTTCCTGATGACCCAAACAGCACTAATCATCTGGAATAACGAGGAATCTCCGTGCAGTTTTCTTCCTTTATTATTATTTTTTTTTCGATTCGTAGCTTTCCCCTTAGTTGAGGTACGGATATTTTTTCCTGTAATATTTTCAGTTCAAAAAGTCACACTAAAAATGTTTTATGCTTTAGACAGCCCAGTTACCCCAGCAAAAGGTTTTCGCAAAATGGGACAACCCAAAGTTTTTCCATTAACAAGAACATCCGTTTCCAAAGGGCTCTCGCTTGTCTTGGGATTTCCCCCAATATCACTACCTAGATATGGATGATCCTCTTGTTCAATAAAAATTAAAACTACCACAGTAAGTTGAATTTGTGTTTAGAAAAGGTAGACTGCAATGGTTAAGGAGCATTTGCACTGCCAAAAAATGATAACGCTCAACCGGTTTGGAGAATTTCCGATTTCTGCAACCCTTGTTTTATTCAAAGCGACTTCAAAACTTTACTTACTAAGGAAAAAACAACACAACTTTCAAAATGAGACTTTAATGTTGGAAATACAGTAATATGCCATATATAACTTGAAAAAGAAATTATATGTATTAAGTTTCAAAACAGCTGTTTAACCTTATTAAAAACGTGAATAACAAGTATTGAAACCTGCCAAACCTGCTTGCCAGGTGTGACGAAGAAAATTACTAAAACACAAAGTAAGAGCGTCCTTGGAATTTTGAAAATTACTAAAAGACAAAGTAGGAACGTCTTGCAGGAATTTTATTTCCTGTAATTTGGTGCCCTGTGTGTTGGGTACTTTCCGAAATCAGACGTCCGTTTTATATTTAAATGCAAAGAACATGTTTACCTGCACCTCCGTTTTGAGTACACTAAGTGGTCCACCTTTTCACCGTCTTAACATATTTTTGCATGTCTGGCATTTAACTATGTTTCCTCTCTTTGGAATCACAGTTCCTCGGTGCTTAGAACGAAATGATGACTCAATTGTTTTTTTCATTTTCTTTTTAATTCACATGGAAATGGACAGGTATATTCAATAATTTTGCTTGACTTCTTTAGGCGTTTGCAAATTTTAAATTTTTCAGAGTCTTAGATCGTTTTGTGATAAATTTCATTCATTGGTTTCGAACATCAGTACCGCTAGAATCGGTCTCGACCCTGCTTTGTTTATCTTTTCTTACAATGATTTCATAAAGTTTCTGTTTCGGGGAGTCGAAAAAGTTAAGTATTTAAGATTTTTCTCAATTTTTATTAAACTCATAATTAATTTCTTTGTTCGTGCTCAAATGGACACGGCTCAGGAAGTAACTCATATGGAAATTAAAAATCCGTGGTTTAAATCGCATAGTCAAACAGACCTAACGGAGGGTTATATTGAGCTCTTCGTTGATTTCTTACGAGATACAGTGCATTTAAAGCATAAAGTAGGGAACACATATACAGAAACAAAACTGGGCATTTCTGCCTGCTTCCTGAGCAATCCTCAAAATATTGCAGCACCATCTGTCTGCTTTTTGTCCTCCTATGGTTAAAGAGTTTAACGACCAATGTGAGAAAGTTAAATTGTTATAAACAGTTACCCGTCCCTGATTTAAGGATGCTGACCGCTAACCGTGCATCTGCATTCAAATTCCGAATGAAGAATGGAGAGTATGTTTCTTTTACAGAGCAGGAACGTGACACCAACAACTGATACAATGAACTCGCAGATACAGGGAATTTCGGTGTAGCATTTCGAAAACATAAGAAGATCGTAAATGTAGAAGCGCCAACGTTATTTCCTCTTTAAAGTTTACTCACTGATTAAAACTGAACATTAAAGATACAGTGCAATACATTATTTAACATTGGCCTAAAAGTTTTAATGCAGCTCCTTATCCAAATATAAAAAGTCACTTTGAATCTATAAATCCGAACATGGTTGTATTAGTGGTAATAATGAGGAACAACTGGTGTTTTAAAATTATTTTGACTGATATGGTGCAAGTGTACCACAATTTTGCTCTTTTCCATAAACACCTCATATATACCCGTATATGCAGTTCTTTCATTTTCAATATCTCTTTATATGTTTCATTTCTGATTCGCAGGCCATCGTTTGTTTTAATATTTCGGTCCTCATAAATGCATTCAACATATTTTTAGAAAACATTAATGGATAAAAGGAAAACAAGTAAAAAATGAGACGTCATAGATATTTTTGGCGTTGAAATGCATCGTTTTTACATTACAAAATGCAAATTCTTTTTTTTTTCCTTTTTTTGATTGGAGGTTTAACGACCACCGTGAGCAACTGAACGGGCTGCAAGCAGTAGCCCGTCCCTAATTTAGGGTCACTGGTTCCAGGGAAGGGAGATATCCAGAGTTGTAAGACAAACACAACATCCATGCCTCACAGGGAAACGAACCTGGAGCCCTTTCGGACGAATGCTCAGAAGCCATCGCTTAGACCACTGTGCCACAGGGACGGCCAATGCAAATTAATTTATAGCATGAATCATTTGTAAATGGTCATTGATTTAATTAACAGAAGATATTAAACACTTTTACTGAGTTTTCCGACACAAAAGGCTATGACTGATCTCTTTCTGTTCCGTAAAACCATTTACTCCTAGTACTTGTAATTTTGAAATCAGTATTAAATGCTTCATATACAATTGGGAAACGAATTTCCCGAAGACATATTTCTTTATAAATACACGGTAGGCATTGTAATGCTATTATTGAGATATTTTCACTGTATTACATAAAACTACTTCTTTCAGAAAACCTTTAAAATTTTTCCTTTTTTTCATAGTCCTGTAGCGAAAATCGAACCAGCACCTCCCTATTTCCGGTCCAGCATGGTAGTCATTACACCACCCAGGACAAGGAAGTTCCAAGCAACTGAACGTAGACATTTGAGAACCTTCAGATGTGCCCTAGTGGAAGCTATTTATGCCATATTGGAGCGTCTCGGGCATGAATAGCTTTGATTAGCGCAAATCTCAAGATTCTCAGATACTTACGCTCAGTTACTTGGAATTTCCTTGTGCTGGGTAGCGTAATGACCAGCATGCTCGACCTGAAATAGAGTGGTGCAGGTTCGACTTCCGCCCCAGGACGATGAACATTTTCAAGTTTTCTGAAGGAAGTGTTTAAATGAAATACAGTGAAAATATGCCAATAATAGCATTAAATGCTTCCTTGTCAACAAACATTGGAAATAACAAAAAACCGTAATTTGTTTCTGTAAGAATGCTAGATGTAGTTGTTTCAGCGCCTTTTTGTTCGTTCACTGCAGCTGCGAGGAAATCATACATAATCATCAAATATGGCAGTTGTTTTAAAATATTGGTGTTGGGAATTTTTTAATGTAGGAAGTTTCTTTTGTTTTTAGTTATCTTTTAATATTTCGAAAGTAACATGGAAAATATGTGTCAAGTTTGTCTAAAAAAATTATGTCGTATATATACACATTATATTACTTACAATTTTTAAGGTGTTTCTAAACCTGGAAAACAGTGTGATCGACAATAAAATAGACACTGATATTTTTTATGAGGTTCAGGTGTATTAAATAGTATAAGAAATGTTCTTTTGAGGTAAAGATTAATTTCGACTCCATTATCTCAATGAAGTAAGCCTCGTTTTCAGCTATTTATTAGAAAAATAGTTTATAATTATTGTAATTAAAATCATCCTATCGCTAGCTTAAAAAACATGATTTAAAAATCGAAACCCTCTAACCAGGATTTCTTGTGGCTTATTTATTTCTGCAAGTGGTTAGCAACTGCAGAGTGCATTTTTTCTCAAAACACAACTTGTCCCTCATATGTGAATGAAAGGAGTGTGGTTTGTTTGAGTAGTAATCGACTTTCGAGACCGTTCCAACTGCTGAACGCTTGAGAACATGTTTTCTTTGTTGAGTCACAGTAGTAATCACTGTGTCCCCCTAGCCAGTGGGGGAGAGGGATACAGCGACATCTGAGACTCCGAACGAGGTATATTCATAAAGTGCATCTCGTAAATCATATTCAGGTCAAGCACCATGACAAATACAGGGACAAGATCTTATTTATGCTATATCATTGCGCTTAGGAATCACGGAAAAAATAATTTGAAGAAAATTTCAATTCATAGAAAAGAAAAAATATATATTTCTTTTTGTTTTCAGTGATGTTCACTTTTTAAGTTCATTTTAATATTTTTTCTTGATGATCTCTCTGATTTCTCATAATTCAGCACAGTGTCTTCATACAGAGAATGCTGCTCGGCTTTCAACACTAACTATCGTAAACCATTTCTTGTTAAAACAAATATACATGTATTTCACCATACCAAAAACGATGATATTTTCAAATTCCATTACACATCATAGAAACATTGCGATCGAAGAATTTGAGAATATGTAAAACCGTATATGCCTATTATAGGATTAATAGTGCAACCAACCGTCCTAGTGTCTGAGATTTGTACGGCCAATTGTTTAAACGTTCATGCAGCTCATTATACTGAGCTGAGCTTTGTTTTTATATATCTGTGGCCATTTCTTTAATTTTAGTTCACGAATGATCATCTTTTACATATATCTCCGAAAATTAGAGTGCATTGTGAAGAACAACACTAGTAGACACTTTACTTTGCATACCGAGCGTATTTCTGAATTTATAGGATTTGGGGATAGCAGCGTAAAGTTTGGCTTCTCTAGTAAATAATTTAACCGTGTTTAACATGAAATTAACATAACGCGCCATGTTGATGCTTGTGGGAACTGAAGAACAGGACGATTTATTGAAACCGCAGCTGAAAAACGGGTAGCTCTGTCGAGAGTGTATTGTACTTGAATAAACTTGGATATAAAAATAAAATCATTCGGATTCCTTTTTATAGAAACACGAATTTTAATAGGACATTCTTAATGTGCATTCATCATTTGTATTAAGAGAAACATTGTGTCTAGAATTACAGACACTTGTGTTTTATAGGAAGCAGCACTTGATTTGCGTGTTGCAAAAATGTTCTGTTGGTATTTTCTATTGATGAGGTTATGAATCGATTGTCCTTGTGGCTTGTCGTTTGCTGCTCAAGCATAATAACTGATGGCACGTCTTGAATATGGAAGGAAAGTTCAATAAACCTTTGTACGAAGTCCGTTTTTGATGAAATTTGTTTTTTGATAATAAACAGAAGTGCTGAGTTCATTACGAAACGGATCGTGCACAATGGCAATTTATTCTTGCAACCGAATATTCAGTGATAGAAATACACAGACTATGATATTGTTAAAAGCAGAATACGAGGGCATTTGTTACAATTTGTCGCCGCCTGCCAATAGAAAAATCACATTATCTGTCACAAAAAAAAGCCTTAAAGTTAAAATGGACTTTCACTATACAGAAAATGGAGGTTGCACCATTCGCGCCGCATGATATCGGATGATACTTCAGAAAAGTTCGAATAAACTTGAACATAACTAAAAGTCACTGTATGTGGTCAACGGGTGAATAAAGAAATTTTGTAATAACAGGCATGCCCAAATTAAGATAATATTTCTGCTTTGATTTTGTTCGACCACTTCTATCACGACTTTTCCGTAACAGAGCAGAATACAATCACTACTGATTTGATTTCTTAATGTAAGACACCTCTAAACGAAATTTTAAGATTAATAAAAATCCGTTTCAGAACGGCATGAATGCGAACTTTTCCTCTGATAATTGAAGTATACGTAGGTCTGATCTTTTCACACGGAGAACGAGTAACGATTATTTTTAGGCAAAATAAATATTTGCCACATTTCTGTTAGGTATGAAGACCCGACTTCCTATGAAGGAAATAGTTTATGTTTTGTTCTTTTACCTAAAACCAGCTGAAGGAATGCTAGTATTCAAATACACAAATTGTAACTTTAAATCAATGCACTTTTTACTTATCAGTAGTTGGCTTCTTTATTTATAAGTGGTGTCTCACTAATTAGTGTGTCTGTATGTACCTATTAATTCACTTGACGATACCTGCAGTTGTTCTAAATAGGAACTTATAGCTTATTTAGGTGAAACTGAAACGAGAGTTGTCTTTCTAGATAAGTTAAATGTATCCGTGAAGATGTGGGTACACGAAAGGACGAGAAGGACACTCGACCTTTCATTGTAAGACATATTAAGGAAAGGAAAAACAAATTTGTAATAAAAATGAAATTTTTCTTAATAATCCTTCAAAACTTCTAGATGTGCGGCGATAAAATGAGAAAACAATAAAAAATTTACATGTTTTGTAAGGCATGTTTCAGTTACGTGCTCAGAAGGAAATGGTTAGAATTTCTTCAAATTAGCATTCCATTTTAATATTATTCACGGTTTTATATTTATAAAATAATTTATTTATATAATATTTCTATTAACCTCTCTACAACAACCAGGAAGTAATTCAAAAAAATTCGCCTTTATCTAGACAGATAACAGATAGCTCCTGAACAAAGCAAGCTGTTGACCAAACACGATATACGCAGACTTCAGGGAAATAGGATGAATTTAGAAATTCAAGCTTTGGAAATGTGTTCTCAGTAATTCTACGTGTTTTAATATTATGTATCCGTTATTGACTTGGGTTTGCAGGTTTCACATATTAAACCAGTGCAAGGACTCGTGTAAGATTCATGAAGATATGCTTTCATCATTGACTGTCGTGTGTGCACGCTTAATTCCTGGGATGCAATCGTTAAAGAATAAAATTTTTGATATAGACGAATCTTGGTTTAATCTATGTGCAAGCACTACCGAGCAAAGAACTTCAACACCCATGTTTAAAATTTTGCACAGGTTTCTGAAATATTGTTAGACACCTAAATTTTTGGGTAATGTAGACTAATTCTCAACGAAGTTCCTTATTAATACCTTCTTTTTGAAACAAAACAAATGCTCTTTGCAGAAGAGGTGCAAGGGTTATAAGAGTTTCCTAGCGTGGCGTCAAAAATGTGTTTTCGATGAGTGCATCACAAGCACATTTTAGTGTAGCCAAGAGAAGCAACGATACGCCCGACTCTTCTTTTCATGTTTCGAGCCTAGCTGCACTCCGTCTTTAGGTGATGCGGCGGTCATTTTGGATGAACTCATTAACTGTTTTTCAGTGATTTTCAACAGTCACTAAAATTGGTCTTACACAGCGAGGTTAGTCGACAAAATTCGTTTTTCCTGGTTCTTACTGACGAAATTTAATAGCACAACGATTACCTGTACTTCCGTCAACAGTGTCTTCAACATACACAGCCGTTTTACTGCGGTGAATTCCAGTTGGCGGTAGGTTTTCACCACTGAATATTTCAATCCTTTACATATCCTCATCACACGACGCTATGTAACAGGAGCAGATTCACAGCCTCTGTAAGGAGAGGAATGAAATTTATCACAGTTCCCACACAGCACAGAATATTTCGTATATGTTACAGGTACGTAACACTGAAATATTGAGACTTTTAAGATACGTCGCACAATGTAACAGTAATGTTTCAGAGACCTTACGGTTACGTCAAAATGTCCGCAAAGTTACATAACTTTGAAACATAACGTAAACGTTACAGTGAAAGGTCTTTGGAACTTCAAGATACCAACTTCATGTTACTGTTACGTGTTTAAAAGGTATTTGTAACTTCGTTACATTACTGTTACGTGTTAATAGGGAGTTTCTGTAAAAAGGAACCCGTCCACTTGCTTCCAGTAGGACGCATGTGGTCGATTCCTGGTCAATCATGACGCCAGTCGCAGCCATTGTTTTTCCACATGATCTTCCCGACCATCTTTTGTCCGCCATTTTCTCTTTGTGTTCAACCATAACATTTTGTGTGCCACGTGGTCCAGCCGAACATATTTTGCTCGCCCATTTTTTTTACCTCCCCACATGGACTCAGCCATATGTCTTTCGTACGCCTTTTTGTTTTTCCCCATCAGGAAATTTTACGGTGTGACGTCACGACGCTAGGGAAATTTTCTTTCCAAGCAAATACAAATCCTCGAAATCACACCAGGTTCGAACACCTGTCAAGCAGGTTTCTAGGCAGATGCGTTATCCTACTCGCACATGGGACGCCTAGTGATTACAGCAAGAAGGCCAGTGCTTTGCGAATACGTTGTTAAAGAGAAATACATTATTTTTTCCATAGTAGATCATTTTATTTTTCTGTAAGATGACTTAAATTTCTTCATGATTAAACAACAAAATATACCTTTTAATGTACATCTTAATCTAGTTTTTCTAAATGCTTTGCGAATACGTTATTTAACAGAAATACATTTTTTTTCCATCGATCACTTTTTTTCTGTTGGATGACTTAAATTTCTTCATGATTAATTAACGAAATGTTCCTTTTAATGCATATCTTACTCTATTTTTTTCAAAACTTGCGTAGTCGTTAAACTTCTCAATGTATCAACATTATGTTTTTTTCTACCTGTACAAACTAACAACTACTTTTATTGATACTTTTTTTCCGATTCAAAACCAACAAACGTACTAAGATATTATACACTGGCGTGCAAAGCTTAAGGACAGACACTAGTGTACTCTAACTAGCTAACTCCGGATACGGAGAAGTGGCCACCGGAGAACTGGACACATTCGAATTTCAGTGCCATTAAATTGTTCTGCATAAACACATTTCATGTGGATGTATTCTGCTCTGTTTGAGCAACTATTGCTTATAAAATATATTTTTTTAATATCTCATTTTCAGTAAGAAATTTAGACATTTCCATGATTTTCGGGCCAAAGACAAAGCGGAGAACTGGCCACCGAAGTACTGACCACCGGAGAACTGGCCACCGGAGGATTGCTCACAAAAATTTAAGGGGCCTTATAAAATTGCGTTCTGTACCGTTCCGTGGCTACGTCTCCAGAGATTGGTTATCTGACGCACATAACACTTCCGTAATTTCGTATTTCCTTATTTACGATATTTTTCAAGGTTTATAAATGACAGCTAAACAAATTCTCTGCTGGTATGTGCAAAACCAGGAAACTTATCGGGGGAAAGGGTGTGTGCTTAAAACCTAAAATATGAAATATAAATAAGTTCTGGTCCGATCTGGATATTTTCAGCGTATTACCTGAAGGAATGTGCCTACCCAGTAAACCCGTCGGGGGGGGGGTAATACTAAAAGTGTAGAATATAAAGAATGCCTCTTCCGATCGGGAGATTTTCAGCATTTACAACCAGAAATTCTTTATGTTTTATATTTTAGGTATTACCCCCGTCCCCCCGAGAGGTTTCCTGAGTCAGCACATGCCCTCGGAGAGTTTGTTGCGATGTAGGTTGTACACGTTGAAAATCTTCCGAACGGACCAGAAATTTCTTATATTTTATACTTTAGGTGTTACCCCGCCCCCCACCCTCCGTCTGACATGTTTCCTGATGCAGCACATGCACTCACATAATTTGTTGACTTGTAGGTTGTAAATAAATGCTGAAAATCTCCCGATGGGACCAGAAATTCTTTATATCTTACACTTTTGGGTATTATCCCCCCCCTCCCGAACAGGTTTGCTAAGTAGGCACATTCCCTCAGATAAACATGTCGAGTTATAGCTTTTATATGCTGAAAATCTCCCGACGGACCAGAAATTCTTCATATTTTATACTTTAGGTATTACTCTTTCCCCGACGGGTTTCCTTAGGCAGCACATGTCCTCAAATAATTTCTTGACTTGCAGCTTGTAAATGCTGAAAATTTCCCAATCGGACCAGAAATGCTTTTTATTTTACACTTTTGGTATTATCCCCCTCCCCCTTGATAGTTTTCCCGAGTCAGAACATGCCCTCAGATAATTTGCAGACTTGTAATGTGTAAACCCTGAAATCTTTTGTTGAGTTGTACATCAAAATATTAAAAAAAATTACATTAATAATCACAATTAAGAAAAAGAGGAAATTATGGATAAGTTATACACTGCTGGACAATTGCTAAGGACGGATCATAAACGGCTATATAGCGCATAAAAAAGTAAGTGTGGTTGGATGCGAAGTGAAATAAAATAATGTCAGAATCCCAGGACATTACAAGAAAGACAATTTATTGTGCTCTGTAATCCAGAAGGCTTTGGAACGTGTACAAGGGACAAACAGGCCATTTTGTGCAGAATACGTAAACGTGAAAAAAATGCAATTACCGTCCGCAGGCGTTCCGGCGTAAGATGTCAATACGGGATATGGCCACCATGGAGGGCGATGCAAGATTCCACACGTCGTGTCATGCTTTGCACAACATTATCAAGCAGCTGTTGGGGTAATTTATCCCATTCCTCTGTCAGTGCACGGATGAGGGTGTCCTTGTTTATTGGAGAGCATTGGCGACCAGCAAGACTCCTCCCCAAAGCATCCCACACCTTTTCAATGGGATTCAGATCTGGAGAACGTGCTGGCCATACGAGGCGTTGAATATCCTCGCTCTCAAGACAATCCTGGACAGCGACTGTTCGATGGCATGTTGCGTTGTCGTCCATGAAAATGAATCTATCACCGACAGCACCACGGAACATGCGAACATAAGGTAGCAGAACATCATTAATGTATCGTTGGCCAGTCATAGTCCCAGTTGGAAGCACATAGAGGCACGTACAGCCATTGATCATGATGCCAGCCCATACCATGACACTACATGTCGGATATCAGTCCCTTTCCTGTATGTTTGCTGGACAATATGCAGTACCACTATCACGCCAGATCAGTTGTCGTCGACAATCAGACGGTAGACTGTATCTACTCTCATCTGAGAAGAGGACAGCAGACCAGTCGTTATCAGTCCAATTGCGATGTTGATGGCACCATTGCAAACGGGCGGTACGGTGACGTCTGGACAATGGGATGCACGCAACAGGACGGTGGGCGTATAGTCCTCCTTCATGCAAACGTCGGGCGACAGTTTTTCGGGAGATCCGCTTGCCAGTAACAGCCATAAACTGATTTGCTACCTCACTAGCTGTGCTGCGCCGGTGTCTTTTTGTTGATAGCACTATGTACCGATCTTCTGCAGGTGTCGTACTGCGAACACGACCTCTCCCGTGACGTTTGCTACACTCTCCATTTGTTTGAAATGATTTCCAAAGCCTTAAAACAACACTGTGGCTGACGTCAAACTCCCTGGCAACATCTGTTATTTTTCGCCCTTCTTCAATCTTGCCAATAATACGGCCACGCGTAAAATCATCTAGGTGATGTCGGGAAGACATACTGAAAATTCCAAGTTCGTCAATTGATTCTTTCCCTTTCAACTTTGCGTTTGAACAACAACGCTCAATACGCGTCAAATCCTTTATATCTCTTATCAGCTCTATGACGTCACGAACAAGTTCGGCAATCCAAAATTTGCATAAGCACAACACGTCTTACTCTATCCCGCACTTATGCTAATTTCCACATTTTCCTGCCTTCCATTTTATGGTTGCTATCGTTGCTATTGTCATCCGTCCTTAGCAATTGTCCGGCAGTGTATGACTCAGATAACCAACCTCTGTGGGTCGTGGACACGAAGCGGTCAAAAATTCAATTTTTATACGGCACCTTAGTATTTTTGCTAGATTACGACAGTGCTTCGATGAAATGGCATAAATGCGCATGAGCAACCACGCCGTTGCTAAATCAAAAATCTTAAATATCGCCGGAATGTAACATCACGGTAACAATTATGTACAATTAAAAATGTAAAGCAGTAGTATCGGCGAATGCTATTTTTAACGTAACCGCACTGTACAAAGAGTTATGTTCCAAAATAGATGTTGCTGAAACGTAATCATAAGATATCTCTAAAAATGTAACGAAAATGAGATATTGTAACATTACTGACACATATCTGAAACGTTTTGTGCTGTATGGGTTGTGACCTTCAAAACAAGGGTGATACACACAAAACTGGTTACGGTACAAGAAAGGTCATTAGGTAAGGTACAGGGACAAAATACTCCATAAAATGCGCGATTTCTTTTTATTTTAAACATGCAGTTTCCTTCGATTTATGACCTCTGCTCTCGCAAGTGATGCATTCAATAAGATGTGCAATCACTTGAAACAGTTGAAGAACACCTTTCAATTTATTGAAAATTAAAATTTCCATAGCAAAACTAATTGGTAGTCAGAGATATTTGAAAAAACCTACCCCAGAGACGAATACGTACATTCTTTAAAACTCAAAAAGACCGAAATCACTATCTTGTGTGGCCAACTTTAAGCTTTATAATGTATAGAATACGATATGGTATGCTCTCAATGAGGGATTTGCAGTAGTCACTTGAAATGCCTTTGCATCACACGTACTTTATCGCATCAATCAAAGCTTGGGAATTTGATAGCTGATTTTCTACTACCTTGTCTTTAAAATGGTCCTCAAATTTTCGATGGGGTTAAGGTTGGGACTATTACCAGGGCCAGTCAAGCTTAGTTATGTCTCTGCCGGTAATCCATTACTGTCATTGATCTGTGGCATGCAGTACCATAATGCATAAAAATTGTGCATTTGTGTACTTTCAGAAGAGTTAACAGTTTCTCACGTAACATTTCTACATAAAATGGGCCAGTCATGGTAGTGGCTGTCGGCAAAAAGGATAATGAAGCAGTACCGAATTCTGACATAGCATCCCATGTCATCTGACTGCGCAGATATCTCACCATGCTGACGGTACATTTTTAATTAAACCTGTTGCCTTTTGGTCCTCAAACATGTGCTTCACGTCATTCAAATTGTCGCACAGTTGATTCATCAGAAAAAAGAACTTGGCTTGAATTTTGAGCAAGTCACGATTGATGACGCTTCGCAAATTGGAGACTGTTCTTTTTCATGACAGAGGTTACTATAGGGTAAGGTGCAGGTTTATAAGACTTTAATCCAAAATCTTTGCGAAGACGTCGGGAAACAGTGCTTATACTGATATCAGAAATTTTGAATATAGAAAGGCCTTGCTTTTCTTACACGAACTACTCGGAAAACGCATTACTTTTCACCTTATAGTAATGTCGTCACGTGGCGTTGTTTTCCTTGGATGTCCACTTCTCTTTTCTTCGCTAAATTCACATGTATCTCTATATTTAATGATCGTATTATGAATGACAGTCTTGCTCACATTCACCGTTCTGCTATGACACGTTCGGAGTTTCCTTCATGATGTAAAGTCACTACTCGTGCCCTCAGAGTAACACTTAATGACGCTTTTTCGCCCATTTTTGGCTATATAGAAAATAAGTCCAAAACCTCTTAGAATGAAAACCAGAACAAACTGACGCACACACGTTTCCTCCAAATCAATCAACAGCTACCTCTATAGGATGATGCAACACCGAGCGGAAGTTGAGTAACACAGACAGTAGCTGGCGTAATCGGCTGAAATCTGATATCAACGAGCGGTCTTAAACTTTTGCAAATGAATGTAGTCATGAATATGTATTAGTCTGCATAATAACATCGTTCGGTTTTTATGAATGTACAGGGCACTTCCAATGCTGATTTATTTACTTACTTTGATTTTGTTCAAAGAAACAGAACTTTATGTTTAAACTTTGTATTCTTTATAATTTCATTTACCAGTTCTCTTTGATGTTTTATAAGGTTATTTGAAAAAAACTTGACGGATTAAATAAAGTCATCTGTATGTCGGATCACGGGAAAGGGACACCGATGCGTTTTCTGAAGACAAAATTCAGCCATCGCAATAGAACTTTGAACCAAATGGTGAACTTGAATTGTAAAACGATTTTTCTCGAAATTTGAATAGGTAGTTACATACGGTTACAAGAATGACTTTCGATAAATGTAGCCTTTCTGAAGACAGGAACGAAATTTGAAGAAGAAAGGAACAAAACTTTTCTATTATCTGAATGAGATGTATAAATTTTTTATTTTATAGATAAGAAACTGAAACACAATTTCAACACACCGAATATTGAACATGAATATCGACATCATTAAAAAAATGTCATCTGCAAAATATTTCCTATGTAATATCATGTCGAAAATATGCCATAAAAGGAGTTGACTTTCTTTACTTTCAGGTACAACCGTCGTATATTTATGAGGTTTGTACCGAAAGCAATGAAAAATTGGGCAGTACTTTTTTATTAACTGACAGAGGTCGTTCAAATCGCAAATGCTAGTAGAGAAACTCTTTTTCTATACAAAGGTACTACTCAACAAATTCTCCATCACAAGCGATGCATTTGCGCTGTCGTTAAACCCAGCTCTCGTATCCGCTTTGAAAAAAATCAGGTGTGGACTGTTGTACCCACTTCTTCACATTTTTTTCACATCGTCTATGCCATCAAATCATTATCCCCAAAGACTGTCCTTTATTGGACCGAATAAGTAGAAATCGGAGGGCTCCAGATATGAATTGTACGATGGATGGGGACCATCTACCAACAACATTTGTTGATCGCCTGATTTGTTAATAAAGACGTGTGTGTTCTCGTATTGTCATAGTGAATGTTAATGCTTTTCAGATTCTTGTTCGGTCTCTTCCTCCTTATGGCTTTTCTAATCCTTTTGAGTGTCTCAGTGCAACGATCGCTGGTCACAGTACAGACACGTTCCAGAAAATCAAGGAGAATCATACCCCTCTCATAAGAAAAAGATAGTCACCAGGACTTTTTGTGCTATCCTTTTGAAAAACGGCGTTTGTTATGCCATACCGATACGGCAGTGCGACGGGCCGTAGCTCATTGTCAACGTAAAGTCGTGCCTCAAATGCCCGTAATGCGAACCATTGGTGATCGGCTGTTGGGGTTGACTGCACCCCACAGCATGATACCACGCTGCCGGGCCGTTTGGCGCTCCACAATGGCGGAGGAATCCGTCCGTTGGCCACACCGTTCCATACTCTCACACGGTGATCATCCGTGGTGAGACGGAACCGCGATTCGTCGCTTTACACCACACTGTTCCATTCGGCACCACACGCAGCACTGGGGCGTCACCACGCCAAGCGGAGACGACGATGTCTCGCTGTTAAGGGTACCCTCCAAAACGGACTGCTGGACAGCGAACCAGACGCAGCCAATCGGAGCGACACTGTCAGGGTCGATATCGGAATATCTAAGCCTCCCCGTACACTTCGCAAAATGTCGCCAGTTGTGTCCTGTGGGTCCGCTAAGGCATGCCGTCGGATTTACGATTGGTGCGGTTAGACGTCCGTCTCCGTGCTCCGGTTCCAGCTACGACGTTGCACAGATACTTCCTGGGACCACTCTCTCCAAATACGATCAAAGGCTGTGGCATAACGTTGCGTTTCTTCCGCAATACGACGCAAGGACCATCCGAAAGTACGAAGCCCTACGATGACATTTCTCGTGAGCTCAACCGTTTGACGAAATCGTGTGCGACGGCGTCTTAACAGCATTGGAACACCTTTTTCTTTCTCAAGACACGGTTACAGCACAACCATTCACTTCTGGCAGTCGTGAAGACGTCTCGACTATTGGCGTCACAGGCTGGTTGCCCGCTTACATGTCGCGCGCCGTTCGTGCGATTGGCTTGCAAGTGAAATCATCTGCATAACCTATGCGTGTTTTTCATTGTTTTTCATTTTAACCCACCCTGCAATTTTCATTGCGCTTGGGTTACGTATTTGTTATGTGGCATTTTGTCTGTCAGACAGTGCAAATACAACAGTTCGTCCCAGTATTTATTGCTTTAACTAGTGATTTCATCAAAATTCGTAAAAACCTTAAACTTCACCTTTGATGAAATTATTGCAACCGATAGAAAAGTCCTCATTCCTTTAACAAAAAGGACCAATAGTAAAAATGAGACATTCCCTTCTATGCAATCCATTCGTCAAGTGATTTATAGAAAGCTTTACATGAAATATATACTTAAAGTACGCAATATCAAGTAAGCAAAGCTCTAAAATGTCTGCATAATTCCACGGTACGGGATACCTACACCAGCATCATAAAATCCTTTCTAAGATAAACTGATCGTATTAAATTTAAACATAGGCAGATAGAGAAATTAAATAAAGTACACTCTCTTCTTTCTTTCACAATCGATAATTCCGTGAATTCATGCGTTGCGAATCTGATACGTTTAAATCTCTTAAGTACGTCAAATTCGGATAATATCTCCGAATGTTAAAACAGATATAATTAACCGAAGAGCCAAAAGTCCTGCCATACGTACCTAGTATCATGTAAGACCTCCTCTAGCCTGGCAAACTGCAACAAATCCGCGTGGCATCGATTCCACAAGTTGCCGGAAGACTTATGGAGATGTGTTGGTGAGCCATGTCGTCTGAATAGCTAACCACATATCCGTGGTATTTGTAGATGCAGCATCTGCGGTGCGAATGGACCTGTGCACTACATCGCATAAGTGCTCAATTGGATTCATGTCAGATTGGCCGCACAATGCATCGGAACTGTCCAGAATGCCTCTCGAACAAATTTTGGCAAACTTCAACCTCATGATATGGTGCATGGTAAGCCTGGAAAATGCTATCGTTGTTAGGGTATATGAAGTTCATGAAGGGCTGCAAATGGTCACCTAGCAGAGCAACAAAGCGATTACCAACGTCTTTACGAGGACCCAAATTTTGCCACGTAAATACACCTCACGTATGTATGGAACCACCATCAGCTTCCACAGTGCCTTGTTGACAGTTTGGTTCCATGGACTCATCGCGTCTGCGCCACACCTGAATCCTATTATCAGCTCATGATTCTCCTTGATTTTCTGGTAGCGTAACTCGTTAGACCACACCACATGTTGCCGGTCTTCCAGGGTCCAATTACCGTGTTCACGAGCTTTGGTGAGGCGCTCGTCCGATATCGTGTTGTTAACAAAAGGCACTCTGGTTGGTCTTCTGCTTCCGTACCCCATGGACGCTAACTCACGTTTCACTGACCTGATGGCTATGTGTCTCGTACCTCCTGCGTTGAATGTGGATATTTCTTGAACCAGAGTCGCTTGTCTGTTATCATGCGCAGTCTTGGTCAGACGCCGCTGGTCACGGTAGTTCAGCACCCGTGGTGTGCCACGGCGCTGTCCACGGTGGGTGGTAATGCTTTCCATGAGGTATTCTCTGTACACAAGTGACACCGTGGCTCGAGAAATTCTGAATGTTCGCACAATTGAATGTCCCATCTGTCTGGCTCCTACTATTGTGCCGCTTTCAAACTCCGATAATTATCTTCGGCTGCCTATATATTCCTACGGGCGGCTGCTCAACATGACTCAGGAGTTTACACCTCGCAACTGATAAAAATTGTGGACTGACGGCGTAGAAACCATTTTACGATGACTGCGTCAGTTAAAAATTTTAATACTGCTCTCACATCATTGGAACTTCACTGTTTACATAATAATATGCTTGCATTTGCATTCTTTCAACGACGTATTACATTCCTACCATACAAAAGAAAAAACACAATTTCTTTATTCTAAAATTCTAAAGTTCATGTATAGTTCAAAATATGGTAATATTATAATAGGTATTGTACCGTACAGGAGTTTCTTAAGATCAACATAAAATCAAGAAGCTGCCGAAATTTTCATGCACTTCGTTATTTGGAGAAAAATATATTAATGAAACACATTTTAATTGTGTTCTTTCTTCTGTATTTTTATATTTAGCAAATAGCCATTGAGAAGGCCTACGACTATGTGGAAGCTAGTGAAAATGGTGACCTGTCGGTCAGAGAGACTGAGTATGGAGAAGCCTGGCTAACACGGATCTAAGGGAAAGTAAAAAAATTCCGTTTTAGACTGGTGCGTCTGCTTTGCGCATCAGGTATTGTATAAATGGTGTTACCGTAAGAAAGCTGGTACTTAAAGTATTATACAGGTGATTGAATGACACCAACGTATCTGTTTGGGGACTACACAAAAAAGTTATTATAGCCATCAAAAGAGAATTATATGGTATCGGAGTTTTGTGAATTAAATCTAAAAATCAGTACATTTCACCTTTCTTGAAGATAAAGGGAAGTCCTTATTACAAGTTTCAGAAAAATTGATTTTTTATTGTACATGACAAACTGCAAGTTAAATCATAAACTCGGCAGATTTGTTTGTGTATTCCCACCACTAAGAGAATTCCAGTCACTGTTCCGGTTATAATGAAGGACATTTGTCTTAAAAATTTGCTTAAAATGGCATGACCAGAAAAATAAATCCCCTTTAATTTTTTAGCTCTTCAGTACGGCATTTAAGAGAACCATTTCACATTAATGACTTAAAATGGAAAATATACTGATACGCGAAATAATTACAATAGTTCGTCCCTGTATCTATTGCTTTAACTAGCGATTTGATCAAAATCACAAAAAAATATTCCACTTCACCTTTGTTGAAATTGTTGCAACCGATAGAAAAATCCCATTCCTTTAACAAAAAGGATCAATAGTGAAAACGAGACATTTCTTTCTACGCAGTTCATTTGTAAAGTGATTCATAGAAAGTTTCACAAAAATATATATATTTAAAGTACTCAATATCATTTACGCAAAGCTCTAAAACGTCTGCATTCTAACACGGTAAGGGAAAACTACACCGGCATCATAAAATCCTTTTTAAGATAAACTGATCGTATTGAACTTAAACATAGGCAGATAGAAAAATTCAAGAACAATATTTTCTTTCGTTTACAATCGATAATTCAGTGAAATGCTGCGTTGCGAAGCTGATAGGTTTGAAATTCTTACTTACGTCAAATTCTGTTAATGTTTCCAAATGTTAAGTAAGATGGATCAATAAATTAAGGGCCAACAGACATGCGTACCTATTATAGTGTAAGACCTCCTCTCTCCCAGCGAAATGCAGCAAATCGACGTGGCATCGATTCCACAAGCGGCCGGAGACTATTGTGTGCAATTACCGTGTTCACGAGCCCAAGTGATGCGCTGTGCCAGATGTCATGGTCTTAACAAAGGCACTCTTATGGATCTTCTTCTTCCAAACCCCGTGGACGCTAAATCACACAGCGCTGACCTGATTGATATGTCTCTGGTACCTGATGCATTGAATGTGGATGTTATTTGAATCATCGTCGCTTGTCGGTTATCATGCACAGTCCTGGTCAGACGCCGCTGGTCACGGTCGTTAAGGAGCCATGGTGTGCCAATGCGCTGTCCACGGTGGGAGGTAATGCGTTCTGTGAGGTGTTCTAGGTACACAAGTGGCACCATGGGTCGAGTAATTCTGAATGTTCACTCAGCTGTGGAAATGGAATGTATCATCCGTCTTCCTCTCACTACTATGCCTTGTGCCATGCTATTGTGGAGCAACTCACTGGCCGAATGAACCAGGGGGCTACCGGAAGTGTGTTTAAAACGACAGCTCAGCCAACCCTGCTGCGTATGGGGTTCCGATGCAGTGGGATGGTCACTACACTTAATGCGGCCGTAGGTGCATCGGCAAAAAAGACTTACATTTGCACGGCAGTATCGGAATTGGACCTGTGATGATTGGCATAAGATTGCCTTCTCCGATGAGTCACGTTTTCTGCTTCATCGAACGGATGGACGTTGGCGTATAAGGCGAGAAACATCGGAGAACAAATATTCTTCAGCCATTGCAGGCAGAACACAAGCTGGTTGCGGAAGCATTATGGACTGGGGAACATTATCGTGGAATTCCCTGGGTCCACTAATACCTGTGGAAGGCACTACGGACCGAATTCGTTATGAACCCATTCTTGCAGACAACGTACTCTTATACATTCTGATTGTCTTTCCTGGGGCGGACGGGATCTCCCAGCACGACAATGCGACGTGTCACACACACACATCTAGAAATGTTTGAGAGTGGTTGGAAGTGCACGATGAAGACTTCAAAGTACTTCCCTGGCTCCTTAATTCCCCAGACATAAACTCAACTGAGCATCTGTGGGACCACTTCGATCTTGTTGTTCGCTCTATGCATCCTCCGCCACGCACCCTCCAGCAGCTGTCAAATGCGCTCCAGTCAACATGGCTCCACATACCTGTGAACACCTTGCAGTACCTTATTGAGTCCCTCCCAGCTAGTCTAGCTGCTGTCCCCGCTGCATACGGCTGTTATTCTGGATATTAGCTGCTGGTCACAATAATGTGACTCGATGTGTGTGTGTGTGTGTGTGTGTGTGTGTGTGTGTGTGTTCGGCGTTGGTCTTTGCTGTCACAGGTAAGTGATGTTATAGGAAATGAAGGATGACAAAACAATGACTCATAAATGCATCTTTACTTTATTTTTAGTTTTATGCAGAAATATAAAAAAATGTCAATATATTGGTTCACTTTTTCGTGATCAGAATTTTCTGTTTGTTGTTTCAGGACTTACAATCATTTCATAGTTCGGAACGGGACCTGCATCCGGTTGTGTACAATCCTTTCCTCAGAAACATGAAGAACTTGACGGATCTGAGTTTCCAAACATTCAGGTTTCTCGATGTGGGTACCATGGAAGTTATTGTCACCTCTCTCACTCAACTAAAATATTTGAGTCTGTTTGCTTCGCATATTAAGGACGATTCATACTTTCTGGTCATAAAAGAGTTGACTGCAAAAAGATTCGAAGTTGCTGCTATACAAATGAGTGTGGAATGAGCAGTCCATTGCAGCTCTTGGAACTCGACATACATTGTACCGAAGCCAGCAAGGCTGGAGTAGCTTGTGTTGTAACACATATGCCAACACTTCGATGTCTAAAGTCTCCTTCTTATGAAGATTTACCTGACGCTTTGTCCGAAATTTGCATACAGCGAAAGAAATGCGGAATGCCCCGATTAAATGCGAAGATAACATCTCTTTGTTGTTGGGTATTCGATGGAAACTGGAAAACTGTGCTCGGCTGTTGCCCAGAATTAGAGGAATTAGAGGTACTCATTAGTAATGATAATTCCAGATGGGCTGACCAGATAGAGGCCATGTGCAAACTAACTCATCTAAGAAACATTTCGTTTTATTGCGCAAGCAGTAATCGTCTCAGAGAAATCATGATGATGTTCTGGACCAGTAAAGGAAGTCAAATAAGGTCTTTAACTCTTCAAGGAGAAATAGGAGAAAAGATGTTATTCGACAAAAAGATCTCCAGTGTATTTTGAGCATGTGCCCACATTTAGAAAAATTGTCACTGGAGTCTATTTATTTGAATTGCCCCATATTGGACAACAAGCCTTTCAGGCATCTTCCGTGTCTGAGGAATTTGCAAAAGCTGTGCATAGAAATGGAAGGTGAGCCGCATTCAATGGTCGTGGAAGAAGTCTTCAAGATTGTTTGTGAAGCGAGACGCATAAGAAAATTGAGATTGACGACCCCTGCAGCTAAAGAAGTTGTTTCTGATTTTCTGTCAAAAATAGGTTTCCATTTTTTGAATATGGCAACGTACACCAACAGCAGGAGTCAAAGAAGCATGAGGTATCTGTGGATTAATAACGATGTCACAAACAATTAAATATAAAAAAAGAAAGAAAAAACTATTTCATAAAAGTGTTGAAATGATATCTGCTTTCTGTAACTTCCTTGCCAATAAAATGTGAGAGAGTGAAGGTCTATGTTTGAAATTTGTTTCTATAACTGATTATAAAAACTTACAAATCCGGTATATGCATCTATAACATTTATAGTAATGCGTATATTGATTTCACACACCATATGGCAATTTTAAATTAACTGCCCAATATGGTTTCCGCCCATTTCATCTCTATGTGAAACTCCGAAAACCCATTTGGCTCTTACACATTATTGGTGTGAATTTCACAAGTGGTTCCTCAATTAATTGCTACCCGGACTCGTATTTTTTCTAGCACATTGAATTAATATTTTATTTACAATTTATTGGGTAGGTGATAATAAAATGTCCGGCAAAGGACCAGCACACGTGGATGGGGAGAACGGAAAAGTAGGACAACTTACCTAGGCAAAATAATCCCCCTCGGTATCGACACAAAGTTGCCATCTGTCCGGCAAGGTCATGATCCCGGAACGGAAAAAGTCTTGTGGCTGAGACCAGAGATGGAAACGGGTCACTGGTCAACGTGTCGGGTCAAAGTATTTATGACACGATTTTGATCCGGTTTCATTCCCGTTTTATTTTTGAAAAGAGAAAAATATATTCCAACGAAAAATGCGCGTTGTGGAATTCTGTAGTCGATACTGGTGCCCACGCAGTGAATAATGATTTGCCATGCAAAAATATTGTGTGTCCTACTTAAAGCAACGCAGATTTCCTCCGGATGAGGTCAGACAACACACGGACTCCACATCGTAAAAAGATCCTTCCTTTGCGTTCTTTTAGAGTTAGATTGTCCAGCGCAAGGTACAGGCAAACGCCATTCGCCTGCTTCTCAGCTGATTCACTCTCTCCGTGCGAAGTTCACTGTATGACTAAGAGTTATTTTTCACATCGCTTCTTTTACATTGAGCATTCAGAGGTTTTCGATTGATGTGCTGACATCCCGTTCCCTTGACATGACATGTCGAAATGAACTCCTTATTTGTTAACATGGTTGGATTTAATATTGAGGAGGTAGAGAAAGGCGTCGAGGCCAAGAAAGACGTGCTTGTTCAAAACCACAAGGGGAAGAGTGAATGCTGGAAATTGTTTCGCCTCATTAAGGAACCGGTGAATAATTTTGTGTTGTTTGGTCTTGTTTGTTGTTCAAAATCTGGAAAATGTATAATTAGAAAGAAAGATGTCGACGGTGTAATAACAGATTATGGAACCAAAAAACTAACGTGCCATATCAAAGTATGCGCACCTCCATCAAAGTGGGAAAAAGTGAACCATCTAAATACATTTAAGAAAATGCATTTGTGTAATCGCAAATAATGATTCCCATTTGTAATACACTCCATGGTCACGGTCATAGTCAGCCATTACTTCTGGATTACGCAAAATAGTGGCAGTAAAAATGGCACTAAAGTTTAGCAAGTAACCAAATTTTATTATTAAAAAAGGATTTCAGTTATTAAATATCAAGAAGTTATTGGGATGAATACATATGCTACGTTTATATGTACATATACGAGTATATTAATTGAGTTTCCAATTTATACTTCAAAGCCGATTTGTCCGGGTAAGTTACAAGTCCGGATCGGGCCGGGTCGGGTCCAATTATGGGACGTTCGGGTGGGGTCCGGGTCCGAAATGTTTGACCCGTTTCCAACTCTGGCTGGGATCCAAAGAAGTCATCAACTGCACGTTGAACCTGGTTGTCCGTCGTGAACTATTTCCCGGACAGGAAGTGATCCAGGCGACGAAACAGATGATAGTCTGTCGTAGACAAGTCCGGGAAATAGACAGGATGAGACAGCACTTCATAGCCCAAATAGACAGGATGAGCCAGCACTTCAGAGCCCAAGGCACTTAGTGTCAACATCGTTCGTTGGGCGATATGAGGGAGAGCGTTCTCCAGGAGCTGAACACAATGTCTGTTGACTAAAGCTGGTTGTTTCTGCACCAGTTACCGGTGCATCTGGTGTAATTCAGAAGAACACAATGTCTCTTGATCATAGCTGGTTGTTTCTGCACCAGTTTCCGGTGCATCTGGTGTAATTCAGAAGAACACAATGTCTGTTGACCAAAGCTGGTTGTTTCTGCACCAGTTTCCAGTGCATCTGGTGTAATTCAGAAGAGCACAATGTCTGTTGACCAAAGCTGGTTCTTTCTGCACCAGTTTCCGGTGCATCTGGTGTAATTCAGAAGAACACAATGTCTGTTGACCAAAGCTGGTTGTTTCTGCACCAGTTTCCTGTGCATCTGGTGTAATTCACAAGAACACAATGTCTGTTGACCAAAGCTGGTTGTTTCTGCACCAGTTTCCTGTGCATCTGGTGTAATTCACAAGAACACAATGTCTGCTGACCAAAGCTGGTTGTTTCTGCACCAGTTTCCGGTGCATCTGGTGTAATTCAGAAGAACACAATGTCTCTTGATCAAAGCTGGTTGTTTCTGCCCCAGTTTCCGGTGCATTTGGTGTAATTCAGATGAACACAATGTCTGTTGACCAAAGCTGGTTGTTTCTGCACCAGTTTCCTGTGCATCTGGTGTAATTCAGAAGAACACAGTGTCAGTGGTATAAAGCTGGTTGTTTCTGTACTAGTTTCCGGTGCATCTGGTGTAATTCAGAAGAACACAATGTCTCTTGATCAAAGCTGGTTGTTTCTGCCCCAGTTTTCGGTGCATCTGGTGTAATTCAGAAGAACACAATGTCTGTTGATCAAAACTGGTTGTTTCTGCACCAGTTTCCGGTGCATCTGGTGTAATTCAGAAGAACACAATGTCTGTTGACCAAAGCTAATTGTTTCCGCACCAGTTTCCGGTGCATCTGGTGTAATTCAGAAGAACACAATGGCTGTTGACCTAAGCTGGTTGTTTCTGAACCACTTTCCGATGCATCTGGTGTAGTTCAACACAATAATGTTCTGCACGGATCAGGGGCGGATTTATGCTGTAAGGGGCCCGTCTCACTGAACCTTTTGAGTGCCCCTCGGTTTGAGACACACATCCGGGTTCCGTGTATATTTAGTACAATTTTTAAATGGACCATAATCAATTTCATCAGCATCAAATAATTACATTATTATTTTATATTGCAACAAAGAGAAACATTATTTCATTTACTTACAAACACAGCATCATGTTTATAATAAATTCCTCCTGGCTCTAATTACAGCAAAAATGTCTGTGACTTCAGCATATCTGACAAGATTCAGCGCATTACTCTCTATGTACAATATTAAAAAACTATTAAAGTGTTCTTGAGAAAGTGTTGATCGTATTATAAATAGTTCTTAACTCTTTTAAGAGCACAGAAGGATCTTTCTCCACTTGCATTAGATATTGGTAAAGTAAGGAAAATTTTAAGAATGATTTCCACATTTGGAAATGCTCCTTTCAAATCGTCACTGTCCACAAGCAGTTTGTAGCAGTTTTCTGGCCGGACTGAGAATTGATGCGGAAGTGCTGCAGTTCATCACAAAACAGTTTTACATCTATGTCATTTGAATATTCCTGGGAAATATTACTGTCATATTTTGTAGAATGGTCATTTTCACCAGCAAACACTCCTTTGAGTAGGTCGAATACAAACAGTTGAGTCACATTATTGTGACCACCAGCTAATATCTAGAGTAAGCAACGTGTGCTGCGCGGGCAGCAGCTGGACAGGCTGGCAGTGACTCAATAAAGTGCTGGAAGGTGTTCACAGGTATGTAGAGCCATGCTGACTGCACAACACGATCGAGTTGGTTAAACAGATGCTCAATTGGGATTAAATCAGGAGAATTAGGGGACCAGGTAAGTACTTTGAAGTCTTCATCATGCTCTTCCAACCACTATCGAACATTTCTTGCTGTGCGACACGTCGCATAGTCATGCTGGAATATCCTGTCTGCACCAGGGAAGACAATCACAATAAAAGTGCTGTACGTTGTCTGCAAGGATGGATTCACATCGAGTTCGGTTCATAGTGCCTTCCACAGATGTGAGTGGACCCAGGGAATGCCACGAAAACATTCCACAGACCATAACGCTGCCCCCCGCAGCTTGTGTTCTTCCAGCATTGATATTTGTTCTCAGTTTTTTCTTGCCTTATACGCCAACGTCCATCCGTTCGATGAAGCAGAAATTGTGACTCATCGGAGAGGGCAATCTTTTGCCAATCAGCGGAGGTCCAATTCCGATACCGCCGTGCACAAGCCTTTTCTGTCGGTTCATCTTCTCGCGAGCGACGCATGCTGCGAATTTCAGGCCAGTCGGATGCTTCCTTCTTGGTGTCGCATTTTGGGTGGCCAGCAGTGTAGATTTATAGACCTGATAAAAATCCTCTATTGTAAATAAGAACCCTTAGATGAAAGTTTAAAGCCCAAAAGCACAACGCAAGTTGCCATTGTCATTTCGCGGGAATTGTGGTAGTGCGCCTGGCCGTAGTCGAAAAGACCTGTACCTCCAGCTGACCGAATTTAAGCGAAGCTTATCTGTTGAACTGCGGGAGGCTGAACTTCCTTTCGTCACATCGCCACTCAAATTGACTGAAACGCTTCCTATTCTAACTGAGGCGAATGACCCGTTACTTAGGAGATTAGGGTGTGGCGCACCAACGTAAGGGGTTTGGGTTCAAGCGACGGACGAGTGCGACGGATGACTCTCATCTTCACCATATGGTGATACCGGATTAAACAGCCACCTCCAGAGGGTCAGCACTACAGTGGAGTTCTATAGCAAAGAGTGCCCGTAGATTCACATATCGGAAACAAAGAATCGTGCAGGGCCTTGGTTTATATCTCATGGGATCAGTCTTGAGAAAGTAAATTTGAACCACTGCATTATAAATGAATTCAGCTTCAATGGCGATGGGTTTGGTCTACTCCCGCTCGAGTTGGAATAAAAACTCATTTAAAATCGCATATCTGTTTCTGCCAGCTAAACTTATATATCGAACGGGGTGCTCTGTGAGGACGCCGTCGTAAATGTAATGATAATATATTAGTCTAAATATATAGTTACACCGATCAGCCATTACATTATTATCACCTACCTAATAATCTGTAGGAGTCCATTTAGCACTCAAACCAGCGGCCACTCGGTGAGGCATCGATTCGACGAGGTGGTGATGGGTATCCTGGGGTATCTGGTACTACAGTATAATGTCAAAAGCAGTTCCTCCAGATTTCGTACATTTTGGGGTGGTAGGGATTTAGTGTGAAACCGCTTTTCCGAGTCGAACTGTAAATGTAGGTTTGGGTTTATGTCAGGTGAATTTGGAAGGCAGGGTATTAAGAGAAATTCGCAAGTATGTTCCTCGATCCGTTCCTTGTTGATTCTGGCAGTGTGGCATGGCGCATTAACGTGTTGATAATGGAAATCACCAGCAGGGAAAACAGTGGCCATGAATGGGTGAACTTTGTCCGCAACGATGTTGAGATACATGAAAGTTGTCAGGGATTGTGCTATTGGAGTAATTGGACCTAAACGTTTCCAAGACAACATCACCCACAGCATAACACGGCCGCCGACGGTCTGTTTCCGCCCAACAGTGCATCCAAGTTTCAAATCATCCGTTGGTAATCTGCGTATCCGTGCTTGTCCGTTTACGTGATGCACCAGGAATCTTGATTCGTCACACCAGGCCAATTTCTTTCAATCATCCACTGGCAAACCTCGATGATCTTGGTCCCATATAATGCGTTCTTACTGATGACGTGCAGTGAGCATGGGGACACTGCTGGGCTTTCTGCTGCGCAGGCCTACGTGTAGAATGCAGCGATGTACTGTATGTTTTGACACAATTCTCTGATCACCCAATTGTAGCTGCGGGTGATTCGTTGCGCTGTGGCCCTGCGGTCGCTGTTAACAATTCGCTTTAGTATGCGTCCCTCTGGCATCAATATACTGCAGACGACACGCGGCTGGACGACTGTTCAGCCTTTGGCGATGTGTGCATCACGTTTTGATACGTACACTCACTACAGCGGCATTAATAACACACAAAACGCGCCGTTTCCGAGATCATAGTTCTAAGGTGCCGTACCATCACAATTTGCCCTTTATCAAACTCCTATTAATTGGCAAATATTCCCATTTTGATTCCGAACACTATACTAACTGAAATCTGGTCCTAGGTTGTATATATACGGCTCTGCGAACTCCACCTGCGCCACCGTTCGGTATCTCGGGGGGCTCATTTCTCTAGAATGGGGCTGGTGGTATTTTAATTGATCATCAGTGTAATTCATTCTGATATGTCTGTGTGATATTCCAACCAAAAGGTGATATAATAGATCACACCGGTATAAATATTACCGGATAACAAAATTTATAATGTTTTACAATGTTTAGATGACTTCAAACTAAAAGGTTAAACATCAATTCCGAACCTGATTTCTCACGCTCTTCTTTAGAGGCAGGTGGATGATGTAGACTAATTCAAACTATTTAGAAACAATAGTCATAATTTACTATTAAGAAGGGTGAAGTAGCAATTAATTTTCACATCCACACTTTTTTATCATCTACAAAGCTCTGTCTATGTGCGTCTCGACATCCTTAGTTTAGTTCAAATTTCGTCTTAAAACCTGGACATATGAATGAGTATATTTTTCGTCTTACCGGCATTATATGTCATTATTTGCAAGAAAAATAGAAATACCTAGTGTTCAGTTTTATGTTCGAAAAACGAATTTTATATAATAATGCATACATAATGTTGTTCTAACTTAACTATGGTACGATTTTTTTAGAGCTCGCCTTTTCCAAGGCATGAGTAACAAGTTTCATGATTCTCGAAGTTTCCGGGTGTTTGCGTTACATGTGATTAATTACCAGAATTGTTAGTTATGTTGAAAAATTGAAAGCGCGTTTTTATGACTGCAATTTATACTTCTCAATTGGTTTCTAATTATCATATTTCTGACCCCGAGACTTTGAAACAGCTGCTTCCAACATAAGAGAATTTCATTTTTTTTTGCGAAGCATAATGCGCGTACGATAAAAAGTATTGTTTCCACATTTTGTTTAATCGTCTACAAAGCGTTGTTCGTGTGCAGCTCGACATCCCTATATCCAAAGCAAACAGAATGTAAATTCTGTATTTTCTTGTAAATTTTACTGATCATCCATGTAACATCTCTTAGAAAACTTGAAAAAATCATCCGCCTAGAGGGGTTATTGAACGAGCATCTCCCGATTTCCGTTCGACTATGCTAACGGATACACCACCCAGGACAGTGAAGTTCAATGCAACTGAGACTAAGCAAACATAGCCTAGGAATCTGAACATTCTCAGATTTTGTCAAATTGAAGAAATTCTGCTTCCTCATAGCATTTTGATATGCCGAATTTAGAATTTGTATTTTTAAGAAAACTGAAGGCATTAAACATTGTCCAGATATTTCGTAACAAATTAGTATTACATATCAGTTCAAAGAAATCTTTCCATCAGCTGGTTAAAACGGAAACAGAATGGTTCAGCAGAAGGTATGTACACAGCTTTTAACGGAAGCGGTTTTACCCTATTGTTTGCGGACTGTAACACGTATAACTGTATAGATAAACATTAGACCTCCTAGCACAGTGAGTGCAGTACAGCTAAGGAACTACAAAGAAAGCATACCTGCTGAAAGTGAAGCGCATTGGTAGCTCTTACCAATCGCTTATATATATATATATATATATACACATATCAGTGCAAAGAAATCTTCCCATCAGCTGGTTAAAACTGAAACGGAATGGTTCAGCAGAAGGTATGTACACAGCTTTCAGCGGAAGTGGTTTTACCCTATTGTTTGCGATCTGTAACACTTATAACTGTATAGATAAACATTAGACCTTCTAGCACAGTGAGTGCAGTACAGCTAAGAAACTAGAAATAAAGCATACCTGCTGGAAGTGAAGTGCATTGTTAGCTCTTACCAATCGCTTTCAAAGCGTTTTCTAACTTTCGAATGTGCCAACGTATAAAATAAAGTAGAAGCAAAGTTATTTATATTATAACTTTTCAAAATCAATACTGCAAAAAATCAATAAAGAACACTGGTTTTCAAAGCAGGATCTATATACGGAATACAATATCAGAGAATAATGGAAACATATTTTGAATGAAAGTAATACACACTTTTACCCTACAGTAGTAATTTCAGTTTGTTTACCATGAAAACGCTAGGCCCGAACGTCTAAATTGATTTTATTTGTTTTTCATCATTTTTTTCCCTCTGCGAAACATCTTTGTCTCTTCGTCTTGGTCCCCAGGTGATCACAAACGATAATTCCTTTCGCCTTTGACTGTTATTTACACTTACGGTGTTATTAAACGGATCGTTCCGTACTAAATCATTAAAATGTTTATAACCATTGAAAATACGTATTCAGTGTACTGCGAAACAACTTTAAGATTTGCGTTCAATAAATACTTCCTGATACCATACTTTTGAGGCATATTCAAATACACAAAACTTTTAAAACCTTACTGCTTTATTTTTGGAGTTCATTAAATGTTGAAACATCCGTGATTCTCAAATTTGCTAATGTTTCCACTGGACAGGATCATGATTCAAATTTTTGCGTGATTGGCAAGGATTGCACAGATTGCCGAGTGTGTAAAATCTCTCAAGGTGTTCCTTTCTTGCACAAATGAATATTAACTTCAATGTACATTAAAGAAATCAAGATCGTATTGTTAAGGAAGACGGTCGTGCGAAGCAGCAAGTAGTTCTTCACTAGCACTTGTCCTCAGTTAGATCACAATGGACGAAATAATTAGTGTGAAAAAATCATTTGAGCAGTCTGTGAATACCAAAACCATGCTCTGCGTATTCAGAAATTACCGAAAGGTCTTCTTATTGCAAAAGCAATTACAAGTGATTTCCTAAATTCTGAAAGGAAGGAAGAACAAAACGTTTGAGTGTTGGAAATTCCAACAGTTAATCACAATCGACTATAGTTCCATTTGCATGAGAAATTCCCCTCTTTAATTCAAGATAACGCCAAAACAAGTATCAATGAAGAATGAAATATATAGAGGGTCACATGTGCTGAAATTAGGAAACACATTGTCACTGATTTTAATTGCCTTTGGAATGGATGTTTACGTTTATATTTCCTTGAACATAGTGAAAGCCTAGGCCAGTATGCTAAGAGTAAATATCTTATCGAAACTGACTCATAAAAATCATTCTCAATGTTACGAAACGTTTTACCAGAGGACACATATTGATGTTTGTTCGTGTTTGTAATTCATTAAAATCAAAATCGTGATATGTGATATGTAAATAACAAAGCATTTGCAGCGCTCAGTAGTATCTATGAGTCTCGACGTAGCAATGAAAATAATTACGCAAACACAAACTAAACTGATGTTATCGTTTAATGTTTTTAAGTTTATTTTAAAACCAAAATAGTAGATGGGACGGTACACACGCAAAACAAATTATTTTTAGGTTAATACCGTGTTTACAAAAACATAATTTTTCGACGATTTTATAGGACATTTATGTTTCTTTTTTTTTTTTTTTTTGATTGAAAGTTTAACGACCACCGTGAGCAACTCAAGAGCTATAAGCAGTCGCCCGTCCCTAATTTGGAGTAACTGGTTCCAGGGAAGGGAGAAAGCCAGTACCGTAAGACAAACCCAGCATCCATGCCCAACGGGATTTGAACCCGGACATTTCCAGGACGAATGATCATAAGCCAGCGCTTTGACCACTGCGAAACCGGGCCGGCATTTCTGTTTCTCTTTTTGTAATCCACAAGTCTAATCCATTATCTTTATTTTTAAAACCAATATAGCAGATAGGGCGGTACATATACATGACAAATCCTTTTAAGATCAATATTTTTATTTACATAAACATAATTCGAAGTTTTCACGGGACATTTCTGCTTCTCCTTTGTAATACACATGCACAAACTCAATTCAACCTGCGTTTGCCTACTTTAAAGCTAAACACGGAAACAACGCCACTAGTCACTCAATTAAAACGCAACAAAGAACGTCGCATTAGGTCGAATGCAAAGCGCACCAGCAAGTGTAATTCTAGCATAATATATTTAGAGATCTTATGGAAAATGCCTCAAATGCAAGGCAAAGATTTCAGCATTTAATTTTGTTTTGTCATGCACTCCTTCCGACAATGTATGCAATACATGCTTGCAGATATATTACATATAACAAATGCAGCTTATATACTCTGACAGAAAAAAATCCCAACACCAAGAAAAAATAGTTGTAGAGGAATGAAATGGTGGCAATACATTTGTATAGGTAACATATTTAATCGATTAAGGTTTCAAGATCACAGCTTAATGTAAGCGCGAGAACAGCCATTTTAAATGTGAAGTGCTGGTACAATAATAACCGGTGTAACCGCCAGAATGCTGAATTAAAGCACGCAAACGTTCATGCATTGTGTCGTTCAGGTGCTGGATGTCAGTTTGTGGGATGGAGTTCCATGCCTGTTGCACTTGGTCGGTCAATACAGGGACGGTTAATGCTGGTTGGGTGTGACGCTGGAGATGGCCTCCAATGATGTCCCATACGTGCTCGATTGGTGAAAGATCTGGTGATCTAGCAGGCCACGGCAACATGTCGACACTCTGTAGAGCATGTTGGGTTACAATAGAGGTATGCGAGCGAGCGTTATCCTGTTGGAAAATACCCCCTGGAATGCTGTTCATGAATGGCAGCACAACAGGTTGAATCACCAAACCGACGTACAATTGTGCCGTCAGGGTGCGTGGGATAACCACGAGAGTGCTCCAGCTGTCATAGGAAATTGCTCCCCAGACCATAACTCCAGGTGTAGGTCCAGTGTGTCTCGGCCGCAGACAGGTTGGTTGCAGGCGCTCACCTGGCCTCCTTCTAACCAACACACGGCCCCATCGCTGGCACCCAGGCAGAACCGGCTTTCATCAGAAAACACAACAGATCTCCACCCCGTCCTCCAATGAGCTGTAGCTTGACACCACTGACGTCGCAAACGGCAGTGGTTTGGAGTAAGTGGAAATGCACGCTATAGAGCGTCTGGCTCGGAGCTGTCCTTCAAGTAACCGATTTGTAACAGTTCGTTGTGTCACTGTGGTGGCAACTGCAGCTCGAATTGCTGCCGCAGACGCAGTACGTCGCGCCACGGCCATACGTCCGTACACAGCAGTCTTCCCTCTCTATAGTGCCACGTGGCCGGCCGGAACCCGGTCTTGTTGAGGCAGATCCTTCCCTTGACCACCGCTGCCAACAATTATGTACAGTGGCTACATTCCTGCCAAGTCGTTCTGCAATATTGCGGAAAGAAAATCCACCTCCTCGTAGCCCTATTACACGACCTCGTTCAAACTCCGTAAGCTGTTGATAATGGCTTCTTCGTTTTCTTAAAGTCATTCTTGACTAACATCAACACCCTACGTCGAATCTCAACGATAACTAACGCTCACGATCGTTACAGCTCGTATTTACAGCAAACCTGCTTTGCATGTTCCGAGGGGCGCTACTAGCGCCACACGTATGCACCAAGCGTGAAATTTGCATAGACGTCACCTTACAGATGTACTCTCACTGTCTACCAACTGTCGTTTATCTAACACAACCCCTTCTTGGTGTTGGGATTTTTATTTCGTCAGTGTATATTTTTTTTATGATAAAATAATGCAAAATGTAATAATATAAGAGCAACTTAAATGTAGATACTAAGGATGTGAAGTTTCAAAAAATTGAAAAACTTTTATGTAAAAATTTTTAAAAATGCAGCAATGTATTAATTTTAGAAAAAAATACGAGCGTTCACCTGCTTATGTGGACGCATAGCTGAAGTGTTGTATCAAAAATCACACTGTGACAACCGAGAAAGAATCTACCACGGTTCCTAAGTTGTCTGAGCGATGAAACTTATTTGTTTCAACTGTGACAAACAAAACGCATGGATTGTCTTATGGTTCTGTATATACAGGGTGTTTCAAAACTAATGGAGCAAAGTTTGAGGGGTGATAGAACACACCGAAGCAAGCGCTTTTCGTCATAGAATGCATCATCGCAAGTTACGTGGTTAGGTGCTGGAGGGCGCTTACCGTTTTCCCACTTACGCCGTCTTTGGCCACACAAAGACAGGAATGGCACAAAAAATAAAAAAAAGCTATATTGCAGGCAAAATAAAAAGAAAATATGACATCACAAAATTACATCAAATTTGTAAACATTAATAAATAATACTGAAATTAATTACATTTACAAAAAACTGCTCAAAAGGGCGACATACATTCCTGATACACGTTTCCCATCGTCGACGGAAAGATTCCCTTATTTTGTGGAAAATACTAGGCATTTTCCTGACAGCTGCAGCCGAGAAATGAAAGTACGGTCACTAGTTCCTCATTGGAATTAATGGGAGTTTCGTACATTACCGACTTTAGATGTCCCCATAAAAATAAATCCAGAGGGGACCAGCGATGGGTCCACCTCGGCAATTCCTAATCCAGGAAATGTGGCGTTCAAGTAATCCCGCACCTGAGTGCTGAAATGAGCTGGCGCTCCATCATGCTGGAATCACATTTTATTGCGGAAGGCTGCTAGCGCATGCTGTATCAATTCAGGCAAGACTTGTTGAAGGAACATAAGGCATGTATTCCCATCCAGACGTTCCAGTAAAAGATATGGGTATTTGAGTTGCGAATGACGGCGTGAATGGTAAATTGGAAAGCGCCCTCTCTTGCCTAACCGCGTAACTTGCAATCATGCATTCTATGATGAGAAGTGCTTGTTTCGTTCTGTTCTATCACCCCTTAAAGTTTGTTCCATTAGTTTTGGAACACCTTTATACACAAAAACATAAGCAAAAACATGAGTTTTGTTTGTCACAGTTGAAACAAATAAGTTTTGTCGCTCACACAACTTAGGAATCGCAGTAGATTCTCTCTCAGCAGTCACAGTGTGATTTTTGATACAACCTTCACCTATACGTCCACATCCGCAGGCGAACGTTCGGATTTTTTTTTAAATGAATACATTGGTGTATATTTTAAAATCTTGTACATAAAAGTTATTTTCAATTTTTTTTTGAATAAATTAATGGATTGGAATTATACTTTATACATTTTTTGTTGATGGTTATTAAAACCTCTTCCGCACTAAGGCATTTCGATCCGTGTAATTCTAAAATTTTCGACGGACACTCGAATATTTCATGTTTCTTGTGAAATTTCAAAATTTTGAGCCTCTCGTCAGAGCTAAAATTATTAATCGGTTCGAAAAATATTTCACACAAATTGTCAGTGGTGCTCACTCACAACCTTTTAGCAGTAAGGCGCTTTGATAAGATCCTTTTTGTTCTTTTCGACCAACCCTTTTACGATGACATGTCCCGAATCACCAGGAAATACCATTGACGCTTCCCCTGAAATACCTCTGCTTTAGTATTCTGCAGTAATGGGTTCTCCAAATATCTGAAATGAGCATATACTACCAACACTACTATGGATGGAGTGCCAGTTGTGCGCGACACTAATATAAATAATTTGTTGGCACTTTGCACTTTCCCTTTGCTTAGAAAGATATAGATCATCAAGGTCTCTGTGGAATATCAAGTAATCTTAACTGCATTGGCATTATTTTAGAAATTTAAGTGTTTTACTGTTACATTCAGAACAAAAGAGAACAAATATGACTGTTGGGGGTGGGGTTGGGAATGATATGTATAAAAATAATATATTTTGTGAACTTTAAATCAAAGTTATGACTTGATTTTAAGAATACAAATGATAACCACGAGGCGTATTCTGAAAAGTTTCCACATTACAGAAACATCTTTCTTCGATATATCAGCAATAAAGAAATTTAACATAAATACGCAGATTTTCTTCTTCTGTTTTTTTCCAGATAAATATTTGTTTATTATTTTTACATCGAATCGAGGTATTGATGTTCCTCACACAGATATAAAATGATAAGGTATCTGAAAAGCTAGTACGTACTTATCTATCAGTTATAATATTATGAGACAGAATTCATATTAACTATAGCAGTCTGCGTCGCTATAGCGAAATAAATAAAAAAAGTTCCTTTTCCAGTTCAGTTTCAAAATATGCCATCAACATGATATCACTAGATCCCCTAAGCTCCAAAGAAAGAAACTGGCTATTTCCCTTCGATTTTCTGTTAAATTTCGTACTGCAGTGTCGAGATAAAAGAGAAAATATGAGAAAACGTGCACATAAACCTAACAACTGCCCATGTTGATCTGCTAAAGCTCTGCTGTGTTTCATCACCACACGTCACACATGCATGTTAAATATCGCTAAGTATTGGATTCAATTTTCGCTTATAACTGAGTGGGTGCTCCTGAGATGCTTCCGTCTGCATACGCTAGAGATAATTTCTGTGATTACCAATGAAGACACAGAAAATGGAGACCTGTTTATATTGCAATTGAAGAACACATCTTTTAAAATGAATTCGTTGGAATAAAGGTGGGTGATGGATACTTAGGAGAAAGTTATCGAATAAATTGCTTTCCAATATCGATACCTAAAACGTGCAAAAACACCGGGAAAGTAACTGCGGCTATTTGATACGACGAGGGTGGATCGTAAAGTAAAGTCCCCAATTACTTTTGGTAATACTTTATTTGATTGGTACAACAAAACTTATGCATAGGTGAACCACATTTCTTCGCTATTTTTAACATGAAAACCGAGACGCTGGAGACATTTTTTCTAGAGCGGAACCTGTTTTAATAAGGTGACATGTATTACAGTAGTTTGCAGGTAACTACGCAGGCTTCTGGCTGTAATAAACTGACAGGTTTTTTTCTCGTGGATGAAGAATTAGAGACCGCGTGCTTTTCCATAACACAGTCAAGAGCAAAATTTGTACTATGTGCGAAATATTGTGAAATTAAGTTATGTGTGTATTTTACATTAAAGAGTAAATAATTTAAGTAGTTTCCTTTTTTTTTTTTGTGCAACAATATTAATTGTTATTTATTTGCTTACTTATGTTCTATACTCTCGTTAAAGTAGGCAAAGTTTATTAGACACTTCCACACGGCTTGTGTTTTGTGTGTGCAATCATGAGACATTTCAAAGTGGCTGTCCTTGGTTATTTAAATGTAAAAAAATTGGAAGCTACCTTCAACTTTGGAGTAACGTCTTTGTAGCATTTTCTATTAGTGTAAAACTAGGGCAATTATTTCAATTACACAGTGCACATTTGTGCTCCCAGTAAAATGCAATATTATTGGTTTTGGGAAACTACCTGCAGATTCCAAACACATTTCATTACTTAAAAGCCTATAAAACCTAGTTAATATATGGAATTAACGTTAAACTACTAATTTCGCGCTAATAGATTTGCGCAAAAGGGCTTCGAAGAAATTTCTGCGGCGAAGGGGGGCGGGCGAGATTTTCCGGTACTCCATTGGCTGTGCAATGGAATATTAAGATACCCTGAAGTCTCCATGGCAGCAGATACCATGAAACGTACATAAGGTGTAAATAAGAAACACTATTGCCGCATATAAATATTTGTGGAAATTCACTCCGTCATTATCGTTTGTATCGTGGTAAAATGTGATAAATTGCCTAAACTTATATTACATTATTTTTTAAAGATCATGAACTTAATATCATACCTGGAAATTTGCGCGCGCTATTTAGTACGAAAGAAGTTATATACAATTTAATTAAATTGAGTTTTTACAGGAATTTAATTACGGTTTTTCAAAACGCTTTACGCCCACGAGTTTGCGAAGCATGTGAATCAGTTAAGTTGAATTACATATGGCCAACATTACAACGAGTATTTTTACATTTAAGTAACCCTCTCTTTACCTTAATTTTTGTATTATTTTTTACCTGTAAAAAGAGGTATATGCATTCATATTTTCTGAAAACATCCAGATATCCTCGATTATTAGTAAATTCTCTTGGCATTCTAACACAACTTTGTCACCAAAAACCGACTTCAACTACCACGCCATATATTTTTATTCGAACACAATTACTAACACAAACACTTCTACTTCTTTAGACTAAGATATCTCTTAGGAACATTTTGATGGAATTGCAATTCTGCTGCTTCATCTGATTTATTTTATAGATAAACTCAATGCACAAGTAAGATACAGTAATTTGAATACAACAGTAATTTCCAGAAACAGAGAAGACAAAAAACTGAAAGTTTTATTCAAACCCTGAATGGAGTTCGAACCCTCTATTCACTACTCAAAATCAGTCTTCAATGCTCAAAGGTCACGGTAAAAACTGTGTTTCGCACGAAAGGAACATGTAAGTCATAAAAGCTGTCTACGTACAATTAAAAAATTATCCCTGCTGATACTATAGACTAGTTTAAAAAATTTTATTCACAAGTAAAAGCAAGTTAAAAGCGAGATCTTTCGGGATCCCTAGATCCCATCTTCAGGCTTAAGGCCATAAAAAAACAACTAGTGGTCCCCTTATATACCATCAGGTTTGACCCATGATGCAACGCAGTAAGCGTTGACATCGGTCAACATAGCAAATCAAAAACACCTTTTAACTTGCTTTTACTTGTGAATAAAGTTTTTTAAACTAGTCTATAGTATCAGCAGGGATAATTTTTTAATCGTACGTAGACAGCTTTTATGACTTACATGCTCAAAAGTCAGTCTTCAATGCTCAAAAGCCCATCTATCCATGTCCCCTGAAGGCCAGCAGGACACAGAGATTTCTAGGCAAAACTTTCTCCAACTGTCTTAACTGTTCAACTATAAACACTTAGTAAACTAAAGAAAACCAAATCATTATCTCCCTTTCTCGCACTTTTATACACCGTCAAGAAATCTGGCATCGTGTGAGGTTGCTGGAACCTGTAATGAAAACAAAACGGACATTGGGGGGGGGGGGGGGGAACCCTCTATTGACCAAACGCTAAAAAATTTGTTCCTTTTTTCAAGAAGCAGAAATAATATTTTCAGTCTACTGACGAGAGAGTGACAAAACCACCGAGACCCACATGACCCTGTACTTCGTTCTTATACTAAAAACGTCGAAATTCCGAGAACATTCTTGGCAACAATATACTTAAAAGTACACTCACATTGCGGCAGGAATATCAGTGTTTTCAATAAATTTAAAGAACATATCAAATAAACTGGATTGAATCCACAATAGTTAGGATATATGTCTCAGTTTTAAATAAAATGCTGAACCTCATTCCAACAAATTTCATATAAACTGATTTTCATTGTAACTTTATTTCTTGAGAGTCAGTATTTTGCATCCACATGTGAAATGCGTGTGTGTTGATTCTTTTCAGGACATTAATCATTATTATTTTGGTACTTCTTTCGTTTAAGGGCTATTCGCTCCCTCCAATGTTACGTCATCTAGTAGAAGAATGAGAAGTTTACCAGCGGCGCATTTTACCGATGTTCGTATTAAATCAAACCGATGTCGCTGAATGCCAGAATGATATTTACTCACTGACAATCTATGCATATCTTTTCAGAGACGTAACTAGTACGGGATAGCGGTTCTTGATTTCACACAATGTCATTAAGCTTCTTATTTTACTCATTCATATGCTCTTCTTCTTATCTTTCTTTGTCGCTCTGGTTACTCACTTGGCAAGGTACATTTCAGCCACTGGACACGGCGCTCCTGTTTGTAAATTTAGAATTAATTGTTTATTTTGACCCTAATTCACCAAGGTGGAGAAAAGGTTGTGTAGGCATAAAACTGCATGTTTTCTAATATCCCTGGTACATATTTGCAGCTTTTCCTCTAGGAGGCGTAGATGTATGTCTTACTTTTGTTGATATCTCTGCTTTTAACACTCCGATCTGATATTTTTTTCTTTGTTGCAGTGCGTTCCGAAGAGAAATGTATCTCACATAATTTCAGATTTTTAAGGTAATGCACAAAATTTTCACCAGGGGCATAAAGGTAAATTGCGTGTTCCCCAATATCTCTGTTTCTAAAACTCGGGTTTAAAAAGTTGTTCCTGCGACGGATACAGATCCTGATGGCATTTGATCTTAGTTTGACCCGCATAAAAGCCAATACCTTTTGTTTAATTCATGCAAAAAATAAATAATTTTTGCATGTAATTTCGAATATTTGGTAACGAATGCTTTGGTCACCAGGGAACAAAACGGTTTATTTTTTCTTCTGATGTATTTTTAGCAAAATCTGAGCGTGTGAAACTCAATTGAAAAATTATTTTGTAAATCGATACCTTTCATCTCAAAAAACCTTTTCAGAATACCTTCTTCTGAAAGTAATGCACAGTTTTCCCTCCATGAGCGTAAAGGTACATCTCATTTTGTCGAGACCTCTGCTTCTAAGTGACCGTTTTGAAAAATTCCTTGTTCGTTGGAGAGCTTCGTTGCAACGTTTCTCATATAATTTCATATTCTATTTAACGCACAAGCTTGTAAATAGAGGTCCCAAGTTCAAGTTTACTTTTACAGCAATATCTGCAGTGCTAAAAATCCGATTTAAAACATTCTGTTTCGGTCAGGTATAACTAAAGGTGAAAAACAAATTGTGTGTATTTTATTCCCAAAATGATATACGATTTATCCACAAAAGGAACCGAACTTTAATAAGTTTCTCTCAATATCTCAGCTTATAAATATGAGATTTAAACTATTCCTTCAAATCCATCTGACATTTTCCTTTTTGAACACCATAAGTTTGTATTTGAGCAGTTTTGAAATTCACAGTTCTGTCGCTAGGTGGTTGTTTTGTAGTTGTGCTTGCAGCCGTATCTCGACTTCTAGGAACTTTATTTAGAAATGTATTTTCCTACTGTATGCCGTTCGCCACAGTAAATATAGAGAACATCACCCTCTTTAAATAATGCACATACTTCCCGCAAGGGAAGTACATGTCGAAACCTTTTTTTGGCTACTTCTGCTTCTGGAAAACGTACATAATGTGTTATTTTTCTTTACCACAGCTTTCGATGAGTAAAACATTTTTCACATATTTTTAATTGTTCCATTACTCAAAATTCTTCTATGAGAAAGGGAAGGGTCACATCACGTTTCCTTTTACACTTCTTCTCAGTTTTCGATTATAAAATACATTTGTCTCAGTTACCTTCGTTTTTCTATGAGAAACTTTTTGTGCGCCTTTGTTTAATTATCATAACAAAATATTTCTGGACGTTTTATCAATTGTAGAATTCCTGTTGGATTTTCTAATGTTTTCCATTGACTTTGAATATTTTTGAGAAATTTTATTGCCGTCGGAAAGAATTCAAAGGAAGTGCTAATTTCAACCCAGACTGCGTCATGTGTCCGTGTTCTTTGATATTTTGTAAAAAGCATTGTCTTCAAAGAATAAGGCGTCCCATGGAACACACTATAAAAATGTGCGCGTTGGGTATCTCTGAAGTCTGTGTATACCTCTCACCCGAAGGCGAGGGGTTCACAGATGTTTATCCACAGAAAATGCGGTGAAGCCCTTTCAGCCATTCAACAATTGCAACGGCCTTGAGTGTCTGACCTCCGTTTATTCATATATTCTTCTACTATCGTACAATTTTTCATTCAGTTTCGTACTGCACAATACATTTTCAACCATTTCTTTATATATAAGTACCTTATGGTTTGGAAACATATTCTCAAGTTTTTGTTCTCCAGGCCTCCTTGAGTAATCTACTGATATAGGGTATTTCGCCTTTTGTCATCTCCTACTTTCCCATCCCAAAGGATCGTAAAAGACAAAGTACCATTATCATCTAAGTTATCCTTAGTGGATATGTCAAAACTACAGCATATGTACATTTTGATACCAAAAGGGTAATTCCCTTTTGGTATCTAAAATCGAGTTTTGAAATGTTCGAAAGTGAAATTTTATGTATTTTCCATTCCTCTGTGATATTTTCCATATTTCGTATGATCTTTTCCCAAGTTGTGTGACTTATCTCATACTGTGTATTCCTAGAAATTTCATTTCGCCATGACTCGGAATTCCTGCTTGATATTTCCAGAGAAGCGTTTTCGATTTAGTAACATTAAGTGTAGCTCCAGTTATATTTCCATATTTTTCAAAATCTTTAATAGTCTCTGATATTCATTTTTGATTACACCACATCATCAGCATAAGCTGTGTATTTAATGTACTCATTGTTTATTCCAGGAATTGGGAAAACTTCGATGTGAATAATTTCCTGAATGTTCTTAAGAAAGAACTCAATTGTTAGTAAAAGTAACGTTGGTGATAAGGGCGAACCCTGTTTTTATTCCTCTTTCCATTTAAATATTTTTAGTTTTTTTCGTGTTGATCAACACTTTTGCATATGAGTTTGTATCCCTATGTATTTTAAAATAGCTTCAGTAGAACCATAATATTTTAAAATCTTCATGAGTGCTTCTTCATTCACAGAGTCGAAAGACTTCTCCTGTCCTAATGAAAAGAAACCAAATGTTATTTTTCTTTCATTTTGCATGTAAATTATCGAAAGCCGCAAGGGACATTCACAAAACTTGATATGACTCCACAAAAATGTATAGTTTGGTGTCTATATATTTCTATACAAATATAAAACTACAAACTGCTAACCTGAAGTATGTTAAAAAAGTATCTCAATAATATAATTCACATATTGAAAAAACAAGCACTTTTTGCTTTAACAATATTTCATTGATGCGTAGCTTTGCAACATTCAGTGTCTAATGTTTTAGACCACACAAAATAGGCAGAGACATATATCTCATAGCAGAGGAATGATTTTAAGGTAAATACGAAACAACACTTTAAACAGTTGTCCAAATAATATTAAAGCTTTTCCTGATCACAATTCTACATACCAGGTAGTTCGAAAAATAATTGCCGATATGGAGGGGTCATAATAAACCAGATATACCTCAGAGCAGGTAACTTTGTTTTATTCAAAATACATGTTTTCAACAACGACAAACCTCTGTCGGCGAGTGACAAGCGTTTCAATGCCAGTCTCGATAAATCGCCTTCGTGAAAGCAAGAAAGTCTCAGAACATAATTTTAGCCTCCTCCCGGTTTCTGAAGTCCTTTCCGTAAAGTAATTGCTAAAATTCATGACAAGGTGGAAATCTATATGTTTCAAGTCAATTGAGTACGCTGGAAGTGTGAGCGTTTTGAACCACAGGCCGTGTAATTTCTGTTTCGCGATTTGTGACAGGTGTTCACTAAAGTTGGCTGTTTGGAACACAACTTCCGATGCACTTGGTCCATTTTTACACCGTATATGACTGAGTAAATGCTTTCTCCAGCATTCAAAAACCGGTAGTGTATGATAAGGGAAAGAGTCCATCGCACTGTCAACAGTACCTTCTCTGGCGTCAACCTTGGTTTAGAACGATGCTTCGGTGGTTCACCATGGTTCAACCACTGTCCAGATCGCTAACGATTGATGTATTCCAAGTAGCACAACCTTGCAGCTTAATGTTGATCCAACACTGAGCCACAGTCTTCTTTTCCTAATAGACGGCGGCTCAATGTCGGAACTACGTTAAATTGCACTGCTGGGCTACTTGGGATTGCTCCCACTTTTAATCACATGTTACAATGCGAACAAGTAGAGGCTTCTTTTCGTTGAGAAGCAGAAGGTTAGTTCACATATCAAAGCGTTGTTGTTCCTTATGCTCCGTCAGTTCGTGTGGGACCCACGTGTCGAGTACTTTGACCTTAGGAATTTGGTGGAGATGTTCGGAAATAGTTGACACCTACACATGTATGTAAAGTTCTCTCAATGACCGAATGCCGTCCTTGGCTCTTCTCATCTTGGAGACTAACGACCGAATGTCAGCGGAACGATACTTTCAAACCACCGATGAAAAGTACGTTCGGATGTTGTCTCATCACTCCATAACTCGGGCCCTTTACGGAAGGCTTGTGCCGCATAACGACCCAATTTGAACACATAAAGCAGAATAACACGCAACTCATTCATTATGAACATGTTGTACATTCCATTATGACACGAGTAGCAAATACTACAGCTTATCGGATTATGGAATGTATGTGGCATCTCAGTCGCCATTCAACTCGTACGAATGGCATTGCGAGGGAGTTGCGGTGTATGATTTGTGGACGAGTTGAATGTGGCACATCAGTAAATCGGCCATTATTTTCAGAAGGCTCTGATAGAAAAAAAGGATTTGTGTAAGCAATGCTAATTATATTGGGGCAGTGAAATTATTTCTAAATTTGACGTCTCACCATTATCGATTCTTCTAGCTACTCGTATGTTGAGCGCAGTGATAATACTACAGTAATACAAATATTTCAACTACGCTGATCCAAATACCTTATTAATGGTGTTCAGTTCAAACAACATGTTTTTTTTTTTTTTGATTGGAGGTTTAACGACCTCCGTGAGCTACTCAATGGGCTATAAGCAGTCGCCCGTCCCTAATTTAGGGACACTGATTCCAGGGAAGGGAGAGAGCCAAAGCCGTAAGACAAACACAACATCCATGCCTCGCCGGGATTCGAACCCGGACCCCTTTCAGACGAATGATCAGAAGCCATCGCTTAGACCACTGCGTCACCGGGGCGGCTACCGACGTGTTTACACTAGCGGAAAGTGGAAAAAGAACACCAAGAAGGAAGTGGCGGACGATCATGAAATTTACATATGTTAATGGGGTCCAGTGTACGTAGGTGGGATGTTAATTTCGGGACTAACCGGTAAGAGTTTACGCCACAGCATGGATTAATATGCAAATTATCGTCGGTAGTATTTACGGAGTACGGCGAAGTAAATGTAATCAGTCGTCGGCGTACGGACACGTGCGAAGACCCTGAAGAAGCTGCAATGCCTGGACACGGAAGACGTGTACGATTTCAGCAGTTATCGGACTTTGAGCGAGGTCGTCTAGTGGGACTCCGCGAGGCCGGGTTGTCGTATCGCCGTATTGCGGAGTGAATTCGACGGGAAGTATCGGTGGTGGTACGATGGTGGCGTAGATGATCCGAGGAACATTCCCACACGAGAAGACGTGGAACAGGGAGTCACAGACGGACTGAATAGAGGGCCAATCGACGCATAAAAAGAGCGGCTTTGTCAAGAAGAACATACACTGCGACGCAAATCTGAGCTGCCGTTGCACCTGACGTGACTGTGCGAACAATTCTCAACCGTCTACTGGATGCTAGACTACGTACACGTGAGCCTCTGACTCCAGCACACCGTCAGGAACCGCTGCAGTGGTGTCGCCAACGTCTGCATTGGAGAACGCAATGACGATCTGTCGTGTTCAGCGTTGAAAGCAGATTCTGCTTGGCAGTCTCCGATGGCCGTATGCCTGTTCGCAAACACACAGGGGAAGCGTCTGCACCCTTCATGTATCCGCTAGCAACACACAGGGCCTACATCTGGACTCCTGGTGTGGGGAGCGATCAGCTATCACTCCCGAGTACACAACTAGTGTTTGTACCGGGTACGTTAAACAGCACCTCCTACATCATCAACATCATTCAGACCTTTGTTGTGCCATTTGTAAAGTAGGTCTATCGTGGTGTTTTCCAGCAAGATAACGCACGCCCACGCACGGCACGTGCAACGCAACATGCACTTCAGGGTGTGAGACAACTTTCATTGCTTGCACGTTCACCGGATTTGTCCCCCATTGAGCACGCGTGGGATTTTATGGAATGAAACAACGAGTTATCCAGCCTCTACGGCAAGCCATGGCCATCCTCAATTTACGAGTCCAGGTTGAGGATGCTTGGAACTCAATACCCCAAACTTACATCCAGCATCCGTACGACAGACCCCATGCCAGATTTGCACAGTGTGACGCAGTTCATGGTGGTTCAACCTCGTACTAACCATGTTACATGGAAATGCTATTTTTCAGTTTACCAGCAAATACAGCTGTATTTTGCCATAATTGTTTTATCACGTTATCCTCTATATTCCGTTAATATGCTGTATAAATTTCTTTGGTATCAGACATCTTCTTGGTGTTCTTTTTTCACTTTCTGCCGGTGTATTTGAACTCTCAAGTAAAACATCTTCCTCTGTTCAATTCCAAATCAGACAAACAAGTAATCAGATCCCGGCATTAAACACCACAACAAGGACTATTAAGAATTCTGCTTATAGAAGACGTGCTTCGTATTTAAAATTTAATTTCTGAGCACAAATTTGAACGACGACAGTTCTATTTCTTTTCATTATCCTTTGTTTGCTATACACCGAATACTACTTACGACTTTCTTATTAATTCAAATGGTTTCTAAATTTTGAATAAAAGGCCATAAGCTCGTCGCTCACTTTGTCGGTAGATACGAAAGAAAAGCACAATAGTGGGGTATGGAACTGAACATAATTTGTAATAGCGGAACAAAATAATACACAATCAACCTCTCTCTGATGCGAAAAATGCCGTATAGGATTTTTAAGGATTGCTCGATGAGAAAATTTATAATGGATTTCGGTGCTGTTTTTAATCGTTGCGTGTGTGTTATGCCAAGGACACCTGACTCAGTGGAATATTTTGGAAGTAGCGTTTATCCCATGAGTAGGCTTGTGCTCGTTTTTTGCCATTATGCAAAAAGTAACCGTACTATTTTGGTATTGTTTCTTTTCTTTTTACTTCAGAAATGTTGTTTCGTGGAAAGCTTATCAACATCATGCAAACATATTCTATTATGTATGACATTATTCATTAATATTTCATATTATGAAGTAAGTGGGATGAAAAAACTGCGGTGGGAATTAATATATGGAAATTTCACTGAATCCTCTACGCGAAATATGAATATTTTATTTATTTCTAGTTGAAAAAGTTCCTTTAGTTTAATAACCAACGCGTATACATAAAAACCAATAACTCGTTAGTAGTTTATTGCAAATCGATACTAGGAAAATAACTTGTATTCTAGTGTTGTATTTTACAGAGCTGAGATGCCAGTGTAATTTTAACAGACTATATAATAAAGAAAAACGCTGTTATTTCAAGTTCATATTTTGTCGCTGCTAATAAGGAGGAACAGCTCTTTCTGCATTATATAATATATATCTACATGTCTTTATTAATTTTAAGTTTGAATTTCTTGCGTTGACAATTTAACTTTGGCAGACTGCCTTCACTTCTTTCTGGTAAATGGAAGTATTACTTAAATCATTTCTCGCTTAAATGCACTATTTTATCAAACGAATCAGGCCACGCAATTTAAGTATGTATTTGCCTATGTATCTTACAAGCATTTCCCATATAGTTGTGAAAGGTAAAATACCACCTATGCGTGGAAAATGTAATAAACCCCCACGAATAGTAAAAAAAAAAAAAGCCGTAGGAGGATCTCATTGACTTTCAACGTGGAAAGTTTATAGAATGCCATCTTAGCAATGAGTCATTTTCAGAAGTAGTCATGCTGCTACTACCCCGATCAACTGAAACTTGATGTTATCCTGAAGTGTAAAGGCCAAAGAGAAACAGCACAATTGTGAATTGAGAGATCACGTAGAATGACAAAGATGAAATGCTGCGTTTAGAGAGAATGGCGCTACAAAATCAGTTGACCTTGGTTGGAACTCTCACCACCGAATTCCAAAATGTCATCCAAAGCAACGCTAACACCATCAAGAAATGTTAGACGCAATCGAAACGGGATTCCATTGGGGAGCAGCCCCACACACAAGCTTGACATCAGCAAGACAAAGTTCAGAGTTTCTTAGATTGTTATACAGTTCATCCCAAGTGGATACATGAACAGTGAAATTTTTTTTTGAAGGGATTTATCACGGTTAACCATCTAGCTGCCCTACGAATGAGTCTGAAGAACCGGAATGCCAGGCAAAAGTCACCTGTCTGCCCGTGTTTTGCCAAATGTGAAATTTGGTGCAAAACACGTCATTCTTCAGGTCTGTTTTCTATTGTTCTGGATAGGTCGCTAGGTTCCGGTTACCGGAAACCTAAGTGTTGCAGTCTATTATAAAATTTCCAGTAATTATGTGCTCCGTATTATGGCAACAGCTGACTGAAAACTTTTTTATCCACAAAAAGAGTTGCTCCCGCGTCGACAATGTGAGGTCTGTGCAATAATGATTTGATGAGATAGGTGTGAAAAAAATAAAGTGGTCTGCACACAGCGTGATGTCAACCCCATGGAAGACGTTTGGAACGAATTGGAAAGCTGACTACAAGGTATGGCGAACAGCCCGACGCCGTTCCTTCACCAGACTAATGCTATTTTGGCAGAATGGGAGGCAATTCCAGCAGCAAAATACCGAAATCTGGAGAAAGGTATTCCCAGTAGATTGGAGGCTACGATAACAGCGAAGTGTGGACTATCCCGATATTATTTCGCTATAAAAACAGGAAATTTCGGCAAAAACAAGTGTTCAGCTACTTTTTATTGGATGATGTTTTTTGACTTTCATCAGTTTGGCTTGGCCAAAACGAGCAATACAGAATGGCTGCTGGCTTGCCAATTCTCCGAGGTGACACAATTTTCGTTTGTCATCTCTTGGTAGAAAGTTATGGAAGCTTGTTGCCCCTAGGATTAGCTTGGTTTCTAAATAAACCGTCTATAATTATGCCAGTTAAGATATTTCAATTTCAGTAAGCGTAGTACTACATGCAGAGCAGTCGATGTCAATAAAATAAATATTTCCAATTCCGCCAGTGTAGTAACATCTAAATGTGCCGAAAATATTTGTTACACTTCGTTTCTGTTTTGATGGTGTGTCTGGTTAACCTTCATAAAGGAAAAAAGAAGAAGGGGACAAAATCTCTTGGTTATAATAAATGGAGTTTTTACGAAACGTTGGCAAAACATTTTTACGCTTGTTCTTCTTTACTGTTAAGAAGCGAAGATAATTTACCGGAGAGCACCCGGTGCAAAACGTTTCTGAAATTTCAAATTTCCTTTCGGTCAACTTTCGCAAATGAATTTTAAGCTTCAGAAGTTCAGGTTGTAGAATTTGTACATTGATGACAGATTTATTAGTCGGTGATCTTTTCCTATTCCAAGTCGTAATGAAAATCTGGTATCGGAATATTTACAAGGAGAAACTGCATTGAATAACTCTTTCAGTTGTTCACATTTTCATTTTTTAGAAACGAAAGGAATATCCGTGAAAAGTACATGGCGTCTGGACAATGAAACATTGAACTTTTGAAATGTAAAACATAATTTTTGGATCTGATGCATTTACATTTATGGCACAACTTGAGGCTTAACAATATCAAATTTTCTTTATCAATTTTTTATAAAATCAACGTTATGCAATTTAAAATTTCAAGATATTTTTTTCCCTTTCAGACAATATCCATTTTTAAGTAAAAATTTACAAAATGTTTCAGTTTATTATCTGAAAACGTGTATACTTCATTAAAATATAATATAATATTTTTTAGTTTCTTTGTGCGAAGTTCATTAGCATTCTGCCTTTAGTTAGGCTTGTATACAGTATAAGTTTTTGTTCATATTTTTTTATTTACCTCTAGTACTGCCAAAGTTACTTATCGCTGGAGGTTAAATTTGAAAAGGAATCGTTAGTTTCGTAGTCATGCTAAAGATACAGTATGTGCCTTCAGTTCTTTTAAAAATAAGTTTGGAACAACAGAGGGTGCGTACTTAAAAACATATTCGCATTCCAGTTCAATACTTTCAAAGTATGTAGTATTTAGGTGACAATTTATAATTCCTTTATTCATTGTGACTATAGCGAAATTGCCTTCAGCGACGTTGCATCAGCTAAAACAGTATGTATAGTATTGTACATAAGAATGCAATCTAAAATCTTTTCCGGCAACATGGATCCCTCTCTAACAAATTTTCAATACCGAACAACATAACGGTTTTAAAGTAGTCACATTCTCCTTCGAAAGCATTAGACCTCTGTATTTATGTTTCGTATTAAAGTCCTTAAATTGTGCAGAATTTAACGAAGCCCTAGAAAAGAAACATAAGATCATATTAAACACTGGTTATCACCAATATTTAAGGTGGACCTCAAGTAATTTGCTTCCTATACTTCCAATGGAAAAACTTTTGTACACATTTCTTTCACAATTAATGTTTTCCCAAAGATGAAAACTTGAACATCGATAAAAATAATTTCATATTGTAATTTGGAATACTTAATAGTTTCTAAACCATAAACATAATTATACACTGACGGAAAAAAAGTCCCAACACCACGAAAAAATAGTTGTACAGGACTGAAATGGCGGCAATACATTTGTATAGGTAACATATTTAATCCATTAAGGATTCAAGATCACAGCTTAATGTAAGCGCGAGAAGAGCCATTTTAAATGTGAAATTATGGTACATTAATAACCGGTGTAACCGCCAGAATGTTTAATGCAAGCACGCAAACGTTCATGCCTTGTGTCGTACAGGTGCTAAATGTCCTTTGGTGGGATGGAGTTCCATGCCTCTTGCACTTGATCTGTCAATACAGGGACGGTTAATGCTGGTTGGGGGTGACGCTGGAGTTGTCGTCCAATGATGTCCCACACGTGCTCGATTGGTGAAAGATCTGGTGATCTAGCAGGACACGGCAACATGTCAATACTCTGTGGAGCATGTTGGGTTACAACAGCGGTATGCGGGCGAGCGTTATCCTGTTGGAAAATACCCCTGGAACGCTTTTCATGAATGGCAGCACAACAGGTTGAATCACCAGACTGACGTACAACTGTGCCGTCAGGGTGCGTGGGATAAACACGGGAGTGCTCCTGCTTCCATAGGAAATTGCTCCCCACACCATAATTCCAGGTGTAGATCCAGTTTGTTTCGGCCGCAGACAGGTTGGTTGCAGGTGCTCACCTGGCCTCCTTTTAACCAACACATGGCCATCACTGGCACACAGGCAGAACCAGCTTTCATCAGAAAACACAACAGATCTCCACTCCGTCCTCCAATGAGCTCTAGCTTGACGCCACTGACGTCGCAAACGGCAGTGGTTTGGAGTAAGTGGAATGCACGCCACAGGGCGTCTGGCTCGGAGCTGTCCTTCAAGTAACTGATTTGCAACAGTTCGTTGTGTCACTGTGGTGGCAACTGCAGCTCGAATTGCTGCCGCAGACGCGGTATGATGCGCCACGCCATACGCCGTACGCGGCGGTCTTCCCTCTCAGTAGTGCCACTTGGCCGGCCGGAACCCGGTCTTCTTGAGGCAGTACCTTCCCTTGACCACCGTTGCCAACAATCATGCACAGTGGCTACATTCCTGCTAAGTCGTTCTGCAATATTGCGGAAAGAAAATCCCCCTCCTCGTAGCCCTATTACACGACCTCGTTCAAACTCCGTGAGCTGTTGACAATGGCTTCTTGGTCTTCTTAAAGGCATTCTTGACTAACATCAACACCCTACGTCGAATCTCAACGATAACTAACGCTCACAAACGTTACAGCGCGTATTTACAGCAAACCTGCTTTGCATGTTCCGAGGGGCACTATAGCGCAATACGTATACGCCGAGCGCGAAATTTGCATAGACGTCATCTTGCAGATGTACTCTTCACCGCCTACCAACTGTCGTTTATCTAACACAACCCCTTCTTGGTGTTGGGATTTTTTTTCCGTCAGTGTATTAAAATCAATAACTTTTCCTTTCGTGGTGTTGAAACCAGAAAAAAGGATGGCGCAATCTGTACTTTGATGACGTCAGTAGACAAACAAATGTTGGATGGCATAATTATGGTTATGTTTTAGAAAATATTAAGTATTCCAAGTTATAAAATTAAGCTTTTTTAATCGATGTTTATATTTTCATCCTTAGGAACGCATGATTTGTGAAGAAAATGTGTACAGAAATTTTTCCATTTTAAGTATAGGAAGCAAAATTACTTGACGCCTACCTTAATACACATTGCTCTTTATATTGATCGTCTTGTTCCTCCTGTTTGCATGAAACAAAATTCATTGATGTGTGAAAGCTGATCATAAGCGACAATTTTTTTTTCCAAATTGGAGATTCGTTCTGTTTTTTGAAACTGATAACTAACGAAATACCTAGCAATTTCCTTACAACATTCGCCTCCTGCTGAAATCACTGTAAATGAAATAACACAACTTACACAGTGTACGCGCAGGGATCAGCTTTAACTTTGCGAAGAATAACATGATTATTGCAAATATATATTAGGAAGGAGTTACTAGAGCGGAAATGTAAACTAAGGGATTTGAGTATATTTCCCTTTGAAGACATATCGAGGAGCAAAGAATATAAAAAAATCTAATGCAGCGTAATGACAAAATTGAATTGAAATACAGTCCACTCACTAAAAATGTAATGAAATCCAATATAAAATCCGCCATCATTATCATCATCATCATCATTTTAATCATTAGCAAACCACTGCAGAATGAATGTACCCTATGTTTTTTCCGCAACTTTCTGTCTTGAGCTTTTCTCCTCCATGTCACTCGTGCATGCTTTTGATTTCATCTAGCCATCCCTCAAATGGTCTTTTTCTGGATCTGTTTTTGAACTCTGGTGTCCATTCTAGTATAACAGTTGTCCTAGGGCTGATAGTTCTTCCAGCAATATGTTCAGCCCATTTCTAATTCAGGGTCTTCACTTTAATCAATATGTCATCAACTCTTGCCATTTCCGTAATCTAGTTAATCCACTTCCATTTTTTCTGATTGTACCAAACATGCAGGTTTATATGCTTCCTTCAGCTGTGAACAGCCATGTATATCATTCTTAATTATACCCGATGTCGCTAATCTTTACGTTAGTGCTGGGGATTTGCACTGATTATCTAAATTTTCACTGGCTTCCTCGTAAGTACGATTACCGATTTTCCCAGGCTTAGGAAATTAAAAAAAAAGGTAGAAAAAGAGCAACGACCCTTGGGAAGAAAATTGTCTTTATCATATTAAGACTGCACTGAACGCATGGGAGATGGAACTGGCACAAAATCAAGTCGCACATAACATATTTCCCCTTTCTGCCGAACGCACCCTGGAGTGCAAAACGTAAGGACCGTTCGGTTTTATCGCCGTAGCTTCGCAATGAAGCAGCCTGAAACGGGGAATGTAATACCACAGAGACCTCAGTATGTACCAAACGGGAGAATGAACAAACACATGTGCAAAAACGAATACCAAAGTTTACACTGGGACTTCATTAAGAAATGACCGTAAAGCAATACGCACCATGGTACAGAGCCATCGTTTACACAGATATATTACAGCAAAGAGGTGATCGTTAGTAAAGAATTTGATGTCCCCTAACAGCAATGGCTGCGTTGTAGCGTCTGGCCATCCTTAACCCAAGGCTTTCGATGAGTTCTTGGGGAAACTTTGCCCATTTCATTCATAGTGCACGTTTCTACTGAATAATATTTTCCAGCGGATGTGTGCCTGCTCACGAAGTCTACCCAAAGAGTCCCACACAAGTTCTGTCGGATTTAGATGCGGGAGGACGCAGGCCAATTCATACGAGCGATATCCTTACTTTCCAACAGCTCATCTACTGCACGTGTACGCTGAGTTCTTGCGTTATCGTCCATAAATACGAACTCGGAGCCAATGGCACATCGGAATAAGCGTAAATGGGGAAGGATCACCCCATCGCAGTAGCGGTTTGCGGTTACGAAACCTCCTTCGAAAATGTGGAGCTCAGTACAACCATTCAGCGTAATGCCTCTCCAGACGAATACACCAACACAGCCATACTGATCTCTTTCCGTAATATTAGCCGGTCGAAAACGTGTTCCCACCTGTCTCCAGAACAGCTGAAGTCCAGAATCGAAGGGTATTTCGATGCATATCAAAGGGTGCTTAAATGTACATCAAAGTGGGGATCCTTCTCAGCAGGTAATCTAGATAGGCTCTTTTCAGTTGAAAACTATTCCTCTTAATTAGAAAAACGCGTAGCAGCTTATTAATTCCCAAATACACTACTCATATATAGCTGCCAGAATGAGTAAAATAAAACACCTTTTTTTATTATTGTATTCGGTTTTAATGTATTTTCCTCTACTAGATATCTAGAGTTTAACCGAACGAAAGTCCAACTGAACTAACTCGATAATATGTCCATGAAAAGTAGGCATGGAATTGTGTTTTAGAGCGCCTGTACTATATTATCTGCAGACTACTCCTAATTAGTGATGGGCATAATCGAGTAGATATAATCGATTCATTTGATTATGAAAATCTCTCGAAACATACGATTACGCCCAATTCATTCGAATGAAAAATCCTCTCGAGAGAGCTCTTGATTTCTCATACGCTGTCTCGTTGAAACGAGTGCATTCGAAAGGTGAATTCGCTCGTCTGTTCACGAGAACCTAGGTTCCGAGAAAATCGCTCGTCTACCCGAAATCATCTCGAGAGATATCGAGATCCGAGAGGGTCGGAAGTACTCACTTTTCACGTGATCAAATTATCTCTCGCAAGGAGAATCACCCGTGTTCCTTCCAACTTCTTAAGCTAGGTTATGCTATTTGAAAAAATCCAGACGTCCTTAAAATCATTCCGCCTAGCGAAAGAAAGCTCTGAGAGTAAAGCGCCAATTACAAGTCATTCGAATGGTTATTTCGAATGAATATCTCGATTTGTCAAACGCAAACGACGGCTCTGAGCGTATCACGCCATCTATTGGTAAATTCTAAAATTAGGAATCGTTCGAATGATAATTTTGAGGGAATATCTCGATATGTCAGATCTTTCGATTGTAACATGTAAAAAGTCGGAAAGTAAAACTGAATATAAGTTCACTGCATTTAATATATATTTATAAATTATTTTCAATGTTTTTTACTGAAAACAAAATAAAACTAAGTCAATAACACAAATCGGCTAAATTCTTCATATCCCTAGCCCATTGGCAGACAACTGTCATGAACGCTATTAATGAGTTCCGATGAAGAAGAGGGTTTCTTGAACTAATTAAGAACTAACCTTAAAATTGTCTAAATTAACCGAGAGGAATAATGGCGTGTAATCATCATGCAAAATTTACCACCATTTTGATTTACAAAAGAAATTATCATTTGTATTCTTCAAATGAATGCGCAAAATGGAGTACTTAGATCAGGTTTCAGAAATTTTGAAAATGTGATGCCTACCATCTATATCACGTAAACATTCTTCGAATTTTTTGTCTTGCAGTTGCACGGTAAGCAACATGATACAAGAGCTTCGAGGCGTTCATTTACAATTATAATATAAAGGACACGTAAACGAAAAATCATTTTGCAGAACTAATAAAAAACCGTAAATACGAAATACATAAATACTTGTTTTACTCGACAAAGAAGCGAAACACATCTTTGATATTTGAAAAACACACGACTTTTTAACGTGCTTCGTACAGCCCTCATCCGTTTTCATCAGGATGTCGGAGGCAACGCCACATTTCGAGGTTATTGTAAGGCAAGTTGCTATCTTAAAACAGAAATTCGCAAAATGCCATGCATCGGCAATATGATTGATTGAATTCTGAAACCTCATTTTAATCGTAAACCGAAATCGTAGGCGATTGGTATATAAAAAAAAAAAGGATTACATTTTTTCCTGAATAAGAATATTACATTTAACACACTTCATTTATAAATTTTTACAACAGTATAATTTTGAGAATTTCTGATGTAGATGATTACGTTTCTTTTCAATGCTGGCCAGCTCTCCATGATTTGCGAATCAGCGCTGACGTGCTGCCATCTTTCGGCCGATGTGAAAGATGATGTTCGTTAAATTTGGTAATAATTATGATTTGCATCAATTTTGACCGGCTTTTAAATGGAACTTTATGGCTGTTAAAAATGTGTCCCTACGCCGAAAGCTTTATTATGATTGAAAAGGTGTCTATTTGGCAGAATAAATAATTTCGTTGGGCCAATTTAAAATCAATTAATTCAAACACTCAACGTGGATCAGGAACACCAATCGGAAAGCATCGCTCTTTCCATTTTAATAAGTAAGTTTCGGAAAAATTCTCGTCGGCCGCCACCGGGAATCAACCCAGGGTCTTCCTGTTACGCGCCGGACATACTGCAACTGCACCACATCGGCCTCGAATTTTCCAGACTCACATGTGATTAACTGCCAAACTACTTGGCAGGTTGCTGCATGAAGCCCCGCACAATGCTAGGGATTCACCAAAGATGGAAAGCAGCAATCTTTGGAAAGCAGCAACCTCCGTAATGAAAAGCAGCAATCGCTCTTACTTCTTTCCATCTTTGGTAATGACCAGCATTGTACGGGTCTCAATGAAGCAACCTGCTATGTAGTTTTGCAATTAATCACATGCGAGTCTGGAGAATTCGCGGCCGCTGTGGTGCAGAGGTAGCATGTCCGGCACGTAATTAGAAGACCCTCGGTTCGATTCCCGGTGGCGACCGGCTATAATTTTTCCGAGACTCACTTATTAACGTGGAAAGAGCGATGATTTCTAATTGGTGTTAAAATCAATTCATTAAGTACTACGAAATAATTGTGTAATGACTCATTCGCTACCAACCCTTCATTCGTCGTAGTAGAAGGCTATTATGAACTGTGAGACTACTTCTTTGCAATACTGATATCAGGCGCTAACTGTCTCATTGGGCGTGGTATCATCAGCTTGTGTCGATTTCTCGATTACCTCATCGTAGGACAATCCTTTGGCAAAACACTATACCAGAATAATAACGGTATCGTGAGGAATATCATCGTTATAGAACCCCGTCCTAAATGTACAGGAACACAGGTAATATACCCTGAAAAGTGCTTCTTGCGACACCTGAATTGTCCAAAAACGATGAGGCATATCCATTGTGAAAGTAATTGTGTGACCCTTTGAATATCTTGAAGTTGGTGACAATCCCATTCATTCATACGACGAAATAACCGTAGATTCATCCCAATCAATTTCACTGCAATATTACTTCCAATTCTCCATCTTACAGCACATTAAAAAAGGTGTTTACAAAAAACTTACAGGAACCTGACACATAGGACACGCCAGAGAATCACACTGGAAAAATAGCTACCAAATTCTAGGGGACATGTTTACAATGGCATACTTTTAAATGTTAGAACACTTCTGTGAATTCTGAACAAGGAGATTTTAAAAGCAATTGCTGCTACCATGTGACACGTTTAAGATACATATTTTTTGTTTTTAAAATATTTTTTTCAAGATTTCAGTAGTTATTTAAAAATATTTTTTTAATTAAAACTTGCAGCTATAATTATTTTTGTGGGATTCATGATTTACAGAGATCCCTTATTTGGCAATTTAATAAGTGTTTATGAAAAATTACAGTACTATTACCCGTAAGGTGGCACCACTTCAAGTACTTAACCACCGTTGTGAATGCTTATTGATGTTTATTTTTTCTGGTACGGGTTTAGCGATCACGTTGGGTAACTGGATAATATATAAACATTCGCGAGGTCGTAATTTAGGGCCACACATACCAGGAAATGGAGACAGCCAATCTTGTAAGACAAACAAAACATCCGTGTCTCATGAATTCCGAACGCTGACCTATTCCGGACAAAATGCTAAAAGTCAGAGCTTAAACCACTACGCTTGCAGAGAAACATCAACAGCTTTCTATAATTAAATAAAGCAACGGACCATCCCTCCTTCAATACGGTTGGACGTACGGCGAAACGTCTTTCCTCGTCTGTCAGGAATCGATCGCATTGTGTACGGGAGACGAATAAAACTTTTGAGGGAACCACGAATTTGAAGCAGTTGGGGTACAACTGGCAAACAATTAGCCGCATCCTCTGACAGAAGCACCACAGGAAAGAGTAAACACAAAACTAATGGACAAGTCTCAAACACGCTGCAATGATTTTTGATATAAAGAAAACATTAATTTATTGTATTATGGTATACAATATTTTTAAAAACAGACAAAATTCCATTTTTAATTTCATTGGAAAATATTCACTAGCGGCAATAAATTTTGTTGCTCAGAATACCTATCTACCGGGAACCCGGCGAATGGCAAACAAATGGTGTTTTCATCGTGAGCAACCAGCTTAGCTTATTCTAGGTGACATAATTCATTTCAAAACCCGTCAATTATACACAGTGTGTTTTTTTGAAACACCAATGGTAATACAAAGTTGCCTTAAACACACTCGGAGAAGCGAGCCCTGCTCGTGAGAAATCTCAAACATCACACTTAAGACAATGGAAGCTGTCTTAAAACTAACGGTGAATCAACATCCGGGTTGAAGTGTGATATTTGTTTAGCTCTAGAGAAAACGAGCAGAAGTAAAACATATGAGTACAAGTTTCTCGAAATATAATAATTCCTGAATTCTTCCGTAAAGTTCAGAAGGACTGTCATTAATTTCATGGAAAATAGAAATGCGTCTGAATGACTTAGTAAGTGGAAATCCTACCAAAACTGTTTAACACCGTTTCACGAAACGTATGCAATAAAACATACATTCCTGAAATTACCTTTATGATATATTCTGGTGTAGCTGAACATGGAAAAATACATACACGGATCATATTTATAATCATTTTAATTTGCTCTTAATCTTAAACAAAGTAAAGATAAATTGAAAGATTATTACCAAAATTAAACGTTCCCTTTAAAGATGAGTTTCATCCAAAACACACTAAATGTTGTGGCTCTACAGAGATTTGAGAAGTCTCTTCACCATCCCTAATAACACTCCTTGAAGTGTGATGGCGTGCTGTTAAAACAAAAACACGCATATGTTCTCGTTGTGAATTGGACCACAGTGGTAAAAATTTGTCATAGGGATCGCCGCTAGAAGCAAAAACGGATTCCTAGTAGCAGAAAAAGTTGAATTATTAGCAAACGCGCTAGTAGCAACTTTAAATAGGCAGAAATAAAATTAATTTTGAGTTGCCCACCGGAATACGAACTCAAAATGTCAGTTTTCGTATGTCATTTAATAACTCAACATTTCCCCTGAAATTATATTACCACTTATATTCCAACATTTAATGATCACTGAAATTCCGAAATCGGATATGACTATGCGAAAACTTAAAATTCATGAATAGCAAGTGTTTGGAATTTTCACTTCAGGAATCCGCACTCCTGTTACACTTCTGAAAAGAAAAATCTACGACAGAAGCATAGGTTTTTCAATGCAGGTACTAAATATTATCTAATGAAATTGCACTTGAAAAAAATGCTTAAGGAAAAGTATGAAGCATGGGAAAAAAAGAGAAAGTTGTAGAGGCGTAAGTTTCAGAAGAGTTAATGATTTTAATGTATAACTAACGAACTGAAAGGGCAGAACCTTTTCCTGGAATTTAAAGAACTATCAAAAATACAATTGCATAAGGCACTGAATAAATTTAAATATATTTCGCCAGAGGTATTTGTTATCTAACAAAGCATCTAAGTTATTTATTTAAATGCTGTGATATAAAAAATTCGAAGGGTTAATATTTTCAATGATGTTAATGGTAAATTTTTGTTTTATTAAGTAAACATATTATTTACGATATATTTGGTCAAATATTACTATCGGAACTAGTGAGGACCGAATGCCTATGAAAAAATGAGTTTTCACTACTTTATGATATGCATAAATGATTGTCGTTTTCCGCAGAAGGTCAACGTTTGTTATAAATTCATATGAATCCATCTTTCAACGGATTTCAAAATTTAATTGTCCCTTATAGGAGACCAACGCGCTTCTCTCTCTTCTGCCTCGACCAATCTAAACCACGAATTTTATGTAAATGATGCGAAGCAGTTTGACACGGGAAATTGAGAAATATCTTATTTTTAGCAAGTTAACTCAGGCTCATGATTTCTCATCATATTGACGGTTGTGCATTTTCAACCGCGTATAGAAGTAGCACACAAAGAAACACTAGTATTCAGGAAACTTCAGAGTAAATACCTACAAAATCACCATGAATATAGATATATTTCTTCCGTTATACATGGAACGTACATGAGACCATAGTTTTCGTCAAGTAGGACCGTTTTTATTAGTGTTTCTGTCCTCAATCTCATCGTAAACTTTAAGAATTGCATCTCGCTGGGAAACATTAATACTTGCATATCCGTTAATCTCTTAGTTTTCTCGAACAGAAATCAGAAAGTGCTGGTTTAATTTCCCATCCAAGATAATACAATTTATCCCTTTTTATGAATGCATGTCTACGTGGGATTCAGAGGACAACGTGCCGCCTCTGTACGAGTAAAGATAATTTCATTCGGAGATTTCAGATACACTGAGAGAAAAAATAATCCCAACACCACGAAAAATTAGTTGTAGAGGAATGAAATGGCGGCAATACATTTGTATAGGTAACATATTTAATCCATTAAGGATTTAAGATCACAGCTTAATGTAAGCGCGAGAAGAGCCATTTTAAATGTGAAATGCCGGTACATTAATAACCGGTGTAACCGCCAGAATGTTGAATGCAAGCATGCAAACGTTCATGCATTGTGTAGTAGAGGTGCTGGATGTCAGTTTGTGGACGGTTACAATACAGGGACGGTTAATGCTGGTTGGGGGTGAAGCTGGAGTTGTCGTCCAATGATGTCCCATACGTGGTCGATTGGTGAAAGACCTGGTGACACTAGCAGGCCACGGTAACATGCCGACACCATTTAGAGCATGTTGGGTTACAACAGCGGTATGCCGGCTAGCGTTATCCTGTTGGAAAAAAACCCCTGCAATGCTGTTCATGAATTGCAGCACAACAGGGTGAATCACCAGACCGACGTACAACTGTGCCGTCAGGGTGCATGGTATAACCACTAGAGTGCTGCTGCTGTCATAGGAAAATGCTCCCCAGACCATAACTCCAGGTGCAGGTCCAGTGTGTCTCGGCCGCAGACAGGTTGGTTGTAGGCGCTCACCTGGCCTCCTTCTAACCAACACACGGCCATCGTGGCACCCCGGCAGAACTAACTTTTATCAGAAAACACAACAGATCTCCACTCCGTCCTCCAATGAGCTCTAGCTTGACACCACTGACATCGCAAACGGCAATGGTTTGGAGTAAGTGGAATGCACGCTACAGGGCGTCTGGCTCGGAGCTGTCCTTCAAGTAACCTATTTGTAACAGGTTGTTGCGTCACTGTGGTGGCAACTGCAGCTCGAATTGCTGCCGCAGATGCAGTACGATGCGCCACGGCCATACGCTGTACACGGCGGTCTTCCCTCTCAGAAGTGCCACGTGGCCGGCCGGAACCCGGTCTACTTGAGGCAGTACGTTCCCTTGACCACCGCTGCCAACAATCATGCACAGTGGCTACATTCCTGCCAAGTCGTTCTGCAATATTGTGGAAAGAAAATCCACCTCCTCTTAGCCCTATTACACGACCTCGTTCAAACTCCGTGAGCTGTTGATAATGGCTTCTTCGTCTTCTTAAAGGCATTCTTGACTAACATCGACACACTACGTCGAATCTCAACGATAACTAACGCTAAAGAACGTTACAGCGCGTATTTACAGCAAACCTGCTTTGCATGTTTCGAGGGGGCTACTAGCGCCACACGTTTGCGCCGAGCGCGAAATCGGCATAGACGTCATCTTACAGATGTACTCTCACCGCCTACCAACTGTCGTTTATCTAACACAGCCCCTTCTTGGTGTTGGGATTTTTTTCCGTCAGTGTAGAACACATATACGTCGGTTCAGTTTATACATCGTGCTGCGGCAGATTTGCAAATTCTACCTATGTTTTTATTTTCCTGTCCTTTGTTGAGAGTTTTCATTTATCTCCCACATAATGATACGGCTTGCAATATTTATGCCTCATTTAACGAATTCAATTTGATACGTGACAGTCTTACGTTACACCGTTTTGAGGACTGTACATACATGTATGTGTTATAAATAAAATTATCTTAAGTTAAATATTAACAGTATAATTAGCTGACCACATTTACACATTGCGGTTGTGCTCCCAAACTGCATGCACAGAATTACGATTTAAGACCAAATAGATTCAAAAATGTACTCCCCAGAGGAAATGACCTTTTTTCTCGAGAATTCTGTCATTCAAAAACGGAGAAAACGATCATTGAATCTCAATGGTAGAGAGCTCACAAATAAGAATTATGATATTCGGTGAAGTGGGATATACGATAAGTCGGAATATTAAAATTATGGAGCTTGAGTAAAAATTGCAGTAAATTCCATGTTCCTCTCCTTAGACATAGGTACAGGATTATACGGAGTGGAAGTCGACAATTATTGTCGTCCATTTGAATTTTATAGTATCATTAATTAGTTTTCTTTTATATAACTGAGATCACCACACACGTGTACACGGTCGTATCAGAATAATATGTGCACCTACATGATAATGAAAATAACCGCCCTTGGCCCGGATGACAGCAACGAGACGGAAAGGCTCTGGAAGGTTGCCCGAGGTACGTGGGCCCATTCGAACCACAGCACAGCACGGAGATCGCGGCGATGACGTGTTTTTGGGTCGACACATCGAACCTGTTTATCCAAATAGTTCCATGACTTCTGTATGAGTGTGAGGTCAGGCTATTTCGCCGGAAGAGGAAGAACGGAGACATCGCTGTTGTATTCCTGGAACCAGCCACGCACAAATTTATCGACGTGGAACGGCCCATTGTGCTGTTCGTAGGCACCATCACTACCAGGGTAAACGTCTTACGTGAAGGGACGCATGTGTTCTACTAGAATTGATTGTTAGCCATTGGCGATTAGGAACCATTTCAGTGGAATCAGCCTTGCCATGTACTGCCCCCGAACATGACACTGACACAGCTGGCTTGTACCTGACCCACAAGCGTGTCCGGATGTTGGTTTTCATGTGTATAACGCCGTATACGCACCGTCCGTCACGTCTGCGCTGTAGAAACCTCGCTTCGTCGGAAAAGGCAACCTTTTCCCACTCTTCCACTGTCCAACGACGGTAGTCCCATGCGAACAGCAGAGTCGTTGACGATGGACCTGGATTAAAATTCATGGGTAGCTCAGAAATCGGAGCTAATCGTGAATTTTATCTCACGACAGGGAAATATTGCAGCGACTCAAAATTTGGAAGAATCTGCGCTACGAAGTTAATAGATTCAATCTTCTGTGCCTGCAATTTGAGGAATAGACAGATTGTACTGATATTGCCAAATGTTTTTCACGACAGGGAAATTCATTGAGCGCTAAGCTATAAAATTGGCTAGATATGAGCATTTTAACGAGAGGATTTTCAATGTTGGTTGCCAAATCTTCTACTCTTCTACTAACAGTCTGGTGTGAATGCCTCGTTTTTTCTACCATTGACTACAAAATGAAATGCTGGATATGCTTTGGATAAAGAGCGCCAGACACAGAACTATCAGTTAAAGATTTTTAAAAGCGGGGTGAAATGATTAACAGCAGAAAATAACATTTCCATGTAACATGGTTAGTACGAGGTTCAACCGCCATGAACTGTGTCACACTGTGCAATTCTGGCATGAAGTCTGTCGTACAGATGTTGGATGTAAGTTTGGGGTATTGAGTTCCAAGCATCCTCAACCTGGACGCGTAAGACGGTGATGGTCGTGTCTGGCCGTGGGGACCGGATAAGTCGTTGTCCCATAAAATCCCATTCGTGCTCAATGGGGTACAAATCCGGTGAACGTGCAGGCCATGGAAATTGTCTCACACGCTGAAGTGCATGTTGTATTGCACGTGCCGTGTGTGGGCTTGCGGTATCTTTCTGGAAAGCACCACGATAAACCGACCTTACAAATGGCACAACAGCGGGTTGAATGATGTTGTTGATGTAGGAGGTGCTGTTTAACGTACCCGGTACAAACACTAGTTGTGTACGGGAGTGATAGCTGATCGCTCCTCACACCAGGAGACCAGGTGTAGGCCCTGTGCGTCGCTGGCGGATGCAAAAAGGGTGGAGACGCTCCCCTGTGCATCTGCGAACACGAATACGGCCATCGGAGGCTCCCAAGCAGAAACTGCTTTCATCGCTGAACACCACAGATCGCCATTGCGTTCTCCAGTGCAGACGTTGGCGACACCACTGCAGCCGTTCCTAAACGTGGGCTGGAGTTAGAGGTACACATGCCAGAGTCACACGTGCACGTATTTCTGCATCTAGAAGACGGTTGTGGATTGTTCGCACAGTCACCAGAGGTGCGACGGCAGCTCGGATTTGCGTCGCAGTGGGTGTTCTGCTTGACAACGCCGCTTATCTTATGCGTCGATCGGTCCGCTCATCAGTCCTTCTGTGACTCCCGGTTCCACGACTTCTCGTGTGGGAATGTTTCTGGGACCATCTACGCCACCATCGTACCACCACCGATACCTCCCGTCCAATTCGCTCCGCAATACGAGAATACGACCACCCGGCCTCCCGGAGTCAGACTAGACGACTTCGCTCAAAGTCCGATAACTGCTGAAATCATACACTTTTTCCATGTCCAGGCATTGCAGCTTCTTCAGGGTCTTGGCACGTGTCCGTACGCCGACGACCGATTACATTCATTTCGCCGTACTCCTTAATCACCACCGACGATAATTTGTTTATTATGCCGTGCTGTGGAGTAAGCGCTCACTGGTTGGTCCCGAAATTAACATCACACCTACGTAAACTCGACGCCATTAACATATGCAAATTTCATGATAGTCCGCCAATTCCTTCTTGGTGTTCTTTTTTCACTTTCCGCCAGTGTATATTGCTTTACAACAGCGATTCTCTCTTGGCCCAAGAGAGAATCGCTGTGGTAAAGCAATTTCCTTAAGCTCCCGTTATGCTCAATATCAAAATAATCATCGGTACAAGCATCCTTAAAAGCTCTACATTCAGAATCGATTTTCCTTTCCCTGCGTGTATTCAATGGAGCTCGCATGTTTGTGCGATGTATTTTAACAAGAACTTCGTTGGAGATTTAAGTAATAAACACCCTGATGTTTAGCTAGCACAGTTATTTCTGTGAGACAAACTTGCAATTTAAAAGGCGATTTCCTAATGAAAAGCTAAGGAGGCAATCATCACGTGGAACTCAGTCATCTCTGTGTGGAACAGGTGGATATTTAAGACCTCATAGGCTGGAGAAACGAATGCTTCCATTTACCGTGCGGACATTTTCTGCTCCCCTCAACTTTTCTCTGTGCTATTTATTTGCTCATTTGTGATAGGAAAAGGCTTCCCGCGTGAAAACTCTGCCGAAATAAAGTGGTTGCAAACCGTTCCTGCGGGTTTTCCTTATTTCTGAAATATTTAGTTCCCTACAATTTTTGCTTTTCTTTTTTCAGTCCTGGAATGTTTGAAATTCCGAACAATAGCTGGCGGGCCGGATTAAAATCTTTGGCACGCCGGACTATGGCCAGCGGGCCGTATGGTGGACAACCCTGTTTTAGAACATATAGCTATCATATTTTTAGTACATTAAGCTAAAGATTGTTAATAAAGTCACGCATCGTGTTCTTCACAGCCAAATTGATTTTCATAAAAATGTAGCACCAATTGAATTTCTGAAAATTAAAATTCCTGAGGGATGATCCGATACGTTTGACGTCAGCGCCTCATATGACTCATTTTGTTCTATGGATATGGAAGGAACAAATCGTCACTGTATTTGTCCTTTTCCTATATACAGAAATTTATCCATTTGAAAAATTTCATTTTTCTAGATACTCGAAATTCTGAAAATCGAACACATTCGCATTCAGATCTCCATTCCCACACCTTGCACATAAAGTAATGATATTCAGTCAAATAATTAGCTGTGGGTTTAACACATTAAATGTCATAATTCCTTTAAAAATCAAAATTCAGAATTATAAAGTACTTAAAGCATTCCCTCCTGCTATTTTGAAGTTTTATATATTGCATACATTTTCATACTATAATATGCGTTCTAATTGTCAGAAAATAAATTTGCTAAGAATTCTGCAGCATTTTCTAAAGGAAGCTGATAATAAAAAAGCTGTTTTATTAGTGCGCTCTCAATTTATATCCCATTTCAGTTTTGCATTGTTTTCTCGTTGACGTATCACGTGATCCGTTCGCATTTGAAAAATGTATTATACTTCAACATTCGTCACATATTCACCAATATTTCTTCGGCACTGCTACTAATATTTCTTGCTGTGGATTGTGTTATGTTTCACAGTGTGTTTGGAAAACAGATAATATATCCGAAATTGTGTGCATTTTTTCTGATGTTGATAATTGACCTCCTTTCACTACTTGCAGCCGAATTCTTCACCGATATCATTACAAAACAGATAATTCAAATTTTAACCCACAAATGGTATATGCAGCTGAAGGAAGTGGTGAACAAGAATTTCTACGCTCCCTAAACAGAAATGTTTACGTAACATCATGGTTTTACGAAATGTACAGTAAAACAATTCCTTACTCCTTCACATTTCAGCAGTGCCCAAATTATCACAGGTGATAAGAGTTCTATTCTCTTTCTTTGCATTCTGTTTCGTAACGAAAGACACGACATAAACGACTGTTCTCCAATAACACTAATATCGTTCCATTTGGAAGAAACAAGTTATTCAATAATCTTTTTCCTGCTTTCTTTGAATAATCGCCAATGTTAGAGAATATTTAGTAGGTGACCAATCAGAAATTTTTTAAATCACTGATCTTTCTAATTGATCCGTTTGAGTACCGAAGCTAAGGGAACAACTACGCCTTCTCAGGCGCAGGTTCATGCATTCAGCCTACTTCTTAGAGAACAAAAACATGCGTTGGAACTTATACCTTATTTTGCTAACCCTGAGTTAATTCGTTCTAGCATGTTAAAATGTTACAAATCCAATATTCTGCGAAAATTAGCAAAGGAGTTAAACACAATGAAGTTGCACTCACTTATTCCGTTTAATTCCTAAGAAAATGAAGACGAGATGTAGTAGCTGACCAAACTTCAGACAAAAAGAATGCTGGGATTTCACTAGGCAAACCGGTGCTCTGCATTCTGATCATACTTTTCATAATTGCAGCGATACAATCATCAATGCTTTGAAAACTTGAAATTTATTCGGTAAAATTATGTTCCAAGTTTAACAATCAATAAGGAGCAAAACGAGGTTTTCACTTTGTTTTCATTTTCGATTTTTTTATATGCAATAATTAATACATCTTTCTACTGGTTTGAATTTCAGTTCGTTATATCAGAATGGCTCAAAACAGCGTATATTATGCAAAATGCCAGTGCCTAACGAGTGTTTAATAAAAGTAACACATAGTTTGTCAAATGTTTCCACGGAAGGTCTCAAAGGAGTTACAGATTATTTTAATAAACTCTAATTTTCTTGGTGAACAAAAAGGCACATTAAATGAAACCTACATTTTGGACAGTAATATTTACTAATTTACTGGTACAACAAAGTATTAATTGAAAAATATTATACTTAAATTTATGTAGTGTTTTTGAGGTTGTAAAGTTATTCTATCCGAAGTAATCTCATCTTTAGGGATTAGAGGTTACGGGTTCTAAACACTGGTCATTTAGGAGCTCAGCTTGTCAAAAGCTTAAATATTTGTAGCGGTGCTGTTGTCATAATGCCGCTTCACGAATGAACCGTAAATTGCAGTTGTTATGCCCTTTTTAAATATCCGCTATGAAACCTTTCCAGATATTGATAGATAATATTCCATATTACCCAGGAATAGGATTAATTAATTTTCCGACAGAATATGTACTTACGTATATGCGCATGTAACCGGAAGAATATATGTTCAGGCTCCATGATATATTTGGGATTACACACCTGTAATTAATGAAGTTCATATAACATGGAGATGAAGGATGAAGTCGAAGTACACTGGCGTGCAAAACCTAAGGACGGACACTAATTCCGCAGATTAGAGCCGCACAGTGAAACACACAAGCTGAAGAAGATCTGAGTAACGCAACCGGATCAGTAGAAAGATGATGCGTATGTAAATTTAAGAAATGTGATGTCGCAAGTCATATGATAGCGCTGAAATGGATACAAGGAGCCTTTCGCAGCAAGGCAAGAAACGGAAAGTGAAAGTGTGCAGCTTTGCAAAGAGGTTCGAGTGGTTTGTTAGTGTGTCGCAGACGAGAAAATGTCCATGCGGAGACATTTAGATGACTTTGTAAGTGGTCGAATAATCGGAAAGCTGGAGGAGGGGCGAACCGTAACGAGTGTCGCCTACGAGTTCCGCGTGGCCATAACATTGTTTTACCTGCGTGGAAGACCTTCCAAACGACAGGAACAGCTGTTAGAAAGGTCGGTGGTATTCGGCCACGGAAAACAACAGCAAGAGATGACCGATATATGTTCCTACAGGCCAAACGTTATCGACGCCAGACAGCGGGTAATATCGCGAAGCAACTGCAGATGGCCACAGAACAGGCCGTATCGCGTTTCCCCGTTGGCACACCTGTACATAAAGGTGGACAACATGCTCGACGACCTGAACGTTGCATCGCATTAAATCCTACGCGTCGGCTACATAGATTACATTGGGGAAAGGACCTCAAGGATTGGACAATAGAGCAATGGGGTACGGTACTCTTCACTGAAGACAGTCCTTTCAGGACCAGGAGAGGATCTCGAAGTCAGCTGATCTTGAGAGAAGTGGGAACAAGTTATCGATCGGTTAACATTAACGAAAGAGATCGGTATGGCGGTGTTGGTGTGATCGTCTGGGGAGGCATTACGGTGAATGGTTCTACTGAGCTCCATATTTTCGAAAGATATTCCGTAACTGCAAACCGCTACTGTGATGAGGTGTTCCTTCCACATGTACACCTATTCCGAGGTATTATTTGTTCCGAGTTCGTGTTTATGTACGATACGCGATACCTTTTCGTACACGCGCAGTAGATGAGCTGTTGGAAAGTAAAGATATCACTGGTGTGTATTTGCTTGCATACTCCCCGTACCTAAATCCTATAGAACATGTGTGGGACGCTCTGGGGAGACGTCTTGCTGCACTCCCAAATTCGCTGGAAAACGTCCATCAGGTCAAACGTGCACTACGAGAGGAAAGAACTAAGTTGCCTTAAGAATTCATTTACAGCCTCGCGTTAAATATGGCCAGACGCTGCAACGGAGTAATGGGGACATCATATTCCATACTGTTGACCACCTCTTTGATGTTGCTTGTGTTATTATATACTGTTAACTTTATTTAAATGCAGTACAAACGAAGCCTGCCTGCACATATTACGAATGCAAATTTTTCAAAAAATACTACCTTCACCTTTCGTGAAATCAAAGATTACACAAAATTAAAAAAAATGCAGCAGCATAATAAATTTCCAAATAGAAATAAGGGATTATCTATTTGATTCATATGCAGCTGCAAATGCAATCTGAGGGAAGTTCTCATAGTGGTACCAAAAGAGCATCGTTCAAAACTCTTGCACACGTTGCGGTGTCGACAGCAGTAGTTTCAACTTGACACATAAAGCTGAAGCCTTGGCTAAACATTTTCTATGATACATTGCCACAGTAAGGCTTGGATGATACGCATCCTGTAGGATATCTCAAATGATATTGAAAAATAAATAATTGTACCGGTAGATTAATTCCTTAACATATAGTATATTGATGTGTTTGTCGATGCAGACTTCGGTTATGCTGTTAGATGACAATACGAGAGAAACGTGCTTTACATGGATTGAACGACTTTTTCTTTTTCCGGTCAGGGTACCACACCATTGCACTGTTGAGACACACAAATTGTGTTGCGAAGACATTCAGTTGCCTCGCAACAGCAGTGGGAAACCATAATATCAGACGAATTCCAGCTGAGAAGTCGTCTGTTTCATATTTTGTTAAACATTAATTCTTTATATTGTGTAAGTCTGTACTTATGTCTTTTATCGTGGTAAATGTGTTCTCCCATTTGGATCTAAGGATAATGCATCATGGGAGTATCGTAATTCCTAGCTATTTTATGTCACAATATGATATAATTTTATGCAACGCCTTTTTGACCCTCGTTGACCGCGATGAATGTTGTACCTCTTTTAGTCCGGAAATGGTGAGCATTCCCACGCATTCTAACAATGCCCGCATCTTGAAACTCCTTGCTTTCCAGCCGCTTTGCGACGTCACATATCTTTTTCCTGTGATTTGTCATTTGTTAGCCTCAGGTTAGAAACAATAAAGGCCAACTCAACAGTACTCTGCTTCGGCATCAGGAACACGTTTTCCCAATATAAATGCAATATATAAGAACAAAATAGTGAAGCGCCAGTGACATCTTCACTCTCTTCTGTATTAGCTGAGACTGTGCTGAGACCTTCTGAAAAAATATCCTGAATGAATTTTCATCGAAAGCGTCGTAGTGGCTAAAACACGTACACATTTACTCTGTATGGAAACATAGTAATGAGAAGCTTCAATTTTCCTAAATAAAATCCCCACAATATATCCCGCAATTAATTTCAACATGGAAACAGAGGTGGCTAACTCTTCGAATTTTCTGTATTTAATGAGAAGGTAGAAAAACAGATGTGAACCTGAGAACTTCTGTTTACTATAAACCCACTTCAATAAATAACATCATGTACTGAAGATCTTTTTGCCCAGGAAATCACAAAAAGTTTTTCATCTGAATATGTGCTACGAGGGTGTTTTTCTTATGTTAACATGAAGAATCCGTGAAATCTGATATTGAAAGTTTACTAAACCTTGTTGTTTCTTGGGATAGAAACAACATGGAGACATCAGGATAACCAAAGAAGCAAGAAAAAGAGATAAAGAAGGTAATTAACGCACTAAGAATACAACGCCGAGTTTCATTGGTTCCATAAATTGTATACCGAGTCATTCCTTGTTGTACAGAAGAACCCTAAACGCATTTATTTCGGATTTGGGGATAAAATCAAATGATGCATCATCGACATATTCATACGCCTTTATATACAACGTGTGTCAACTGAGCGTGCCAGAATGCTGATCAAAAGATAGAGATATAAAGGAATGACAAAAAGGTCCTTTGATACAAATCTTAAAGAAATTAAAACGGATGCCAAATAAAGAAAACTCGCCAGCGCTCTGTCAAGAGAGGGATGAAATACTGAGGTAACCCCGCTCTGGGGCGACATCGAGGATAGTACACCGTATACCACAGCAAAAGGAAATTTACTTAGGAAGACAGTAGAATTTCTGTTACACAAAGAGGCGAGCAATTGTTTTGTCTCAATGGACTTACCGCCTGCATAGCCTGCATTTTTATAGCTAAACACAAAATAACCTTTACATTTGTATAATCCAACATGTTTATCTCGTGTAACCTCAAGTTATCACTGTTCATTTGATTTGATTTTGAACTACTTATTTTACATTTCTACATATGTTTTAATTTTAGTCTGTAAGTCATTCATTTGCTTTGAAATCCCACCGCTTGAATTGTGGAAACTCAGCAGATCTTCTATGATCCGGTTTACACCTGATAAAAGACCACAAGTATAATTATCTTATAAAGCCTTGACTTATTTTTTTCCATTTCATGCTGGAGGATCTTTTGTAAGTTATTCTATTGAATATGATCTTTGATATGTATTTCACTAATTTTTTTTAATAAACTTCGAACGGAACATAATTTTTATGTACCGAACAAATTTATAAATCCCCAAAGAAAGCCAGACTGACTTAAAAAGTCAATGGTTTCACTAAAATAATAAAAAAAGAATAATTAACTATAAACCTTAAAAACTTATTTTGGTGTGTTACAGTTTGGCCAGTAAAAAAATAGTTCGCCTTTCGGCAGGTTTATATATATAGTACCAGATATGAAATTTCATCGGATAGTACTGGAGTGACCCACAATGTAATTCTTAGAAAACGAAGCATCAGTATTCAAGTAAACTATAATTAATAGATTTCACAAAAATTGTATATCCATTTGAGAATAATTTTGATCCTATTTTCATAAATATATTTTAATAAGCGTTGTTCATACTTCAGAAGAAACTACAAGCGTACCGAATCTGAAACAAAAAGCAAGATTCTTTGATATAACTTTTATTTGACTTCACAGTATTCGGAGTGGAGCGGAAACAAACGGCATTCGTACGTAACTTGAGGCACAGAGGAAAACTTAAAGTTTATATTATAAAAACGTTTTTCTGCACTTCAAAATTTTTGCTCGGAACGCTATTACTTAAGAAAAGGAAAATGCCCAGTTCGGAATGAATTCTTAACTAATATCACGCAGTTACGTTCGCCGTTTGTAATATGAGTTTTTGAAACAACACGGTAGGGTAGGGAAGGTAAGATTTTCACCAAAACGAATAAGGAATACATATCGATAACTTTTTTCATTCACAAGATATTGTGGTCGCTTCACTGATTACAAACCATTCAGTACCTTTTTATTATTTTTCCGATCCCTATGGACCAACGACGTCATGATTGCTAAACATGGCGGCCCGAAGGAATTTTATACTGGGCAGATAGTAAGGGCACAGAAAATGTTCCTCTGTCGCGGAACATAAACGGATTTAATAGGCTATAATTTGTGTCGGCTGATCGCTGTAATTTCTGCGAGCAGCCGTGTGACTATGTACCTTTCAACGTCAAATTTGGTGCCGTCGGACGAAATATAGCCGTCATTGCTGTAGAAGTAGACCTGCGTCCAGTGTTGCCATTTCTACCTAGTACCGGTTTTACTTCGATAAATTACAATTTCCCATTGTACCGAAGAAACCCCCCTGTTGTTTTCATATATTTTTTATTTTTTGTTGCGAGACTGTATTTTAAATATTTAATTTCCGTTTTATAAATATTATTCCAGGTCCATTAAAGCCGTTTCCGACTTTGTTTCATTAGTTTCATAAAGCTTAAATCTTAGAAGTCATGCAAATTTCGGAGATAATTTGCATTTGGCAATCATGCAATTAATTTTGCGAACGAAATACAATGACAAAAACAATGCAAATTTTAACTACATTTCACTGTTTAACTTCGCCTCAGAATTCTTGAGCAAATTTCTAATTCTATCAGTTACAAGTCAAAACACATCTCTCATATTTTATTTGGCTTAAGTGGTTTAACAGGCAAATTGGAAACATTTCAAACAAATGTCCATTTTCCATTCTTCATGCTATCAGACATGATAGAAAATATATTTATAAAATATCATTTCATTTTTGTTAGAAAAATTGAATCCAAAGTATCTTCCTCACCTGGATCCTGAACGTTTACAGATGCTGTTTTTGCGCCATTTTTTTTAGGATTATCAGTCCAAGCTCTATAATTAAAAACAAATAAAAAATTACAAACCTGCAAAATTCAGATATTCAGATTATTTGGTAAAATTGGCAAACATTCTATCTGGTTCAGTAATGTTATATGAAATCCAGATGTGGATGCATTAAGAAAATAGTTTTTTTCAGCAAAAGCGTCTGCATAACGTAACCATTTTTTGTATTAGCTCTTGAAATATTTATGAAGAAAAAGATTTGATTTTTCATGCAGTATATTATGAGGGATGTAAGGTCAGGTGATGCGTAACATCACAGCCTCTCCTTGACAAATGTCAACCCCGCCTTCTCGTGGTGCATCCTGTTCCCACTAAAGGGGCTCTGACGACCGCCAATAGCGGTATAACTATACCATCGGGAAATTCTATCCCACACTCACCAACCCGCTTGGCCAGCGTGGTGAGTTATGGCCAAACCCCCCAAAATGATTCCACAACTTAAATCTTGGCCCTCAGTCTCCGGCAGCTGGAATGTACCTGGCCAAGGCACCGGCCAGTGCGACATGAAGGCAGAGGGTGCTAAGAATCCCCGGAGGACCGGACTAGGCTGCCATCTGATGCTGACCTTGGCTACTTACAATCGACGCTCCCTATCTTCTGATTCAAGGCTTCTTGAATTGGAAGAGGAACTACAAAGGATCAGGTGGGACATCGTGGGGCTAAGTGAGGTAAGGAGAAGATCTCATCGAACTTATAACGAAGTAAATTTCTCCGTCATATTTGGTCTACGCCGGGATTCGAACCCGGGTCCACTCATTCCGGAATAAGTTGCTCTACCAATTAAGCTACGCGGACATGTATTCTGATTCCTATCTGCCTTTATGTCATGTGCGTCCTGCTGGCAGGTACGTCACATATCCCCCCCCCCCCCCCAAAGAGGGCCGGGGGCATGGCCCACGGATCAGCCGTGACCATGAATCGCTGCAGGCAGACAACCACTGTAGAACGTGCACTTGAGAACTCCCAGTCAATCTGGTGTGTGGAATGCAACGTCACACACATTTATTTTTCGAAGCACTGGAGAAGGGATTCTCTGATTTTTCCTATCTCGCGGTGTGGAAATAACATCACACCAATGCGAGATTTTGAACGGTCGGGTCATCCGGGTAGTTCGGGCGCCATTATAACGAAGTAAATTTCTCCGTCATTTCTATCCGCGCCAGGATTCGAACCCGGGTCCACTCATTCCGGAATAAGTTGCTCTACCAATTAAGCTACGCGGACATGTATTCTGATTCCTATCTGCCTTTATGTCATGTGCGTCCTGCTGGCAGGTACGTCACAAACTGAAAAGTGGACATCTCTTCTACTATCGTGGGACAGATACTGGCAGAACTAGTGGTGTTGGATTTATAATAAACAAGAAACTGAAGGATAAAGTTGTAGAAGTTGAAAGTTCCTCTGACAGAGCTGCACGACTTGTTATCCAACTCTCGAACAGATACCAGGCTCAGATTATTCAAACTTATGCACCCACCACAAGTCATCCTGAAGAAGAAATTGAAGAATTTTATGAGGAAATTTGTCATCTAAATAATAAAGGTAAGCAGCACTTGAAAATAATTATGGGAGATTTCAATGCAAAAATAGGGCAACAGCAACAGAATGAAACTTCAGTAGGTAAATTCGGTCACGGCAACAGAAACCAGCGTGGAAATACTCTCGTTGAGTTTGCAGAGGCAGAAGGGTTTTTCATCTTGAACTCCTTCTTCAAGAAAAAGCCACACAGGAAATGGACATGGAGACATCCAAATGGGACGACAAGTGAAATTGATTTTATTATGTGTAACAAAAAATTCGTCATAGAAGACTGCAGTGTGCTAAACAAGTTCAACACAGGTAGTGACCATAGGTTGGTGAGATGTAAGATGCACCTCAACACTAAACTTGAACGTGGCAAGCTCATAAGACAAACAAAATCTATTGACATAACCAACCTTAAAAAACACCATAATACCTTCAAGTTAGAACTGAAGAACAGGTTTTCTGCTTTAGAAGGCCTAACATCGGAAGAAGTGGACATCTCTGAAGTTAACAGAAAAGTAACCAAAGCTCTTATGGAAACAGCAACAAAATTTGCTGGGTCTAAGAACAAGTTGCATGTAAATAAATTATCAGGAAAAACGAAAATGTTCATGCAAAAAAGAAGAGAGATGAGGACAACTAAAGAAGATGTGACTTCCAAAGTGGAATATATAGAGCTATGCAAGACAGTACGAAAAAGTATCACTGAAGACGTAAGAAAATTCAACTGTGAACTAGTGAGGAAAGCAATTGAAAACAACCAAAGCCTAAAGATAGCAAAGGGACATCTCAGTAAGGGAAGAAAACAGATTATGGCACTGAGAAAAGAAGATGGTTCTGTAACAAGAAATAGAGGCGAAATTTTGACAAGAGTGAAAGATTTCTACTCCAAATTATATGAAAGGGATGATACATGCACTCCAGACATCATGAAAGATACCAGTACCAGAGTTCCTCCAGTCCTTCCAGCAGAAGTTGCACATGCAATCAAGAACATGAAGCAGGGAAAAGCTCCAGGAGAAGATGGAATTACTGTAGACATCATACAAGAAGCAAGTGGAGAAATCGAAACAGTACTCGCCCAAATTTTCACTCGATGCCTTAATGAAGGAAAGATTCCTGATGATTGGAACACCGCTACAATGATCCTGCTACATAGGAAAGGTGACATTGAGGATCTCGGGAACTACAGACCTATCAGCCTCCTATCAGTTGTTTATAAAATCTTCACTAAAGTTCTTTCACACCGCTTGAAGGTAACACTGGACATGGCTCAACCGAGAGAACAAGCTGGATTCAGGAGTGGCTACAGCACAATAGATCATATCCATGTGCTGAGGGAACTAATTGAAAGAGCGAGGGAATATGAACTTCCATTGTGCATGGCTTTTATCGATTATGAAAAAGCCTTTGATTCGGTGAAACCATCAGCAGTTACAATGGCTCTGAAAACCTGCGGTATTGAAGATGCATACATTAATATTATTAATAACATCTATGAAAATGCAAGTGCAAAGATTCGGCTGTTTGAAAATACAACACACATAAAAATTGGAAAGGGAGTGAGACAAGGTGACACCATATCTCCGAAGCTCTTTAATGCCACATTGGAGGGTGTTTTTCAGTCACTGAGCTATGAAAACAAGGGGATAAAGATTAATGGAGATTATCTAACCCACCTTCGTTTTGCTGATGACGTAGTCATTTTTGCAACTAGCCCATCAGAGCTGCAGAGTATGATCCAGGAACTTGCTGACAAGAGTAAAGAAGTGGGATTAAAAATGAACTTTCAGAAGACAAAAGTGATGTTCAATGCTTTTACAAGAAATGAAGATTTATCGATTGATGGAGAAAAGCTGGAGATAACAGACACGTACGTTTATCTTGGACAGCAGATATCAAGTGAGGGTCACATTGATGAAGAAATTAATCGGCGTACAAAACTTGCCTGGAGAGCTTTTGGAAGAAACAGCATAATTTTCAAGAGCAATATGCCATTATGTCTTAAAAGAAAAGTGTTTGATCAATGCATCCTTCCAGTGCTTACGTATGGTGCAGAGACGTGGACCTTAACTAAAAGAGACATACAAAGGCTGCAGACAACTCAAAGCAGCATGGAGAGGTGCATGCTTGGTGTAACCAGGAGATATAAGAAGAGGAACTCGTGGATCCGAAAAATGACAAGAGTGGAAGACATCATGATCAGAGTTAAATCCCTGAAATGGCAATGGGCTGGACATACTGCCAGAAGGACAGATCATCGATGGACAGCCGAAATTTTAGATTGGATTCCAAGGGACAGGAAAAGACCCAGAAGAAGACCACATGGGAGATGGGTGGATGAAATTCGAAAGTATGCAGGGGTGACATGGAGGAGACTGGCACAAGACAGACCGTTGTGGAGGAAACTTGGGGAGACCTTCGTCCAGCAGTGGATTGATAATGGTTGACAATGATGATGATGATGATATATATACATAATTATATATATATATACATAATTACATATATATATACACATATAAAATATACACTAGACTCTCCGGTATATTATATAGTGTATATTATATAATTATCTATGTCCATTAACTCACCAAATACATTTACATGTATCTTTGATCTACGAGGCGTGACGGCAAATTTCTGTATCTTTATGTTATATCTCATGGACTAGGTACGAATAAAGAAGATATTCGTACCTATATTCGTACCATGATTGATATTACATGATATAGATATTCGTACCATGAGAGTTTAGCAAAGACTCGTCAAGGATCTATTGGAAATACTTTTTATTTCCATTTCAAATCACAAAGCCACACCCAACAAAAGGATAACACATAGTTTTAACTAAGTAAATGCAAATATTTAACAGAGGAAAATAAATCTCTCAGAAAGAAAATTCATTCTTAATTTAAAGCACAGTTATTGTACACAAGATATTGTAACATGTTCTTTTTCCCAAAATTTTCACACAACTTCCATTCACCGCAACGTGAATCGTATGGTTGTTTAAGTTCATAGAACAAACATCCCATTTTGAAAATCTCCTCAAGTCCGAGCATTGATATCTAGAGGGAGAAACAGAACTCAAAAACTGAAGTAGAACCTTAGATAAATATTTTTCAGCCGGTTAATGAGTAATGATCTCGTCATGTACTTTTAGAATAAAATTGATTCACATACTTAAACAGTAACTTTTTAATTACAAAACCACACTGAGAGTCGTATCAGATTTTCACATAGGACTCATATACAGTAGTAGCCAAAATTGTAGAAACCTTTTGGAAAAAGTATGTTCTCCAGGTTTGATGGTTCATAAAACCACTTGTTTTTGAAATAATACCATAAAATTAGATATCAAGGGAAAGATAATTTCATCAAGAATGTAATGCAACAGAGTTTGTTCAATGATCTGTATTCTATGAAAGATTATAGCCAAATACCCAGAAAACAGAAACACAACTTCCTTAGGCTGATATGAATTAGCTTTTCTTCATTTGAATGTAGCCAATGAACATGACTGTTTAAAGAGCCAATCAAGTGCCATCTTGTATCGGCAATGAGCTAATCAGGTCTTATCAGGATTCAGCTATTGATGTCATGTATTGGAGCTAAGAGGAGGATATTTGTCAGTGTGTTATAGGATTGCTATCAAGTTGGTTGGGTTTTTTGCGTTCTTTTATTTAGTGAGCTGTAAAACGTAATAAAATTAAAGACATGGCGCAAAGAGTTGACTTGTCACCCAGTCAACTCTTTGCGCCATGTCTTTAATTTAGCGATGTAATATAGTACTATTAAGTGAACAAGGCTTCAGGTCTGAAGAAATTAGAAGAAACATTGGTGGAAACTTAACCAAAGGTGGCATTTCTAAATTTTTGAAGAGGTAGAAGGAGACTCCGTCACTACAAAACCAGATTGGTAAAGGCAGGAAAAGATGCAAGTGATGATAGAAAAATTAAGAAACTCTGCCTAGGTGACACACGAAAATCAACTGATTGTATACAAAATGATATGCCGCAATGCAATGTGAAGTTAAGTGCAATAACTGTTCAGCACACACTGCAGGAATTTGGTCTAAAAGCTAGAATTCCACAAAAATGCCATTTTTATCTCCCAAAACAAAAGTTGAAAAGATTGAACTGGGCTACAACCTATGTTAACTGGGAAGTAGGACAATGGGAGAGTGTTATTTAGAGTGATGAGATAAAAATTTCCTTGTTCGGTAGTGATGGCATAAAATACATAAGGAGAAGAATCGGAGAAGATTCGCATTCTGTATGCATTACATGTATCGTGAAACACCCAAATAGTGTTATGATCTGGGGTTGTATGACATCAAAAGGTGAAGGCAGAATTTGCGTGATTAATGGGAATATAAATGGCTAAAAATGCGTTAATGAAATACTTGAGCACAAACTGAAGCCTTCCGCACGTGATCTTTTCCCAGATAATGAAGCATTTATATTTCAACAGGATTCAGCTCCATGTCATGTGGCTGCTGTGTGCAAAAAGTGATTTCAAGATAATCGTATTCCACTGCTGGAATTGCCTGGGAAAAAGCACAGACCTTAAGCCCATCGAAAATCTATGGAGCTAAGGATACGTGTTAGTGAGAAGCAACCCAGCAATAAAACCCAATTAATAGAAGCAATAATCCAATCTTGGTTTCACATTATAACAGCTGCAGAACTAAAAAACTTGTTTCACTCCATGGTAAGGCGTTGTAAGGCCGTAATAAACGCTAATGGTTACCCAACTAAGTATTAACTGACATGGTGAGAATTTTTGTGTATTTCATCTTTTCTATGTGTTTCACTTTTCTTCTTTATAACTGTGTTGTAATACAAAATCCTTCACAAAAGTTATTGCATTATATTCTTACATTCTTGATGAAATTATCTTTCCATTGATATATAATTTTAGAGTATTACTCCAAAAAAAAGTGGTGTTATGAGCCATCAGACCTCAAAAATACACTATTTCCAGAAGGTATCCACAATTTTGGTCACCAATGTATTTCTGTCAGTTTATTCCTGTTTCATTTTTAAATTATTTTGTTTTGCCCAAGGTGAGAGCTAAAGCTCACGATTTGTTAAGGCTCTGTATATCACACATAAAGTGACGAATTCCTATAATCAATATTAAGTATATTATGTTTCGAACTAATCTCCCTTATTTTTAAATATTTAATAGCTTTTAACAAGATTAAACAAATTGCATGTCATTATGCATTATGGATAGGAGCCCTCGGTGGTGGATCGCTTGCTCCGGCAAATTAGGAAATCTAATGTTTCCACTCTTTCTACAGACTTTCGTAAGCCCCGTTTTGTGGGATCACTTCCGTACGTGTCAAGTATTGTTAATTTACTAAGAAATAAGTGTAAACCATATATAATTGACTTTGCCCTTACGACTAGAAATATTTATGGATTAATGAAGAAGGTTCGGGACAGGGTGCCTCCACATACTAGATACATCGTATACACCATGCTTCTACAAGCTGTTGTTCCGGACACTAATGATACTGTATATATTGGTTCTACAAAAAGGACCTTGAGTACCAGAGTCAGGGAGCATAACCATGATATTCGTAATGACAAGTTAACAGCCGGCTTGGCTCGCTTGGTTACGACCTCTTCCTATACTCCATAGCGGAATGAGATATACATTATAAACTCCCAAGGTAAGCTCTCACTGTTATTATTTGTGGAGAGCCTATATATTGCATCATTCTGAACTCGTTGCTGATGATTATGTCTCTAAAGCTATGTCGAAACCATGGACTATTTCATTTAAACATTTTCATGATTTATTTTAAATGCACTGTGTAAATCCGAGATGGCGTTGCGATATTGCTGGTTTCTGACAATGGTGTTCTATATATATATATAAGTTGGTCTTAATTGTGAATGTAACATCTGAAGATGGGGACATTGTGATCCTCGATAGATCTCATGTGGTGAGTGTTTTATCAGTAAATCTTAATTACATGTAGCGTATGTGTGCTACATATGTGTTTTATCGTGTTTAGTCGATATTTTAACTTTCAACGTTTTTAACACGAATCGTCCTTCATCAAATAGCTTTTTACTTTCAAATTAAAAATATTCAACTATAAAAGATACCAAGATGTATCATATTGCCAATAAACAAATTAACCAGTTATGTCACTTTCATTTAGTTTGATTTTTACAAAAGGTGAACTTGAATGTGTAAGCACTCTTTAGAATCATGTTGATTCAGGGTTTTGTACGTTAGTGAATAAAAAAGAAAGTGATGTCACACCTGACTCATGTGAGTTGAAAATTTCTTTTAATGGGGTAAATAAAAACACACAATAACTGACAACCATTAGCTTCCCATTATAAAGCTTCATCCGAGCTACATTATGAGGGACGTAGAACACTATCAGGTAACGCTGAAAGAATTTAAAGACTTTTTACATATTGTAACAATCATTCAGTTCTTGTTTAGGTCAATGTTTGAAACGTGCTCACGTATTGTGGAGAGACATTATCAGTTGTTTCTTCGGTGTTTGTTCAGGACGAGATCCGAAGTGAAAACTCTCCAAATGTCAATGAATAAAAAGTAACATCGCTAGTAGACGAACGAGGCTAACGGCTAACGTACTCAGCTATATATCGAGGGATCTGGGATTCGGATCCATAGCGGTCACCAGATGACAATTTTTCTGGTACTATTAATATGTGTTAATAAAACGTGGAAAGAGAAATGTCTTTGTTTATTGTTCATTCAGGAGAATTCTCAACGGATCTGACAGTTCCAAGAAAAAGCTTTCGTTGCACGATTGCTGATGAGATATTAGATCAGCCTCCTAGTAGAGCGCGAGAGCTCGGCAATTAATGAGTGTTTTTATTTTCGCCATTAAATAGTTTAAAACTCAAAAGAGTCGTGTTATATTATAAAAATAGTGTAATGTATTCGGTAAAGAGAAAATGCCCATGGATCTAGTTTGAATAAAAATACGTTCATGCTATCGATTATACGTGATTTTGAATGTCAAATAATATTAGACTTAGAATTGATTCATTGCTTGTTTCATAAACGAATTGAATGCTCTTTTACAAAAAAAAAAAAAAAAATCGAAACACCCACAAGAAATTATCCAGTCAAGGTGAAAATTGGTATGTGCAATGTTCATGTATAGGGAAGGAAATGATTGCAATTCCAGAGCATTGCACATTTGTTTCAATAAAACAGCTATACCAGTGGAACAAGTCAGTACCTTGTAGCGCCACCTCTGTCTCGAATACAAGCTGTTATCCTGCGTGGCATACAAACATACACTTCACGGATACTATTCTAAGGTATATCATGCCAGATGGTGTCCAGATTGAGCCCAGTTCGCCGATATTCCGTGACGAGAGTATTTCCGTTCCATCCTGCCCCAAAAATGATCGAACGGTGATATGTCGTGTAATCTGGTTGGATATGGAAGAGTGTCGACATTTCGAAGGCAAGCATATGTGAGTCATGCCGTGCGTGGGTGGGCATTATCCTTTCGAAATAGGGCTGGGTGTTGCTGAGACAGGAATGGCAACACAACTAGACGAGATACGTCTTCGACGTAACGTTGAGCTGTGAGGATGGTACGGAGGACGATCAAGTGTATCCGACTTCGTATAAAATGACTCCCGAGACAGTCACTCTGGGTGAGCGTGCCTTATGCCTTTCCACGATAATGTCAGTATCTGTGAGCTGGACATCTCCTGTCGAGACACCAGATATGTATGGAATGGTCATAGGCGCCAAGTGCAAGCCGTCACTTATCACTGAAGAAACCACGATGTCACTGGACACAATCAAACGTTGATCGGCACCGGTATCACTGCAACCTGTGCCGGCGAAGGTCACTGGTCAGCGCTATGCCGTGGAGTGTTCCCGAATATAGCCTCCCTGTCGCACGTCGTCTCGGCAATGGTCATGATGGCCACTTCCGTAACATTATGCGACACAACATGACTACATATGGTTGAGACTGAACGTATTCTGTTCAGTTCGTGCGGCTGTCACAATTGTTCAATCCTTACTTTCTGTCGTTGCTCTGGGGTGCTCACTGTCCGCGTGCCGCTGAAATGTGCAATCCTCGATCCATTGGCTCACACAACGTCCGATTGCTGCGTAGCTCCAATCCAAATGCCTAGAGAAACGGTGCCTTGACCAACCGTCCTATTTAAGTCCAACGATACAACCACCCCCAAACTGGATTCGTGTGCACGAATGCGACGTCGTTACTCCCTCACAGTCAATGAGGTTAATGCAACCGTACTCCATAGTCACACTTGTCCGTGCGTACGAGCTTTGCTCTTGATATACCCTTCTCAATTCCTATGAACTTTGGCATGCTGCTATTTAATCATTGGTGGTTATTTTTTATTTATTTGCATATTCGACCTGGGGGTATTTGCATGTGGTGTTTTATCAGGATCAAACGAATTTCTCGGGGTTTTTAGTTTTGTCCAACATAAAGTGCATTTGAATAAAAAATGTTATCATCCTGTGTGTAAAGGAAAGTTTTCCAACATAATGATCACAGTCTTCAGTACTTTCTTGTCCATTCTAGTGAAATTATACGAAAGCGTTTTAAGTAAAAAAAAATTTTCGGTGCAAATTGCTGAAAAACGTTTGCAATAACGATAATTTCGGATAGAATATTTTAGTTAAGAATATGAAATCGTTGATTGTTTTCAGGTTTTTGAATATGAACACAATTCCATCAATCTCAATTATGTTGTTTCCTGTGAAAAAAAAACCTGACTTTTTTTTCTTTTGAAAAGTTTTGTTTTATTTTTTTCAAGCGGATGTAGTAAATGAAAAACCACGAAAACCACGTTACCCAAAAAAACACTGTTTGGTTTTGCGAATTAAAAATTCGATAACATTTTTTACAGGAAAATAATATTTTTTTCTAATTTGACAAATTTAAAATCGCTACTTTTACGTTTCTGTACACTTACCTTGTTATTGAATACGTTATGTTCTTACATAGACAGTTGCCTTTGATTTTCTTTTTGATGAATTCTTTGAGCTGTCAATGTACAATATTTAGAGCGGACTTTGCTGTACTTTCCAGAAATGTGTTTTTACCTAATTTTGTTGCTTTGTTCTATGGCTCAGATTTTCAAACTTTTTTTCATGATGTTTTTTATTAAGGGAACTTTCAGAGATATCTTTCTAAAACAAAAGTTAATATATGTATTCTGAAAATCTTTAGATACCTTTACGCAAAATAATATTTTTAAGGTTTCCACTTTCTAAATTTCCAGAAGAATTAACTCACATTTTTTTTTATATTTTCGTTATAGTGACTAATGGCTTCATAGTTTGCAGAAGTACATTATTCAATAACGTTTTCAAATTACTAGCACCGTGAGCTCTTTTATGTAACACAATGGAATGCTAATATTCAAATGGTAAGTTTTCCGAAATTTCTACAAGATGTGCAAGTTGGCACTTCCGTATTTAAATTTATGTTTTAGAGAAGGTGATCTCAATGACTTATCTTGTATATAATTTTGCCTCAAATGAAATTTTTCTGAGGGATTGCAGCGTTTATAGGTAAATGCCAAGATATATATATTTCATATTTTACTGCATAGATGGTCAAAAAAGTTAGCATTCGCAATGTACAGCATATATATAAACCTCTTTATAAAGCCAACATAATTTGGCAAACGTTTTCCTCCATCCACTTCTAGTTTAAACACGTTTTTTTCACTTCTCCTAATACGGGTTATCTGTAGCTGCTAACGCAAAGCACGTCGCTTGCAGAATCCATTTCTTTGAAATACAGTCATTTGCCTATTAACATGCATAGCAAAGGGTTTAAAGATATACTTGTAAAAGAGTAAACAGACAGCCAAATCAGAAGATTTACTTGTAAAAGAGTAAACAGACAGCCAAATCAGAGGCTTTTTGTATTTTAAGAAATCAGCTCAGCAAACACAACAAAAAACCACAGGTTTAGATATATATTTAAATTTTCCGAATATTGGACTGCAAAATAAATTTTATTATTATATTTGGTCTATTCATTCATATTATCACGGATAAACACCATTCCGCATGATAACGGCCATGGAATGTACATTTTGAAACAAAAGATATTCTGTTCATTTAATAATTTGTAAACGCGTGTCGCATTGACAAAATTTGACTCAATTAAATAGTAAAAAATATATTCTATACCACAGAAATTCCTTCTTAAACGTATGGAGTTGCATTCTGTGAGATACATTTTTAAACCTTTGACAGATTATTTCTCAAAACAAATTGGCTGCTTTATAAAAATATATGTTTTCTCCAATACTTACACATTAAAAAGAATGTAAGAAATAAAAGTCCATTTGCTTTGACATCTTTGAAAGGTAATTTCAATTACGTTTCCCCTAGGCTTGTAATATGCAATGAACATACAAAAATTACTAGGTAATGCTTACGACGCGGCCTTCCAATTGATGCTAACGTAATTAAAAATGTGTATGTGGGAATAATATGATAATTATTTGAAGTTCAAACATGTCTTTTTGTACTTTCATTTCAGTAAAAATTGAATGAAATTGTGAAAAAATTATTTGAGCAGTCAACTTTTTAAATGTTGTTATTGAGTTGGAATTTCTATTGTGAATGAAATTTTGCATAAATAACCAAACATATTTGAGCATCGATTCAGATGATACTGGATATGTCTGAATTTTTCTACCGTTATTAATGGTAAAGGGAATCTTGGTGCAGTGTGATGTTTGAAATTTTAATGCACAATTTCAGCTTTTTTGAAAAGCCTGTTTTATTTACTGTATATAAGCAGACACATTTAAACTCAGTCATGCATCTATACCATTGTTTTTCGGTTGTTTCACTTTTTCCAGATGGCAAACCAATCATTTGCGAAAATGGGTTGGTGTTATGTCCTCATACACCACATATTTTCAAATTGACCTTTAAATTAAATCGTTGACAAATATTATGAAAACCTGGGTCATATAAACAAGGTTGGCCCACTTACAATAAATTCCATGTTATTGTGTCGCGAATGCCCCTTGTAAAAAATAGCCACGGTCTTGAGTATCTGCCACCCAAATAACTGTTCGCAATGGAATGTCTTCCATATCGTGTGTTATTTTTCTATATTTTTAAAGAGGAATCACTTGAGAATAACCTCTTACAGATCATAAAATTTGACCTGAAGGAAAGTGCCTACGGTCTTTCGAAAATGTTAGGTAGATCTACATTTGTTGATCCAGCATGACTCTGAAGCCTTTCACTTTCCTGGGCATAAATGTTGACAGTAAAATTTTTTTTAAGTCCATATTATATAATACAGTCGTATCTAAACGCGTAAATTGCATATCCGTAGTGTTCATTTTTATAAAAGCCTTATGCATAACGAACGCTTTAAAGAACGGCATTTTGCAATGGATGACATTAACGCAGATTAGAAACAAACTAACGACCTGTAATGAAAAGGAAAAGCAACGTTTTTGAAGTTTCAATTTCTGTTAGGATAAGGCCGGTTTATATAAAAATCTTAGAAAACAAACCTTGTGCTATTAACAAAATAAAGTGCGCTCATGGGATAAACATATACCAACGTCGAATTGGTGATCCTGAATTGATCATGGTAGGTACTTAATAGCCCAACCTCATAATCCGTTATTTAACAGTCCTACGTCATAAACCTCATTATATTTACTTTAAATTTTTTATTCTTTCACGAGGAACATTTTTCGGCTTGGAACACTGTTCTCATGTGTTATATTACATCAATGAGCACGCCTTTCTTAAAAGGTTTAGAAAACTCTTATTTTAAGGTAGAGAATGCAGGGAAAAGGCTTGTCTCGTAAAATTCTTTTCAAAGCTCTCATTTTATCCGGTCATTCAGAATGTACGTGGTGACACAGATATATATTGTAACACAATTATATATATAATTGCAACACAAAGAAGGAACCATGAGATTCGAATGTAGTTTATACCAAACATGTACATAAGTGATTTAATTTTCAGAACAATACAGCAATTTCACTTGCAAAAATCAGTTTCTTGTGAAGCCTTCGCTAGCTGCGATGAGAGCTTCAAGACGGCGATACATTAAATTGAAAAGACGTTGGATGGTGTCATGTGTTATTGCTTGCCATGCGGTATGTATTCAGGTACACTGATCTCTGGTACTGACCGCTACAGGACTTTGATGGTTCAGTTCCGAGTGACCGTCTCCCGGACATTTTCAATATGCAACATGTTTAGCGAACGTGCAGGCCAAAGAAGAAGGGTTATCTGCTGTGAGACGAAGAGGGCTTGTACATTCCGGCCAACATGATGTCGGGCATTATCCTGCCGGAATGTAGCACCAGGAGTGCTATGAAGGAAGTATATAACTTCATCCTGTAAACCTTTTAAGATGAAGTGACGGTCGTTAGTGGTGTTGAAATTACCCTCAAGTCGTGGCATCCGAGATCGCGAATGGTACCCAATGGCATCCCACACCATAACACTTGGCGTTCGACACGTATGACGTTAGACAACCATGCTGGATGAAAGCGCTCACCACAACACCAATGCTTATGGGGCTATCATGTTTGTGCAAATCGAATCGGTACTCCTCCGTAAGCACGACATAGTGCCAACCAGCAGCCCATTTTCTGCACTGAAAGCCCCATTTCAGCTTGAGTAGTCAATGGCTCAAGGTCAATTAATACAGACATTTGACGTGGACCAGGAACATCAAACAGAAGTCATCGCTCTTTCCACGTATATAAGTGAGTCACGGAAAAATTCTGATTAGCCGCCACTGGGTATCGAACCAAGGGTCTTCCAGTTACACGCCGGTTATGCTTCCACTGCACCACAACGGCCTGGAATTCCTCCAGACTCACACAAACTAACTGCGAAGCCAATTTGGCCGGTTGCTTCTTGGAGCCCCGCACAATGCTGGAGATTCACCAAAAATGGTAAGCAGCAACTGAACAAATAATCAGAAGGCGAATGAATAATTAATACAGACATTTGACGTGCACCAAGGACATCAATAAGAGGTCATCGCTCTTTCCACGTTTATACGTTCCTGGTCTACGTCAAATGTCTGTATTAATTATTCATTCGCCTTCTAATTATTTGTTCAGTTGCTGCTTACCATCTTCGGTGAATCCCCAGCATTGTGCGGGGCTCCAAGAAGTAACCTGCCAAACTGGCTTCGCAGTTGGTGTGTGTGATTCTTGAGAAATTCGAGGCCGCTGGGTGCAGTGGAAGCATATCCGGCGCGTAACTAGAAGACCTGGGTTCCATTTTCGGTAGCTGCCAATTATAATTTTTCCGGGACTCACTTATAAACGTGGAAATAGCGATGACCTCCGACTGATGTTCCTGGTTCACGTCAAATGTATATATTAACTATTTATTCGCCTTCTTATTATTTTTTCAGTTGCTGCTTACCATCTTTGGTAAATCTCCAGCATTGTGCGGGGCTCCAAGAAGCAACCTGCCAAATTGGCTTCGCAGTTAGTGTGTATGAGTCTGGAGGAATTCGAGGCCGCTGTAGTGCAATGGAAGCATATCCGGCGCGTAACTGGAAGACCTTGGGTTTGATTCCCGGTGGCGGCCAATGAGAGATCAGATCAGATTCTATGTAAAGGATTTTAGGTAGGGAGTGTCTGACCCCAGGTCTTAAACAACCCTTAGAAATAGGAAGCTAGGAGATTCGGGCTAGAGTGCCCGATAGGAAAGTGACAATGTAGCGAGGAAGAAATGGGGAGGAAGACGCCTTTATTTATTATCGGGGGCCAGTACCCAGAATCAGACGGCTTAACGTGCCCATCCGACGCGTGGCGGATATTTAGTGGATCGAGCGTTCGTACCTGGCTGGGATCAAACCTGATGTCCTTTCCGCGGCAGTCGCGAACGTTGCCCACTACGCCACCAGCGGCCCGTGCGGCCAATGAGAATATTTCTGTGACTCACTTATAAACGAGGAAAAAGCGATGACCTCTGTTTGAGGTTCAAGGTCAAAATAATCCGCCGCAAAGTGATGCGTACAACCAATACAGCAGACGGCGTCGAACTGTGGAGTCAGACAATGCCACACCTGTTGCAGTCCTTTACAGTTGTGCTAGCACTTCGAAGATGCGTAACAGTTCGTTACTGCCATGCGGATAAAGTGTCGGTTATCCAGAAATGTCATCACATTTCTCGGTCCACTGCAGCATTGTCTATTCACCTGGCTCTCCTCGGTTCACTGCCGCTACAGGCGCGTCATGTGTCGTGGCGTTAGGTCCCGTCCGAGCTGCAATGTCGCTGTACGAAAATGCACCTTCACGCAGACCAACCATTCATCCCCGTTTAAGCTGTGACATATGGTGATATTTCGCCCATCGTGGTAGCTGCTGCGGTATTTAATCCTGGAGACACTTCTGCAACTAGATGTTCGTGATGCGCTACTGGTATGTATCCTAAACAGTCCTATATTTATACCCTTCAATCGACAGTTCAGAGGGCACTGCTGAGCACAGACATGCGCAATGATTCTGTACTTCTAATCATTTGCATATCCTACCTAGATCTGCATATTCTGAAGTAAAGAGCGACATTTTGACGAGTGGGGGTGAGAGTGTTTTTACTTTAAAGTTCTTGGTTCACAGCTAAATAAGTTATCGTAGAAAACCACTTTACATTTTCGTAGCAGTAGGATAATACCTAAAAAGCATGTTAAGGCTGCATTTTGTGCTAGCATAATAAATGGAGACAGCCACAAAAAACATTAAGAAACATGATGTTTAGTTAGATCCTACGTTTAAGAAACCCATATGATCAATGTCCATACAGCCTTCGATTTCGAAAGTGCCGTTTTCCTGAAATTTTGTTCTCCTATTTTGCACTTTGCTCGCTCCAGAAAGATTATTTAGTTAGCTCCTAAGCACAGTAGTATGTGACTTTTGCAAGTTGTATCTCCCCTCAGTGGTGGCGGAGGCGATTCCTGGCTTTTGTGGTGCACCGCATGCTGTTCCCCGTCGTAGAGGCTCTTTAATTCATCCCCTTCGGCTCATGCCAGTTGCTTCGGAGCATCAGCTCGCTACCCTTCTTTTACAATCTTCTGTTTTTCTTTATTATTGCGTACAATTACTAAATTTCAAGCGTAATATACATTCAAATTTCTGGTATAATGCAGTACAATACCAAACGCAACAAGGAATTACGTGGTAATTTCTGGTTTAAGGCAATACAAACATTTTTTTAGGTTATCAGGAAAGAAGGTTGCCCAATGATTGCTGTTATGGACCTTAACTTCGTGCTGTTTCATTCCACTGAACAAAACTTTAGGTACTCTAGATGCTAAGTCAAAGTCCGATTTGTTTTCCCACGTGACTGCTCTCTCCAAATAGGTAAGGCATTGGAAGGCACAACAGACTCCTACGATTCTATGAGACACTACTTAGGGAGACGTCCGGCCGAATGGACGAGCATAATGATAGCGTAGCAATGTCTTTTTTTTTTCAAAAAGACGTTCTGAAAAAAATTATTTCTTTAGAAAATTGTCTTTGTTTTCTGTGTGGAAGAGTAATATTTTCTTCAGCCTAACAAATCTAAAAGACATTAAATTTACAGTGATGTTGTTATCGCTGTGCCTAAAATCGCAACTTACGAGAAGTTTGCCAAAAGTGTATGTAGACTATATAAATAACAAGTGCATCTGTGTGTTGTTGTGTTTTTTAATTGCCAGTGATTATCAATGTAAAAAGACATGAAATGATAAATACACATTTGACGTGGACCAGGAACGTTAAATAGAAGTTATCGCTCTTTCGACGTTAATAAGTGAGTCACGGAAAAATTTCTCATAGGCCGCCACCGTGAATCGAACCCAGGGTCTTCCAGTTATCCGCGGATATGCTAACCACAGCGGCCTCGAAATTCTTCAGACTCACAAACGACAAACTGCGAAATCACATAGCAGGCTTGATTCTTTGTAGCCCCGCACAATGCTGGGACTACCAGACATGATACCAGAAACACTGCATGTAATGAAACTTTTTGTCAGTTACTGGCTGGAAAATATCCTGAAGCACACGAGAAACTTTTAAAAGTGCACCCTAGGAGAAGAAACTTCTTAAGGTTGCGCCGCTTTAATATTACTGCCAAAGCAAAGAGGACAGTAGAGCAAAATCGAAAGAAAGTTCGAAAATAGCAAGCCTCAAAAGTAGCAAAACAAATGAAAGTTAATTATAGAATATTACTAGGACAAGCCGCCAACAGAAACCGATAACTCGGGTACAGTTGGCATATTTTGAGCAAAGCTATTGCAAAATTTAAGATCACTAAGGCGTCTATTATAACAAATTCTAAAAAACGAATGCTTAAAATGTATGACTTCCAGTACAAAAGTAAGAAACATTCTAAAAAACAAATGCCTAAAATTTATCATGAACTACTTTCCTTCACGCTTTCACGTTCGTTGTGATTAGGTTGCATGTAAACAAAGCCGAAAGACACACTCAGATAGGGATCAACGTTTTCCATTTTGTATCGCAAAAGACAGACACAGACAGACACACACAATACTAAATCCTATAACACTGATACACCCTGTAATGTGGTAAAGTATTTAATAACGAGTGATTTTTTTTTGTCGGAGCCTTGTTAAAACTGTCCCTGTGGGATCTATATTTTTCTTTTCTCGCTGTGTGTTTACAAAGCAGTATCATACACCTTTACCACTTTATTTTACACACAATTTAAATATTCGAATCTGAACTTTAAACTTTGTTTGAAAAGTATTAAAAATGCTAATAATCCAGTATCTATTCCGCATTTGGAAAATTTTTGTGGGCATTGCTTTATATTAGCTAAATAAGTGTGGCTGTATCTAAAATGTACGATGAATATGCGTTTTATGTGTGTGTTTGTTGTGGGAAATTACTGAGTATAAACAAAAGGAAATAATAACTGCCTTACAATATTTTGCATATTACAAAAACCTAAAGTTTGGTACGTGAGCGTACTCTGGCGGAGGTGATAGGGTGATAGCGAGTTGCAAATTTTCGTCGATACGCCATCTTTGGGAGCATCGCGCTCGGTCGTTACGTCACGACTATCAGCCAATGGCAGCTATTTATCCGTAAAAACTAACCTTACCGTCTTTAAATAAACTTTGTGTGCCTGACGTCTGCTACAACTGCAGTTGCTTTAGGGTGTGTAATATTTGGTAGCGGTGGTTGCGGAATGCGGTACCCTTACATTCTAAGAGAAGTTTTCATTCGGGGGTGGTAGTGCATTTTAACATTACTGACCTACACAGGATGCATCATTGACTAACCTGGATCACCAAACGTAGCGTTTCAGTGGGCAGGTTTTTCCTTTTCAAATGTCAATTATCTAAATAAGACAGATTTATTTTTGTAAAATTGCAGTAATAATACTAAAGGAAAAATTTTTCATACCAAATCAAATTTGTTGTAAATTCGGAAATAAAATATCCGAACTTCAGCAGAAAAAAATAAAATGTCAAAGAAATGTGAGAGCGGAAGTGAAAAGAGTTTTTGTCTTCTCATGAAACGCAAAAGGTGAGCTGTGCCCTGGTTTTTTTAGAACCGTCTGGTTTCATTAGTAATTGGGAACAGAGGAAGCCATCGTGTGGAGAGATTACTTTATAGTGTGTGTGAGACAGTGTTGGTAACAGAGCGAAGTACATAGTCTGTTGCTCCATAAATAGAAATCAGTTACATATTTCCAAGCTGGAAATGTATCTACTAAATTAACCCTTCTGAATAAAAGACATTAAACTTAGTTTTGAAATATTTTATCGAGATAAAGGATATAGAAATCATCTAATCGGTTTCGTCGAAGAGCGGGCGGTTGGAGGTCGTAAAACCAGAGCTGATATTTCAGTTCTCGTTCGTTGTTTATAATTTGAAAATTTAGAATATATTTAATGAAAATGTTTGAAAACTTTGTGACTCCAGGAAGGAGCAGTGTGTGTGCCTTTCAGTGACGTCGCTAGACTTCGAAATCTGTGTAGGAAATGGTTGGGAGGGTTTTAATTTTGCTTGGGCAAGGTTGAGTACAACTTAATTAACAAACTACTGAAAGAAAGAATTTTTAATGTTTTATACTCACCTTTTGCGTTTCATGAGAAGAAAACTGATTTCCACACACTACCTCCACCATCCACATTCCACATCATATTCATTAAGTTTGGAACTCTCTCGAATATTTTGCACTTTTTGAAATACAAAATAATATAACGTTTAGGTCTCTTTTTTTTGTAAAAGTTATATCCAGCTATTTAAAAAAAATAGGTAAATTCTGACATAACAAACATGACAAATTGACACCAACAGTAGTTTCATGCACTGATTGAAAGAACACTCACTATCAGTATAGCTATATGTAATGAGCTCCCTCCTTGAATTCCTATCCATCCTCTACCCTCATCGCCGGCCATAATAACATTAGAAAAGGCTTAAAACTAAGATTTGGAAGAGCGAATAACAATTTGAATTTTCAAAACTCAACGGATGCAAGCTTGATAACTTTTCTACGGAGAAGTAAACAACGCTCCTTATGGAGGAAAATACGCAGGACTATGTAAAGGAAGCCATGATACTCCTTCAGTGGAGTATATAAAAAAAAAGATTCCAGGTGGGACCGAAAAAATGGAAGTTTTTGAAATCATCCAGAACGAAATAAATGTTAATGAAAAATATGGAAAAGAATTAAAGCATATTATAATGCAAATTGATGGATTTTGATTGAATTAGAAGGCTACTTTTCTAATGCATATCGCATTTCAAGCCAGAACATAAAAACATGAAACACTTTTGGTGATGCCAAGGCCACCTTGGCATCCCTCTAAATTCGCTCATGAAGGAATTTTGTATTATTATACCAATACTAAATTACGTTATGTAATATCTGGTCAAAGGCAGACAAGGATCAGCAGAAATAGAACAAAATTTCTGTTACAATCAGGTTGTTTGTAGAGGGCAATTTCTTTTCCGTTCTGTACTTTCATAGTAGTTGTGTTATGAGTCCTCGATGTGTGTCAATATGAATTAACAATAAAGTAGTTTGAATTAATCTTATTAATAAAAGTGACTTGTTTGACGTTTTTAGAAACCAATGTTTATTCACAACTGAGATAGCGCAGAGTACGGTAAAAAATGAATCAGTTTGTCAGAATCTGTGAGACAGTACTGTGTCTACTTAATTAGATATTTCCAAGCCGTTAAGTTCTTCCGCAATCATCAGTTTCTGCGTTTCCCTATTGGAACCTAAAGTTATTGTAAGTACCAAGGCGAGTGATTGCTTAGTATTTTCGCATTAGATTAAGTTTCTCGCACTGTGGTTAGATTTCATTAGTGTCCAAAATTGCGGAAACGTTTAGGAACATTTGTAGCTCTAAGGTTTGATGGCTCATAAGATCTGTCCCTTTTAGAATAACACAATCAAATTATACACCGTTAGAAAGATAACACTGCTCAAGAAAAAAAAACTTTTTTTTATGTTTCTTTAATGAAAGTAGTTAAACTTTACAAATTTCGGGTCGAAAAAAAACGAATCTGATAATAGTTTTTTTTATGAGCTCTACTTTCGGAGATACACAACTTATTCATCTATATATAATTATAGCGAAAAGCAAATTTCAACAGCAATATATACTACTACAATGTAAATGAACGTTATTTTCATTCAATCAATCGTAAATTACACAAAATTCAATAAACCAAACGACAAAAACATAGAGGAATTGAAATTACTACATGAAATACAGACATAGGAGCCTTCATGTGAGGGCGCCTTCTCTTTGCATGTCACCTGTAATCCTGTCCTGGGGCATATCTTGTCAAAGTCCAACAGTAGTCTGCAAGCATTGAACAGTTCCACCGACCCTGATATCTTCATTCCATTGTTGAAATGTACTGGTGGAACAGATTACCATGCTCACCACTCACTGCACTGCCGTTTTCTGGGAAGAAATCTAGATGACACTGCAGAAAGTGCATTTTGAGAGACATGTTGCAGACTAAGCGATGATACTTGTCTAGAAGGTTGTTTACAAGCTCAACATAATTTATAGCTCTTTCGATAACCAAGAAGCCATGCACAACACTTTTAATTCTTCCCAAGCTGGTTGCTCATTGCCCTGGAGGATTAGCACGAAGTTTTCATCCCCAAGAAGTTCACGAATTTGAGGACCAATGAAGATTCCTTCCTTCACTTTAGCCTCACTCAGCCGTAGAAATTTGTCATTAAGGTACTTGAAAGCCTCCCCATCCTTGTTCATCCCCTTTACAAAGTTCTTCATAAGGCCGAGTTCGATGTGTAAATGTGGCAGAAGAATTTTGCTTCGATCAACTAGAGGACTGTGCTGGACATTCTTTTCCCCGGGTCGCTTAGTTTACCTTGGAGACAACACCTGCAAAGAAACTCTGCGGAGGGTGCTCAAATGTTCACAAAACCCGAAAAGAAGCCCTTCGAAGGGTGCTCAAAGTGCCGGTAAGGGCTTACGTAAACACTTGACTCGCTACATTTGAGAAAAGAACGGGAATAAAAATGGAAAACTGCTTCAGTGTTTAGGGTCAACATGGATTACAATATCACAAAAATAACATTTAATTTCCCCTCAAATTACGAATATAGAATTCTGCATTATAGAAAGAGGGAAGTTTGCTTCGAAATTCAATATACTAACAAAAGATTCACATAATCAAGATATGTTTCCAGTAAGTTTAGAAACTAACATTCAGGCCCGCAGTATATTATCCCAAAGAAGTATTACTTTTATCTTGAAAAAGTTCGTATTATTCTTTTTTTAGGGAATTTATTGGTTTTATTAAGGAATGAAGGAGGTTTTTAAGTCAAATTTTCGGGGAGTACTCCTATTCTTCCTTACTATACTTCCAGCTGCGACCCACTGTCCGTTAATTATTTTTTTATGTCTACAAATCGGTCGAGAGATGGCCGAACGTTCGAAAAAGACCTTTGATATTCTTTTTATTTTTTTGAAGTTTAAGTGTTTGTTTACAACCAAATTGTTGAATATTTGCAAATACCATTAGTAAGCCACAGAATAAAATTAATTTTGCTACATCACCGCATCTATTCAGATTTGAAAGAAATCGGAACATCTGGTTTCCCTATATTTGAGCCCCAGCCCACCATCTGCATAAAGTAGCAGTCAGTTAGTTGCTCTATTTAAATCTAGATTAAAGTACTACCTTGTTCGGTAGCACTGCTCAGTTGTAAAGGAAATGATAATTATATAGCACAAAGTAATAACATTTTACATTTTAAAATCAAACAAATAAACCCTCAGTCAACAGCAGCGCCATTGGTAGTGCTATCGCTATGATCTTTGATGTTTCGCCCAGCCGGGAGAAAAATGAAAATACGTCCAGCATATTCAGCCTGTCTGCTGACATCATTACCTTGTTTGGTAGCAATACTCGGTACTAAAGAAAATGAAAATTATATAGTAAAAAGAAATATCATTTTGTATTTTAAAACCAACCAAATATACCCTCAGTCAACATTAGCACTATTTGCAGTGCTCTCGCTGTAATCTTTGATTTTTATGATTGACCTGAATAGTAGTAAGAAAGATGAGTTACGTCATGGATTTTCAGCCAATCAGCTAACTTCTTAGGATCTCAGAAGACTTTCTTTGCAAGTTTTGTGAACCGCACTTTCATAATTTACAAAATCCGAATTAATACTACCTAGAAAGGAAGCGTCAACCGTAGCCTTTTTGATTTCCGAAACATAAGTTGGAAATAGTTTCACATTAATCATGCTAGCTCCGAATTAAAAAAAAACGTATGGCATTTATTTCGTCGTTCATAAGAAAATGAACTTCCAAATTAAATAGTCATTAAGGCGTCTACTATAGCGAAATCCTAAAAAAAAAAAGGTTTCCCATAAGATTTGCAGTAAACTACTTCGCTTTTTATCAAGTTCTATGTAAACAAAACGGAACGATACCTCGAAATCGGGAAATATTTGAAAAAGTAGTACCTCTCGTAAGTGGTTCGTGGGATTTCCAAATATGGTGCAAAAGTATTATAAGCCTACCCGACTGAAATAATGCATGGAAAAACTTTCACCCAATGAAAAGTGCAAACTTTTTTTGTCCTGGGTATTATTTTTACTGAAAGCAAATTCTATCTTTTCGTCAAAATGAAGTTGCTACGGTTGATGCTTTAAACTTTTTTTTCATTTTTTTCAGAAAAATAAGATTGTCGAAGATATTAGTTTTTTTTCCTATTTGCAAAGAACTATAAGACGATTTGAAGGAAATGATGAATTGGGAAAATTCACACAAAAATGAAAAGTTGCTTCTTTATGATTCTGTTTCGTACTATAATGTATAAATGCTGTATATGCAATATTACGTATTATTACTTTCAGTATGGACTTATTAGTGTAAAGGTAGTGATAAAACTAAGAAATGGCCATAATGCAAACTAATCTCTATGTTGTTTCAAAGTAATTAGTTGGATTTCAGTACTTTGGCTGAAAAATTAAATAAGTAAATTAAAAGAGAATAAGGTGGCTGTCATTCAGTAGGGTCAGTTCATGACCTGAATGTGACATGTGATGATATTCGGTGATGATAACTCGTGAGTTTTACTTCACCAGCGGCTTGAGGTGGCAACGGCCTCTTGTCGCTGTATTCTGATGTCACTCTGAATGACCAATATTTTTGATAAAAAAAGAGTATAAGCCGCACTAGTGTCGGAGCCAGGCGTACTTTCCAATGATCTAAAACATAGGAGTAGTCCCGTGTCACGCCTCATGGAATACCGATTGCTAATGGTTTGGTCGGTAGCATGAAACAACATGAAGTTCAGTACCCTAGTGTCTGTCGCAGTGTTGCTCTTCTACTGATTTGGACGCCTGTCAACTGATAGATTTTCGTAATCTACTGAATTTTCTCTGTTTCATGATCACCTACACACACAGAGACGTCTAAGAATATCAGCATTATTTCGGTGCTCACCATTTACTGATTTAATGGACAAAAGTCACCTAAGAATTGGTCTGGAGAGAAAAGCTGACGAAGACTAAACTTATTGAACACCTGTAACCAATCTATTTTAATTCGTACTGGTTGGTTGCTGCGAAACATTTTTTTATTCCAGAGAAGTAATTTGTCTAATATACAACGATTTCCCTAGTTTTGTTGAAACGCAGAGTATCCGGAAAATAGCTGGTGTAAAATATATGTGTTAATAGTACTTTCTTACTACATCAATTATATCACGTAATTTGGGAAAATCTGGGTGTTGTTAAATAAGTGTAAGTATGTATATAACTCTTCTTTAGGAAAGCAAGTGGGACAGATCTAGCTTTGTCTACTCGGGACGGCGAAACTAGCATATTTCCCCCTCATAAGAAAAAATATATTGGTGCAATAATTCTTTTGTTATTATATTAATTGGCTAGGAGGCGGAGATTCGATCTGAGAGAGTAAATAATTGTAAATAAATAAATTAGGCGAATAATTCTTGAAAATATTTAATGAACACGTAATGCTAATGTCTATGGATTAATTAATATATGAATTTTTGTGTCTCTGCACCGATAATACATGGTGTTTAAAAAAGAATGACCCGATTTCAAAGTAGTTTATTTAATATGGCAAATGTGGGATAGTTACAAGACAAAGCGCCAAGTTTGAAGGAAAGTCCAAAATTTTACTGACCACAATTACAAATGCTCAATGTGATCTCCACCTGACGCACGGACAATAAGAAGCCGATTGCTGAATTCATTCCAAACGCGTCGGAGGGTGTCTTCAGTCAAAGGATTTACCGCGGCCGTGATTCTCGTTCGGAGCTCATCGAAGTCAGCGCGTAAAGGGGCAACATAAACACGGTCTTTTACGTATCACCATAAAAAAAGTCACATGGTGTGATGTCTGGAGATCTCGGAGGCCAAGCGTATAGTGCCAAGTCATGGGATATCCTGCGCCCAATCCAACGCTGAGGCAATGTGTCGTTTAGAAACCGACGAACTTGGAGGTTCAAATGTCGTGGTGCGCCGTCCTGCTGCAAAATGTAATCCTCAGAGTTGTCCTGCAGCTGCGGAAGTAGCCAGTCCTTCAGCATTGCAAGATAGGAGTTGTCCGTAACCGTGTTGTCCGCAAAAAATGAAGGCCCATAAACCTTTCTAACAGAAACCGCGCAAAAAACATTAAGTTTTGGTGAATCACGTTCATGTTGGGGAGTTTCATGTGGATTCTCCAGTCCCCATATGCGAACATTTTGGAGCGAAACTTTCCATCTTACATGAAAGGTTGCTTCATCGCTAAAAATCAACTTTTGTACGACGATGTCGTCCTCCAGGTTCTCTAACAGAGTTGCACACAAATCTTTTCGTTCTGTTTTGTCACCTCCACGAAGAGCTTGCACCAGTTGCAATCTGTACGGCTTCAACAGCAAACGTTGTCGTAAAACACGCTAAACAATTACATGAGGGATGGAAAGTTAAACAATTACATGAGGGTCGACGAGTAGACTTCCGTGGGCTTCGCTAAAACGCCTCGTGAATTCGTTGCACATTCGTCTCTGAGGTGGTTGGTCGTCCAGGACTCTTTCAATTACATAAACACCCTGTTTCTTCTAATTGTCGGTACCAACGACGAATATTTTTGCCCACTGTTGGAGCACAGCCGTAACACCGTTTAAACGCACGCTGCACCTAAATCACAGACTTGATCTTCCTAAATTCGAGCACACAAAACGCCTTCTGTTGCCTCGACACCATCTTCTCACTCACTAAGCGTAGCGGCTGTTTGGTCGCTCGTGCGGCCGTCTAGCGGTAGTCATAACAAACTCTGGGGCACGCCCATAGACATGATACGAGTCGCATTCGTCGGTGGTTCGTGGTTGGCGAGATATCCACTTTTCAAATCGCGACATTCTTTATGAAACACTCTGTATATATAGAGAGATAGATATGTATGAGTGAAATACTTACGAGATACGGACGGAAAAATGTAACTCTTACTTAAACTTTATTTGAGTGATTCCTGTTTTACTTACAGTGAGTGAAATAGATGAACGAAATTTACTTAGTGTTCCGTAAGCCACATATACAAGTTTTAAGCATTGAGGTATGCTGCAGAAGACAATGAAGAAGACGATGTAGCCGAAATTTCGGAACCTATGCTTTCTTTCAACTCGGCATTTAATGGTTTGAAACTTGTGGAAAACATTTTCCGTAGTCATGCTTCCAAGAAACAATATCTGCAAAGCGCTCCAATTATTGAAAGAGCTTTGCTCGAGCTAAGCACTAAAAATAGGAAAACAAACAGAAATTATTGATTTTTTCGAAGCCAACATTCCATAATGTAAGTACGTACGCGGTTGTACTTTGTTTTGTGGTTCTTACACAAATAAGTTTACAATACATACAATGCACTTTTATTGTATTACTAGTGTACATTGCGCTTCTAATTTTTGTACACATTATGTATGCTGTATGCATGTAAATTTTGTTTCACCTTGACCTTGGTTTTACGTTTTCCTGCAAAGTACTTTTACGCTGGTTCCCTGAAAAGCGTAAAATTAGGGTTTCATGTAGAAGGGAAATATTCCTAGCAAGAGCGGCAAGCAAACGGGATTTACATTTACCAAACAAACGAGCACTGATGCTACGCTCTATTCCATTGCCTAATACGAATTAGGAAATGGATTGCGATTCGAACGCACTATTCCAGATGTTCAGCCTTTCAAATAGCGTTTCGCTAGAACTACAATTTTCAAATTATGCATAGAAAACTGAAGCCAATTTAAAAGATATATCAGAAATAATTGACATAAAATACTGCAAATATTATTTCATCTGACACAAAACAAGTCTACGTGTAATTTCAGAGCGGTAGGTTTTTAAGAAAAAATGATTGAAAGGCAACCCTTGTAAAAATAAAAAAAATTATGTAAGAAAAAGAAGAGTCGTTGCGGTACATTCACTTAAACAAGTACTTAAAATACACGTGACGGACTGACGCCTGCAGAAGTAGTATCCGAAACACTCCCCTTGCGGTACACGAGAGCACATATTCTAGGACCCTTTCGATTTTCTTCTAGATCAAACATAATTATTTAAACTGCAACATATGTTTCTGGACTTTGACTGAGAATCTTACACGGCACGGCCCAAAATGAATGGCCAAGGACATTAATAAAGCTGATGTAAATTTTCTATGATATGCAAATCTTTGAAGAATAGACAAATACTGGATTTACAAATTGATTTTCAAAATACTTTGCGTGACGTGAATCAGCTTGTTGACGCAGAATGTGAACATGAAGCTTGGGGAACATGCAGAATAATCTTCCTTTCGGAAATGACTGACAACCATATCACGCGGATTAGGCTGAACAATAGAGCATCTATGACAAATGTACGTTGGAAGCCGAAAGGGTTCAAGTGTCACTCAGGAGCATTGAGTAATAGTACTTGTACTTTATAAACGTAGTTGCCATGCTAGGAGCTGTTCCACTTGTCTTTAAAGCAGACTCTCTTTGTTGTTGTTACTGCTGTTATTAAGGCAAAGGTTTTGGTTTGCCGAAGTATTGAGTTTTTTTACAAAAGTAAAAAAGGTGGCTTTTTAAGTGAAATCCCTATTTGCAATTAATGTAGGCATTTCTTTCGAATTTCAAAACGAGAGAACATTAAACTAAAGTAAATTTCAAATTTTACTGAACCTAGAGCTACCTAGGGTTATAAATTCATATAAATTAGTTTTAAAATATTTTACCAGAGATTTTTGCAAAATATAGTTTAATCAATTTGTGAAATATTTCATAATTACCTGCTCAGCACCGTTTCAGAAAAGTATTAAACTGCTGAATTTATTTTTCTTTATATACTATATATTAACCTATTAACAAACCTATACAGCGAAAGAAAATGTTTCTACTACCCTGACCATTTTTTTGTATTTATACTGAAAAGCTATTTGCGAACCGGAACTGAAGTTCATAAAATGAGATTAACATATAGCCTACCATACTAAATATACGGATGTTCTATTGCTATTCAATGTAAACACACCGGACGAAAAACAGTAACTCCTAACAGAAATGACAGTAGGAAGTTACTGGATGCACAGAGGGCGCTGTGATAGCATTTTTGGGAGATAAATACCACTGACGCATTTTACAAGATTATTTATGTCTCGTGCAGTGGTGAAACGCAAGGTGTGCGTTGAATTTGTTCTGCAGTATGGTTCTTAAGACAGGCGCTACTAAATGGCAAAAATGTGCCATCGTGATTGGCACTGCCCACGGACACAAAGAATGAAGTAGCTCAATTTCTTGGTGTGCCGAAGCATACCGTCCATCGGGTTTACACACACTGCTGTAGATCACTGTCAATGGAAAATAGGTTACGTATCTGTGGCCGGAAAACGATTCTTACCAACAGGGATAGCCACCACGTTTCACGTGTAGTAAGTGCAAATAAGTTTTAAAACAGGCATCAGTTTCTCCGAACAGTGAATGAAAGTCCACTCCAAGCAATTTCCGAAAGGACATGGCGACAAGAACTGGATGTAATGTACATCTGAAGTAGAGTACCACGGCAGAGGCCTATTTTAAAAGCAAGTGAAAAAATCGCAAGTTGTCGATGAGCTCAGAGGCACCGAAACTTTATTGTTGAGGATTGGAAATGAGCAATTTCGTCTGAGGAGTCTTTTTTGTTTGTGCTCCAATGATGAGAGGCAAGGAGTACATCGCAGGCCCAGTGAAGCCCTTAATACTGATTGTGCCGAAGGTGCTGTTCAAGATATTAGGGGTTCTGTAATTTTTGGGGGATATTTTGCGTACCACATAATGAACCCTCCCGTTGCCGTGACGATGAATTTAGACCAGGGTGTGTACCTCCTCATTCTGAATGACGAAGTGTTGTCATTTGACCTACATCTGCAGGAGTACCATTACATAGCCACTCCTCTCTACCAAGATTACGATTGTCGTGTGCACAAGGCTAAAAATGTGTATGAGTGGTACGACGAACAATCTGCAACACTTTAATACATTGACTGGCCGGCCAAATCCCCAGATATATATCCTATTGTAAATCTACTAGATCATTTGGAACAGAAGTGGAAACACTGGAACAGACACCCACGTTCCCTGACGGAACCTCGGGACCAATTGACGTACGAGCGGCTGCAAATTAATGTTCAACACATCCACAAACTCATGGAGTCTCTACCACACCGAGTCCATGCTATTATCAAAGCAAGATACGCCGTCACCCCTTATTAAGTAAGTTCTGACCAAGATGACTAATTTTGTGTGCGGTGTGCTTTTTACAAATGGCTTAGATGGGAAATTAGAAAACCTTATTTTGGGAGAATAGACTGAGCAATTATCTTTGATTTCGATTTTTTACACTCTCGTGTGCCGAACGTTGTTTTTTTTTTCCTTTCAAGGTTTAAAACACACGCTCAGACCAATTGAAATTCACCAGAAACTGCGTGATGTGATTAAAGAAATTCAGTTGCAGTTTTTGGATGGTACGCTTTTTTCCTGGATGGCAATGTGCCACTACTGCGCAGTTTGTGTTCCACATGTCAAAATAAGTTTTTACTAGGCGGATGACGGTCTGGATATTTCTCTCTGTACATTTGGGCTGCTGAACGACAATTTCGTTTACACTCTCCGTAAATCAGTAGCATATCTTCATATTCATCATTGGAGAACACCACCGTACCTTATGGCCTCCGCAGGTTAAAGAAACTAAAGAAAACAAACTGACCTGAAGAACTTGGTCGACAACGCTGTGCAATAATTACGGAATACCACTGAACTACACTACTGTCTACAACACGATTACAGCAGGAAAAGCCAGCATTCATTAAGAGTACTGGAACACCGTTCATACGTCGTCTGGCATCTCACTTCAGGAAACGTAGTCTCATACGATATTTGCATAATCCCTCGCACTGCGACATGTATTCAGTTGGTTTAGGTGTGGCCGAACAAGGAACGTATGACCTCACACCTCTTGGTACGTAGCTTCGTACAAAATCTGCATAATCCCGTGAACACTAACATGGCGATATTACCTATGACGACATCGAAAGCAGCTGTTTTTTGGTAGATATCTTTTACACCCCAAATTCATTTTCGCGATGTTTTTCGTCCACTTCTACCATACACCCCTCCCCCTCCAACACGGGAAAACAGTTAATTGCATAAACTGTTGTGTCTACTGTTCGGTATTTCATGTGGTTTTTTTACATCGCATAACACACTCCAATGGAATCGGCCAACGGCACAAGTGCATTTATTCGCGGAATGTCGTACATTCACCCTCGATGAGCCGTAATCTGTTTCAATGAGTATAATGATTACACTTATGGCGCAGCATGCGTTACCACCACAATGGTATTTTGCGATATTCTGCGTAGTTTTCTGGAGGACCTACATTAAGTGAATCGGAAAATCCATGTTTTCAGCCAGATGGTGCGCCGCCTCGTCCTTATGACTCGATATGAGGAAAGGGGAGATATCCTATAGCACGTTTGTTTCACGCCCCCATTCATCTACATTTGCAACGAACAGTTTCCTTTCTGGGTTATTTCTGGGGTTTTGGAGACATGGAACATCACATTTCGCACCCCCGCCATTTCGCGCGCTTTCGGTGAAATTCAATTGTGTTTTCGCTAATGATCTGTTCATAAGCATGACTTTCAAATGAGCAGTCTTTGGACAAACGTTGTACATTGACTAAATTTTTTATCGCAGCTTTTCGTTTTCATTTTCCTCCCATTCCCTCAAACCCCATGGAAGTGGGTCAACTATTGCATTCCTTGGTAGCTCACCTTCACTAATTTACATTGCTTTTTGTCTCACCTCAATAGCTTCGTCCGATCACGAGATATTCCACTGTGTGCAATGAATCGTGGGAAACCCTGTACATTTGGACTTTCTTCTTGTGTTCGATCGCTTTCGGTGGGATTACATAAACTCCATGTCTGTCCTGCATCTGGATAGGATCACTGTCATTTTTGACTAAAGACCAGATGTTGTGGGTCTTTATCCCAAAGTTCGTACTTTAAGGTCTACATATGTTTATCAAAACATTAGTTATTGAAGGGACGTTGGTTACAGATCCCACAAAATTTTAACTTGATCTGTAATTTCTGGTAAACGCACTAGACGTTTACTTCTGCATTTGTTAGATTACTTTGTTTACTAATGGTTGGGAGTAGCCGAAGGCAGCAGCAGAATCTTTTATTTTTGACTATTTCACTGTTGTATAAATCTGATGTCGAAGAATGCAATTTTGCCCGGTTTAACAATTAAGAAACGAAGACAATTTTTGACTTCGGGGATGTGTTGAGGATGCCGGCATCATAGAAGTAGTAGAAGAAGGCTTTCGGTATATAGATGTAATGACAATGTGTTTGATGGGCTCGCGTTTTAATTATCTAATTCTTTGGTGAACATTATAGTGGGATATTTTGAAGCCAGAGATTCTGTAAAATCATGCAGGGCATCGTAAAAGGTGGGCAAAAATAACCAAAATGTCGTCAACGTAACGCAAATATAATAGTGGTTTAATATGGAAGGTTGACAGAACGTAATTCTCCAGGTGCTGCATTAACACCTCAGCGAGCACATGAGAGAGAAGAGACTCGATAAAGGCTCCCTCGAGTTGGCGATAGATTGATCCATTAAAACGAAAGTACGATCAATTGTACACCAAGCCTAGAGCGCTAAGTACGCTTGTGCTTCAGATTCACTATACGCTCCCTCAGCTTGTAATTTTGTGACAATTAAATCATGAACAGGGGTACGAACAATTCCTGTGCAGGAGACCTCACGCTACAAGTTGGCAAAAGCCATAAAATCATTTGGTTCTGAACAATGACGTAATGATGTTACATGCCAAATATTAGAAGAACAGAAACATCTGCGGCCTCTCCGTAAGAATTCAACTGTCTGGTTCAGAAAAAGGGTCACATATTATTGTGCTAAACACATTAGATTATCTTGATAAGATGCAGCAGGCAATTCAAAATATTCCTCACTCTTCATGTACTCGAGACCGATACATGCTACTGCAACCTTACTCAGGAACCTCGAGTCACTTGATTCCCTTCCTGATAGCATATCTAAGAGTTTACACCCCCCATCTGGCCCAAGTGTACCAGAACTCTTTGGGAAATTTAAGCTGCACAAAGAAGGTAACCTCCTCCGACCTCTTGTGTCTGCTTACGTTTCCCCCACGAAACCCTTTTAAACGAGCCTCAGCCTCAATGGCTTCCCAACTTACTGCTAACTCTAACTACTCCGTTCCCATTTCACTCCAGGCCTTGGCACGGATTCGATCCATCCAATCAGTTTCCGCCTCTTTCATGATGCTTCCCTTAGATGTGATTTCATTATATCCAAGTGTTACCATCCCCACTGTTCATGATTCCATTGTCACAAAATTGCAAGCTCATCGAGCGTATACTGATTCTGAAGCACAAGTTATACTTAGCGCTCTACGCTTGGTGTACAATTGATCGTATTTTCGTTTTAATGGGTCAATCTATCGACAGCTCGAGGGAGCCCTTATGGGGTCTCCCTCTCTCCTGTGCTCGCCGAGGTGTTAATACAGCACCTGGAGAAGAAAGTTATGTGAACCTTAAATATTAAACCACTATTATATTTGCGTTACGTTCACGACATTTTGAGTTTTTTGGCCCACCCCTTTCGATGACCAGCATAATTTTACAGAATCTCTGGCTTCAAAATATCCTACTATAAAGCTCACCATGGAATTCGAGACTGACTTTACCCTCCCTTTCCTGGATATTTTATTAAAACGCGACCCTATCAACCATAATGTCATTATATGTGTATACCGAAAGTCTTCTGCTACACCTGATGAAGAATCCGAGGCGCATTCGAAAGTTCTTGTGTAGTTTTATTTTTTACGTAAAGTTTGTAACCATGGCGCTTTTACATTAAAGTGTTTTTACGTTGTAATATCCTGTTGAGACCACAGTAGTTCACCCAATCTACAACGCAAGCACGAAACACTTAATGAGTTCGAAAAATATGTAATTCAGCAGAGCGTTTCTCATATTTCAAAAATTCAAAATAATTATACATTCCCTCTCATTTCTACCACTGAAACTTAACAAGCAGCTAGAAATGTAATTAATGAAAAGAAAATTGTATAACGGTAAATACTTATCCGTACAGGGAGCGTAACAGAGTCAGTTCTGCATTTATTTCACTCCCACTGAAAATGAAAATAGCTCAGTTACTTTATATTTTTAGCGAATCTCTGTGTGAGATCTTTTGAAACCTACTAGAGATTTCGGTGTCTTCCAGTGTTTATAGTATTTATACGAAGCATTTGAATTAGGTTATTTTGAGTGAGATAGATATTTGATATATTTTTCAATGAACTGAACGTTTGGCAACGACAAATTTCGATGTTCATTAGTTTCAGACTAAGTCTATTTGGAAATAACGTTACAAGCAGAAAAAATGAGGTCCCCCTCTGTTATATAGAAGTTAAACTCATTTTCTTGAGCGATATCGTGAAATTTTGAATTATGCAGAATGATATTTGTCAGGTATAAATATGTCGTTCCGAAATTTATTCTTATTTTATATTAATATATATTTAATCCATATGGATTTGGTGCTTTAATACATCTGTTAAATACGTAGATACTATACCAGAGATAATTGTGAAACTCAATTTTAGAACGGTTCATTATTAGTAAAATCGAACTCATTATAAAAAAGTCTAATTCATTTTTGTAGATAATTATTAGGTATACATCTTTAGGGGCGCCTTTAAGTAGGCATCCGGTAAATTTTATCTTTTGTTACGAATTATTGTCACATAGATTTGCACATAAATCATTGGAACGTAGATATTGTATAACCATTAGTTAACTAATCTCAATTACTCCCATAGGTGTGTATCTTGCTTTTACAGTATGAGATTCATGTCCAGCTAGAGTGTAAAACTTCTACCATGTAATCCATCACCATGAAGAAGCCAAAACGCCATGTTTCATTTTGGCTATCTTTCAAGTGTTTTTTTAGAAGAATGTCTCCAACTGTATGTTAGAATCAGACACATTTCTTATGTGCTTCACCGTTGATAACACAGAAATTATGCTATTGATTTTGTTTAAATAGGAAACAATCTAGGAAAGTCAATTCTTTACGTTGAAATATAATGTGCATAAGTATACGAGATTTTTAACATTTAGCTATAACTTGCTTACGTACAGTTTCAACGGAAGCAAGACTAATTCTAAAACACATCATTTGGACAATGGCTGCCTTTTGGGAATGGAAAAGCAGAACACACTTATTTTCAATTTTTCGATTTAGTAACACTGTTCTTCACATTTATGTTTGTTTATATACAGAAAAATATTACTAGTCATTTCATTTTACCCGCAATCTGCTCTTTAAAAGCATAAAGCATTTCTATCTTTGCATACTATAGGGTGATTCATAAAGAAGTATACAGTTTCAACGCACTATAAAACAAGAACAATGTATAATAGTTTATGTTACCTGTAACAGAATTGTAGGGGAAAGTTTCAAGTTTTTTTAGAAACCGTCAGAGATGTCTTATGAGTGCACTCTTAGTCACACGGCACACATCGATGCGGTAATCCATTTCCACACAAACGCCAGGTAAGATATCTGAATCAAGTGCAGTGATAGCGGCTGTGATACGCTGTTTCAGCTCCGCTAGATCAACAGGAGTGAAGGGACCAATACCTCGTCCTTTACGTACCCCCACAGGAAGAAGTCGCAAAGTTTTAAGTCAGGACATCTGGGTGGCCATTTGGTCAGTGGTATGTTGTAGTCCACGTCTCGTCCAATCCATCGGTGAGGAAGATGTTCATCGAGATAAAATCGCACGTGACACGCACGCTATCGCCTACGTCACTTCCCTGAGCTTTGCCTTAGTAGCGGGACACAAACTTTATGAGTACATCTCCTTAACGGTTCGCAGTTGTGGTCCGTGTCTTCAACTGCTACTGTCTTACAGCATATGGAAACTGTATAATTCTTTATGAATCACACTGTATTACGTGAAATTAAATTTAAAAAGTGTGTTTTATTATGTAATGCGTTTTTATTAATATGTATTATTAGTTATGCTGAAATTATGAAAACAAAGAAATTCGAAAATTTAGGAAAATTCTTCTAACGGAGCTGAAGATATTTTTAGCGTGTAAAATACAAAAAATTTAGCTAAGCGCGTTGATATTGATTGTCACGTCATTTGTGCCCCTCTACTCCAACTCAAATTCGAGAAGAGATCAGATAAATGTTCAAAAAACAGTGCAGATTATAATATTATTCAGAGTACGTTTATCCCAAACAAACAACACCTTTACCCACTTGTTCCTTTATGTGGCCAATATCTCTGAACCAAAGGGTGCCCAATCATTTCTGCTTTCCCAAACAGAAATATTCACATTTTAGTTAACTCAAAGAGATTAGGTTCAGAAAAAAATTACATAAAAATAAAGTAACGGAGTCAGCCAGAGTTCCGATGAAAATGTATTTATTCCCTTTCCCACAGATAATTTCTGCGATTTGGCCAGGCATTTTTGGTTTTTCGGAAAAATTTGTTTGCCTAGTCGAATTGCAAAAATACTTTCTTTGGCTTTCGCGCAAAGTATTGTAAAGAAAAATATACAATGCAAAAAAGAGTATGACAATTAAATACCTATAAAATTACCTCATGAAAAGTATTTTATCGGGACTTTCGCCCACTTAGGAAACTTTTGGATGGAATGGATGATTTAAAGATAAGCTTTAGAGTGTATCGTTTTTGATCTTTTGAAAATATAGAAATGTAAGCAACATGTTTTTTTGCCTGAAATCATTCTTCATCACAGAAAGCGAGATTTCTCCTGGGCAAAAATTAATAACATGCTGTCGATCGATGGTCGACTCAATTTACAGTACTCCTACTCTATTAAGAAGTGACATGTAGAGGAAAACACTAGAGTCTAGCCGGGGGCTTAATTTTCACTCTAACCAGCCGCTAGTATCATCAATTAAGAATATTGCCGCAAGTTTGGTAATCACGCGATCCAGCATTTGGCGCGAATTTCTGAAATATGGGTGGAGCTACAGATTCACGCCAATTGATGAGGTCCTCTCAAATACCACAATGTGATTTATGCAATGGCAATATTTCCTGTATCAAACGATGTCTCGCGTATCTTCCGAATACGCGGTTGTTATTTTGATAAATCATCTGTTAAAAGCAAATTTCTGGTCATTTTAAGTCATTTAAAATTTTCTAAGATGTTCTCCACCAGCCTAATTGCGCTCCAGTTCCTTAAATTTTCATGAATTGTGTTTCTAAGGAAACACTCCTCACTTCAGCAACAGCACGATTCAATTTATTCCTTGAGTTTACTCAATTTCTCACTCAACGCAATTACCCATTTAATGCAATTTTGTCATGTTCAGTTGAGTGTAATACCTGAACAAATAGAAATTAAAAATAAATATTCCTCAGAAATGCATTGGAAATATTTTTTGTTATTCTGCAATAAATTCGAATTGCTTTGAATAACCTAGAGAAATGTTCAATTCAGAGTATTTGATAGAAATCATACGCTATCAACAAGTTTTCTGAAACCTTGCGATTGGTGGATGTGGATAGTTTTTTCCGTTACGTGCTCATTTGCGCACCCAAGCTAAAATCTGCTTTAATTAGTCATCTGCGCCAATAATTTCGCTAAATGTGTCCTCCATGTCAGTCTGTATTGGATGAGCTTAACTTGAATTAGTTCAACATGTTATTGAAAGTAGGTTTCTCGTTAGGCCCATATTATATGCAGTGTGGAAGTTTACAGGTTTGTCTCTTGAGCTGCTGAGAAATGATTTTCAAAAAGGTTTATGACTTCGGAAATGAATGTGTTTAGGAGAATATTGTCAAAACAGTTTCTAAACAGGATTTTTAGAGAAAGGAGAAGATTTCCAGTCAAATTTTTGCATTGATGGGAAGAATATTGCTCCTGTCTCCAGAAATATTCTAATTTCCTAAGAAGTACTATTGTTGATATTTAAACAATGTTCATGAATATCACTTGTTTATCCCCACAACAGTTAAAAATTCAGCTGCTTACGGCACTAAATATCTGTAATCAAAACGCTTATCGAAAAGGCTTATTAAAAAATGTTCAAAAATTCAGGCAGCGCAGTGAAGGATTCTCATATTTCTGAATAAACGTCTCAGAAATACTCTGTTATATTGATTTTTATTTAAATTCCAGGCATAATTTCTATCCGATTTTTCAAATTCCTTGACATTGGAGGTGGAAATTTAAAACGATGATTAAAGAGGTTGCATCCTGGAAATTTGAGCGAATTAAAAAAGTATTAATACCGTGTGTGTAAAAGAAAGTAGACTAGAATTCGGTTACGAAAAGAAACAAAAATATTTACAAACCTTTATTTAGTATCTAAATTTTATGTATGAAGAAGATGTCTGTAACTCCTTTCATGTTTGAAATTCTCGTGCAAATATTTGGAAACCTGCCTCCTGACTTGTGCAATTTATAAACCTGCTTGCTAACATTGTCTTGGATTATCTTTAGTCACTTCTAATATACTAATTTGTATGAAATATAAACTCAGATTATCTCAAATTGCTTGTACTTTCTTTCAGAGAAATCAACTATATTCAGCATTTTAAACATATTCAGTTAGGTCTGCAGCGCATTATTTGCACAAAATATATTTGTAACATTTAAAGCAAATCGTGCTTGTCATGTTATATACTACTATTTATTAAAAATGTAGCAAACAAAAGACAACGTGTTTAATCGGATTGAAACCCACAGGGTTGTAAGTCATGTACGAAGGTGAACATTGGTAGGACATCCAACATAATAACCCTTATTTATAGACACGCCTCGTAGCTGTACGGAGCTGATATAAAAAGCACGACTTCCATGGTAAGTTTCCGTAATAGTTTGTTACAGAAAATTGGAACGGTAACTCAGTGGTAGTAACTGAGCATGCCCAACCTCAAAAGGCGGGACCCGAGCGTACAGCTGACGCACGTCGAGAGTTTTAGCACAACACCAGAAGTCTATATCACATCATAGGTTTGCCTGACCTCTCTGGCTGATGCCTTTTTATAACGCGAGCTCCCATCGCTTGCGTGTGTTGATTTTACTTACCTTGAACTTAAACACAGACATCAACGATTATAATGTGGAAATGAATTCAGAGACTTGCATGATGAAAGACAGCGCAATGTAATATCTGAAGAGTCGCACTTGAACCTGTTGACACACGGTGGACGTATCCTTGTACGGTGACGCCATGGTGTAAGCGTGCTGGAGGCATGCATTATGCAACGTCTTATTGGAGCGACACCACGCCCTCTGGTGTGGGCTGCTGTTGGGTTACACTCTGGTGTCCGCCTCACACACATTACAGGAAGCATGTCTAGTCAACTGTGCATTGCGGTAGTTGTGGAATCTAAAGTGCTGCCATATCTGCATACTGTTCCTGGTGCGATCTTCCAAAAGGACAGTTACCAACACACATGGCGCTAAAGGTCTTTCAGCTTCTGGAAGCAGGACAAGTGTCCCGTTTTTTCAACCAGGACATTAACCTAAAATTCATAAGGTAACCAAAGAGAAATTTGGGTATGAATTGAGACAGAATGGGATGTACTTCAGCAAAGAGACATCCAGAACTTTCTTCAGCCGATGGCTCTCCGTGCGCGTGCTTTATGATTGCAAGTTGTGGTTGTACAAATTACTTAGTACTGTGTGTTCCATATAACTTACAGTTATATACTTCAGATCAATTACGTATTGCGACAGATTTAATGCAACCATCGGATCCTACTATAACATATTATGTCTATCGTGGTATTTCACTTTCAATAGACCTCCCTGTATTTCTCCTTGGCTTCTTTCTTTTTTTAAACAGAAGTCATCGCTCTTTCCACGTTTATAAGTGAGTCACCGAAAAATGATCATCAGTCGCCACTGGGAAACGAACCCATGGTCTTCCAGTTACGCGCCGGACATGCTACCACTGCACCACAGCGGCCTCGAATTCTGCAGACTCACTACGACTAACTTCCAAACCACATGGCAGGTTGCTTCTTGGAGCCCCGCACAATGCTGGGGATACAATAAAAATTGAGAGCAGCAACTGAACAAATAACTAGGAGGCGAATGACTAATAAATACCCACAATTGACGTGAACTAGGAACATCAAAAAGGAGTCATCGATCTTTCCACATTTATAAGAGACTCACGGAAAAATTCTCATTAGTCGGCACCGGGAAGCAAACATAGGGTCTTCCGGTTACGCGCCGGACATGCTGCTACTGCACCACAGCGGCCTCGAATTCTGCAGACTCACATAAGACTAACTTACAAACCACATGTCAGGTTACTTTTTGGAGCACCGCACAATGCTGGGGATACACCAAAGATTGAGAGCAGCAACTTAACAAATAACTGGGTGGCGAATGACTAATAAATACCCACAATTGACGTGAACTAGGAACATCAAAAAGGAGTCATCGATCTTTCCACGTTTATAAGGGACTCACGGAAAAATTCTCATTAGTCGGCACCGGGAAGCAAACATAGGGTCTTTCAGTTACGCGCCGGACATGCTGCCACTGCACCACAGCGGCCTCGAATTCTGCAGACTCACATAAGACTAACTTACAAACCACATGGCAGGTTACTTTTTGGAGCACCGCACAATGCTGGGGATACACCAAAGATTGAGAGCAGCAACTTAACAAATAACTGGGAGGCGAATGACTAATAAATACCCACAATTGACGTGAACTAGGAACACCAAAAGGAGTCATCGCTCTTTCCACGTTTATAACTGAGTCACGGAAAAATTCTCATCAGCCGCCACCGGGAAACGAACAGAGGGTCTTCCAGTTACACACCGCTGGCGGCCGATAAGAATTTTTCTGTGACTCACATGTAAACGTGGAAAGAGCGATGTCCCTAGTCCATTTCAATTGTGGGTTATATCTTTTTTTTTATTTATGGAAAAATCGTTATTTCCACAGAAAGGAATTCTGACTTTATTGCAATTCAATTTAATGTTTCTCAAATATGTAATGAAACCAAAATGTTTATGACATATGTAACCTTTTAAATTTCATAAATGAAAAATCATAAAAGGGTAAACTTATCAATAGCGTGAAAAAATTTATTGAGTTATGTGTTCTGAAGGAATTATTAATAGTTGATCTCACAGCAGATTTCAATTGTAATAAAATGGTTTGCAGTTTAATATTTTGAAAGATAGCTATATAAAAGTGTTTGTAATGTTTAGAATTAATGTTCTCTTAAAGATGCTTCTAACACTTCGTCTTTAAAAGGCTTCAATTCAAAATAATCGGTACTGTCATTATCCTTCTCATCATTAATTTCATAAGATCGTGAAGTGTTGGAAAGATCGTAAATCGCGTGGTCTATGACCTAATTTTTCTGTAGTTAAAGAATGATATTTAGTTTTAGCCGTAGAAAGCAGTATAACTAATACATAATTTATTTAGCATTTACTTCGCAGATTTCCATGAGTACTGCTTTGGATGAGGTCATATCTGTGTTTAAAGAAAGGCATTACTCCAGTTCAGCTTGAGTTTATTCGAGTTTAAAAACATTTTACACTTGGTCAAAGAATGTGTGAAAATATATGAGGTATCCTTCTGATTTCTGTAAAACCGGCTGTGTTCATGTTTTCCTTAACTGAGTGACATAAGAGCAAAAGGAAGCACTTATGTAAAGTCTTAATTGGTTGTTTAACGACAGCAAATAGGCTAATACAATGGCCTGTCCCTAATATAGTGGTACTGCTAATAAGGAAGAAAAATCCAAATCCGGAACAGATATACGCCACCCAGATCTTATCCAGGATTCGAACACTCACGCATCTAGGACGAATTTCTTAAACAGAGGGATTTCTACTTCTCGTACAACGGGACCGTTGAATTACATATTTAAAATTTCCTTGTGTGATTCAATATGTCAAGAAAAATCGAAAGTGCAATCTGATATTCTGAGACACTAAAATCTACAACTTGTTTAACTTGATTCTGTACACATGGAATCGCAAAAGCGCCAGTTTCCAGAAATTATGTTGGTGAAAGAAAACTTAGTTTCGATCTTCTCACGACACATGAAAACTAATCTCTGGGATTTGTTGCCATAAATCTGACTTGACATGGAGGAGACTGGCACAAGACAGACCGTTGTGGAGGAAACTTGGGGAGACCTTCGTCCAGCAGTGGATTGATAATGGTTGACAATGATGATGATGATATGAAACTGTTGATGGCCCGGGGAGACATTTCGAGATCCAAACTATCATGATATTCCCCATTTTTTCTTAATTAAATGGTACGGGCCATTTCGTCGTGTCTAGCACAAAACGAACACAATACAATGTCGGAAACTCTTATCTATATTATCAAATGACTTCCATTAAACTAAAACTATTGGTCTGTGTGAGCGTATTTTGGTATTACGTCAGTCAAATCATATGGCATGCGCCATCATTAGAAATGTGCTATTTCTCGTATTTCCAAGACACTGACGTGGGTAAATGTTTTTGTGTATAGCAGCAATTTGCGGCGCTTTTGCACATTTCCCACTTAGTTCTTAAGTTTTCCACATCAGTGTAATAATAATGTGTCAAAGGTCGACTCACACATTTTTTTGTTTACACTCAGGCCATTGGGTTCGTCTTGTGCTCAGCACACCTGTGCATTAATAAACGGGATTTTTTTTCAAGCAGAAATGCTTTAAAATATTCAATAATTTATATGGAACAATTACTTTTAGAACAATTTTTTTCAAATCATTACTTTGAAATATGAAAGTACACTGCTGGCCACCCAAAATGCAACACCAAGAAAGAAGCATGCGTCGCCCGCAAAGGGACATGCAAACGATTAGCATTGCAGGGCATATGCAAATCATATGCGAACGGCACGCCACCGAGAAGCACTATAAAAAGGGTGCACAGAAGGCGTGGTGTAAGCAGTAGAAGTGTGTTTCGCTGCCGGACCTGTGCGTGGAAAGCACCTTGATGCCTCGTCGCAGAATACGGCAGTCATTCCAGCACGCTTCGGAGTTCGACAGAGGACCAATAGTGGCTTATCGCGACAGTGGTTTATCGTACCGAGACATCCAGCCACAGTGAGCCGAGTATGGTTTCGGTGGTTGCAGGAGGGACAGACGGAACGACATGAGCGATTACCGCAGCCACGGCACACCACCGAACGAAAGGACTGGCATGTTGTGCGGCGGGCATTAAAGGCTAGCACCGCCACATCACGAACGTTAGCGAAGGAATTAGGTTGTGTTGCGCAACAACCTGTGTCGAAAGGTGCGCTTCGACGTCTCTGTAGGAGCGGGGACTTGACACACGGCGCCCTTTGCTCAGATTACTATTGACGTTACAACACAGGCGAGTGCGGCGGCAGTGGGCCGTTGAACGCCGCACCTGGACTACGGAATGGCACGACATTGTCTTCTTTGACGAATCTCGCTTCTGCCTGCAACATCACGGTGGTCGTATCCGCGTCTGGCGTCACCGTGGCGAGAGACTGTATGACGCCTGCATTATGCATTGCCATACAGGTCCGTCACCTGGCGTTATGATTTCGGTCACAATTGGATAGGACACCAGCACCCCTCTGGTACGCATCGCCGGCACACTCAACAGCGACAGCTAGATCTCCGATGTTATGGAGCCTGTAGTCTTCATTTAACTGCAGGACCTGCCAGCGGCCAAGTTTCCACAGGACAATGCGCGCCCGCACGTGGCACTCATCCTGCAACAATTCTTCACGGCCCACCAGGGATCACTGCTGCCGTGGGACGCCTGTTCTCCCGATATGTCGCCCATCGAACACGTCTGGTCGCTGATCGGCAACCGAGTGGCCCAGCAAGCACCACCCGCGGCTGCGCCTGATGAACTGTGGCAAAGTGTGGAAGCAGCCTTGATCGACATACCCCAGGACCACATCCAAAGCCTCTTTCGTTCGATGCCGCGGCGTGTAGTGGCCGATATTGCCAGTCATGGGGGCCGGACGAACTATTGATGTCTGCGTGTTCCGCAAGTCGCACGGGCCTGTAAGCTCAATCGTTTCATCTTTGTATCTGTTGTTATGTGTCCAGTAAATCTGGCTTTGCCATCACGTGTTCTTCTTGGTGTTGCATTTTGGGATGCCAGCAGTATAGATGACCCATGTCCTCCCCCTCCCCTTTCGTATTTAAGTAGATCGGTTTTGGAAATATGAAAAATGATTCCTGAAATTCTTGTAAAAAATTATCCGAAGTTAATAATCTTGGAATCTTTAACTGAACTAAAGTAGTTTCTTGGAACTTCAATTGTTAGTTCTAAAGCTAAGAAAATTCTTTTTAAAGGACTGCCTCCCTTTCTTTAAAAAGGATAAGAAAAAAAAATGTTAGAATTTTTTTATTCGAATTTTAAATTAAATAATATTAGAAATACAGCAGTCATTCCGAGTTTTAATTTCACTGGTTGTACCCACGATAAAAATCGTATATCATTTTCTATGAACCAAAATAACTCGCATTTTTACGCTTCCTAGATACCAATCATATTGCCTTATGCAACAATTACTTTGATTTTAAATTCGCACCATTAAATTATATACTCGGATATTGTTTCCTTTCTAAGAAAGTGAGTTCGCAATGTGCAGATATAGATACCCATTTTCGTAGAAATCAGCCACGTTATCACAACGTACCTAATATAGGCCCTGGTTTAATGAATTTCACCTACGTAGTAAAATTTAAACTAGTGATAGAGCTATATGCTTTTTATATTCTTTTTTCTTTTGGCACTACAGATCATAAAATAAAGAATACAAGGCATTACTGATTGTCAAAAATAAGGGAAACTGGATTTACTACGTGAAAAAAATACTCTTTTCTCCATGTTAGGTAAGTGATCCTCACTGCAGCATAAACTGATTTTTATCTTAAATTAGTTTTCCATACACAAGAGATTTAACATTTTTCCGTGAGATTAAATAAATATGGTTTGTAAATACACTGGGCAACCTTAGGAAGTGAAGAAAGCTGTTCCTTAACTTTTAGTTTGATATTGAAGAAATAAATTATAATTACAATTTTTACTTAATGTTATCTTATTTCGTAACTGCTCTTCAAATTGCGCCTTTAACTGTGCCAACAAGTACGACGAATGACGTGTTTCTGGCTTAAAAGGGTGTTTTCAATAAATTCCTTCGTCAGATTTACCAAATAACTTGTAGGATATGGAAGAAATATTTGAGGTGTAGAAAAAATTTTAAAATGAAAAAACAATATCCTGCTTACACTGCTCGTCCATTACGCCGCTATTATTTTCATTTACGATACTACACCGCTGTTATGGGTCTCCGATTTCTCATGGTGTGATCTGACAAACTTCCAATTTCTTCGAAACGTCGTCCTGTAGATTGTAGTTGGGCAGGAGAAACAGCACCTCGACTTCCGACACACTTTCCTGCGTTTTTTTTGTTTTTTTTTTTATTGTAGGTTTAACGACCACCGTGAGCAACTCAATGGACTATAAGCAGTCGCCCGTCCCTAGTTTAGGGTGGCTAGTTCCACGGAAGGGAGAGAGCCAAGTGCCGTAAGACAAACACAACATCCATGCCTCACCGGGATTCGAACCCGGACCATTTCCGTATGAATGATCAGAAGCCATCGCTTAGACCACTGCGCCACCGGAGCGGCCTTCCTGCGTTGAAACCTTTTTGAAGGTTTGCACTGTCTGTTCCTCGCTTACGTAAAACAACTTCAGTGGCAGTGCCTTATCCACCAAAGCCAGCAGAGCCAACCCGGTAGCGCAGTGGTCTAAGCGATGGACTCTGATCATTCGTCAAAACGGGGTCCGGCTTCGAATCCCGGTGTGGCATGGATGTTGTGTTTGTCTTACGGCACTGGCTCTCTCCATTTCCTGGAACCAGTGACCCTAAATTAAGGACGGGCGACTGCTTATAGCCCATTGAGTTGCTCACGGTGGTCGTTAAACATCCAATAAAAAAGCCAGCAGCATAGCAACAAGCCTTACAACTCTGTTCGCAACATCGACTAGGGATGCAAGCGTTCCTTATGAGCTTCAGTGCTATACGCTCCGTTTTACAGGTTTCTCAATCGCATATGTCTCACACATGAGAAATGCTGTACAGCGCCCTCTATCGTTGAAAATTTAGCTAAAATAATAACATTACCCCCAAAACTTCTCTTCCTTGCGTTTGCATTTTCGTGAAAACGTCACTCCAATATGCTAATTTTTCAGTTATTAATAAAATATTGAAATGCTTATCAATCTATGCGATACTGTCTATTTATATTTTCTTTATAATTTTCCCGAGAAGGTTTCTTTGACTAACGTGAAACCTTAATGTAACTTCAAAGTTGCTGTGTAGGTCCACGTGTTTTCCTCACGTACATGCAACAATTTGAAATATTGGTTTAGGTGTCCATTAGAAGCAGTTTTTCTTAGCAATAATTAATTACCTTTCAGAGAGTTCTACGCAGCAAAAATAAATATCTTTCCCGCTGTAACAAAAACCAAAAGTTAAAATACTTTTCAGTTTTGTATTTATAAAATTATATATATATATATTATACAACATGAATTCTATATTTTCAAAATTTTTCATAAATGTTTTTCAATTTCGCCTTTTATTAGGCTTATATTCCAAATTCGGTGTGGTAAGAATTCCATACTATTTATTAAAGGAGCAAATCTTGTACATTTGCATCTATGAAAATTTTATTTTGAAAACGGCTCTAAGGATTTTGATGAAAGTGGTTAAACTACCGTTTCCAGGTACTAGAAATCGGTTTAGCTTAGTCTCGACTTTGGAAAAGTTCGTTTAGTGAGTTAAATAACCACCCAGAGTTACCACGTTTTCAGTGTCATGGCGTTGGCACTTTGACTCTCAGTAAAATCGGATTTTCTACACCGCGCGACGTTGAAATAAAACTCCATAACCAATTGGATGAAACGCATGCAAATTATTTGTACGTGCCTATAGGTGGGTTATGTGAATGATTAAAGTTGCGAACCAAAACATGATCGGTGAGAGAGATACGAAGCAAAGGGCTAGGCGCAGCTATGTCTTATTTTTCTCACTTGCGTGTGTGGAGTACTTACATCGAAATGACATCTGTGACGAATACACTTTAGGAATCATTCTGACTGGGCGCCTTTATCCAGATTCATATCATCACAAAAACACATTTATCACAGAATTCATCACAGGGCTACGTGTCTTTGGTTGGTCACCGCGTCGCATCAATGCGAAAGCGCATTAAGTTGCAACAAGTGTACGTCCCATGTGTCGAGTGTTATTGGACGAGAGCAACCGACATCGCGTAGTAGATTGATGCATTTAGTCGAACCCGAGATCCCCTCTATCGCTTCATTTGACGGCAAACGTAACAGTCACACGACTCACATCGTCCTTCTTTTCACAACCAGTACAGATAACTGTGATCATCTCTGTATCTACAAAAACCGTGCACATTAGTTTGGAAGAATCAGGTGTTCGCTGTCGTCATTCATTAGAACTTCTATTCAGAGCAGAACATCGTCGCTCAAGGTTGCAGTTGTGCTGAACCAGAGATACCTGGCGGTTCGAGTGGAACACTATTGGACTTAGGCAGGCGTCGCCCCACAGAAAACCAACCTCCACGTCCTCGTCGTGGGGTGGTGGAAACAGGTGGATTAGGTGATGTGATTTACAGTAGCTCCTCATTTTGGAGCGTCCGAAACATGCTGGCTAACTGAGGCTCTGGTCTACCTAAACCAAGGTGTGAGGTATCGTGCTGAGGGGTGAATGATACTGAGGTAGTAAAATATCAGTATCGTTAACGATCCCTTTAGGGCACCAGGCGAAACCCTGTCAAAATTAGCCTTCCACCCGGGATAAGAGGATTACCGGGTGGTGACTTTTTATTTTCCTCCAGTTTCGTGGGACCAAATATGGAAACTATTTTGGACACAACAAACCCTGAGTTAGGGTCTGGCTTAGTCAGTACCCAACCTAAAAAAGCAGCATTTTCCCAGCCAAGGCCGGGATCTGTTGATCCTGCGGTGAGGCCCAGTTGCTCTGGGAACACCTATCAGGCTAAGGCGGAGAAGCTGTTCCGCAAAAGCAAAAGAGACATCTGGAGGCAGCAGGTAATACCGGGTTGCCAAAAGTGTCTGTGATTGCTAGCAAGGCTGGTGGCATCAAGGAAGGGTTGCGACTTAGCAAGACTGCTAAGCGCAACATCAGATGGAAGTTAGCAAGGCAGATGAAGGGTCAAACTGACAAGGAGTCGGGTTCAGTGGGACCCAGATCTGTAGATACTTCTCCACCGGTGGTGGACAAGAAAGGCAAATGGCAGAGATCTGTTCTCTCTACCCCTTCCCCAGATGTGAGGAAGCTGACCAACAGGAGTAGGGACGAGTCTCATCCCAGCACTTATGGTGAGGCTGTCTCCACTGTTGGGATAGCCATCGTGAAGGAAAACTTCCCGAACGAGTGGCTTGATGACAGTGAGGTTGATAATACTCAGGAGGAACGTTTGAGCCGGGTGGATGGTTCTCAAGTAGGAGAACCTCTACCACGCATCAAGAGCTTTTTCCTGAACTCTGGAGCTCTTGTTTACCTTTGTGAGAACGAGGGAACAGGGCAATGGCAAACATCAGCCTTTGAAATAAATGATAAGGTTTTGAGGGGCACTGGGCTCAAGGTGATGAGGGCCAATAATCTTCCAAAACCGATTAAGGTTGCCTTTAGGCCAAAGGATATTTGGACCAAGGATCCAAACGTCCTCTGCAGGAGGTTGTGTGCCTATAACAGCAGTTTGCACACAAACCACTGGAGGGTATTGGATCGGGTACAAGATCCTAAGGCCGTCAGGTGGATTTTCCAGGTAGACAGGGAATCGGCTAAAGCCATTGCTGAAGCCAGGTTCTCTGCCTACACTGGGGTTGATGAGGGTCAATCTAAAGTACTGCATGACCCTTAGGGCCCTAGCACGTCAAAGGAGGACACAGAAATGGACGAGCCTCATTCTGCAGTTGTGGAGCCAGAAACAGCTGCATTGTCTTCCCTGGCCATGGTCTGGAAGCCGGAAAGGACTCAGGTCCAGTTGTGGTTGGGGGGGGGGAGACTGAGGAGGTGGATGTGATGGGCCTGGGTGATATCCATGAAGCTGGCTTCCAGCACCCACCTGCTGGATTCCGACCCGGCTGATCCTTTTACTACTTAGTCTCCATGCCAATCTCACAATGGAGAACTGCATGAAATGTATCCAGATAAATATTCACCATAGTCGGTCTGCATCTGCTGCTTTGTGCTGCAGACTGGCTGCGGGGGATATTGATCTGGCTTTCATTCAAGAGCCATGGATTCATAATGGGAAGATCCTGGGCTTACAAGGAACAGGATTTGCCGTCTTCTATAATACATCAAGTAGGAGACCAAGGACCTTTATACTGGTGTGCAAAAGACATCATGCTATGCCACTTCCTGAGTTTACTACAGGTGATACAAGCCTGATTAAACTTCTTATGTCATTTGATAGTGGCCGAGAAGAGATGTTTGCCGTCTCTGCATACTTACCATTTGATGAACATGAACCACCTCCTTCTCAGGAGGTAAGAGACATTGTCTACTTCTGTGAGTGAGGTGGAAGACGCCTCATCGTCTGCTGTGATGCCAATGCTCACCATATCATATGGGGGAGCAGCGAATGCAACACACGAGGGGACAACTTTTTGGAATATTTGGTAAGTAATAAACTTTTTTCTTAATCGAGGCAATGAGCCCACTTTTATTGTTTCTAACAGAAGTGAAGACATTGACCTCACACTCTGTAGTGCTAACATGTTTGACCGCTTTATTAAATGGCATGTATCTAGTGAAACTTCATTGTCTGATCATAGATATATTTGCGTTTCAGTTGCCGATGTAAGACAACAGCTGGTGCAAGTCAGAAAACCCAGAAGGACCAATTGGATTGGCTTCAGGGAAGATCTGGCGGCACACATTGGAGGCATGGAATTTTACATGCGCTCGGTGTTAGATCTCGAGTTAGCCGTTGACCAGTTGCAACGGCCTATTCTCGAATCTAACCACCAAAATTGTTAGGCCAAGCTTACCAAGGCAAGTTTCTTGGTGGAATAAACATCTTAGCAGTCTTAGAGGCAAACCTAAAAGGCTTTTTAATAAAGCCAAACGTACTGGTGAGTGGACGGTATATAAGACTACCCTCACACAGTACAACAAAGCAATTAGAGAGGCAAAAAGAGCCTCTTGGAGAGATTTCTGTGGAAAGATTTCAGATACTCCCAGAACTGCCAGATTTATGAAAATCATGGCTAAGAACAATGCAAATTGCCTGAACACCATCAAATTGTTTAATGGGAGTTTCACGAAAACTGGTAAAGAAACACTAACAGAAATGCTTGGTGTACACTTTCCAGATTTAACAATAATTTACCCCACTGGCATACACACAGCTGTCCATGAGTACCGGCGTGCAAAGAAGGAGGACTGGAAGGTTGCCAGGGAGGTGATCAATTATTCTATGATTAAGTGGTCCATTAATTTTTTTGAACCATTTAAATAACCTTGCTGCGATGGAATTTTTCCCATCTTAATGCAGCAAGGACTGGAGATAATTACTCCACTCTTGTGCAAAATTTATCGGGCCTGCCTTGCTCTTGGTTATATACCAAGTGCTTGGAGTCAGGCAAGGGTAATATTTATTCCCAAGGCAGGTAAGTCAAATTACCAGGAGGCAAAGGCCTTTAGACCTATTAGTCTAACATCTTTCTTTCTCAAGGCTCTTGAGAGGGTGGTGGACAGGCATATTAGAGAGGTGTTTTACTTACTAAACCACTCTCAAATTTTCAGTTTGCCTATCAACAAGGCAAATCAACAGAAGTAGCTCTCCATGGCATTTATTATTGTCTGGATAAGGCACTGGAATTTAAGGAATTGGCACTAGCCACTTTCCTTGATATTGAAGGTGACTTTGTCAGGGTCTCTACGGAGACCATTGTGGGAGCTGTGGAAAGACATGGTGATGATAGAACCTGTTGTCAATGGATTAAGGCCATGCTTACAAGCAAAACGGTCGTGGCCTAACTTCTCAGGGAGCCTCTGTCGGTCTCCACCTGCCGGAGTTGACCTCAGGGAGGAGTTTTCTCTCCCCTGTTGTGATGCCTGGTGGTAGATGAACTGCTGGGGATCCTGGAGGTGTCTGGTTGCGACTGGTTTGGCTATGCAGATGACGTGGCCATAATAGTCAAGGGAAAATTCCCTAAAAGTCTCGAGCGTAATGCAAGGAACACTGGGACTTGTTGAGGATTGGTGCAAGAAGGTTGGCCTATCAGTAAACCCTGACAAATCCACCCTTGTGCCTTTCACTAGAAAGATGAATCTTGGAGACCTTGGAGATATTGCTCTCTTTGGTAACACAGTTCCTCTCAGTACACAGGTTAAGTACCTAGGAGTCATTTTGGACGAAGGTTTAACCTTGAAACAACACCTAGATTACTGTATTGCCAGAGCCAAGAAAGTGTTCAGGTCATGTAGAGGTGCTATTGGCAAATCCTGGGACCTCAACGCGAAGATCTTGCACTGGATATATACTATGGTCACTTATGGTTCAACGGTGTGGTGGCACAGAGTTAACCTCTGTACGGTGCAGGCTGAACTTAAGAAGTTACAAAAGCTGGCCTGCATAGGTATATCAGGAGTAATGAGAACTACTCCAACAGGAGCATTGGAGTTGCTTCTTGATATTCTGCCACTTCACCTTCATATTGAGGGTGAGGCTATTATGGGGTTATACAGATTATGCCGCAATGGCATGTAAAGACCATCATTGTGGGTTGGCCGCCATACCAAGCCTATTCAAGAGTATTTTTGTAAGGAGCCCATCTTTCAAATGGGAACCGACAATATGCTAGTAAAATATCATTTGGATAAAGCATTCAGTGTGAACTTTTCCAGTCGCAGTGAATGGGAAATGTCATTTTTTCCTGGGTGCAGCGATGAAACTGTTTGGTTTACTGATGGCTCCAGGACAAACCTAGGAGTTGGAGCAAGGGAATATTGCCTGTCCGGAGGTTATGGTTCATGCCAAAGCCTTCGAAGGCATGCTACAGTGTTCAAAGCTGAGGTGTATGCTCTTCTAGCATGCGCCGCAGAATGTCTGATCAAAGGGTATCACAATGTGCGTATCCAGATTTGTTCAGACAGTCAGGCAGCTTTACTGGCACTTTGTCAGTGGCGTATTTCATCCAAAATTGTTTGGAACTGCCTCCAGACCCTTACTTAACTTGCAAACCGGAACAAAGTGCAACTGTTCTGGGTTCTAGGACATAGGGGTATTGAAGGTAATGAGAAAGCTGACCTTCTTGCTAAAGAGGGGGCAGAGCAGGCTTTTTATGGTGCACAGCCTGCATTAGGGCTCGCCTCAGGTGTGGTCAGAGGACTAACTAAAAAGCTGCTGAGGACTAAGCAGCTTGACCTCTGGCATGCTACCAGGGGTCAAAGGCAGACAAACGAACTTAATCAAGGACCCTTGCCTCATAGAACTAAGGAACTCCTTAAACTGCCAAAAAAGGATATTGGACTGATTGTTGGTCTACTTGCAGGAAACTGTCGTCTTAACAGGCACCTTAATTCGATTGGGGTGAAAGAGGATCCACTTTGTAGATGATGCCATCTGGAAGAGGAGACATCCTTGCATTTTCTTTGTGACTGTGACTTGTGTGCAGAACTCAGGCTTGAACACTTTGGTACTCACAACTTGAGAACAAGTGATCTCTCTTTAGTACCAGTCAAGAGCATTCTTGCTTTTGCTCGTGCATCTGATCTCTTTCGAGATTAGGGCTGGGGATGCACAATAGACCTTAGGTCGCGGTGCTAGGTCAATTTAGTACCCCCCCCCCATTGGTACAACTACAAGTAACAAGTAACCCTCTAATTATCAGAAAATTTACGTAGACGGAAGGTTGCATGAATCTTTACCAAAGCAATTTCAAACAAGTTAGTAAAATCATGCAATGCATTGATTATAATACGCTTTCCAACATTACAGAAATCATTACTCAAGTTATCACTCAAGTTATGAGAATAATAGCTGTAGAATAAATCTCGGTCATTTGCCCTGACCTTTGATCCCATTTCGATGATATTCAACAGAACCGGCTTGGTATACCTCCGGAATAACATGATAAAATTTTGTCTCAATCGAAGCATTTTTAAGTAAGTTATGACGCATAATGGCCATGGAATAGATCCCGCTTCTGTGTCCTAACCTTTGACCATATTTCGCCCATTTTCAATAAGGTTTGTCGCCAGGTTGTCCCCTACCACATACTGAAATATCATTGAAATCGAACCTTTTTTACGTTAGTTATGGCGCATAACAGCAGTGGAATAGATCCCTCTCCTATAAACTGACCTTTGACCCCATTTTGTTTACTTTAAATGGGGTTCCTTCCCAAGTGATACCCTACCAGATACTAAAATTTCATCGAAATCCAACGGTTGTTACGCGAGTTATCGTGCTGACGTAATGAGGCAGATGGGAATCGCGAACATCTGCTAGCAAGATGTGACGTCATAAATCTTTAATAGGATCCACAAACAACGCGTGACGTAATGAGATAGATGGCATGACCGCGCGCCAACGTTCTCAAACGCGAGTTGTGCCGTCATAATATTTCTAAGCATTGGTAACATTAATGGAACAACGCCATCACTAAAAACGTAATAATTCGGGGTGGTTATTTAACCCACTAAACAAATTCTTCTAAAGTCGAGATCAAGCTAAATTGATTTCCAGTACCAAAAAACGGTATGTTAACGACTTTCATCAAAATTCTTAGAGCCGTTTTCAAAATAAAATGTACATACATACATACAAGAATTGATACTTTAATGTGGACGTCAAGTAACTTTGCTTCCTATACTTCCAATGGAAAAACTTTTGTACACATTTTGTTCACAATTAATGCGGTCCCAAGGATGAAAATTTGAATATCGATTAAAATATCTACATTTTATAACTTGCAATACTTAATATTTTCTAAAACATAACCATAATTATGCAATTCAACATTTGTTTGTCTACTGACGTCATAAAAATACAGGTCGCGCCATCTTTTTTCTGGACACCTAATGCGTTCACAAGGATGAAAATTAGAACATCGATTAAAATTTCTTCATTTCATAACTTGTAATACTTAATATTTTCTAAACCATAACCGTAATTATGCAATCCAACATTTTTTTGTCCACTGACGTCATCAAAGTACAGGTCGCGCCATCTTTTCTCTGTTTTCAACACCACCAAAGGAAAAGTTATTGATTTTTAATATAATTATGATTATGTTTTAGAAAATATTAAGTTTTCCATGTTATAATATGAAGTTATTTTAATCGATGTTCAAATTCTCATCCTTGGGAACACATTAATTGTGAAGGAAATGTGTACAGACGTTTTTCCATTGGAAGTATAGAAAGCAAAATTACTTGACGTCCAGCTTAATAATGTGGGATAAAGACAATAGAATGGATCGCAATCCTATGTCCTGACCTTTGACCACATTTCGTCCATTTTCAATAGGTTTCGTTCCCAGTGGTCCCCTACTACATACAGAAATTTCATCATAATCGAACCATTTTTACGCACATTATGGAGCATAAGGGCAATGGAATGCATTCCGATTTTATGCCCTGACCTTTGACCCTACTTCACCCATTTTGAACAGGGTTCGTCCCCAGGCGGTCTCCTACCATATAGTAAACTTTCATTGAAATCGAACCATATTTACGCACGTTATGACGCATAAGGGTCATGGAATGATCCCGCTCCTACGTCGTGACCTTTGACCCCATTTGTCCCATTTTCAATAGGGTTCGTCCCTAGGTTGTCTCCTACCCATAGTAAACTTTCATTGAAATCGAACCATATTTACGAAAGTTATGACTCATAAAGGTAATGGAATGATCCCGCTCCTACGTCGTGACCTTTGTCCCCATTTGTCCCATTTTTAATAGGGTTCGTCCCCGTTTAGTCCACTACCACATACTAAAATTTCATCGAAATCGACCCATTTTTACGCCAGTTATCGTGCGGACAGACGGACAAAACTGGAGCATACGCTTCTTCAACCTACGGTTGGAAAGCCTAAAAAATCATTCGTTGCTTCATTTACACATAGCTTAACAGCAAACTACTCTTGGATGTCAGCTTAGGAAATTCTCACTCTATCCCTTTCCTTAGTAGAACCAAGGACTCAGGAAAGCTATCGACCACACCTAAGCTCCATGCCAATTAAGTTGTTGAGATAAGTTACATAAAATTTTTAATTCTCGCCTAGATCCGCTTCAAATAGTAATATTCCCGTCATAACTTCCAAGTTAAATGTTAGGAATTACGAGTAAGCATTATTTTATTTAATGAGATTTCTTAACATTTACACTAAACTAAATGTTACAAATATCTGGACGGCATTATAATTCCCATTTTAGGAAAAATCCATTCCCTGCCCTGCCTGCAGTTTACAAACAAAGCCTAATCAAAGACTTCGTTTTCAGAAATATCTTCGAACACAGACATAAATTCAGTAGACTTTCGTGTGATTAAAGTAGTTAAAAAAATTTACAAACGAAATAATGCCTGACATTACCTAATTCGTTAATACTGTTTAAAAACTTTCTCTGGAAAAATATCTTCAAAGGATTTTAATTACTGAAGCACTAAAAAATGTTGAAATACAAAAGCAATGTTGGTTACCCATAGTGTAGGATAAATTAAAACTTAAATTCAAACAAAGCAATGAACAACTCAGCTTCGCATTATTCTTCGAATTATCATGAATTAGAATTTAGCTGTTTTCTAAGTAACAAGAGAAAATTGTTGGGTATTTTCGGAAAAATGTTCAGCTCCGCTTCATTCTTCTTTGGATGAGCTCCACTGATATATCAATTTGATATATCCGCTAGCATTTCTTTCAGTGTTAAGCTGTATTACCAGGGATATTTTAGAAACCTTTGATATATTAACATCCTCAGAGCAAATTTTAGCACCTCACCCTGAAATTTCCCTGAACGACTGTTTTAAGGATCTCAGTAGGAGTATAAAGATATTTTTTTCATCATTGCGACGTCTGACAAAAAACCCTTCTGCGTAGCATTTAATCTCAGCGTATGAAAAATATTTTCCTTTTTAGGAAAACATATTAATATATAAATTTCCAATTATTTATATGAGGCCGTGGTTAAAGATTGAGATAGTTTCCGCGATTTCTATGTTACGTTTAAGCGCGTGACGTCATAAGCTATCTCTACAGCAGTATTCTTAGTGCGTCCCAGCTGAAATATTGTTAACTGTTTTGAGTTTACAATTTTAAAGTTATTGTTTCGAATTGAGAGGACATTACAAAATTCTTAAAGTTATTTTTAAATTGTTTCCCAGTACTACACTCACTGATGAGGATTACCAGCTTAAGTTGCAACTGAATGCATCTACACAACAGCAGTTAATTCAAACAAATAATCTTTGAAATTGTTTTTTTTTCTTGCTCGAGAAATTAATGGATATTGTACAAATTTCGCCATTAGTTTTTTAGAAAATAAATGATCCAAGTATAAACGTTTTGAAGGCACAATGTAACTGAAACTTGGTATGTTTTATTCCACCAGGAGTAGGAAAAAAAGTTTCGTATTTTCAAATCTTTATCTTTTTCTCGAAATTTTACAATCCCTATAGTTTTCAGATGTCCCAGAATATTGGTAAAAAGTATAAGGACCTTTACGTTACTAAATATTCGGTGACAATGAAACTTTATGTACAGGGCAAAGGGCGTTAATTGAAACTCTTCGGGAATTAAGAAACATTGCTTCTTTTATATTTTGAACAGTTTCTCTCCTTTAGATTAGAGATGACTGTTCATTCTGTACAGCACGTCAGACCTATTTTAGCAGTGCGAGTGACATTTTCCTATGGTGACATAAAAAGCACGTTTTATGGTGTAGACATGTACGAAAGACTTCAGTAGTTACATATTTGAATGAATTTGTGCAAGCATTTCAAATGCAAACTTTTTCAATGATAAACTACGTATCTTTTCGATATGAGCGTTTTAGTTAATAATCCAATTCATCAAAATATCATCATCATCATCATCATCATTGTCAACCATTATCAATCCACTGCTGGACGAAGGTCTCCCCAAGTTTCCTCCACAACGGTCTGTCTTGTGCCAGTCTCCTCCATGTCACTCCCGCATATTTACGAATTTCATCCACCCATCTCCCATGTGGTCTTTTTCTGGGTCTTTTCCTGTCCCTTGGAATCCAATCTAAAATTTCGGCTGTCCATCTATGGTCTGTCCTTCTGGCAGTATGTCCAGCCCATTGCCATTTCAGGGATTTAACTCTGATCATGATGTCTTCCACTCTCGTCATTTTTCGGATCCACGAGTTCCTCTTCTTATCTCTCCTGGTTATACCAAGCATGCACCTCTCCATGCTTCTTTGAGTTGTCTGCAGCCTTTGTATGTCTCTTTTAGTTAAGGTCCACGTCTCTGCACCATACGTAAGCACTGGAAGGATGCATTGATCAAACACTTTTCTTTTAAGACATAATGGCATATTGCTCTTGAAAATTATGCTGTTTCTTCCAAAAGCTCTCCAGGCAAGTTTTGTACGCCGATTAATTTCTTCATCAATGTGACCCTCACTTGATATCTGCTGTCCAAGATAAACATATGTATCTGTTATCTCCAGTTTTTTCTCCATCAATCGATAAATCTTCATTTCTTGTAAAAGCATTGAACATCACTTTTGTCTTCTGAAAGTTCATTTTTAATCCCACTTCTTTACTCTTGTCAGCAAGTTCCTGGATCATACTCTGCAGCTCTGATGGGGTAGTTGCAAAAATGACTACGTCATCAGCAAAACGAAGGTGGGTTAGATAATCTCCATTAATCTTTATCCCTTTGTTTTCCCAGTTCAGTGATTGAAAGACATTTTCCAATGTGGCATTAAAGAGCTTCGGAGATATGGTGTCACCTTGTCTCACTCCCTTTCCAATTTTTATGTGTGTTGTATTTTCAAACAGCCGAATCTTTGCACTTGCATTTTCATAGATGTTATTAATAATATTAATGTATGCATCTTCAATACCGCAGGATTTCAGAGCCGTGGTAACTGCTGATGGTTTCACCGAATCAAAGGCTTTTTCATAATCGATAAAAGCCATGCACAATGGAAGTTCATATTCCCTCGCTCTTTCAATCAGTTCTCTCAGTACGTGGATATGATCTATTGTGCTGTAGCCACTCCTGAATCCAGCTTGTTCTCTCGGTTGAGCCATGTCCAGTGTTACCTTCAAGCGGTGTGAAAGAACTTTAGTGAAGATTTTATAAACCACTGATAGGAGGCTGATAGGTCTGTAGTTCCTGAGATCCTCAATGTCACCTTTTTTATGTAGCAGGATCATTGTAGCATTGTTCCAATCCTCAGGAATCTTCCCTTCATTAAGGCATCGAGTGAAAATTTGGGCGAGTACTGTTTCAATTTCTCCACTTGCTTCTTGTATGATGTCTATAGTAATTCCATCTTCTCCTGGAGCTTTCCCTCGCTTCATGTTCTTGATTGCATGAGCAACTTCTGCTGGGAGGACTGGAAGAACTCTGGTACCTTTCATGATGTCTGGAGTACATGTATCATCCCTTTCATATAATTTGGAGTAGAAATCATTCACTCTTGTCAAAATTTCGCCTCTATTTCTTGTTATAGAACCATCATCTTTTCTCAGAGCCATAATCTGTTTTCTTCCCTTACTGAGATGTCCCTTTGCTATCTTAAGGCTTTGGTTGTTTTCAATTGCTTTCCTCACTAGCTCACAGTTGAATTTCCTTACGTCTTCAGTGATACTTTTTCGTGTTGTCTTGCATAGCTCTATATATTCCACTTTGGAAGTCACATCTACTTTAGTTGTCCTCATCTCTCTTCTTTTTTGCATCAACATTTTGGTTTTTCCTGATAATTTGTTCACATGCAACTTGTTCTTAGACCCAGCTAATTTTGTTGCTGTTTCCATTAGAGCTTTGGTTACTTTTCTGTTAACTTCCGAAATATCCACTTCTTCCGATGTTAGGCCTTCTAAAGCAGAGAATCTGTTCTTCAGTTCCAACTTGAAAGTATTATGGTGTTTTTAAGGTTGGTTATGTCAATACATTTTGTTTGTCTTATGAGCTTGCCACGTTCCAGTTTAGTGTTGAGGTGCATCTTACATCTCACCAATCTATGGTCACTACCTGTGTTGAACTTGTTCAGCACACTGCAGTCTTCGATGACGAATTTTTTGTTACACATAATAAAATCAATTTCACTTGTCGTCCCAATTGGATGTCTCCATGTCCATTTCCTGTGTGGCTTTTTCTTGAAAAAGGAGTTCAAGATGAAAAATCCTTCTGCCTCTGCAAACTCAACGAGAGTATTTCCACGCTGGTTTCTGTTGCCGTGACCGAATTTACCTACTGAAGTTTCATTCTGTTGCCGTTGCCCTATTTTTGCATTGAAATCTCCCATAATTATCTTCAAGTGCTGCTTACCTTTATTATTTAGATGACGAATTTCCTCATAAAATTCTTCAATTTCTTCTTCAGGATGACTTGTGGTGGGTGCATAAGTTTGAATAATCTGAGCCTGGTATCTTCTCGATAGTTGGATAACGAGTCGTGCAGCTCTGTCAGAGGAACTTTCAACTTCTACCACTTTATCCTTCAGTTTCTTGTTTATTATAAATCCAACACCACTAGTTCTGCCAGTATCTGTCCCACGATAATAGAAGAGATGTCCACTTTTCAGTTCAATGAGATCTTCTCCTTTTCTCCTTACCTCACTTAGCCCGACGATGTCCCACTTGATCCTTTGTAGTTCCTCTTCCAATTCAAGAAGCCTTGAATCAGAAGATAGGGAGCGTCCGTTATAGGTAGCCAAGGTCAGCATCAAATGGCAGCCTAGTCCGGTCCTCCGGGGATTCTTAGCACCCTCTGCCTTCATGTCGCACTGGCCGCTGCCTTGGCCAGGTACATTCCAGCTGCCGGAGACTGAGGGCCAAGATTTAAGTTGTAGAGTCATTTTGGAGGTGTTTGGCCATAACTCACCACGCTGGCCAAGCGGGTTGGTGAGTGTGGGATAGCATTTCCTCTGATCCCGATGGTATAGTTATACCGCTATTGGCGGTCGTCAGAGCCCCTTTAGTGGGAACAGGATGCACCACGAGAAGGCGGGGTTGACATTTGTCAAGGAGAGGCTGTGATGTTACGCATCACCTGACCTTACATCCCCATCAAAATATAGACCTGTTTAAATTTCGAGAAGCCCGCTGTTATGGAAAATGTGGCGTAGGTGATTGAATGTCCTGATAAAAATATTTGAATTTGGTGTGAATGGATATTTCAAAAAATACTGGTTGAGATTGCTTACGTCATTTGGAGAAAATTACATTCTCTAGATGAGGCAACGGCTTTGGTAAAATCTGAGTGATGGACCAAAATGTGAAATAACGTTAAATATTTTGATCTTACAAAGTTGTGTAAGAAATGCCGGTGCAACTAATTGCTTGACAATATTCAGCTTTTTGAAACTGCGCAGATAATAACTGCATATTAAGCTAAGCTTTGTTTTGTAGGTATATTAATATTTAATTTACATTTGGTTCTTTCCTTCGAAATTAATTTTGAGTCAAATTGAAAGAATGTGTTTTTAACTTTACCCTAGCAAATGATTGTTAATTAAATTAAAATGATGTTTTCAATAAATAACCAAAAAAATAAATAATGTATTGTGATTTCTGTGTAGGACATCGCATAATAATATTCTGAGGAATAACTGATTATATAAGCCTTCCTTAGGATATGATGCCATGCATGCTAAAGAGTGGTTAAAGGTAAATTATAGAGGATTTGCCTCCACTAGTCCTTTGTGTTTATTGTTTGTGCTCGTACTCATTTTCCTATTCTGCAACGTATTGGTACAAGGGCACGGATGAATTACTTCATCGCACTAAAACGGACCGCAGATGTTTCCTATAAATTTAATAAGTAAGATCAGAATTTGTACGCGCCGCTTGATAAACGTCGCTGTGGTTCCTGTGTTATTGCTACAAATAAAAATTGCTGACGGGAAACTTAGGTGTCCCGAAATCTACAGTCGACAGGGTAGAAAAATGAAGGCTCAGCGAGTGAGACCATGGAAGATATCGGGGCATCAACCATTGGAGTTCTAATGAGGTATTTATCATGTTTTGATTAATAAAATGTTCCTCGAGTAAAACGATAAAAATACCTTTGGATGCTTTCCAATTGTCGATCGCAATCGACGAATATGTGTAAACGCGGTGATGTGAGTGAGTTTGCTCGTGGACGCATTGTCGGCGCAAGACAGGTGGGTCATTTTATCGTCCAAGTAGTATGAACGCTAGAGTTCCCGAAGGCAACCGTGTTTGACTGTATACCGCGAGTATACCATCGACGGACGAATCAGCGCGAAGATAACTTTTACAAGATGGCCGACCAGACGCCATTGACGACCTAGGTAAAAGTAAATTATCCATGCTCCTATAGACACACCACTTGCAAAAGCCTGCGCGAATCATATCCAGGTTAAATATCAGTGGCCCAAACAGAGTCACCGAGCGAAACGTACGTTGCTTGGTACATTCGTTGGGCAACAGGAGTCGACTCCCTACTCGTGCCACGGTTGATTGCTCGTCATCGGATGTTATTCCTCGCCACCTGCCGGGAATGTAAAAACTAGAGCTCTGCAGAGTGGCGCCACGTCGTGTGGTCTGATGAATCCCGTTGTCCTCTGTAACGAGCTTGAGAAGGGAAGAGGGCGTGTCAAAGACCCCGTCGTGCCACGTTTTGGTTTGTTCAGTGTGGTGGTGGCGGCTCTATCATAGTTTGGGAAGCCTTCTTATCGGACACATTAGTATGTCTGTAGAGGACTTTAACCGCTGCGCGCTAGAAGCATATGCTTGTTGATTACCTGCACGCTTTTATGTCTTCGCTCGTCTTAAAGCTCATGGCGTGTTTCAGCAGCAGAATTCGCCGACCCACCAAACTGCAACCACTCAGACATTGCTTGAGGAGCATTCATATGAGTCGGGAACAATGCAGTGGCCCCCAAGGTTCCAGATTTAAATTCCGTGGGAGCTCACTGAGATGCCCTAGAGCTGAAGATCATATCCGTGAATGCCGGACAAACGTTATCGATAAATCTGCAGCATTGCAGATATTGTGGTTGGCAATGCAATAGTTCAGGTAAACTTCAGACATCTGGCGAAATCAATGCCTCGGCGTGTACACAATGTTATAGAGGAGGACCAATGTGCCAATAGTTTGGTATTTAAAAGGTTGTGTCAATTAAGTGAATAAATGTATATATGATATGCTTACCTTTCTACCTGCTATTGGCTCTGCTGAAATAGCAAAAAAGTATTATGCTTGATTATTCCTCCACATACTGTCACAAATCTTGTATGAATTGCACTTCTCAGCGTGCGCTTAAAAGGCATCAGAGAGTTTCAGGAGTATTCATAACTAAATCAAGGTCAAACTAAATGAACTAACTGATTAAACTAATAAAGGTCAAACTGATATTTTGAAAACAAATACCTCTTTCAAGGTATTTTTTGTAGCATGTAATAGAACTCTCTATTTTACTGCAGTTCATTCTCTTTGCTTTTCTTTATAATTCTCGTGCAGTACATTTGATTCATATATATTAGTCTGTCTTTATAATCAGTTCAAACCAGATTGATTTCACGGCTTATGGAAAGATCTTGTATCTATATACACTTATGTATTTATTTAATCTTTCAGTTATATTCAATATGCCTTTGACTTGTCTTTTGTATTGTTCTTTGTTGTTTATGTCTTTTTTTCTTTTTAGTACTAGGGGCGGGAGGGCTATGTCAAGCATTACGGCCTTTTCCCTCCTCTTCCTGGTTGCTACATTTTTTGTAATTGATCATATTGTTTGTATTTTGAACTGTAATATGTGGCAACTGAAAAATGAATAAATGAAAAAATAAATGAAAAACAAATGACCTCCTGTTAGCATTCCACCAATTTGAAGCTCTTGATGCCTTTTAAGCGCGCGGTGAGAAGTGCGATTCATTCAAGAATGGTGAGTTTGACGCAATGTTGACACTTTTTTGTTTCTATTTAGTACTTTTCACATTTTTAACTTTTACCTATTTTTATTTTTACACTTTTTCACCTTTCTTACATTCACTTGTTCTATGGAAGGGATAGAGTGCGGCTCGTAAGACAAAGAATGTCACATCGTAATTCGAACCTGGACCCATCTCGAACGAATGAGAAGCTATTGCTTAAACCTCTGATTAATTCTTGACGTAAAGCATAAGCACCAAACTCTCCCACTTATCATAATTTCTATGTAATTTGGAAAAGATATCCTGTACTAACGCTTCAGTGAAACCACGTACTTTACGTTTTTTGCTGTTTCGTGCAACGTTTTTATGACGTCCTGGTAATTTTATATTTTCGCTGTATTATACATTTTTCCAAACACATGATTTCCCGCATCGAACATCGTTTAAAATTATTGGTGCCAAACCTCATTTTCCTTTAATTTCGTGTTTTTGTTGGTTTCGGTACATGTAAGGCTGCTGTAAATCTGTCCCCCCCCCCACCCTGCTGCCGCTTTCCTCATTATGATCCGACGCCCACGCTGCTTTAAATTGATTCTTCCTTCTTAGGATTTTTCGAAAGCACGCAACAATCAGTAGGGTGAGTGCTGCATTGCTCAGACTGCATGTATGTATATGTCTTATCTTAGGAACTTTGCTGTGGGGCTTCGGATAATGCCGTAGCTGACCGTGTTAAAAGGGATTCTACATATCGTGCAAGAAAGGAGTAAGTTTCTGAGTGCAATGTAGTTGGTTTTTCTATTTTAGCCCAGACGTTTTTGACGTCAGTGTGAAGACAAAGAGTTTGAAGCGCAAATGAATTTCCTTATCCGAAAAGCCAACTTTATACAAAAAGATAGCGAATTTTAGAGAACTAAAGTTGAATTAGCTACGTCTCATGAATTATGAGTTTCAACACTACAGAACTTTTAAAACAGCATCGATCGAAATCCTTTCGGAAGGATTAGATTATTGTGCTAATGTTTGAAATTTCGCCTTACGGTGAACTGGAAACAATTTTAACGACGTGGTTCAGGCGAGCTTGAGCGGTAAATAAGCCTCTAAATGGATCAATATAGAAGAAACAAGGCTTGGAAATCGATACTTGGGGCTTGGTATAAAGGAATTCACAGCTTCGAATAGATTGATAGAACGACTAAAGAAACGCCGCAATGTTATGTACGGAACATCTTGTGATCAGCCTGCAAGGGCTGATCCGATTACAATTGAAGAATGAAAGACGAAGACCTTACCCGCTTTAATCGCAAATTATGCCCCGAAGTACATTTTCGAAGCCATTGAGACTGGTCTTTTATTTTAATTTTCTGCCTGATAAAACATAATTGCGAAGGGAGATTCACGCCACGGCGTAACACTGTTAAAAACGCGATTGACGGTCATATTACGCTACAATGTCGACGGGAATTAAAAATTTACACCACTTTTGATTGTCAATTGTATGACACCTTGTTGTTTCCAAATGCGAAAAGTTTCCCTGCGATAAATGAGGTAAAAAGAAAAAGGCCTGGATGACGCAAATTACATTTAAAAATTTTTGGAACAATCTAGGTAAAAAAACGAGATAGCAAAATTGAAATACAATCTTTATTGACAAGTGTTCGGCCCATGCTGATTTGAAACTTCAGAATGTGGGCATGTAGTCTTTTCCTGGAAAAGGCACAAGCAAACTTCAGCAGTACGATTTGGGGTATATCCCTTCTTCAAACAATTTTTGGAGAAAATAATTGGGGAGAAAAGCACTGACTGAACTTGAATTCCGGAAACCTTGAATTTTCTTGGAAGTAGAAGATCAATGTATTGGATGCGATACATTTGGTATCTTGTCCATGGAATGGCATGACAAGCACTTTCATTCCACTTTTCCTTGGAAAAAGTGGATTTCCAACCTTACATGAAGCCCTTATTGATACATAGGATGATTCAAATGGGCTTGATGTTCCGATTGAGCAAGGGGATGATTATATAAAAGAAATCATCGATTTTTAAGAGCATGCGGAATGTGACGAAAATGTTTTAACTTCCTAGCTTCAAACAAACACCTTTAAAATAAATTGTTCACCGGAAGAAGATAATGATGACGATAATGTAGCCGAAAATTCGGAATATATGAATTATTTTAATGTGGCATTAAATGGATTAAAAGTTGTGAAAAGACTTTTTTTTTGGTCGCGACTCCCAAGAAAAACACTTGCGAGGCGTTTCAATTAATGAGAAAGCTTTGCTTAGGCTAAACATTACAATTAGAAAGCGAACGGAAATTATTGATTTTTTTCCAAATCAACATCCGATAATGTATGTACGTACGCAGATATACTGGATTTTCTTGGATTTTTCATAAATGTGTTCACATTGCCTACTATGCACCAGTGTAGGACTGATAACGTGCATTGCGTTTCCATTTATTATACACATTATGCAGCCATATAAATTCTGTTTTCCTTGACCTTGTCTTTACGTTTTCACGCATCGTACGACCTTTTATGCTGGTCCTCTGAAAAGCGTTAATTCACGTTGTTACTCTAGTTATTATTTAACAAAGTGGGTACATGGCAAAAATGGGAATTTAAACTATTGTTTTCTTATTTTTCTGCGATAATTTTAGATAACAACACAATTATTTTAAGAGCAACTTTGCCAAACAGATTCATAAAAAAAATTAAAATGTCCTAATTACCTTCCCTTAAAAGAATAGTGTAAAAAACAATGGTATCTGGGTTTTGAAGGAAAGCTTTTTTCTTCAACAAAAGAGAAAGTCTTGAGAAAGTATATCAACCTGTTTTCTTTGAGCGTCTTGATTTTTATGAATTTAAATAAGAATATGCATACAAAAAAACCTTAATCGTAAAACTTGTCTATTTATTTATTTCGTTTGGAAAATCACGCTTAAGAATGGGAATTCAAAGCAAAGAATCGAAAACAAACATCAGGCGAGGAGTTATTATTTTCTTTATTTGAGTGTGAATGGTTATCTACTGTCTAAAAGAATATTTTTTGAAATTAAAGGGAAACCGTCAATGCTGTAGTAGACTTGAATAAGAATGCAGGTCTGCTGTGAGTCTCCTGTCAATTCATAGCGATATTGGGCCGTGCATTTATGAGAATGATGATATACTAAACTCTTTTATTTTTTTTATTTTATAAACTTTCTGCTGTACAATATTATAGAAAAGTAGTATAATACTTAGCAAAAATACAATATGTACCATAATCAATAATTAATTTTAAAAATGAAGTAAACAAATTCATCACTAAAACTCACAAAACACAACAAATCACCAAAACTTTCACAATAATTACAAATTCTGCACAAAAACAAAAGACGTTCCATTGAAAATTAATACCAATTAAATAGATTAATTACCTCTTGTCAGCATGGATCCAATATGTGTTAAAAGTGATTAAATGTTCAGCAATGGGCCATGGGGAAAATCTGAAGTACTGCCTGACAAGCCCCTGATCTTCTCTAAAATGAAAACAATATTTGCCAGTCCTGTCAACGCAACGAAAGCAATTTTACAATGCATTTCATTTACTAATCAGCCGCCCCGGTGGCGCAGTGGTCTAAGCGATGGCCTCTGATCATTCGTCCGAACGGTGTCCGGGTTCGAATCCCGGTGAGGCATGGATGTTGTGTTTGCCTTACGGCACTGGCTCTTTCCCTTCCCTGGAACCAGTGACCCTAAATTAGGGACGGGCGACTGCTTATAGCCCATTGAGTTGCTCACGGTGGTCGTTAAACCTCCAACCAAAAAAAAAAAAAATTACTAATCATAAAACAATAAATTCCAATATTCAATTTTCCGTCAAAAAACTCCTCAGCACTCGCTTAAATATCGGAATACGTGCCTCTGATCTAATAATGAACGGTAATCCATTCCACTCAGGCAATCCCAACACATTGACATTATTAAAATTAAACCTGTACGAGCCCACGGAACAGAAAAACCCGACCCACCACAGGTATCATAGAAGTGAGTGGTGCGCCGTCATGCGGTCAAAGTGGAATATCTTCCTGAAAAAATACGTTCATGAACCATCAGCAAATATCCAGTTGTTCAATAGTTAACATCTGGAATGACGAAAAAGAACCTCCGAACCAGCCAAAAAACTGAGCATTTTTATATCTGTTCAGTTTAAAACATACCTTAAAACGACTGAAGCAGCTGTAATGTGTTAAATTTAAAGGGGTAAAGTTGTTTGTAACAAGGAAACCTGTTGAAAGGCTTGATATAAAGCTGCTGGCATTTGAAGCAAGCCATTAATAAATTATGTCTATATGAATTTATTTTTGTAAGAAATATACTGACCACAGATATTCAATTTCCTAATTCGAAAATATTAAATCCTTCACAGGAGGCGTGTTATTAAGTGCATTAGGTCATAGAATCAGGCTATAAAAATGTGCATGAATAACGAATTACAAAAATACTATATCAAAAAATATTTCTAATACAAAATATTTGATGAGTTTAGGGCTACACAAGGTTCTTAAATATATATTTATGTTGAGACATTTGCGATTCGAGCTGATATTGGCTGGCGAAATGACGTCACATAGGAATCAAAGAAGCGATTTGCTAGAGCCAACGTTCTTAAGGAAGCTAGGAATTTAAAGAAGAAATGCCATGGGAAATATTTTAAAATACCTGTAGTTTCAAACTTCAAAGATTAGCATATTTATCAGTGATCCATTATTTCCTGCTTTGGGAATTAATTGATTTTGAAAATAAGGTAAACTAACAACGTTTTAATAAAGAAATATAAGTTCACTGCTGTAAACAAACATATTTCTACACTACGTAGTTTGTAGGAAGTTATATTTACAAAAAATTAACAGCAGTGCGAATGTAAATTCTTAAAACTTGAATTTATTTAAAAGCTAGTTTTTTCATTATCAGCACATCAAGTAGTTCTGCTAACGAGAAAAACAAATATGAAGTAGAAAATATATTGATTATAATTCAACGCTGCATGTCTATAAAACAAATCTTATGATTCTTTAGAGAATACCACTCATTAACGCTCAAATTCACACAAAATTTCGCAGAAATGTTCGGAAGTAATCGACACGCTGATAATCGGAATATCGGTTCATTTAAATCTTCAGCATACGTTAACCAATAACGAGAGGTATGGAAAAAATATTTTTCGACTCGGCTTTCAATATTTGTTTTTGAAAATTGTTCTTAGTAACATATCATTCAGTTTGGCACAAATATTCGTCTTTTTATTTATTTTAATTGGTGGCACGGAATCAGTCATATTAAAAACTATCAAAAATTACATCATACAAAATTATATCACAGAATAGCAGAAATACTGTATATGACAACAAAAATAAAATCTTACCACAGAGCTACAAATACTTGGTGCAAAACACTGGGTCACGTTGACAAACACTGCCACTAGTGCACTTTTCTAAACTGGGCTTCTGCAGCATGCTGAGGATTGGCTTTCATGTTAAGCAATGTCAAAGGTATGAGAGTTCTTGTCTTCACATAAGGTCCGATTAATTCTAATGGAATATCAGGAAAGTTGTTACATATTTGATATCATACTTTCTTCGCAATATTTTTATCTTGTGCCAGAAAACTTTGCCCATGAAGTGTGGTAAATATCCGTTCAAATTAATTGATTTTGCTAAACCGCTCATAAAAACTCATAAGGTCTCCACCTCGTGAAAATTTTCCTATTCAGCACGAAGATGAAAAATCACCAGGGACAGTAGGTAATTGTTCAGTGGGAGAGACTACGGAATCATCATGTTCCTATCCACGATAAGAACTGTAGCCTGCAATATAGGGTGATTGTAAATTCCTTTAACAAAACAAGAGGAGTGATAGTACACATCAAGGCGAACAATATTTGCAATGGAACCTAGAGCCACATTCCACTCCTAGTGTCAGAACAGAGCACGGTCGTAAAACGTCCAGCAGACACACGGAGTTCCAACCAGTGAATGATAAGCACAAGATGCAAATCAGGTGCGCTGAACACGTGCGTAGACAATGAGGTGCAAACATTTAAAAACGCAGCGTAACCCGTTCAGCGTTATTACCGTGCGAACATCACATGGGAATTGCCGTATACGTGTGACCGGCGCAGGGTACCATGTGTTCCTGGAGAAAGTGTTTCCCAGTCTCTTGCAGGATGTTCCGCTCACCACACGGAGGGACATGTGGTTTATGCATGATGTGGCACCAACACACTTTGCCACCGAGGCCTGATACTTCCTAAATGCGACATATCCAGGCCATGGATTGGACGCGGTGGACTTGTGGCTTTGCCTCCACGCTCTCCGGACCATAATCCACTAGACATCTTCTTCCGGGGCACATGAAAACATTGGTGTACGAGACACCTGTGGACTCCCTGGAACATCTCGTCGCTCGAATCGCTGTTGCTTCGGAAAAGAACAACACCACACTGGGAGTCTGCGAGAGAGTGTTGGCTGTGCAACGACGCCTTTGGACGCTCGTTTGTGCAACTCCTTTGAGTTTTTCTGTGATGCCTATTGAATTGTGCAATTCATAAATTAGGTATGTTTCTTTGTTTTTACAGTTGAAAGTTAAACGTGGATATTTAACTTTATTCTTTTCTGGCCATAGGAGTGGAATGCAGCCCTAGGTTTCATTTCAAATATTGTTCGTCGTCTTGTGTACTATCACCGCTCTTGCTTTGCTGAATGAATTTACAATCACCTTGTGTATTTAAACTCTTCAGTAGGGAAGTGATTTCCAGTAACACATGCTGCAGGAGAATGAGGATTAATAGGATCTCAAAGCACAATATCTCGCATTATAGTGAAACCTTAAACCATGGAAAGTGCTTCCGAGATATCTAGCAAAATATCTTATTACCTAATAGATGAAATGTTGAAAAGAAATCATTGTCACTAACATCCAAAATAACTAGGGAAGCATTAGAAGAGACATCCATATATTTCTACCCAGTAATAAGAGTCGAATGCTGTATTTCACTTCTGAAGGTAACGGGTTGTTATAAAAGTGACCAATTCTTTGGATCAATACAGAAGAGTAACTATAAGTTACAAAACAACTTTTACCAGTAATGGATTGTAACAACTCCATATCTTGTGCCTCAGAACATCAACAATTTGAAGCATAGCAACACCTTGCCTGAAGTATTTCAGATAGAGGGAATGGTAGGAACAATTTTTTAGCTTACACCTATATTTTTGGACATGGGATATGTATAAAAATGAATCTCAATCATAATTAGTCCTATGAATGTGAATTCCCCAGTCTTTGAGCTGGATGTCCGAAGTCTTATACTTTAACAGGTGAACACTAAAATTAGTAACTGCAGCTACACGGTGCTCTTAACGTACACTATTCTTTACCTGCCATATATATCAGGAAGCAGCAGGAATAGCACCAGAGAAGATGCCTACCACTGAACGCACATCCGAGTCTCGTGACCGTTTCCAAATCCGTTAGTTATCTGGAAATATGATACTGGGTTCTATCGGGAACCAAGTCCATAACTCCAGTGTTATTGCCAACTCATGAAATTTCACATGGAGAATTGTAAACTTGACAGACTGCCAAGTATTCGTAGTTAGGTACATTTGTTATTTTTCCTTTCCTAGGTATTTAAATTCTGAGACGTAAATTGTAGCTCGATATAATGAAAGTGACCACCAAATAACGGAAGGCAATCCATTCTATGAGCGATTACGCTAATAACTTAGACTGGCAAAACATAAAATGAAAACGTGGAAATTCTGTAGTTTGAAACCAACAAAAAAGAAATCAATGTTGGAAAAAGGTTTGTATCATTACCATAGAAAATTTTAATTTAAAAAGAGTACATTTATACTTTGCCTTCTAAAACTGCTGATATTTCACGGCATAATATAGTCATTTATTCAAGTATATTTTTGGGTGCCACTAATTTATACAAAAGCGCCAGCGATACAACAGATTTCATTTAAAACACAATAATTTCGTGTACCACATTTTCTTTCGAAATTTCTTGTTTAAAACATACTGTTGTGCATAGGTGTAGCGTGTCCAAATATTAAGGGAGTCTCAACTAATTGAAGACTGGTGTATTTCTATGGGGAGGAAATGGCATTCTCGAAAACAGTTTCTCCGAAAATTATCCTGTTCAATTGCTATTAAGGCCACAAGTTAGGCGTATTACATGCCTAATACATTAAAAAATGCGAGATAAAAATTATCTCGCATTTTTGGCTTGCGTTGATTCACTTTAATGAGAAGATAAAAAACAACAGCAGGCTATTCAAAGTACCTTATGTTGTCATCAAATGATGAAAACCATTAACAGATGACTGAATGGTATTGCGTATGGAATTACTGCTGGAAAGCAGTCATTTAAATGCTCGCTATTGCGTAATAATGTTCCCTTTGCAGTACGTCATGTTTTAAAACGTTTAAAAGGCAAACGACTAGTTGTCAGTTTTTCCAATTTTTGAGTTGGGGGGTGGGGCAATGGCCCCTCGACGCTACGACTATGTTGTAGTGTTACATAAAAGTACCTTCATATGGATTGTCACTTCCGAATTGTGGTTCAACATTTGAAATAGAGATGCCGTATTATCACGAATATCTTAATGTAGCACTTCCTGTTTTTACTTTCATTATTTTCCCCTATCGAATCATTTATTCGTCCATCAGAGATTTTAAGATTTCAGGAAGATACATTCGGTTCTCATCGACATGACAATTCGATGACCAAGATTTATTTGCTTTAGATAATGCTGATATTCTGTCTTACACTACATTACCGATTCAGTCTCCGCTATTTAGGCTCGTGAACCTTACATACAAGCATGTGTATTTTTACATTAGGTTCACTTACATTTAAAGAAATGCAGTCGTGAAAAATATGTTTCTGCTTTCCAAATAATCTCACTGCTCATATGTAATTGATAACATTCAGAAATGCAGTGTCTTTTAAATTCTCAAAATCTTCTCAGGGGAATACTTCATTTTTTTCGAATTTAATCCGATCCATCCTGGAGAACCACCTTTGTAATTCCAAACATCAGCAAAGCCCAAAATTTCACATATCTTCTGCTGGATTTCCCCACCATTTTTTTCTTTAAGAAAGCACAACCGCGTAAAATTCAAAATTACTGGTCTATCTGGTATAAAAAAAAGTTAAATAAATTTGCAGTGTCCTTACATTTTGGATAGTGTTCCAACAAAAAAAAAAGAAAGAAAAAAACGTATGGAACGGTAATGTAAAGTATTTTGAGTATAAGGTCTTTGACGTGTAATGTTCCAATTTAGTATATCGAAAGTGAAGAGTTCTATAATTTTTATACTGCTGTACATAAACAAAGAAGCCATATCAAAGTACTTATAAGAGAGAGTGTTGTATTTACACCTAAGCACTAGATTGTAAAGCGGGAAATATACCACAGCAGAATGATTAATTTTGTATCAAAATATTTTTTATTCTACCGTTTAATCACTCTTAGGATAAGTTTCCAAAAGTGTTGATGGCTAGCGTGTGCAGCCCATTTCCGTTAGAGGCCGTCCATAAAGTTCATCCGTGATGTTTTACTATGTTTTGACTCCCACATCCCCCATGTCACATTTTGTCTCACTGTTGACACCTGCCGCCCTAAAAAGTACGTCCTAATCCCACACCCCACTCTTTTTTTTTTTTTTTTTTTGATGACTATTTTTGGAATTTCGTTGAGAAACAAGAGTAAAACATGTAATTATTTAAAGGAATCTTCCATATATTTACACTTTTTCTTCAGAAAATATTTTTAATTTAAGCATTAATTTAAAAACAAATCGTATCCGAACTTCATCATTCTGAAATAAAGAACTTCAAATGAATGCATGCATTCAAGGTTACAATACTCATGATCATACCATCTACTAAACACGATAGATTTTTTAGTACAAATACGAGAATTTAATATTGAGATTTAGCCAAATATCATTAGAAATCCGATGATAGCCGTTCTCATGCGAATTAAATTTACCAAAACTATTCAAAATCAATGTAACCGGTATGGAAAAACAGTAGTATTTGACCGAAGAAAAAGTTTTTCAGACGGTTTTTTTATAACGCAGATACTGCTGTAAGCGAAAACGTCAGATGACGCCTTCTGGAGGCAGACGTCTACGTTAAGAAAAAATTGAAATTATATGCGGAACATTTCGCAGCGGAAACGCTCTCCAACAAAGAAAGAATTTTTCAAACCGGGTTCTTAAAAGCAGAGATATCCACAAATAAAAGATATGCCTCTACGTACCCTGGCAGGAAAAGCATGCATAATTTTAAGAAGAAAGTATTTTGAAAAGGTTTTTCCAGGTGAGCGGTATCGATCAACAAAATAATTTTTTTTTCAATTGAGTTTTCATAATTCTTTCAATTGAGTTTTCAGGTGCTCAGATTTTACTGCAAATACATCAGACGCAGAAATTAACTCTTACGCCCCTCGGTGGCCAAACCGCTCTTTATCAAATATTACAAATTATATGCTGAAAATTTCCTATCAGGAGTTGTATCAGCTGCAGAAAGAATTTTAGAAGCAAAGATATGGCGGAAAGCGTAATTTACCTTTACTCCCCATAGCGGAAACTCAATGAAATACTTGAAAATTTTAAAATTTCATTAGAAACATGTCTCACCGGAAACTCTGTCTAACAAGAAAGACATTTTTCAAATCGGACCGTTAGAAGTCGATATATTGACAAAACCAGGATATACGTCTACTCCCCCTGGCGCAAACATCATACATTATTTTAAAAAGAAAACATTCCGAAAAGTTTTGTCTACGTGAGTAGAAGCAGTCCACGAAAGAATTTCTTCAATCGAGATTTTAGAAACTAAAATTTTGCTGCAAAAAATCAGAATCAGATATCAACGCTTACGCCCCCTCGTGGCCAAACCATTTCATACCTAAAATTAGGAAATATATTAAAAATATTCCCCATCACAAGCTGTGCCCGCTGAAAGATAAAGTTTTCAAATCGGAGTTTTAGAATCAGAGATATCTGGGGAAGAGTAATTTACCCTTACGCCCCCTAGCGGAGAATCTATGCGTAACTTGGAAAAGTGTCGATGCTTAAAATAATCTTCGACACGAATGTAATCAAAAAGTAAAGGATTTTTTTTAATTGGATGTTTAAAGCAAATGTATGGATTAGAATGTGTTTTGAATTCGATATCATCTGCTTTTACGCTAGCAGCTGCAACATTTTGCATCGTTCAAAAAATGAAAAAAAATTTCATATTTGCGCATTTCAAGCTTGACAATGCTAAAATAATTTTTCAAATCGGCTATCAGTTGCAGAGATATCCTGTCTGCAGGCGGACGAACGGACGGACGGACGGACGGACGGACAATTCGATAACGTAGGCACCATTTTTTTTTCGAAAAACGTGCCAAAAAAGACAGAACAAAACGAAGAAATAACATCCACTATATTGGTGGTGCCTCTGGGCGTCCGAATTACTAAATCACCGCTCTCCCCCTATATTAGATTTCGTCCGGTGGTCGGACTTCCCCCACCAATCACCCTCTAATCTCGAACATACTTTCTGGACAGTCTTTAGTGGTAATTTGACGTTAGGTACTACGATGCTGAACAATTTTAAACAGAAAATTACTGCTGTGTCACTATGCCAAAAAAATGGCGACTCATAACATAAACATTCCAAGATAATAAAGAAACATTATTTATTTTTATAATAAATTTATTTTATGAAAAAAAAAACTGCAAGCTGATATTATTTTCATTGTTTAGATACCTGTAAAGTCAGTGCCGCATCGGCCACAACTTTGTTTTAGGCAAAAACTGCAGTTTAGTATTTTGTTAGTTCAAGAATTTGGTGTTTTTTTCCTTTGTTTTTTTTTAATTTGGCAACTATAATAGTAACTCAATTAAACATAACTGAATGAAAACCAGATGCGGTCGATTAAAGCTTTGAAATTAAAACAGGTGGGGAAGCCTGTTAGCGCCTTCCGGAGGTTTAAGAGTTAATATTTTCAATGTCATCACCCGTTATTCTTTTGATTCGTTTTTATAACCCCGAATATTTAAATTTCAGTCAACGCAACAAGTAAAGGATCTAAAGAAAGTGTTGCAGCCTCATTATTATTTCAGGTTTTCTTAGACAAAATTTCTTTCTTTCATTCCTTTGATGCTGAATCATTTAGGGAAAAAGTTTAAAAAATGAAAAAGATGCTTCAAATTTTGTCACAGGAAATACCGTTTGTCCACATTTATTACGATATTTATTGGGACACAAGAGTGGCAAACATCATGGTTTCGAGAGCGATGTTTCCAACTAGTAGAGAACTTCTTCCACAAAAAGTAAATGCATTTCTTCTTGTTACATTATTATGAAGAAAAAATGCCGTTCTGTGTCGGCATTAAGGAAATAGAACGAAATTTAATCGCAGGTAACAATTATCTTGATGAAACGTACATTGCGCGCTTTTTCTAGGATTTTTATGCACACTTTAACTCGGTGGTTTGCTTCAGCTGGCGTCAGTTCGTGAGGGAAAATGCGCCTGCTGCTGTGGACCTTGTCGATGTCCTGAAGGTAACGACCTACGGTGGTATATCATATGTCCAGCTCGCCTGATAATCTCCAAGTGTTGGTTGTCGGTTTTCCTTTAGGGCTTGGCGGACGCCCTCCGAAATCACGGTTTGGGGCCTACATGACCTCGGCTGATCGTCGAGGTTTCTGTCTCCTGAGCGAAATTTCTTGAACCACCTGGTTGCGGTGCTGTGGCCCACTCAACCGTCCCCTTTCGCGTGACAACAGTTTCGTGTTGCTTGTTGGTTGGGCAGCGTTATGACAGAGTTCAAACTCGTAAAGTAAAACTTTCTTAATTAGCCTGTAGTGACTCTTCAACTTTTAGACTTCCCAGCCACAGAAAGAATGAAGACATGCAAGGCTGTTCACAGCAACGACTACCACTTTACTTCACTTTCGACTGACTTCAGAGCGCGACTTGAACTAGTTTTAACACGTGACCAATCCGCCGCAGCACATGCGTTTATGCAAATATCGCAAAATTTTGACATACCCTCATACGTTCTAACACCAATAAAATCGAATTAGTGGTATAGTTTCATTTGTTTACGAAATACCAGGTTATATTACCTCAATTGATTTTACATGGCGCATGGAGTTCCCTAAAAAATTAAACACGAGAAGTAAATCATCAACATGTTAAAGTTTTCAACTTCCGTAGAGCAATGTATGCTCGAAAGTTTTCAGCGACTTTGTTAGAAGTTAATCTGAAGTGACACCTCCCTTAGTGATTTAAGGATAACGATCAGACGAAAATATCAGTTTTGATGCATTTATTTGTTTTACTGTGTTCATGTAACGAAATGTAACAATAATATTCTCGCTAAACGAGAAAATTCAATTTTCCTGTATGAAAACCAACGTAACATAGCGAATTGAAGTTTACTTGTCAGTTTAAGCGTGATGAACTGTTTTTTTTTCACTAATTTTAATGGTTTAGAGCATTTGTTTTATGCATGATGTTTAACAGAAAAAAAATTCCGACTCACACTTAATCCTTTATACTAGTGTCCAAGAGTTAAGAATAATCAACAAAAGGTGTCCAATAACCTAAATGAGGAGGCACAGTGAAATGACTATTCACAGATTGTGAAGATACCTGTGTATAGTTTACTATTCACAGCTATCTTCACGAGGATATACTTGCGCAATACGAATCTAATAAAAATATGTTGATACCATAAAATGTACCAAAAGTACTTAATGGTGAAGACAGCAGGAATTTTTCAGAAGCGTTAGTAAAGCGTATGGTGACATCGCACAGCAATACAAGGGACACACTAACACACTGAAGACCAATTTAATTAGAGATACCTGTCTAGTAACTTGTAGCACCACCGTTCGTCCTGATGACGGCGGCGATTCGTCTCAGCATGGACTCGACAAGACACCGGAAACGTTGGGAAGCCATACGGATCCCCGACCCCTGAACAAGCACTCACAGTTCACGAAGATTTGATGGAGAAGGGTCAGAGCCTCAAATCTCTCTCTCGGTGGCATCCCTGACGTGATCCCTGGGATTCAGGTCAGGTGACCTAGCTGTCCAAAAAAGCGAGGTCACGTCGGTGGAGTGTTCATCCAACCATTCGGATGCAATTCGGGAGCGATGGCACGGTGCACTGTCTTGTTGCAGGATGAGGTCCCCAGTGGGATGTTGAAGACGCACAAACGCGAGCAAATGGTCGTCCAGGATATCCCGGTAACGTTGACCTGGGAGGGACGATGTCACACGTACCAGGGGTCACATTTCAGTCCACGTAAACAGTCCCCAAACGAGAATGCCAACCCCACCAACTTAAAGAGTACCCTGCTGGCAAGGAGAATCCATCGCTTCATGTGGTTTGCGCCGTACTCGTATCCTTCCATCCGTGTGTACCAACCTGAATCTCGACTCATCAGTACAGGCAACATTTCCAAACATGTCTAGGGTCCAGTAGCGATGTTCCCACGCCCATGCTAATCTCGGCACCCTGTGATGTGCGGTCAGCAGCGGTACCCTCGTGGGATGATGGCTTCTGTACCCCATAGCGAATAGTTGGTTTTGGATGGTGTGACTGCATACACGTTTCTGTGCACCAGCGTTAAATTGCCGAGTAATTTCTTGCACTGTGACCAGTCTATCCGCTGTTACAATGCGAGCTAGCCGACGATGACCCCTCTCATCCACACGCTGTGGTAACGGCAGTGGGCCCTTGCAGGGATGGTTTTACCGGATACGATGTACTCACGGTGCACCCGTGACACAGTTGCTCGTGAACGTCCCATTGCCTGCACGAGTTCCGAGATGGAGTGACCCATTCTTCGGGCTCCGACAATATCACCACGATCACATGCGCTTAGATCTTTCTTTTTACCCATACTACGTCCGTCCCTTACTGATTCCCGTCGTATCACTCCTTATATTGTTGGATCGCTGGATGCGTCATGTCGTTTCCGTTTACAGGACCGCCCACAGCGTCACATTTGCATAACGCCAGCTGTCTCTAATTAAATTGCTCTTCAGTGTATGTTATGCTCTTGACAAGGGAAACAATACTACTGAGTTGATGCAGAACTCTCTCATGAACGCGAGCTGAGCGGAGTTTCTCGGGGGTTCTGTTAGAATTTTTACATCCTGCAATGCATCTCCCCAATGTAAAGCACAGATTGATTGATTTCAAAGTCGTGCTAGAAGTACAAGCATTAATTTATTATCCGTAATTGCACGAACTTTAACTACCCACAAACCACAGTAGAAAGACGCTACGATTTTATCAACCCCCATTCCGAAAATTCCATACACACTTAGCTGAAAGTCTGTACATAAGTCAATTTGTAAATATTGTTTGTAATGATGATACATCGTCTTAATTTCGCAACCTTGGAGACAAATTTTATAATTTTTCCCTATATTCTGTGCTGTTGTAATAGTGAGTGCAAGTATAGTTGTTATTATCGCATTGTATTATTACCATGTCCTAGATTTACGGTATCAATGATACACTCTGTGGTGTATAACAAATAGTTTTTAATCGGTTTCTCATCGAGTGTATTGTGCATGTACTGACACATAGTATCACGTCAATTGAACTCTAATTAGACAGTATTTATTTTGTTCCATGTGACTGTCAGCTTTAATGCCTGATGATAGACTTACAGTAGGAATGCAGAAAGGTCTTTAAAAAGTTCAAGGTGGTGCAATAAGGGATAATAAAGTGATGCTTGTATAGCACAGATGTTCTTTCAGGAGAAAGTCAGGGGATTGCTCAGTCAATGTCATACTGCTAATATCTACATTTTCCAGAGAGTCATCGAAAATAGCAGCTCTGTGATGCCTCGCATTATCGTCCATGATCAGGAAAGTTGTGAAAACAGAACCACGAACAAGGATTTCCTTTCTGTATATCCGACTTTTTTAAAATTCAAACAGAATACTCTGTCCTGCGTGCGCCGTTTGACATAATGCAACCGCAGACAAGTACATCGCCACCTCTGTAATGCAGCATTTCTCGGACGTTTTAGGGGGAATAACGTGGCATTCTACACTAATGGCTACCCAAAATGAAACACCAATAAGGACACGAGATAGCAAAGCCAGATTGACTGGACACATAACAACAAATACAAAGATGAAACGATTGAGCTTACGGACCCGTGCGACTTGGAATACGCAGACATCAATAGTTCGTGTGGCCCCCATGGCTGGCAATAACGGCCGCTACACGCCGCGGCATCGAACGAAAGAGGCTTTGGATGTGGGCATAGGGTATGTCGGTCCAGGCAGCTTTCACACGTTGCTACAGTTCATCAGGGGTAGCCGCGGGTGGTGCTTGCCGGGCCACTTGGTTGTCGATTAGCGACCAGACATTTTCGATGGGCGACATAACTGGAGAACAGGCGGGCCACGGCAGCAGTGACACCTGGTGGGCCGTGAAGAATTATTGCACGATGCGTCGCACGTGCGGGCGCGCATTGTCCTGTTGAAACGTGGCCGCTGACCGGTCTTGCTAGTAAGGGAGGACTACAGGCTCCAAAACATCGGAGATGTAGTGGTGGCTGTGGAGTGTACCACCAATGCTTAACAGAGGGCTGCGGGTGTCATATCCAGCTGCGCCCTAAACCCTTACGACAGGCGACGGACCTGTATGGCGATGCATAATTCAGGCGTCATACATTCTTTCGCCGCGGTTCACCCACATGCGGATCCGACCATCATGGTGTTGCAGGCCGAAGCGGGATTCGTCGGAGAAGACAATGTCGTGCCATTCCGTAGTCCAGGTGCGGCGTTCAACGGCCCACTGCCGCCGCACTCGACGGTGGTGTAGCTTCAATGGTAATCGGAGCAATGGGCACCGTGCGACAAGCCCCCGCTCCTGCAGACGACGTAAAACTGTACGTTCTGACACAGGTTGTTGAGCAACACACCCTAATTCCTGCGCTAACGTTCGTGATGTGGCGGTGCGAGCCGTCAAAGCCCGCCTCACATCATGCCGGTCCCATGGTTCGGTGGTGTGCCGCGGCCGCCGCAATCGTTCACGTCGGTCCGTCCGACCTTCCTGCACCCACCGAATCCACGCTCGCCTCACTGTGGTTGGATGTCGTCCCACACGGGCGCCGTTGTCTCGGTACGATGAACCGTTGTCGCGATCCGCCACCATTCGTCCTCTGTTGAACTCCGAAACGTGCTGGAATGACTGCCGTATTCTGCGACGAGGCATCAGGAAGCTCCCCCCCCCCCCACAGGTCCTGCAGCACAACACAATTTCACTACTTACACCCCGCCTTCTCTGCACCCTTCTTATAGTGTTTTTCGGTGGCGTTCCAGGCGCTCATGATTTTCGTATGCCCTGCAATGCTAATCATTTGAATGTCCTCTGGTGGGCGACGCATGCTGCAAATTACAGGCCAATGGCATGCTTCCTTCTCGGTGTTTCATTTTGGGTGGTCAGCGGTGTGTATGTAAACAAGACGGCCCTTTTGTTGCTGAACCTGGATTCATCGGAGAAGAGAACATTGGCCGAATGATTTTCGTTCTAGCCTCGACGTTTTCTGTACCACACTACCCTAACATTTCTTGCTGATGGAGTGAATGAAATCCAAACATCAGATTTTCAACTTGCGCCTTTTTTGTTGAGACATCTGTATACTGCTTGCTTTGAAACAACTGTTCACAGACAACTCTAAAGTAAGCAGTCTCGCTGACACATACCTGGTACGTTGGAGAATGAGTGTCACATATCTATCATCCTGAGTCTTTGGAATATATGGACAACCAGCCACAATTTGAGTATTCTTATCTTTGGTGTGCGGTTTCTAATGTACTTATCACGGTAGTTGCTTTGGGAACATTTCTCCGAATCTTGCCGAATTCCATTACTCTGATAAACTGATTCTGACGTACTGATTTAATAAAAACTACTTCTACTGCTAGCATGCAGTGACGACGAAAAGAAATACCACTTTCTAGTTTCGGCAACTCCTTCTTAGCTCCAGAATTTTGTGCTGCTTCGACTTTTATTCCAATTATCATTCGTCAAATAGCATTGCGTCATGATTTCCATATTTGCACAATTCCACGTTCCCTGCACTTCACAGTATTTCAATTCTGTAGGCTTTGTTTCCCTATGAAATATCTTTTATTTTAACCATGCTCTAACTTTTGGACACCAGTATATATGATTCGAACTGGGATGGGGGGTGGGGGCAGCAATTAAAATCTGAAACATAGAACACGGATAATTTCAATGGTTTCAGTTTGATATGCAAATGTATATGAATTTGTAAACGATGTGCTCTATGCGCAGTTAATTGCTGTATACACAAATTCAATCATTGCTGTTGATTAGGGATGGGCAAAAAACCTCGATGTTTTTGAACATTGATGTTTTAACTAAGATGTTGCTGAAGCCGATACTTCGAAAAAACATCAAGATTTCGTGACCGATGTTTCCAACTGGTAGAAAATTTCTTCCACGAAAAGTAAATACATTTCTTTTTCTTACATTCTTATAAAGAGGAGAGAAAAATCACCTTCCTATTGAACGTTTTAGGTGATTCGTTGGCGAAAACCGTGATCTTTTCTTCGGAGACATATGAGCCGATGCATCGAAGAAACAGCGAGGTTTCCACAGGTACATCGAAAAAACACGGAGTGTTTCGAGAAATATTATTAGTTACTTGGGGCTGAATTGGTGAGCAATCACCATTATATTGAAAAGATATTTTACCCACCGATATCCCCATTTGTGGCTGCAGATCAAAAAGTGTGAAATCTTCGGCTTGTTAGCAAGACATCGTGGTTCACACCGATACATCGAAAAACCATCGAGGTTTCTACCGATAAATCGGGCGCTTTAACAAATATTACGTTACTAGATGTTGAATTGTGGAGTATCACTGCTACATTGAACACATATTTTGCAAATCGATTGCCCATTCATTGCTGCAGATAGAAAAGTGCGAGTTCTTCAGTTTATTAGCAAAATGACCAAACATCGAGGTTCCCACCGATGCATCGAAGAAACATCGAGGTTTTCACGATGCATCGATCGTTTTGACAAATTTTATGATATTGGATATTGAACTAGAGATTATCACTCTTATATTAAAGACAGATTTTGCAAATCGTGTCCCCATATACTGGTGCAAGTAGAAAAGTGTGAGTTCTTCAGTTTATTAGCAAAACATCAAGGTTTACACCGATGCATCGTACAAAAATAGAGTTTTCTACCAATACATCCAGCATTTTAACAAATATTAGTTACCCGATGTTATTGGTGAGTAATCACTGTTATACTGAACAGAGATTTTGCACATCTGTTGCGTACTTACTGCTGCAGATTGAAAACAACGAGTTTTTCAGCGTATTAGCCAAAACATCGAGATTTTCACTGATACATCGAAACTTTCCACCGATACTATCGATGCATCAATGTTTTAAGTTTGAGTAATCACCGATGTGCCCATTCTTACTATTGATGCTTATTCAAAAGCGTTAAAATTAAATGAAACCTAAACGAATGATGAAAGCTTAATTCTTAAATCATTTATGTATTTCAGTTTAAAAATAATAAACTAAAAGTTAAGCATTTTACATTTTTTTTGCAGCAAGGTGAATGATCATTGTTCAAATTACTTCCACGTGGCGTATGGTTTCGTACATTCTATATTTCTTCTTACTATAGTTTCCTAATTGTTCTTTGTTATGCATTGTAGTTTCACATCGCATTAAAGAAGATCATCACATATTTCTCCCACGATTTAAACATTTCTATATCTGGAGCTTAGACTTATGACAAGAAGTAACCAATTACTGATGAATGACATCTTACAAATAATTGACCTTTCTGTCACAGATAAAGCACGAAATTAAGGGGAATAAATATTTTATATAAATAAGGTTCAAAAATAACAATTCACGAAATAAAAGCATCAAGCTTGCATGGTCTCAAGCTGTGAATATAAGTAATGCATAGACCGTTCACAGCCATTGGAGCTTTTGCCGATAAAACTGGTTGGACATAAATTCATCACAGGGCGATATGGTGCACAAGGAAAGAGAGATACACAACCGTCAGTAACATGGGCATTTCATATCATGTTTTGAAAGTGATTATGATGCGATTAGGGCCATTTAAAACAATAAAACTGTGGGGAATGGTGACTCAAAAGTTGAAGGTGATTCCTACAATGTCTATCAGAATAACATGTCCAAAGGACATGCATAAGAATGCTGTCTGTGCACTATAATTGTTTAATTTTATCACCATAAATAAGATATGATTTATATTTACAATTCTAAAAACATACAGGCGAGATATTTTGGTATCACAGTGATCCCCACATCAGGTCGAGTGCAAGCTGAAAAGTGTCAGTCAGAAGTTTAATGGGTTATATAATATTCCCTCACGCGCCGCAGACGCTCTGGTGTTGCCAAGAGTCACAAGATAAATATAAGAAAAAATAAATAAAAATACAATATCTATATATTTTTCAAGTATACAGTAAGAAAGGTAAATATATTTAGTTAATTCGTGTACATTCTGCGAAATGTGACACCCGTTTTTTTACACTAAATCAATCATCGGGTGCTAGGTACAATTACCAATCTCCATGGGCTTGGAATGTAAGTTGGAGACCATCATTACCAGTTTTGCCTTCGAAAGGAACTAACTGGTTGTACCTTGAGATAAAGACACTTTCGGTGAATAACAAGGAACGTTTGTTGGATGCTTTTGGTAAGGATAGTAGTATTCTCCCAGTCTGGTGTATAACGCTTCTCCGTTACACTTTTGACCAAAGCTGTGATACGTGTACATGTCCCTATGAAGTATCGATGTTCTTATTTTTAATTTTGAGCCCCAAATATATAAAAGTGGACTCTAGATAGATCCTCGGTGGGTCAGTGGGCAGATTCGGAACCATGGAATATGGTAGGGTCCATGTCTTTGTAGTATGGGGGTACAGTCTTTGTACTTCCAAACTAGTGGGAAAATGTTCACAGTCTTTACACCAAAGTACAAGTGGTTCTTTTTACAGATATCCTTCATTAGGGTTATAATTGCAGGACAGTTATCCATGGAACCCACATATTTTCGAAGCCTCTTGGAGCCTCTTGTACGTTTTAAACTTGAACTAAGAAAATTATGTTGTTCATGAACCACTCTTTTGAAAGTAACATGTGGGTATCAATCAAAAATGGCCGTGTTGAAAATTATCTTTATTTAAGTCCGCCGTAGTCCCTCTACAGCAGAATGAAAAAATGCTATTTTTATAAGAAACCTCAAGGAGGATAATTTGTTACTAGTCGGATGTGCAGAGGTGTAAGTTACAAGTGTGAAAGCAAAAGTAGGAATGCTTGCAGCAGTGGTATATTAAAAAATTGCGAGGCCTAATGACGTTACGGGATTCCAATTCTACCTCACAACATTCTACCTCGTTGTCAGGTCATTGCTACAATTCTCAACCCAAATTTGTTAATTAAAGTTCTGTCTCACCTATTAATATCTAGATGTCTACACTCAATCGATGTTAGAAGTTCAGTTACCTAGTTTCCTCTACGCAACCACTTCAAGTTCTGCCACAGGTTGAGACACTTACTTCTGCTTTACCTCTGCCGGAGCAGGAACCTGCTCGTTATGCAGTATCTAAACTCCTTTCTTCTTCAGTTTTGCCTTCCAAAGGAACTAAAACAGACCATCTTCTGCAATATGAACTAACGAAATGACTGGCTCTTACAGAGAACCCACCTATATCTATTATTCCTGCTGACAAATCTCAACAGGTCATTTTGATTAATAAAAGGGATTCTGTAGTAAAAATGACTGCAGCAATAAACTTTATTCCTCATAAAATAATCAATTATGACCCAACTGCTACAACACTTGTTCCGATGGGAAAGCTTCGAAACGGAGACTATCTACCTTAAAGCATTTCATCACACAAGAACCTACTGCACGGCCTCAGAGTGCCAGCAGCTTTTGGGAAATTGTAAATTCATAAACCTGATCACACAGTACGTATTCTGGTATGGGGGGCAAAGTACCCCACAAGCAACCTGGAAAAATCTTTGGCTACCTTTCTCAAACCTCACGTTCGCTCCTCAGACCTTTCTAACGGGATCACAATTCAGGCCTTGAACAAAATTATACTTTAAATAATCACGGACTTACTTTCCTTATGGTCTCCCTGGTTGCGATTTCCCTGTTCCGCAATGTACCCCTTGATATTGTTCATTCCATCCTTGAAGAACACCTCAATAATAATTCTACTCTTTCGCTTCTTGAAATAAAGGCAATTCTTTTGGCTCTTACGCATATTGCTAGCTATATCTATTTTCAATTCAATGACACCATCTATGAACGAAAGACGGGAACCCCAATGGGGTTCTCATTATCACCGGCACTTGCAGAATTTCGGCTTCAGTCTTTGGAAAAGAATGTCCTCTCCGAATTCTTTTTAAAACTGGCTTTATTTAATCCACATGTGGATGATATATTTCCTTTTTTGGACACATCCAGTGGAACAACTTATTGTTCTCACTGAAACTTTATTATACCAATATCCTACTATCAAGTTTTCTCTTGAAATTGAGGAGCAGGAAACCGTTCCTTTTGTTGACTTACTTTTTTCGCATAATCCCTCCGGCTCAAGTCTCACATGTTCCGTTTATCGTAAGTCTAATTTTGTTTTCACACTTATCACTTACACCTCTGCACATCCGACTGGCTATAAACTATGCGCCTTGAGGTTTCTTATAAAAAAGTTTTCACCCACTCTGCTGCAGAGGAACTACGGCGGACTGAACAAAAGATAATTTTAAACAGGGCCACTTCATATGGATACCCACATGTTACATTCACAAGAGTGGATCATGAACAATCCAATTCTCTTAGTACAAGTTCAAAGTGTACAAGATCTTGCCAAAAATATGTGGGTTCAATGAATACCTTTACTGCAGTTATTACCCTACTAAAGAATGTCTGTAAAAAAGACCACTCGGACTTCGATGTAAAGACTGAGAACATTTTTGCACTTGCTCGGAAGGACAAATACTGTGTTCTCAAACTACAAAGACATGGAGTCTACCAGATTCCATTAGTTCCGAATCTGCCCACTTACCCACCAAGGATCTATCTAGGGTCCACTTTAAGATATTTTGGGGTCGGAATAAAAGGTCCTCAATACTCCATAAGGACAGGTACAAACATTAAAGCTTTGGTCAGAACTGTGACGGAGGAGGATAGTACACCAGACTGCGGGAATGATACTATCCTTGCCACAGCATCCAAAGAGGTTTCCTTGTTATTCACCGAAAGCGTCTTAATCTCTAGGTATAACTAATTATGTTGCAATGAGATCTTTCTACTTACATTCCAATTCCATAGAGATTGCTGATTGCAGATTGGTACCCAATACGCGATGATTAAATCAGTATATGGGAACGGGCAGCACTATTTGGCTGAAAGTACATGGGAAAACTAACTGTACTTTCTTTTGTTACTGTATACTTAAAAAACCATATGTATATATATATTGTATATTGTTGGATTTTTTCATGTTTACCTTGTGACTGGTGGCAACACCAGAGCGTTTCCGAAGCGTGAGTGAACATTAGATAAACCAATAAGCTTCTGATGGACTCTTTTCGACTAGCACTCGGCCTGATGGTGGGATCATTGCGATCCAGAAAGATCTTGACTGTAGGCTTTAAAATTGTAAATATAATTTTTTTTATTTGCATTTGGAATATGATGGTGAAATTAAACAATTATCGTACATAGACAACATCTTATATATGTCCTTTGGACATGTTCTTTGATAGATATTGTACGAATAGCCTTCATCTTTTCATCCAGGTTCAATTTTGTTTTAAAGAAATGAAAAATGAGAAAGATATATAATTCAATCGGAGAAGAGATAAGAATGTAAACATTATGTCTGTTTGTTATCTTGCAGAATTATTTACGTAAAAGTTTGTCAGACTTTTTAGACATTCACGTTCGTAGTTTGTACATTTAAGCTGCTTTTATACTGAAAAAAATTACAGTGTGCAGTATATCATCTTAAAAAGATTTTATATTAATCATTAAACAAATGTCACAGTTACTATTTGGAAAATTTTTGAAATGTGAAACACCTGCGGCAAGGCTTATGTCATTTTGATTCGGTGTCGCTGGAACTCGACGCTTCGTTGGGTGAATCAAATGTAGAAAGACACAGATGACAAGACGAAAACCAATACAAATTAAATTGGAACTGCGGGATAATAAAACATTTTTTCAGTGTAATAAAAATTACTTATATAAAATAATATTGTTCTCAAAGATATAAATGATTCCTTTGTGTTCAACACCAAAGATATTTTTATTTCAAAGTTTCATAAATATGTAAAGATTAGGAAATTAAATTTTGTCATCTTTAACAAATTAATGGAAACAAAAATCTCAGAACTGTGGTAAATCAAAAATGCGCATGCCGAAATATTCTTCAACTAATGATGTAGTCCCATATGAATATACACTGTGATGCAAAAATTAAGGACCAAGAGGGTAAATTAGCATAAAAGCGAAACGAGCAGGGAGAACGGACCAAAAGACCACTCATTAGATAGACTAGGTTCCGGTAAGGTAGGCCATGCGCAAATATGCAGCATATATGCACACAACTTAAGAGAAAAAAATATGGGTTTAGTTTTATATATAATTTATTTTACAGAACACAAACTGCAAGCGTATAAAAGTTAAAATCTTCCACATCAGCATATGTTTTTATTTCATACCGATTTTTAATGCTGAATCGTAAACGCATACTCCAAAATTATCTTTCTAAATACACCAGGATCAAGATTTTTCCGTATAACGAGTTTTTGCACACTGCTTGCGGGCAATTCGAAATAATCAGTTGCTGTATCATTTAAAAAAATCAAATTACATATTACTTGAAACTTGACGAATATTTCCCAAATATCTACCGCTTTAGACGGTGATTTAAAACGGAAGATATTATAGGAGGAAATTTACCATAACTTACATAATGTACATACTTGAAAAGTATGATGACAAGCAATGAAGAAAAAATGTACACTGCCGGACACCAAAATGCAACACCAAGAAGGAAGTATCCAATTGGCCAGAAACTCGCAGCATGCGTCCCCTGCAAAAGGACATGCAACCGAATAGCATGTCAGGGCATATGCAAATCATGTGCACCCGTCCCGCCACGGAGAAGCACTATAAGAAGGGTGCACAGAAGGTAGTGTGCAAGTAGTGGAAGTGTGTTGTGCTGCCGGACCTGTGCGTGGGAAGCTTCCCGATGCCTCGTCGCAGAATGTAGCAGTCATTCCAGCACGTTTCGGAGTTCGACAGAGGACGAATAGTGGCTTATAGCGAAAGCGGTTTATCGTACTGAGACACTGACGCCCGTGTGGGAAGACATCCAGCCACAATATGGCGAATATAGATTCGATGGGTGCAGGAGGGACGGATGGACCGATGTGAGCGATTGCCACGGCCGCGGCACAACACCGAACGAGATAACCGGCATGTTGTGCGGAGGGCGTCGACGGCTTGCACCGCCACATCACGAACGTTAGCGCAGGAATTAGGGTGTGTTGCGCAACAACCTGTGTCAGCACGTACCGTTCGATGTTGTCTGCAGGAGCGGGGACTTGTCGCACGGCGCCCATTGCTCCGATTACCGTTGACGTTACAACACCGGCGAGTGCGGTGGCAGCCGGCCGTTGAACTCTGCACCTGGACTACGGAATGGCACAAAATTGTCTTCTCCGACGAACACCGCTTCTGTCTTCAACACCACGAATGGTCGGATACGCGTGTAGCGAAACCGAGGCAAAAGACTGTATGACGCCTGCATTTTACATCGCCATACCAGTCCGTCGCCTGGCGTTATGGATTGGGGCGCAACTGGATATGACACTCGCACCCCTCTTGTACGCATCGCCGGTATACTCAACAGCCACCGCTACATTCCGACGTTTTGGAGCCTGTGGTCCTTCCTTACCTGCAGGACCTACCAGCGGCCACATTTCAGCAGAAAAACGCGCGCCCGCAAGTGGCATGCATCGTGCAGCAATTTTTCACGGCCCACCAGGTGTCACTGCTGCTGGGGCTTGCCTGTTCTTTCAATATTTCGCCCATTGGACACATCTGGTCGCTAATCGGCAACCGAGTGACCTGGCAATCACCATCCCGCAGCTGCGCCTGATGAACTGTAGCAACGTGTGGAAGCAGCCTGGACCGACATAACACAAGTCACACCAAAACCTCTTTCGTTCGATGCCGCGGCCGGTAGCGGCCGTTATTGCCAGCCATGGGGCCATACGAACTATTGATGTCTGCGTGGTCCGATAGGCGCACGGGCCTGTAAGCTCAATCGTTTCATCTCTGTATCTGATGTTATGTGTTCAGTAAATCTGGCTTTGCTATCTCGTGTCCTTCTTGGTGTTGCATTTTGGTTGGCCAGCAGTGTAAATATGGTATGCTTTTAAGAAATATTCATGGCTGTCCAATTTGAGTTTACTTCCTCAGCATGTCTCATTATATAATCATAGAAACATAGCATCATGAAACATAGTTCAGGTACTTAAAACAGATATGGTTTTATATTGAAGATGTGAAACCAATCATTACTTTTCTTAATTGTTAAAAAAGTGCTTATTTACACAACATTTATATTGACAATATAAAAGATAATGGCATGAGCTCGAAGAAACAAAGATATCAATTTTCTAATGCTACTTCACCTGGTTTTTCAAAAGAACTAAACTCATAATAAAATTCTTAGTTATGTGCCATTTTCCGAACTACAATATATGATGTGAATTCTCAAAACAGCACATTCCATTATAACTTTGTTAAGATGAATTTGCATTCAAAATAAACTAGCGAAAACTTAATATTAATTTTTGTGTTGAAAAGTGAAAATAGCCATTTTATACTAAAATTCCCACTGATTACAGTGATCAATCCAGAGAGGAAATTTACCAGGTGAATATTTCAAAAAAAAAAAAAAAAAGAAAGAAAGAAAGAAAGAAGAAGACGAAAATAAAATTCATTTGTTCTTCATACGCCGGATTGATTTGATTAGGATTTTCAAACATAATAATCTCATGTTTACACAGGCGTCACCTAAACCCCAAGTTTTAGAGGGAAGGGAGAGATATCACATTTCGACTTAACCAATATTATTGAAAACATTGTAAGTGTTTATCCACAGGCAATCAAATCAACTGTTTCATATTTTACTTATAAACGATATTTCTCCAATACTCACATCTATTAATGCAAGAATTTTAACCAAAATATTTTTATTAAATGGAATTATACTTCCAGATTTTGAAGATGACAATCCGATTTTCGGCGTAAATGTGACAAGGATGGTAAGTCAGATAATATCAGAAAACTTGAAAATTTTCATCGTCCTGGAGCGGGACTCGAACCCGCGTCTCTCAGAAAACGCCTAGGTATGCTAACCACTACGCCACCCAGAACGGCCAAGTTTCAAGTTTCCGATCAATTTGAATTTAACCATCACAGGATTCGCTAGTCGGAGCAACCGGCATTCATGTTTAGCGAATCTGGAGGTTAAGAATTTCTTTCATGATTTATCTGCTTCTCCGGGCAATCACGGGATAGGATTCTTAACCTCCAGATTCGTTAAACATGAATGTCGGTTGCTTCGACTAGTGAATCCTGTGATGGTTAAATTCAAATTGATCGGAAACTTGAAACTTGGTCGTTCTGGGTGGTGTAGTGATTAGCATACCTAGGCGTTTTCTGGGAGACGCGGGTTCGAGTCTCGCTCCAGGACGATGAAAATTTTCATATTTTCGGATATTATATGACATCCATTATTGTCACATTTACGCCAAAAATCGGATTGTCATCTTCAAAATTTGTATTATATGGCGTAATCCTGTATTTCTTTCATGATTCATCTGCTTCTCCGGGCAATCACGGGATAGGATTCCTAACCTCCAGATTCGCTAAACATGAATGCCGGTTGCTTCGACTAGCGAATCTTGTGATGGTTAAATTCAAATTGATCGGAAACTTGAAACTTGGTCGTTCTGGGTGGTGTAGTGGTTAGCATACCCAGGCGTTTTCTGGGAGACGCGGGTTCGAGTCCCGCTCCAGGACGATGAAAAATTTCTCAAGTTTTCGGATATTATCTGACTTACCATCCTTGTCACATTTACGCCAAAAATCGGATTGTCATTTTCAAAATTTGTATTACATTGCGTAATCCCGTAATTCTTTCATGATTATACTTCCAGTTTTATATTTACCCAAAAAAATATTTAGAAGGATTGGGCCATTTTCTGATTTACATATTTTCTTTTAGAAAAGCATTTTAAACGTAATTAACCAGGCAATTGTTTTAGATTTGTAATCGGAAAAAAATAGTGCTCATTATCTTAACTAATGTTGACAGGTCAGTGATCACGCTTTCAGTCTTGGCAGATAGGCTACAAGTTTCTGCTCAATTTCGCTGCATACTAACAAGAATACGAGACGCAATCCAACTATTATTGAATACTAGCTTTTAATTCGCTGGCTGATTTGTGCACTATGACTGCAAATGAAAAGGATCAAATTAATACAAATCTAATTATTTAATAACCATGCTGTATCATTTAATAATACATTAAAATACATGAAATGTATTTTTGGAGCATTCAACACATCCTCCGATGTTCCTTCAGACTAAGCGAATTAAAAAGCGTTCTCGAATTGGCCACTGACGCACAATACGATCCGAACATGGCACATAGATATATCGAAAGAAACAGAAAGAGCGCGGCAACGCTCTCTGGGCTTTATTCCTCGCGTACCACATGTTTCCTATAAACTCAAGAACGCGCTCAGAAAGATTAACCTCGGTGTTGGCATACGATCTCTGACATCATTATATGCTATGCTTAAGTGAAATACTGGTAAGCTCTCACTTTCCAAAGAAGTAGGTGTTCATGCCGTTCCTCTACAATATCCGGATGGCTTCAAGCGATACTACATTGGGATGACCAAACGTTCATTTAGAAATAAATTCAACAAGCATAAGAGGGGCATTAAGAACGGCAAAGTAACCACTCCCCTATACATCACAGATCCTATGTGGGATGACATAAATAGATTAGTTTTCCACTCTTCTCCTTAATCCACTACCTTTCGAGAAACATTGGAAATCACTGCGAACAACGAGGCCTGCAATCATAGCGTCTCGCTAGAGTTACTACGAATTTGGAACACATTTTTCAAATAATGAATGCCTTTTTTATTTTCCAAGGCTTCCGCGTTCAAAACGAAGATGATGCCTCGTGTTTTATGGAATAATTACAATCGCATCTCTTCGTGTATTGTCAAGTCACCGAGATCAAGTGGTTGAAGCGTTCTATTACCCAGTTTACTGTCTATCTTCCTTCAATAAGCCATCTGGGTGATGTGCGAAAGCTTGGAAGCTTTGATTTTATCTACTCCAATAAATTCGGATAACTAGTATAGTTATGCTATCTTATGTAAAGTTGGTGTACAGTTTCTTGCGTTATTATTTACATGAAATATAAATTTCCAAGCTGAAAAGCTCTTCTCTACAGTAAAACAAGGCACTAAAAACGACAAATTAGAGAAAATACGACATACGCACTTTAGGGGCAATCCACGGAAACAAAAAGAAACAAAACATCTGTTTGATCATTTGTGTCAATTGCATTTATTGTTAAGTCCTATGGCTCAAATACTTTATTTTTGCCATGTTTCTTTATCTCTGACTGAACATTCATCCCAGCATTTTGTATGCCGTTTTCTGAGATACAGCAAATTATTTTATAACATATCTAATTTTTTTATTGTTTAAAATGCCCTTAGCTGTAATATAATCAGCATAATCCGTCCCTAAACATGATATGAACTATTCTTGTCACATCGGATGAGGCTTTACTTTGGGGAACTCATTTCAACTACAAGCTCTGTGATACATTTTAGCCCTACCAGTTCATTCAAGGCTTCAAGATAGCAGGAGTTTCAGTGGCAATGAATGCACAATTCATTTTATCTAAAATTTATTGCTGTAGACCATGCAATCGTGCTTGTTCTTTTTTTTTTTTTTTTTTTTGAGTTACTGTGTAAATTTATTAGTACGTTAGTTTCTTCTTTTGTTAGAATGTTGAATAATGATTATACCCAATGTCGGGTTTAAAATCCATATGATCATCAATTATGTGTGCTATGTAATTCATTAGTAGTTTGTATACATATGTCCTAATACACAGCTATAAGCATGTTAAAGATTAATAGCAGAGAAGAGGCACTTTGTGTCGGTCTCCTTGAATGAGTGATGGAATTACAATTTCATCACGCATTCAAGGAGTCCAACACGATTTTTTTCACGATTGGGGAGATGAAGAAGGAGGAGGATATCTTAAGTAGACAAACTGTCCTATGGAAATCGTCATGAATAATATTGATTCCCCCAATAATATCTAATTATAATAATACATTGTGAAACCTTCCGTTTTGTTTATTACTTACAAAATATAGACGGACAAAATACAGCACGCCGCCCCAATTCTGAGGAATTTACATTTATAGAAGGTTCCTTGAGCATTGGTGTGAATATATACCGCAGAAATTATCAATTGTTGTAGTTTAACATGAAAAATGTATTAACCACATTCTACTATTGTATACAGTAGCCACTTTTTAAAGTAGCTACAGGTTTCTACAGAATTCACCATGAACAACTAAAGGTTATTCCTAATGATGCTACAAATACATTATTTAATGAGCAAGTTAGTGATCGAATAGTTGGGGGTGGGGGGCGCGTAAGTTCAAACAATATTAACATTTGTTTCAGGATGAAAGGTTTACGTTTCAAAAATATTTTCGTTCCTGCTGAAATTTCAAACAATGTACACACATATCCTTCAGTGATTTCTTAGTTTGGGAAAATACAACTTCCGAATATCTAGTAACATATAGTTGAATAAAACTTAATAACAAGTAATAAAAATCTACAAGTAGCTAAATCTTGTTTCTCACGCATCTCTTTTTATATTTACGGACTGGCATACAAGGCCAAATGCGCTATGCAAGAAGCGTGTACGGACGCTTTGATGACGCAGTGTGTGTAATCCATAACTGCAACTGGTGAATGGTTTTTATTCAAATTTATTCTACTCTGTAATTGAGAAATTCTTTATCAGAACAATTATTGTTTTGCTGTTACAATTAATGTTATAACATAATTTGTTGAATCTGCACTTGATCCTTTTAAGGCTTTTCGGATTAATTAAAACGTTAACTTAAAGTCAAAAGATAGGTATAAATGTTCAGTGCCACATGTGATGTTTGGCACTCTCGGTTTTCTAATAAAAAGTGATCCTTTGTTATGTTTGCACGGGCTACAGGAAATTTGCAGTCTGACTACTAAGTTTAATTTAATACGTGTTTTTTGTTTTTGAAAACATGTGCAATACAGAAACTTGTGATAATTAAGACAGCAATAAGCCATCACTGAATTGATTGTAGTTACTGTTTCACACACGAATGCAATCACATCAAAAAACTTGAAAATTTCATCGCCGTGGAGCGATATTCGAAACAGAATCTCCCGATTACCGTTCGAGCATGCTATCCGTTGCACTACCCACGACGGCGAGTTCGCAAGTATCCGAGTGTTAAGAACATCGGAAAATTTTCCTACTGCGTTCTTAATCAAAGCAGATCCTGCTGCCATCTAGCGTTGTTAAGTTAATTATCATGACGTGTTGGCCACATTTTATGAGATTATTATTTCTTCCACTTTGTATACAGAAACTTGTTTTAAGAGTAATTTTGAGTGTATGTATATATTAAAAACAATTTTCGAATTTTAGTGGTAGCAGAATTATCTTACCATGCACATTCAGGCTCCTGTCATCAGACTTACGTCAAGAACAAACCCTTAGATGCATGCGTCGCTCTTTAGCGTGCTACCAAGTCTTTCTGTTATGCAAAAGAATCCTTAATGTTCTATATGTAGCCAGACGTCTATCATTAGGCTTAAATTTGCTGCACGAGGATCTTTCGTTCAGTCCTGTTCACAGCACAAAAGTCGCGACTTCCAACACTGACCTTGCTGCTAGAATTATGTTTCATCTTTGTGCATACCTGTTCCTCTTAAAAGCGCTATACCCATTGAAAAAAAGTTTTGTTTTCTTCTGTTTTTCTTGGTAAATCATAGTTCCTAGGAAACGTGGGCCTACGATTTATGGATTTTTTCAATTCTGTCATTTCTGGGTATTTTATCCAATTACTAAAACAACGGTAAGCGAATTAACTGTAAAATCTTTACAAAAGAAATCAAAACGTCAGCATAACGGGTGACTTTCTCATCTGTATATATTAGCCGCGACGGTGGAATCATAAAGATCATATTTGTTTTCTTCATGATGTACCTACGCCCAGCATCTTATGCATCGGTGTACCCATTTCATGACACCAATGCATTTACGTTAGTATCTTTTACTTTCCCCTGAAACTATTCGATACTGAAGTTGTCGAGCTTCACAACCATAATTAATTGATCTATAATTAGCTATGGTACCAACGAGCATCATGATTCAATATAACTTTTCCGTTGTTTAGAGATAAATCACTGAAATGAGGATATTTGGTGGAATTTTCAAGCCTACCTAAAGGTTCTCCGTTATTTATAATTTTTTGTCATCAACACTTCAGTGGACACACAGTTGTAATTTTTAAATAATTATCTTTACAAGTAATAAACTGAAAATTATGTAGTTTCTTTGGTCAAAGTTGTATTTAGGTTCTTAGGTAAATTTGCTAATCATGGACCTTGGAATATGTCATCAATAAAATAAGTCTTAAAACAATGCAGCAGACTATGGTGAAAACGACCCTGTTTATGGCGACATTTTTAATGTCGACCTATTATTGATTCCGACTACACTCATCTCCATTAGATGCTATGTGAATTTCTTCTCCATATAACAAACACAGGAAGTATCTCTTTCCAGCTACCCAACTGAGATAGTATTCGTAACAGAAAAGTAAGCGCAATTCTGCATCTGGTGTTATCAAGGCTGCCGTTACGGAATCACCTCAAGTTCAAAGTTCACTCTACTAAATATTCTTACTTACGGAATATTGCACTTGTGCACTGATTGCAGTGCTAAATATTTACCATCGGGTCGTTATTTGTATGCGTGCAACGCTTTTATGCTTTGACCAGAAAGTTGAAATATTTAGCACTGATTGCAGTGCTAAATATTTACCATCGGGTCGTTATTTGTATGCGTGCAACGCTTTTATGCTTTGACCAGAAAGTTGAGATTTTGAAGAAAGTTGACAAAAATGTTCTTAAGAGAGATTACAAATTATTTGGCATATAAGAATACTCTTTTCAAGATTATCAAGGATTTGCAGAAGATTATAGCAACCAGGCGATACAATGTTTTTCTGAATCGTATTAGTGAAAGCGTTGGAAATGTCCATTGTTGGAAAAAAATCTGATCGATTTGGTAAACAATATTCGCTCTTCTAATTCGCCGATTGATGACAATATGCTGATGGAAAAGGCCTAATTGCTGCAGTAGATAATGTTTCACCAAAATTTCAAGACTAGCTACGAAAATTAAATTTACAACTAGGACATCCCTTCAAAATATTGCATGGCCAATACATTTGTGTTAACTGTCAAATTGTTTGTGGAGGAGAAGTAAAATTATTATCGACTGGATATAATGCTGCAAAATGCATTCAATGCTAACGAAATCCTACTTTTTTTCAGATCCGTCCCAAAAAATTATTTTCCTTTTTAAAATTAAAATTTCAACACCTATAAGCTTGCCAAACAGCGAAAACTGTACTTTCAGTTGCAAATATATGAGGTAACAAGAGTCTAGCTTTGATAACCCGTTATTCCCAGAATTGTTTCAAATTTGTGAAATCTTCACCCGCGATATATACACTGGCGAAAAGTGAAAAAAGAATACCAAGAAGGAATTGGCGGACGATCATGAAATTAACATATGTTAATCGGGTCGAGTTTACGTAGGTGTGATGCTAATTTCGGAACCAACCGGTGAGCACTTACGCCACAGCACGGCATAATATGCAAATTATCGTCGGTGGTATTTAAGGAGTACGGCGAAGTGAATGTAATCAGTCGTCGGCGTACGGACATGTGTGAAGACCCTAAAAAAGCTGCAATGCCTGGACATGGAAGACGTGTATGATTTCAGCAGTTATCATACTTTGAGCGAGGTCGTCTAGTCGACTCCGCCAGGCCGGATGGTCGTATCGTCGTATTGCGGAGCGAATTGGACGGGAAGTATCGGTGGTGGTACGATGGTGGCGTAGATGGTCCGAGGAACATTCACACACGAGAAGACGTGGAACCGGGAGTTACAGACGGACTGACGAACAGACCGATCGAAGCATAAGAGGAGCGGTGTTGTGAAGAAAAACATCCATTGCGACGCAAATCCGAGCTGCAGTTGAACCTGAGGTGACTGTACGAACAATCCTCAACCGTCTACTGGATGCAGGACTACGTGCACGTGGGCCTCTGGCACGTGTACTCTGACTCCAACCCACGGTCAGGAACGGCTGCAGTGGTGTCTCCAACGTCTGTCCTGGAGAACGCAGTGGCGATCTGTCGTGTTCAGCGATGAAAGCAGATTCTGCTTGGGATCCTTCCATGGCCGTATGTGTGTTCTCAGACGCCCAGGGGAGCGTCTGCACCCTTCTTGCATCCGCCAGCGACACACAGGGCCTACACCTGCTCTCCTGGTGTATCGCTCCCGTACACAACTAGTTTTTGTACCGGGTACGTTACACAGCACCTCCTACATCAACAACATCATGCACTTCAGGGTGTGAGACAACTTCCATGGCAAATACCGCAGTATTTTGCCATAATGTTTTTATCACGTTATCCTCTGTATTCCGTTATTATGCTGTATAAATTTCGTCTGTATCAAATGTCTCCTTCTTGGTGTTCTTTTTCGCTTTCCACCCGTGTAAATATGTATATATGAAAAAAGGAGGTTGGATGATGGTTCACATTTTTGAAGGATGGCAGCGGAAACTTGACGAAAAAAGAGGGCAGATAATGGAAGAAAGATGCCATTGATTATTGACAATTGCAAAACGTACTCTGAAAGTAAATATCTGAAAGCAATTAAAATAAAATTTAGCACACCTAACATCAGTTCAGTGCTTCAACCTGTCAAACAAGGCGTGATTCACAGTTTCCAGAAACCTTCAGAAAAATGCTGATTAAATGCATCATCCAGCGCCGGATTTATTGGGAGCCTCCCCATCACAGGCTTGAGTCCAACCGATGTTACACAGAACCAGAAATAACAATTTGGTTTTCTTGTTTTAGTTTTGCTTCCAAATAAAATGAAACATAAAGTTAGGACAAGTTATCTGCTTCGGTCTAGGGGGTATGTTTCCATGGCAGTCACGGAATTTTTCTACAATTAATCAATAACTAGCTTAAAAATGGAGGCTGATTGAAACAATTTTTCCCGAAATATAACTTAATACTGTACTACAACTGAGTTCAGAGATTCAAGTGTTATTTCTGACAGATTTTTTAGAAAGTAATTAACATTTTGCCGTTTAAAAAAGCATTTATTATGACTTCCAGTCTATCCCTTGAAAATTTTCCCTATTAAATGTTGTTTCAAAAGGGAATTAAGATCTGTTACCAGAAGTGTAAAGTATCATTGGAAAAGCTGGTCTTATGAAACCCGCTAAATGATTTCGCTAGTGACGGAGAATTCTGATTAAGATGGAAACCTATGATATAAGAAAGCAGATCCCGCACGGCATGAAGCATGGAAGTCAGTGCTGTAGTTTATCCTTATAACAGTCCCGACTTGGTATCCTTAACAAAAGATATCCCACTTTTAACTTCTGCTATTTCTTCCACATCAGCTTATGAAAACAGTTAATTTTATTAGGTGTACAAATATATAATTTAAAGAATTTTAAGACAACGCAGCATGTAATTTGAGAGAAAACAACAATAACTTGACGAATCAATATATGCGCCGTAATTATCTATCACCTTCCGCCATCGGTAGGGCAGCTGACGGATTCCAGCCATGAAGAATTCTTCTTCTTCGTCGTGTAACAAGATGAAGTCATCAACACATTTTTGCACTTCGTCGCATGTCCGGAAACGTACAGCAGACAGGCCATGTTGCATCGATCGGAACAAATAATAGTCTGAAGGGGCAATATAGGTACTACACGCCGTGTACTCTAAAACTCCCCAGCCAAGCATCAATAAGTTCTGATTGTCCGATTTCGCGACTTGCGGCCTAGCGTTTTCATGCAATACTTTCAGGGGACGCAATCTTCTTTTGCCTGTGAAAGGACGTTTCCGACAGTTTTCCTTGTTCAATCGCAGCAATTGTTGGTTGCAGCGAGAAGCAGTAAGAGTTTGATCCTGTTCCAATAAGTCAAAGTGAAGCACACCCTTTATATCCCACCAGATGGACAGCAGAACTTTCTTGGAGTTAATATTACGTTTCGGTTTCGAAGGCGTTGCTTTACTTGAGTATATCAAGCGGTTTTTTTTTTGCGTTTTGGATTATCGTTTCATATCCACTTTTCATTATCCGTAACGATTTTCCACAAGAAAGATTTTCTGTGTTATTTATTCAACGTATTCAAACACTTCATGACACGCTCATCATTGTTCCTTTGGCGCAGGTCATGTGGCAGCAATTTTCCTTTCTTCTGAGTCTTTCCCATTTCGCGTAAACGATTGGAAATGGTTTGTTGTGTTCCACCTTGTTGTTCAGCTAGTTCTGTTTAGCGTTTGAGACGAATTTCCATCTAAAAATGCTTGCAATTTCTCATATGCAACCTTCTGCGGCGCGCTGCTACGTTCTCGATCGCTAATATCAAAATTACCTGTTTTAAAACATCTATACCAAAACTCACACGCACTTTTCGATACAATATTCTACCCCAGAACAGAACAGATCGATGCACATGCTTTTACAGCACTTTTTTCCTTGATGAAATACGTAACGAATGCAATGTCGAGTAACTGCAGTATTGCTTGCCATCTTTCACCTATCGATATGCATGTGCGTTTGACTGTTGGGCAAACTTTGGTGTCACATTTTAAACACTGAACCAGTAACTGTCCCGTGATAACAACGCGGGGGAATGTGGGATATGTAAATTAGTGGTATACGTCTCACAAAAAACGATTTCAAATTTATTTGTACACCTAACAAATTTCGTCTTGACAGGTACACTACAATTGTTGCGACAGTTGCAATCCACGCCCAGAGACGACGCCGTGCAAAGAGTGAAATCGTGTTCAGGAGAACCAAAAGTGTGCATTTCTTTTGAAATCTGGAAGACGGATTTCATCACGAATACAATACCTTCTCGTACATTGGTATGCAAACCTAAACATTTATGGAATACAGCACCAACAAGAAACAGTTATTTATGAAGAACTGCGTGGCAAGTGAAAGAGTTCCAAGACTGATGCTGTGCATATGGCTGCCTAACTCCAAATACACCACTGGTATCGTTATTGGCGCATTTGACACATGCAAACTAGCAAGCAATAAGCCAGGAAACGATTGCCAATTGTTTTTATCATTTGGGTTTCAAAAACGAAAAACGTGGGTTTCATCTTCAAATAATTCTAGTGAGTATAAGACAGAAGAGAATATTGTCGCCACTCAGAAAAAAGATAAAAGTGAAGGTGATCAATTCGTTTAGTGAAGGTGAAGTGAGCAGTAGTGGTAAATTTTTGATGAGTACATGAGTGTTGATTCGAACGTTAAATGCTCAGATGAACTGACAGAAGAAGAGTTAATAAATCGGATACCAACGAATACAGAAGCTGGACAAATTTCAGATGGCATTAATCAAAAAGCGACCTAGAAGGCATCAATTCTCTACCATGACGCACGCATAAAAAAGGATCTTGAACAATTCAAGAGATTCCTGTTGCCCTACAAGGAGAAGAAACCCCATTGGAGTATTTGTCGGTGGCTACTGACTTAATAAAATTAAAAAAGTGACGTAAAACGTTCAACGCAGTGTGGCGGAAATAATTTCCAAGTAAATATTTTGCTCTTATTCAGAGCACTCTTTGTTAAATAAAGTAAGTTTTTGAAATGAATAAATTTAACATCCTGAACTATTGTTGTTGCTAACTTTGAGGAATGTGTTAATATTAATATTATTTTTCTATCGTTATTCAATATAACGACCGATTTCGCCGACACGATTGAGATTGCCCTACATTATTATTCTGTTGATTCAAACTGAATGTTCACTATATTACAAATACTTGAATAATTTGTTAAAAAGTATTACATATTACAGCATCTGACATTATGTATAATAGATTTGAATCACTGAAATGACAGATGTACGTTTGGTATGTACTAATACAAATAACTTGGAAATCCACCGGTAAAAGCAATGAAATGAAGTATCGACATCTTGCTCTCTCTCAGTTGAGCTCCTTGTTGTTCATTACCACACTGAAAAGGATTTACTATCCATGAGTTTTCAAGATTTTCTGGCAGGGAAATTATCTCTAAAGCGAGTCGCTGAAGCACACAGGTGCTCACTTACGTTATACTCAACTCCTTGTAGCAATTCGTCCTCAGTGGACTCCAAAAATGGCTCCAGTATTGGAGCACATTTAGATCAGTAAGTATCGAAATAACTTTTACTTTCCTTCCTTTAAGGAAGAAACATATCTGTAAATATACATTTAAAAATACGCTTCCATTTTATTTTCCATTGTCTAGCGTGCTTCAGTGGGAAGTTTTTAGTTATTATTTTATAACCACAATTTTTTTCCATATTTCATATTGGTCAGGGCATCTAGATATTTCTTTTCTTTTTTTTTCTGCCAAAAACTCTGAGTTTGAATTCAGACATTTCGTCACTATCTGACTTTAAAAACGTGAAAATATAATGCACCGTGCACGAGAAATATGTCATTAAAACTTTTACCATGACTAAAGACGTTGGCGCTCTTTGTGCAAACCTGGCTCTTGCACCATTAAAATCAACTAACTAATTGAAGGCGATGTTGATCTAAATTTCATTGAAATAAACATCAAATACCAAATCATATCGGTATATCTTTGCAACTTTTCTTTTTCTTTTTAAAAAAAAATCTCTCCTTCTTCTGCCTGTATCTCTATTGATCCGATTGCATACTCCAAGTAGTTACATTTTTGTAAATTGGCCAAAGTAAGGGGAAAATCTTAAAGCGACAACATTGAATCAGCAGCCACGTTGGTCCTCAGAAATCCACTTCCGACGTCGCATGAATAGTGACTTTTGACAAACAACGAAAAAATTCTGATTATCATTCAACAACTTGATACTAAATATGTTAATGAAACAAATAAATAAACAAATTTCAATATAGATCACATTAGGAACTGCAGCTATATGTAGAAATTGCAGTTAATTGTGGAAATTATTTCATATAACAAAGTAATTTCCACAATTAGAAATAGGAATTCGAAACACATACGGCAAGTTAAAAACAAATGAAATAGTGGTAGGCGTAATCCAGTAGAAATAACGGATTCGTTCGATCAAGGAAATTTCTCCAAACATCCGATTAGGTCAAAATCATTCGAATGAAGAAAACCTCTCCATCGCTATTACGCTGACTGGATATAAGGAGTATCATTCCAAAGACAAGAAAACATTAACCAATCATGTTTCGAATTCTCTTGTGCCAATTCGCTCACCTCTTCTCAAAAGAGATTCTGGAAATATTCTTCCTGCTTTCGAAATATTTCTCAGTCGCAGGTTCACTCGAACTGTCTTTTGCTGGAGGATTTACTAACTTCGGTTTAGTTCTACCGTTGTTATGGTAATCGAAAAACTGTTGTCGTGTTTGTAACCGAAAAACAGTTGCCTTCTACAGCTTACATCCTTTTCTTTGGGTTAGAAGAGGAAATATGTCTGTAAATTGTAATCTTGGAATGAATATCTCGATTAGTGAGAAGCAGAAAGCAAGTCTGAGTGTTTTGTGACAGCTACCCGCAAATTCTAACATTCCAAAGAATATCCCCAATATTCAAATCAATAGATAATTCCCAACTATAATAAATCCTCTGCACTCTTTCAAAATTTTCAGCAGTAGTCAAACAAGACAGTTGCTGGATTCAATAAAATAAAGAAAGTCATAGAAGGGAATTCATTTGCAATCAGTACATATATTTTATGTTTTTTGACATTTTACTGTAAGTTTGAACATATGACTCAAGCAATTATTCATTTCGCAAATAATGAGATTTAAGCATGTTTCAATTTTTAAGCATTCAATATGTATAACACAGTTCCCTTTAAATGGCTTGACAATGGGGTATCGTTGAAATAACGAAATTCTATTGTAATTTATCTTTGGACAACATTAAATTATTTGGGTAATAAAACAAATGTAACTGGGTAAGGAGCAGGCATTTGCATTCGGTATTAATCTGGTGAACGTCTTTAGTCTTGCATACTGATGTGATTATTACAGCTAATGTTATTGTAACTGCTTTGCCTAGTGCTCTAATTTTCAAATTTTACCGTTTTTCATTGTTTCAAAGACAAAAAAATATATTCCCTGCTATGATCCCAAAAAAGGAATTATTTTTGTATTCTTTTAACTTTACAGTGAAATTTCTTTAAATTGCTTCTTTTATCTACACTCTACTCATTCTAAAGTTTTAAAATTAATTATTACTAATCTTGGTAAAGTTGTTGTTTACCCTCCTAAATTATTCAGCAAAAAATTTCGAAGAAAACTTATTTACATATTTTAAAGCACGTATTTAATACAGGAAAAGTTTCATTTCCACTGTCGATCTATGCAGTTGTTCGCTTTTTCATTTGAAGACACTGTGGAGGACCGGAGTGGAGCAGAACACAGCGTTTAGGTAACCTAAGGCACAGAAGAGAATTTAAATTTTATACAAGCGAAAAAAAAAATTTTGCATCGTCACACAATTACTAAAGGTAGGCAAAACGTCCAGTTCAGAATTATTCTGAACAAATACGAATGAATTCATTACATAATAATTAACGCAGCAATCAGACATTCTGAATCAACCGTATTTACTGTTCTTCAAGTAATATAAATCACATGAAAACATTTGAAAGTTTCATTTCCCTGGAACGGAAATCGAACCCACATTTCCTGATTATCGTTCGAATATGCTACCGTTACACCACCCAGGCCAAGAAAATCACATGTATCTGAGTGTTAAGAGCAACGGAAAGTAGTCCGACCGCACGCATAATCGAAACAACGGTGCTACTACATAGCAATGTTAAGTATATCACCAGTGGTCCAAATTTTCAAGTTTCCTGATGTGATCGATATTACGTGAAGAACAGTAAATACTCTCCATTCAGAGATGTAATTAAGCCTGTCTCCCCTCATTCTCATGTCTGTTTCAGCTTGCTGCCTCAAATTATGAGAGGAACAAGCACTAGGATGTGCTTTTTATTAAATCAGCTAACACCCTATATTTGTTGGAAATGAATACAGGCATGCACCAAAATATGCTAGGTCAAATTTCATAAAATTATTTTTTCGCAACTCATAATATCTAAAAAATCGGTATTTTCTCATAATAAGATAATTTTTTTTAGAAATTGCCGCATTCGCATGCGCTACTTTACATACCTAGGTCGAAATATATTGGCTCATTTCTACAAACGTGGGTAAAAATATGTCGAAGGCAAACAAAAATCGTACTCGTCAGATAATGGATCACACAGAGAGAACCCTAAAGCGTCAATGTCTGGGAATTGTCAATTGCTGCAAATTGAAAAATGCGAAAAGTAAGGAGCATATGTTACCCCTATTTATTTCTGCTATGCGAAGAAATATTGGAAACCCAATAAAATTTGGAATATCCATTTATGATGGATACGTTTATTTGTACACATATTAAAGTAAACGAACCCACATTTAGCATCCTGTTCCTATCAAATTAAATAAATATGGGTGTTCAGAGTTACAGAATGCTTTTTTCATCCTAACTAACATGAAATTCAATAATGCAAGGAAATTTAATGAACTGGATCAGCTTAATTATAGTATTAGGAACAGTTATGTTTTATTTTAACATCAATTTTGATGCAATTTAATAAGCAGTTGGTGTTTCTGTTCATTGGGTTGCAATTTTTAGCAGGTGTTTCATCCCCGTGGACCAAAAATAACCCAGCATTTAGGACACAACGCTGTAATACTCGTACAAGGAAAAGAAATTGCGGGTGAAAATTTGAGGAATTATGAATTTTCAGTAAATTTCTGTATTAGACAAATTTAAAAAACATAAGGTTTCAGAAATTTTACGGCAACTACAGAAAACGATTTCAACATGCTCTATTGATGAGGGGCTTGGCATAAAATGTGCTTACTTGTACAGATTGAAAACGTCATGCATGAAATTTAAAATAAATTTATATTGATTTTGTTAGTGTCTTCCATCTGACTGATTTTCTGTGTTCAATTATAGCAGTTCTTTTGATCTTTGATTTGCATTAAACCTTCATATCCTCATGAAAGTACTCGTGTTCCTTACATACACTGTTGTTTTAACAGCTGGACTAATTTCAATATTTGATCTTTTGGAAACGCATAACAAGTACTCCCATTTTATCTCGTTTACACCATTTCCCGATTGGCTGAAATTTTATCATTCTCCGACGGGAAAATGAGGTATTTTTAACAAGAAATGGTTATGAAGTTTGCGGTAAAACATCTGCAGCTATGATACGATATCGAAAGAAGTTCCTTAGTAAATGTCCGTTTTAAGAACTCTTACCTTTTTCAGCACAATAAAATTATCCAGAAACATTATTTTCATCGGACAATAACAGAAAATAATGCTATGATAAGAATGTGACTGTTCTGTAACCAACAGAACCTGTGTGTAATCATGAATGAACGTCGACAAACCATCCAAAACCACCCTCCACTGCAACTCATCCGTTAGTGTCCCAAAACATTCCCTTCCCAGTGAGCACCATAATGGAACCCCAAGTATCGGTCTAATTGAAGCTCTCGTATTCGTACCAACCCGTTACCATCAGGTCCTTTAACTCTTGTAAGTTACGTGGCTGAGCCGTCGCAGAACGGATTTGTTGTTCCAACACGAAACACAGATCCTTGGTTGGATTGTTCTATGAAAAGAATGTAAGTTAGTAAAATGCGCAAAGTCTTCCTCAGGTTCCGCGAAACATTCTTCAAAAATCAGGTCAGTGTGGCATGGCGCATTATTCTGCTGAAAGAAGGAAACACAACACGGCAATATATGAAGAATAAAGAACTAGTGTTCCAGGTCCGAAAACGGTACTTTCGTACTTCGTAGACGTCACAGTTTTCTGCACAAGAATGGCTGCACCCAGGGTTTTCCTGCAGAACATTGCTCTAAGCATTACCCTTCGTTCATCGGCATGTTTTCGTCACACGACGCAGCAAGATTCCAATACGTCCCCTGGTTAACGACGCACACGTACCAAGTTGGTCGCATGATGCAACAAGATACGACATTCATCAGACCACACGATTTCTTCCAATAATTCAAGGTACAGTTTTGACGATCGATTGCACATTTTAGGCGCTCTCGTCAATGAACCGAATTTAGTATAGGCAATCGGAACGGCGTGTGGATACGCAACCCCATTATCAGCAGGGTTCGATGTAATGTGGGGTGTTACACATTACTCCTGGGAGCAACATTCGAAATGCACCATAGTATCATTTCTATTATATTGTACTATATGGGATAGATTCTGAAAACTTGAATCGATCCATGATCCGTCCACACCCTGCCAGCTGTTCAGAGCATTTGCATCTTCGGACCACTTTTTGAATATCCTAACTATGGTTGATCGTCTGCACTCCACAAAATTGGCCGTCTCGGTAAATAACCAAGTCGTCTGCACAATTGGGCATTGTTCAGGCTTTCCTAACTTGGCTTTTTAAAGACTCGCTTAATTCTGCTACCTCTTTCTCTAAAGAATAAGAGTTACACTGCTTAACAGTATCAGTGACAGATATCGTTTACACCGCTTTATATCCCTACACTCGTTGTCTCTTTCGTATATTGCTTTAATTTCCTGAACATGATCTGGTCATAATATTTTCGATGTTCGGTGTAATTTTCTTTGTAGGAACAGTTATTTCGATATTCAATTTTAAGAGGCAATACTTTTAGCTGTGCTTCAAGTAAGAAAAATTAAGAAACACGAGATTCATATTCATAACTCTCTATAAGCTTATAAGGAAATGGGACTTCTAACCTGAAAATTAATATGAACAATTTAGAGAGTGCCTACGATAAAAAGTACATATTAATAGATTCCCCGTTTGGAGTGGAATGATTTGTTTGATAAACACAATGCGCGAGACTCTGAAATATTTTGCATTTTAATACCAAATGAGGCAAATTTTCTTCTGCTGAGTCGTTGGAGTAAATATGTAGGAATTCAAATATTTGCTTTCTCTTTTAAATCACTGTGATGAAATTTCTCATTTTCAAAACAACAATACCCTCCAGCATAAAGTAAAAAAAGCAATAGAGGTGTTCTTCCCACATGCTTCAAATTACAATATTTGGCCAGCGTTCACATTTACATTATATTGGACAACATATTTTTATAAAAGTCTTGCTTCCAAGATTAAATTAATGATTTTTTATATATTTGGAAGTTCTCAACACGAATATGACAATGCACATTCTAAATTGTCTATGGTTTGTGAGAGATCAGCAATATGATCTTATACGTATTTAATCACATGTAACGGTAAGTCTAACTGTGTTCATCACTAACCGTGTTGCATTTGTCGGAGAAGACATCCAAGCAAATAGAAATGGACAATGTGTACCTTTAATGACATACTGCAGTCAAGTTTGTTATATAAAGACAGCATGTCCTCAATCAGTTCCTTGCAGTCTTCTATCCTGACATTTCCGTGGAAATTAGTTAACCCCAGATAACATACGTGACAAGCTTTTTTCCCATCACCCTGTAGCAGGTGTCGCACATGTCGTCAATGAAGAGCTCTCTTGGGTAAGAAGACACAAAAACTCCATTTTTAAATTTCTTTTCACTGATTCGAGCGAATTTATAAACCAGGTACCTGAAAGGTGATCCAGTCCAGTCAATAGCTTTTATGAAGTTTTTAGCAGACTGATATTCTTTCTGTAAGGACGGTAGCAAAACTTTTTGCGTTTCTGCCAGTGCTGGATGTTGCACATTTTTCTCTCTGACGTTCAGAGATTTCGCAGCAGTCCAGTCTGTCTTCACGTAGTACACATTCCTTGCTCGGTTGTCTCATGCACACAAAAAACAGCAGTACTTCGCATATCCCAAGCTGCAAACCCTAACAAGTATTTTCACGCTGTGAGTTTTCGACAAAATGGATGTGAAAACAGAACAAAAGTGCGCATTGAATTTTGCCGTTGACCTAAGAAGTCTGTCCGAAAAAGGTGCTTCAGTCTTATGTAAGAGGAATATAAAGATGAATATGTAGAAAAAATAAAAATTTACAGATATCATAAACAATTTCGGAATGGCCGTGAGTCGGTGGCTTTAACTGAGCATGGAGGAGGACCTTCAACAAGTGGTATAGAGTAGAGGTAAACATCAATACAATGGGTGTTGTTATGTGGAAAGGCAGACATCTATGAATTAGCGATATAGAAGATATGTTTCACATTTCAAAATCATAAAATCACAGAATTTTTCTAAGTATTTGGACGTGAAACGAGTATGTTCAACTTGAGCTTCCCATTTCTTTTCATATACGGTCCAATTCAAGACCGCTCATGTCCAGTTCTGTAATTTCTTATTTGGAGAAAATTAATATTCTCTCCAACGCGGATATGGTCCAGACTTTTCACCACGTGATTTCCCGTTGTTCCCCATTTTAAAAAACAAATTACGGGGACGACAATTTGAGACTGATCTATTTCTTATTGGAGATGTGCAGGAGCTTTAACATAATTTCACAAGTAAGATATTTAAAAAGTTGAAGGAACGTTGGGACATCTGCATTCGATGCAAAAGACAGTATTTGGAAAAATATGATAACTTCCTTGATAATTAAGGTATACGTATTTTGTATATATAAACGTTATCAGTGGTTTTCGAACAACCTTTGTATTTTTTTAAGCGCTAGCTTTTGAGGTTTGGTCAGAGATGGCTTCGGTTCCGAATTCCCGTGAGTCATGGATGTTTTTTTCTCTTAGGGCACTAGTACCCTCTTTCCTCTGGAGTATTGGACCCTATATTAGGTACGGGCGACTGCTTCTAACGCACTGAGTTTCTCACTGTGGTCGTTAAGCTCCCAAACAAAAAACAAAGTAGTAACGCAGATATTACTTCCTAGATTTTATAAATTGCTCCTCTGAATTGCAATCAGGAAAATGTAGCTTTATACCTCATTATTTAAACTTTCTATCTTTTTAAAATTACTGGTAACAAAATGCACGGAAGAAATTATCGATTACACAATATTATTATGGTTTCTCTCATTGTGTGGTAAGACAGCCTTTTTTTTTCATATTATTAAATAGGATGCCAGAGAAGGCAGCCTTTATTGCTGATATTATTAAATAGCATGTCATAGAAGGCAGCCTTTATTTGTAGATATTATTAAATGCACCTCAGAGAAGACAATCTTTATTTGTTGATATTATTAAATAGAATGCCAGAGAAGGCAGCCTTTATTTGTTGATGTTACTTCAATATTTCCTAAGCCGATTTGTAAAAATTCTTGCAGGGATGATCAGTTGTTTACAAAATAAAACTTCATTCTTCGCACTAATAAAATATGGTCTCGTGCTCTCTTATTTTATTCTGAATTCATATATATCTCTAGTAGTTCTCTATCAAGCAGAGATTTTTACCGACACACAGAATAAATCACCAAAAAAAAAGACATATTTCCTACATGCATAACACTACTCATGTTACCTACAACATTTAATGATTTTCTACTGTATTTTTTAATCAGGAACATCCTTCTTAAGTGCCCATCAACAATCAGCGAGCATGCCAAGGTTTCCTGGTATCTCATTACCATGATCAAAACGTCTTGGTGAAATCCCACGCAATTTTCTTTGCTGAGGGCGCAGAGATTTTTAGGGAAGAAATTGAAGTGGGAATCTAACAAATGAATTTTAAAGGACAATACTACACCCCATATTTTTAAATGAATGAAATTGTTCTCTTAGAATGTCGCGGTAGTTTTGTGCTTCAAAATTTCCCCAAAACGTTTCCATAACACTTTTGAACGATCTCCACGCTGTTTTATTTTATTTGGCTTAAAAGCTCTTCGACGTTTCCATTTTGGATCAAAGTTACTGTTTGACGGCCCACAATACCTATTCCTTAATTTTAGCATCACTCATTCGAGGAATCTTTTACTTCAAATAAGCAAAATCAGCACTACGTTTATCCATGGGCGTAACGAATTTCTTAAAAAAAGTCCTAATTTTGAATAAGGTGGCAGAAGCAAAATTTAAAGTTTTCCTAGAAGCGTTTGTACGACGTTCTTCTGTCCAGGAGTAAGTGATTCACGCTTTGGCCATTCCGTCTTTACGTAATGACCTTTCTAGTCTTGGCTGTCCCACTCACACAAGAAACAAAAATATTTCTTACAGCCGAGCTCCAACCGAAGTAACACCGCAGCGACTTTTAAATTGCTACAGATGTTGCAATTGCTCCCCTCACACTGGATTTTGTCCAAAAGGAATTTCGTATTTCCGCAAGATTATTCCATATTAGCAGCATAAGCTAACGGCACAAAAGTATGTTTGTTTCCATTGTTGAAATGACCGCCTTTGAAACTAAACTTTAAAGAGTGAGGTATTAACGCACGGCACACTGTCTCTTGTAGCCACTATACTGAGGTGCCAAAAATACCGGAAGGGCGCTACCATTACGATTTCTTTTACATACGACCACCAGAGTGGTAGAACTAAGACGTACTCGCGTACAGCGGTGTACAATGACTAGAAGAGAGTGGCTGAAAGAGACACTGTAGAGTTTAGAAGTGATACGGCGCATGCTGTTTCCAAATTATAAGCAGATTTTCCATATAGTATTTGCTCGTATAAAAAAACTTATATTTGCAAAGATCAAAGCTATTTAACTGGAAGAACGCTGAGTTATTTTTTAGATCTTCTGAGTTCTATTGTTGTTATGGACTTTTCTGTTCTCTAGATTTCTACAAGGCCTGTGCTCAATGCATAGGAACTGTAATAAAAGTTTCGTTCAGACAGCAAAATTTTTAATTTTATTCCCAGGTTCCACTTCTAGTTGCCAGTTATTAATTTAAACATTTTCCGACGTGCAACACTGAGGCAAGCATTTTATGTCTACCATTAGGGTGCCCCATTTCCATGATCATGTACTTGAGAACTGTTCAATTGATTTTGTCGGGGAGAATCTGTTTTCGATGGCCTCTATAGCAGAGATCCTCTAATTCTTCTTTATATGTGGATCATAAAAATGTCTTCATTTACGTTTTTCACTCTCATATGTCTCGTAATGTTGGCATCCACAGGAAAAATTCAGATTCAACCACTTTTACCGAGTAGACTCCTGTGCGGCGTATTAGAGGCGAACTTGCTTTTATTTTAAACTGGAGACTCGCAGAGCACAGTAGTAGGCATGGTACAGACGTTAGAGTTCCAGATGATTTATGCATATTGATTAGTCGTGTGCCCCATATTATGGCGATTAAAAAATGCACCGTGGAGATAAAGACAAGAAACAAATGACCTTATTTCTGATTGGTAGGCAAATGCCCATACCCGAAGGTTTAGTGTGCCTTTCCGAGACACCGAGAGCATTTGGTGCTTCGGAATAAACTAGGGTCAATTCCGTGATTAAGTTTTCAAAAGACGGTTGCTCTAGGCCCGGTCCGAATAAAACATGATTTTATCCATTCTTAATAAGCATTATTTTCTCATATTTCTAGTAAAACCGTACTTATATTCACAGGTCACTTACAGAAATACAGGTATAAATTAGTTTTCGAATACTTTGAGGCAAATCGCTTTCGCATATGATACGCAGCAGATCAAACAGTTAGAATAATGAACCAAATCACAGCAATGTCATAAGAAACGGAGTGTATTTGAATCGTTCTGGAACTGTTGTTTCTCTAAATAACTCTTTTCACCCCATATTATCACTATCCATCGTATCACAACTCTCAACTCACCTGTTCGGGCGAATGGCAAATTTAGGCGATATAACTTCATATTTCTGGGTAACTCAAGATCAAGTGTAAAAACAAATCACTTGCAATCACAAATCCGAGTTCGTCGTTCATAAACAATGAGCCTAATATTCATTTTCTGTCCATACTGAAGTCTGTACCCATTTGAGCTGTAGATCCTGAATCTCTGGAAGAAACGTAAACATCGTTTACCGACGAACCTATGGGAGAGGTTTTATGATACTTAGGATAATAGCGGAAGAATATGTCTGTTATCCAACTATCGAGAAGATACCAGGCTCAGATTATTCAAACTTATGCACCCACCACAAGTCATCCTGAAGAAGAAATTGAAGAATTTTATGAGGAAATTCGTCATCTAAATAATAAAGGTAAGCAGCACTTGAAGATAATTATGGGAGATTTCAATGCAAAAATAGGGCACCGGCAACAGAATGAAACTTCAGTAGGTAAATTCGGTCACGGCAACAGAAACCAGCGTGGAAATACTCTCGTTGAGTTTGCAGAGGCAGAAGGATTTTTCATATTGAATTCCTTTTTCAAGAAAAAGCAACACAGGAAATGGACATGGAGACATCCAATTGGGACGACAAGTTAAATTGATTTTATTATGTGTAACAAAAAATTCGTCATCGAAGACTGCAGTGTGCTAAACAAGTTCAACACAGGTAGTGACCATAGATTGGTGAGATGTAAGATGCACCTCAACACTAAACTGGAACGTGGCAAGCTCGTAAGACAAACAAAATGTATTGACATAACCAACCTTAAAAAACACCATAATACTTTCAAGTTGGAACTGAAGAACAGATTCTCTGCTTTAGAAGGCCTAACATCGGAAGAAGTGGATATTTCTGAAGTTAACAGAAAAGTAACCAAAGCTCTTATGGAAACAGCAACAAAATTAGCTGGGTCTAAGAACAAGTTGCATGTAAACAAATTATCAGGAAAAACCAAAATGTTTATGCAAAAAAGAAGAGAGATGAGGACAACTAAAGAAGATGTGACTTCCAAAGTGGAATATATAGAGCTATGCAAGACAGCACAAAAAGGATCACTGAAGACGTCAGGAAATTCAACTGTGAGTTAGTGAGGAAAGCAATTGAAAACAACCAAAGCCTAAAGATAGCAAAGGGACATCTCAGTAAGGGAAGAAAACAGATTATGGCTCTGAGAAAAGAAGATGGTTCTATAACAAGAAATAGAGGCGAAATTTTGACAAGAGTGAAAGATTTATACTCCAAATTATATGAAAGGGATGATACATGTACTCCAGACATCATGAAAGGTACCAGAGTTCTTCCAGTCCTCCCAGCAGAAGTTGCTCATGCAATCAAGAACATGAAGCGGGGGAAAGCTCCAGGAGAAGATGGAATTTCTATAGACATCATACAAGAAGCAAGTGGAGAAATTGAAACAGTACTCGCCCAAATTTTCACTCGATGCCTTAATGAAGGGAAGATCCCTGAGGATTGGAACAATGCTACAATGATCCTGCTACATAAAAAAGGTGACATTGAGGATCTCAGGAACTACAGACCTATCAGCCTCCTATCAGTGGTTTATAAAATCTTCACTAAAGTTCTTTCACACCGCTTGAAGGTAACACTGGACATGGCTCAACCGAGAGAACAAGCTGGATTCAGGAGTGGCTACAGCACAATAGATCATATCCACGTGCTGAGAGAACTAATTGAAAGAGCGAGGGAATATGAACTTCCATTGTGCATGGCTTTTATCGATTATGAAAAAGCCTTTGATTCGGTGAAACCATCAGCAGTTACCACGGCTCTGAAATCCTGCGGTATTGAAGATGCATACATTAATATTATTAATAACATCTATGAAAATGCAAGTGCAAAGATTCGGCTGTTTGAAAATACAACACACATAAAAATTGGAAAGTGAGTGAGACAAGGTGACACCATATCTCCGAAGCTCTTTAATGCCACATTGGAAAATGTCTTTCAATCACTGAACTGGGAAAACAAAGGGATAAAGATTAATGGAGATTATCTAACCCACCTTCGTTTTGCTGATGATGTAGTCATTTTTGCAACTACCCCATCAGAGCTGCAGAGTATGATCCAGGAACTTGCTGACAAGAGTAAAGAAGTGGGATTAAAAATGAACTTTCAGAAGACAAAAGTGATGTTCAATGCTTTTACAAGAAATGAAGATTTATCGATTGATGGAGAAAAATTGGAGATAACAGATACGTATGTTTATCTTGGACAGCAGATATCAAGTGAGGGTCACATTGATGAAGAAATTAATCGGCGTACAAAACTTGCCTGGAGAGCTTTTGGAAGAAACAGCATAATTTTCAAGAGCAATATGCCATTATGTCTTAAAAGAAAAGTGTTTGATCAATGCATCCTTCCAGTGCTTACGTATGGTGCAGAGACGTGGACCTTAACTAAAAGAGACATACAAAGGCTGCAGACAACTCAAAGAAGCATGGAGAGGTGCATGCTTGGTATAACCAGGAGAGATAAGAAGAGGAACTCGTGGATCCGAAAAATGACGAGAGTGGAAGACATCATGATCAGAGTTAAATCCCTGAAATGGCAATGGGCTGGACATACTGCCAGAAGGACAGACCATAGATGGACAGCCGAAATTTTAGATTGGATTCCAAGGGACAGGAAAAGACCCAGAAAAAGACCACATGGGAGATGGGTGGATGAAATTCGTAAATATGCGGGAGTGACATGGAGGAGAACTGGCACAAGACAGACCGTTGTGGAGGAAACTTGGGGAGACCTTTGTCCAGCAGTGGATTGATAATGGTTGACAATGATGATGATGATGATGCAGGATGATTAAATCAGCAAATATTCGTTTACATATGCATACCACCAAAAGATTCATTCGTTCTGGTTTCTCCAGTGGTGGCCTATTACGAAAATTCTTGAATGAAATGTTGCCATTATCGGAAAAACTTTTTAAAATATTAGTAGACGTTATTATTGAATACCCATTTCCTTGAACGCCCCTGTAGTATGATATCACACGATTTTAGGTAACTGGCTGAGCCAAGAGCACTTCAACAAAACAGCTTCGTAATGGGATGTTTTGACATTCGTTGCATTTTAAGGTGTTGCTGCAGGTGCCATTTATTCACATATTATCCGTAAATTATTCGGCGAAACTGAGTTCTTTCATGTATCTCCACAATTTTCGACACTTGTCTCTTCTTTCATTCCTTTGCTGTTTTATTAAATTACAGAAATCGCCTGTTTTTTGAAATTCTTCTCCTTGTACGTGTTTAGTGATTGGTCCTCTTTAAGATTTCGTCTACAGCTATAAAATGCAAGGCAACTGGTACAAAGGAAAATTCGCACTACACACATTTACTAAGTAAAATTAAAAAAAAATTATCTGTATTTTAATTTGACTATTTTACGTGCAGGTTAAAGATACAGTTTCATTAAGTTCCCTGCACATACATTTCCCTCGGTTATTGCTTAAGGAATCAAGAAATAATTTTAAGAAATTATTTTTTAAATTCTTGATCTGTGAAATAATAACTCCCTTTTTATATCCGTATTTTTTTTGGTTCGTAAAACCATATGCTCGTATTACATTTCTGGGAAAGACGTTCAACTTCACAAAGCGAACGTCCTCAAAACAGCCAAACGGTAAAATGGCATAACGTAGTGACACTCACATATCCCTAGAGTTCAGAACTTTTTTCACCCGTTATGGCACAATATTGAGTGACAAATAGAAAAAATGAATTTACCTACCAGAAATAACCCAACCTACAACCACGTATTAGTTATTTTAATTAGTCAGCTTACCTATTGAGGGCGAACTAGAAACGGTTTGACCTGATTAAGTAAGGAAGAATCATGTCTATAATATATATATTGAAATAGGTTGTGAATAAAATAGTATCTGTGTTACAATGTTGCTTTAGCATTAAAAATGACAGCATCAAATATAAACAAATAAATAGTTGAACAATATAGATCTCAAGTATTTTATCTTTTACTTTAAAGTTTATAGTGTATAGTTTGATTGTAATAGCAATAATTTTGAAATATCCTTTTTGGCATGTTCATGCACATCAGTAGTATTGCCCATAAAAATGAAGTCGAATCGCCGTATCTCATATTTTTTGCTTATGCCTTGACTATCGGGTCACTTACGAAAATACTTCCTATGCTACAGGAAGAAAACAAGAACGATCACTTAAAATTAACCGTGAGAACCTAATAAGCGCATCCACCTCGTTGGTGCACTTGTAAATAGAAAGACGGTGAGCGCTGTAGGCATGTTGAGTAAAGTTTTCTCTCTCATGAAACCGCACGATGGCGGTCCTGCGGTTTTTAATTCTGTGGTTTTTAAACATTTGCATGCTTTTCTGTATGGTGTTCTATGGGTAGCAATAGAAAAGGGGATTTAATTTTGAAAAGTAGCAGTAAGAAGTGCAACGTTGAGAACGAGTTTCGTAGCTGGATGCAACAGTGGTTAGAGGTCATATAAACAAATGAGACTATTTTCCATGCCGAAAGATAAAGCAAGGCGGACGAATGACATTTTTTACTTGTCCTGATTCAAGCTGATAGCAATTCAGTAATTATCCAGTCAAGTATCCACTTTTTTAAACTTTTATGTATCATCACATTTTGTATGAAATTATTGAATACGGTGCTTTTTTTGTCCAAAGTCCTCTAAACTTTTTCATGATAGATTATGTCTACGTACAGTATCATGTGACACTCAATTAAACATTTTGTGTCCTGTAAGATGGGGAAAGTGTTGCAAAAGGATCAGAACAGAATCCAATACGATGATTTGGCAAAACTCTCAATAATTACAAAGAAAAGTTGCGTCTAGTAATGTATTTCAAATAACCATCCTTGTGAGTGTACCTATCCATGCATGACATTAATATCTTTTAGTATAACTTCAATATTAAAAAAGGGATTTTTTGGTAAACTTTTAGTGAAATTACTATACCGAGAGGAAAGAGAAGTATGTATATCTATCAGCATGGTTTACAGCAATAGCATCGAAGATGTCTTCATCGCCCTCTTTGATTTCAAGATTTCAAAGACCCGTCAGCAGAAGCTCACGAATACACTATTTCTTCTAACCATTAAAACCTCAGTATGTATTTATCGTTTTTATTTTTTTCTAGAAGGGCACCATAATATTTTAGAAGTTACTCGAAAAAACACAGACGTTATTTCAATTTCATAAGCCGACCTCTTGTCGTACATCATGATTTGATTTTGGAAAGACGAACAGTAAGCTTTAAATATTACCCCTAATTATGAGAATTTGTGCTAAGATCACTACGTATAAAAATAACGCCGTCACCGCACGATGCAAAGCATAGTCATGAATCAAGTGAACGATGCAACGTACTAACTTTAGTATGAAATGAAATGAAAATTATAAATATTGATTAAACCTTCACACGAGCTTCCAATACATAATCATATGGACTGATTAGCTGATTAGTTTGATTCCCCAAATAATAATATGGACCGATCCTCTGATTAGTCGGGACACCACGTCGCTTGCTTGCTACGTCATCTGACCTCTTGGTCTTGTGCATAAAAAATTACAGCAATAGTTCCTGAAAACGTTTAGGGAGTTTATATAATATCATAGGGTATTAACCATCGTCTGGCGATGTGGCAGCAGCTGTCGCGAAAGGCCTGGTGTCCAGTTTTTTTCAATATTTATCGTTTTAATATCATTTCATTGTTAAGTTAAAGTGTCTTTCATAGTTCACTTGATTCATGCATATGCTTCGCATCGCGCAGAGACGGCGTTATTTATATATACCTAGTGTAACAAATATTTTCTTCTGTCCTTTTTGTTCCAGTTATATGTTTCCCTGTCTTCATTTCACATGCATTTAAATTTCAAATAAGCATAGGAAATGCAATCTGAAAAACTGCTAAAATACGTGTTTCTGCTCACTTGACCGAACAGTGAGTGAAGCTTTGAACAATTGATCCAAAACCAGTACTGGTTTCGGTGCTCTTTTTACAGAGCTGGCTTTGCTCGTTCGTTGGAACCAGTGGCTGTAAATTAGACAAGGGCGTGTGCTTAAACTCTTGTGATATGCTCGTGTTAGAACGCAAACTTCAAAACAGAAAAGGCAAGTAACAACCACAAGTGAAGAGTTTTAAAACGTAACTTCTATATCCGCAGTTTTCAAATTTTCTGGAAAGTATATACTTCCCGTCGGCAGCTCTGACGTACTGACTATTTCGCCCCCAAACACACCGGCATGACTGCAATTCCACACCTTAGAAGGCGCTAAATGTAACTTACTTTTTGATTACTTAATATGATTATCTAAAGACAGGTTAAAACGAAGTTCTAAATTTTATTTTATCGATGATGAAATAGAGAAACCTATACTTCAAATGATACCCAGTTTTTTTACTGAAAAATGTTTTACATTAAGTAAAGGTGCAAGAATTTTTTGCCAAGTTTAGTGCACAATAAGAAATAGGTTAGAGCAGTGAAACACTGCCATTAACATAACAAAAGAAGTTCTGCACATAAATAACTAATTCAAAATTAAGGTGGACGTCAAGTAATTTTGCTTCCTATACTTCCAATGGAAAACTTTTGTACACATTTCCTTCACAATTAGTGTGTTCCCAAGGATGAAAATTTGAACATCGAGTAACATAACTTCATATTATAACTTGGAATACTTAATATTTCCGAAAACATAACCATAATTATATCAAATATCAATAACTTTTCCTTTGTGGTGTTGGGACTAGAAAAAAGATGGCGCGACCTGTACTTTCATGACGTCAGTAGACAAACAAATGTTGGATTGCATAATTATGGTTATGTTTTAGAAAATATTAAGTATTCTAAATTATAAAATGAAGCGATTTTAATCGATGTTCAAATTTTCATCCTTGGGAACTCATTAATTGTAAAGAAAATGTGTACAGAAGTTTTTCCATTGGAAGTATGGGAAACAAAATTACTTGACGTCCACCTTAATAACACTAGTTATAGCAGTGAGATTTGCACTAAAAATTTTTCTACGAAACGGTGCGATTTATTTTTAACTTTCTATTATTTCTCCGAGTAATAATCAGGGTACGGAAACGTGCCGTTACTTCCTCGGCCACTGTAAAATGGTGCCAACAATTTGAAAAAGGTCGCACTAATTTAACGGACGAATACCTCACAGGCAGACCAACAATAACCAGCACTGCGGAGCATGTTGACGCGGTGATAGGGATAACATGCGTATCAAAATCAATAAAATTGCCAGTACGTTATGCATTTCGTACGGGACTATGCATTCCACTATTCACGAGCAGCTGGGTTGTAAGAAATTCTGTGCGAGCTCCTTAACTGGTTGCACCAAACTGAAGGCGACTTTTTCTGTTCAAGTATGAAAAAGTTATTCACTCATTTCGATAAATGTTTAGTCTTCAGTCCACTATGTCGAAATATTCATATATGTTGTACCTTTAAACTAATATATTCCCTGAGTATATCTCTTTATTTGTTCTTTTTTAATAGTGTAATTAACACAAAATTAGAAGTTGACAATCCGATTTTTGTCGTAAATCTGACTTACCATCCTTGTCCTATTTACGCCAATAATCGGATTGTCATCTTCAAAATCTGTATTATATAGCGTAATCCCGTATTTCTTTCGTGAGTGTAATCAACTTTTTGATCTGCCCTGATATTTCCTTAAGGCGATTAATTCCCAGTAGGATTAATAAATACTTAACAACAGATTGTACACATTTCCTAAATTTTGATTACAAAATTCCAACATGACCAATATACACTGCTGGCCACCCAAAATGCAACACCAAGAAGAACACGAGACAACAAAGCCAGAATTAGTGGACACATAACAACAGATAAAAAGATGAAACGATTGACACTAGAGGCCCGTGCGACTCACGGAACATGCAGACATCAATAGTTCGTGTGGCCCCCATGGCTGGCAATAACGGCCGCTACACGCCAAGGCATCGAACGAAAGAGGCTTTGGATGTGGGATTGTGGTATTTCGGTCCAGGCTGCTTCCACACGTTGCCATAGTTCATCAGGCGTAGCTGCGGGTGGTGCTTGCCGGGCCACTCGGTTCCCGATCAGTAACCAGAAGTGTTCGATGGGGGAAATATCGGGAGAACAGGCGGGCCACGGCAACAGTAACACCTGGTATGCAGTGAACAATTGTTGCACGATGCGTGCTACGTGCTGGCGCGCATTGTCCTGTTGAAACGTGACCGCTGACAGATCTTGCAGGTAAGAGAGCACTCCAGGCTCTCAAACGTCGGAGATGTAGCGGTGGCAATTGAGTGCACCGGCGATGAGTACCAGACGGTTGGGTGTGTCATATCTAATTGCGCCCTAAACCAGAACACCAGGCGACGAACCGATATCGCGATGCATAATGCAGGCGTCATACAGTCTCTCGCCGCGGTACCGCAACACGCGGATCCGACCATGGTGGTGTTGCAGGAAGAAGTCGGATTCGTCGGAGAAGACAATGTCGTGCCATTCCATAGTCTAGGTGAGGCGTTCAACAGCCCACTGTTGCCGCACTCTCCGGTGGTGTAACGTCATTGGTAATCGGAGCAATGGGCGCCGTACGATAAGTCCCCCTCCTGCAGACGACGTCGAACTGTACGTGCTGACACATATTGTTGCGCAACACACCCTAATTCCTGCGCTAACGTTCGTGATGTGGCGATGCGAGCCGTCAATTCCCGCAGTTCAACATGCCGGTCCTCTCGTTCGGTGGTGTGCCGCGGCAGCGGCAATGGCTTACGTCTGTCCGTCCGACCCTCCTGCACCCACCGAATCAATACTCGCTTCACTGTGGCTGGATGTCGTCCCACACGGGTGCCGATGTCTCGGTACGATAAACCGCTGTCGCGATAACCAACAATTCGTCCTCTGTTGAACTCCGAAACGTGCTGGAATGACTTCCGCATTCTTCAACGAGGCATCAGGAAGCTTCCCACGCACAGGTCCGGCAGCACAACACACTTTCCCAACGTACATCCCGCCTTCTGTGCATCCTTCTTTTAGTGCTTCTCGGTGGCTTGCCGGGCGCACATGATTTGCATATGCCCTGCAATGCTAATCGTTTGCATTACCTCTCGCGGGCGACGCATGCTGCGAATTTCAGGTCAATCGGATGCTTCCTTCTTGGTGTTGCATTTGGGTGGCCAGCAGTGTATATCGCTTTTAAATGATTATTTTGATATTTCCCTTATAATAACAAAAAATGTTATTTATGTGTATTTCTAGCAGATATCCGGGCAATTAAGCAAATAAATTAGACCGTATGAAATTTGGAGTTTTAGTTTTCCAGATTGTTTAGGACTGGTACAGTTGAGTGGAAGTTATGATGTGTTAGCATGAAACTTACAGAGAATGAGGGGTGATGCAAAATTGAAGAAATGTGTAAATGTCTTGTAGGGTACCAGATATTTTAGTATTCACGCAGAAACTTTCCTGCTGGAAGATAGGTGACGCTTTTTTTTTTTTTTTTTTTTTACATTATTTCACAAATGAATACTTGTGCCATAAAGTTGAACCTGGTTTCTTATATAGAGACTGCAAGTGCTTTAAGAAAATTTCATGCCTTTGGTGTGAGAAATGACTGTATTTGTACAAAATGAGGTCTGAAGTTTTACACTTATGATCTGCAAAAATATACAAAACAGCCTTGAAGGATCAGTCAGACTAAATGTTCACTTTCTTTAAAAAAACTCAGCTGGCAAGAAATAATTTACAAAGCATATTTTGGTTGCACGGAATTGAAGATTTCCTTTCAAAAAATACTGAATATTGCTTAAAATTCCATTTATGTTTAATTACTTTTTAACATTTTCAAACTTACTGGAAAAAAAAAAAACAACTAAAAATTCCATATCTGTGGTGTACCGGTTTTCCTTTTTTGTATTATGTTTTGGAAAGCTTTTATCCCCCCCCCCCAAAAAAAAATGTGATAAAATTTTTGCTACGTATCGAATGTGTAACAAAATTCCCCAGTTTAACAATAATTAAACGTTCTCATTATTGAGCCAGAAAAAAGAGTAATTAATCGTACTCATTTTTTGAATAAATAAACTACTTTACGTTTGCCTTCAACAGTTCTATTGAAATCATTGTCTTCTGTTTGAAAAATAGCTCACAAGTGACACCGCCCACTTGTTGAGCTATGAGTGTCTTACCTTAACAGGTCGTTCTGATGCCGAACCGGGGAGAGCGCATTGTGTGCTTAGGTTGAGCTATACTGCACTGCTTAGCAGAACTGACGATTTCAAGCCCGAGAGGGGGATTCATCCCACCCGCGACTTTTCTTTTGTGAAAAAGTCTTGTATAAGTAGTCTATTACTCAGGGCAGTTACGGACTTAGAAAAAAACGCCCTTGTCAGGGCAAAGGTCCGTTCAGCCCACATAGGTACTCTAGCATCAGATTCGGGTATGTCAACGTCGTTCCGGCCCCTCTGATGAAAGGACTCTTTGATCCCTTGTCAGACCAAAGCCCAAGCGCCCGGATTCTAAGGTTTGAATTGAGTGGGAGAACCCCAGAGTCCCGACTCAGCATTTAGAAAACTTTGTATTTTTTCATCTCTCTCAGAGAGATGTCAACTACACACAAGGGTCAAGTTAATCCATATGGGTCAGCCCCTAAACTGTCCGGGTCAACCCGGACCTTGAAGGTAGCGACTGAAATACTACCTAGCCCTGTCGGTAGTTCTAATGGGCCTAGTCCCACTTCCGAGGCCAACCGGAAGGAGAAGTCCAGCCCCAGGACGAGATCTTCAAAGACTCTCCCCGGAGCGAAGGACTCACAAGCCGCTAAACCCACGAAAGGAACCTCTCCATCGGCTGAGCCAAATCCGTCTGTTGGAGGTGTAAGCACTTCCTTGCCACTTCCGCCCATGGCAAGGAAGGGAAAAACACCACCATAGCCCGAACTCTTTCGGGCTTCTGAGGGGTGGTCCGCTGGTCTTCCAGGGATATCTTTGGAGGCCAACCAACATCCCAGTACACCCCCGGTGCTAACACCAGAGGCTTTCGTAAATCGCATAGAATTTCTCCTGGAGAAGTAGAGTCCACTCTCATGGACTCGCGGGTCACTCCCTCTGGAAGAAAGCAGACGCAACCGGACCTAGTGAGTGTCCGCAGTGCTTGTTTCGAACAAGCAAATCGGACTGCTTTTTTAAGACAGGCTGTCCGTTCGCCAGAAGTCGCCCTGCGAGAGCGACTGCAATGTGGCTTCCTACGCCTAAGTGGCTAGGAAAGTCGCTAGTACGTCGAAAGGGCCTTCGTCAGACCCGACTGGGAGCAAAATTAAGAAAAAGTTGCGAGACAGGAGACACGTGCTCCTGGTATATCCCACTGTCGAGAGTACGTCCTCAGAGGACGTAAAGAGGACTCTGAAGACCGCAGTCAACCCAACTTAACTGCGGTTAGGGGTCAAGAGCATAAGGAGCATAAGGAAAGGTGGGGTCGTGGTGGAGTGTTCCCATCCCGGGGAGCTCGACCACCTAGCCTAGGAGTTGAGTAGCAATCTGTTGACCAAAGATGGCACACTTCCCACGGCCCCACCAAAGTGACACCCCCGGTTGATAGTCTATGGGGTCGACGGGGATCTCTCAGGGAAAGAGTTCGAGTAAGCGGTTCTCGGGCGGAACCCCGACCTCAGTAACGCGTTTTCAGCCTTTTTCCCCATCAAGGGCAAGGGAGGTAGGGTACACTGGGTGGCAGACGTGGAGCCCAAAGCCATCAAACTCTTAATGAGGCGGAAGATACTGCACTTGGGTTGGTCAGTGCTCCGCCTAAAGCAATTTTTTGCGCGAAGTCAGGTGCTTTCGGTGCAATGGCTTCGGCCATTTCCGAGGCAACTGCCCCGAGTCAGAAGCAAGGTGTGACGATTGTGGTAAAGTTGGGCACCAGCACTACCAGTGTGCAGCCACACCGAAGTGCAGCAACTGCACTGCTGCGAATGCTAAGTTCCGCCTGAAGCTGGACGTCTCTCGCCCCAACTTCAGTAAGACGTGCCCTAGTCTTATTAGGGAACTTGAGCAAAGGAAATGCCGGGTCAACTATAATTGACAGATGGTAGTACCCTCAGAGGTACGTAGCTCTCGATATTGAGCTTTGCGGTCTATTGGCCAAGGGGATTCAGATGACCCTGGCCCGGGTTCATCACCACACCACTGGCCCTCGCACTGTGGGCCATTTAAATATCATTGTGTGAATAAAGTGTTTCAGCGTGAATATTTGTGAGAGGGGTGCATGGGACCCTCATACTTATAGTGCATGTATTTTGTTTGTTTGATACCTATTAAAGGACATTAGTCCCCAAAACTCACGTTGGCGGGCGATCGCCGGCCACGAGATGAGATAAATTATTGAAAAGTTGCTTGCCCCAACTGCCCATAGCACGTCGCACACACGGTTATGACAGAAGGGTGTAAGGTACCGGTAAAGTGGGGGAGGCAGATTCCCCCTGGATACTGAACTGAATCTGTCCGAGTGTAAGACTGGTTTCCGGTGACTGATGGGCTAGCTATTGCAGCGCCGTCAGGGATTCTATTAATCCCAAATTTTCGAGAGAGTTCAACATTTCCCTGAGAAGTCCACACTTAGACGGTACAGGTAAAGTCACCAGCTAGTATTAACAGCAACGTAAAAGATTAAAGGCTGTCTAAAATTATATTTTCGTTGAAAAGTTTTTACATGACTACTAAAACACTTAACATAAAACATTAATGGATAGTCTGATACAGTTAAAGGTATTATTTTCAGTTTACGACCATGAATCAAAAAATTTCAAACTGAAATTTGAGAGATGTCTCTCATTAAAAACAAACTTAAATAAAATTAAATGCTTTTCGGGCAGGGTAAGAAATTTCATAATATTTCATTGTGCTGTTGTGCGGTCAACTTAATAATCAGTAATACGCAATACAACTGTTCTGTTTACTCAGATAGTGGTGCAATAAAACACATTTTCAGAAAAATACACAGGTTGAAGGAAGTCACTGGAAATCTACTCTCATTGCTAATTATGTTAAAAATTTCCAGGAAATATTACTGTAAGTTATTTCTTGGTGACTTCTGTACCAGAGTTATGATGAATGACCGAGACATAACATGCAAGAACGTGAAATATGTACTCTTATTTTTTTTAATTGTTAGCGCAAAAGTTAGCGTGAGTTATGTTTTTATTACAGTGATTAAAGACAATCTTTAAATAATATCCAAGTAATCTTGTAAAAGAGGATTTTTGGATAACACCGTTAAAGATAATTATTACAAATAACCTTCTTCTGATATTATCTAAAACGCATAACTTTACACATAATTTATCAAAATTGCGCAGATTTATCAGAAATCAAATATCAGTTTACGTCATTTTTACATTAGGTTTTAAAAAATGCGCCCTTATCAATTAGTAATATAAGAACTTTTACCAAAAGTGTGCACGTACCGTATCGCTGAGGTTGCAGGAAGACTAATCTTTCATGGAAGAGTAAATATTTGTAATGAAATTCATAAACGCTGAATTCATAATCTAACTGTTTTTAAGATTGTGGAAATGAAGATAATATGAAAAGTTAGTCAACGTAGAACTGCAGGGCGTTCATTCGTTACACCTGTTTATAATAAACCTGTAGCAATCTAATATCAGTCGAGTGCTCGATTGTTTGATTTTTATGATTTATCCATTGCTGTGCTGGTACATTTGTAACACTTTTTTTTTTTTTTGATAGGTGGTTTAACACCCATTATGAGCATCTCATTGGGCTATAGGCAGTCGCCCGTCCCTAATTTAGGGCCATTGTTTCCAGGAAAGGAAGAGATCCAATGCCATAAGACAAACACAACATCCATGCCTCAGACATGATTTAAACCCCGTCCCATTGCAACGTGTATTCTAATTTAGCTTTCATTTTTGGTTATTTTTTGTGTGTGGGTTTTGGTTTGTTCTCTTTCGCGTTTTCCGAGCTTGGCGTAAAGTCTGTTTCCTGAAACGAGAATAACGTTGGCAACACACTGACGTCGGAACAATTTTGACTTATGTGTGTCCTGATAGGAACGATAGATAAAAAGGCAAATCAGTGGTTGTTTAAGGGTTTTGATTTTAGTGAGGATCGACGTGATGTCATGTTACGATTGGATATCGATGTAAAATTACTGATATTTTATTGAGTAAGCCATATCATATGTGAGTATAAAATCAACATAAGCAAGCATAATAAAAGTATTTTGTAAGTACTACTTGTCATCTTTCTTGTAAGATGTGTGAATAGCTTCTGATATTGCATTCACTTTGCACCCTTAACGTAATACCCGACGTAAGGACTAAGACAGCGGGAAGAAAATTACGTTTTACTATTTGAGACGAATGGTCACAAGCGTTTAGACCACTGCGTTACCGGGGCGCGGTAACACTTTCACATCAACTACAGTACAAATGTACTGCGAGTATGAACTAGCGCCTGAAAATTTCGTTTCGCGGTAGAATGTTCTTCCCCTAAATCAGAGAATCACCATATATTTTTTTTTTGTATTTTTACATATCATACGTTTAAATCACATGATTCAGCAAAATCTCTCCTAGCTGAAAAACATGCAGTTGCGAAAGCAGCGGGTCTGTTTTTGAGTTTTGACGTAAAAATTTGTGATAATAATTCAGAGCAGCCTATTAGTATCAAATTATCTGTAAAAATCAGTAAAAGCGTTACTGAAACGATAGAGCTATTTAAAGTTGTTAATGGTGGGAATTCTATGAAAATGTCAAATGCCACTGAGTGACAGAAAAACCGAAAAAAAGCACGCATATCACAATCGCAGTTGAAGACCATGCTTGAGTGTTTTTAAAATCACAAGTGGATAGCTCACCATGAATTCACTGAACATGGACAACACTTCTATTTAGCTGTTTTGAAAATGTTACTGGATTCTCTTTGAAGGAAAAGAACTGAACATTTGCCATAATCTCTGAGTGTTCGAAATTTCCTGGCTAATATATTAATTACCAAATTCGACCATCTGCGCTGATCACCTAACTTCTGAGCACTTTGTGATTTCTGGCAATACCCGATACTAGAAAGCACCGTGCAAGCGCCAAGATCTTCACCTATTTTTGACCTTCAGTGTAACGTGACACAAAATCTCAAGATTATTCCAGCATCAAAGTGCCCATCATGCATCCAACAATGGCAGCGGCGTCTAACTAAATGCGTATCTGGGGAAGGGGCCTAATTCGAAGGGGAGAGCAGCCGCTAGTGCACAAGTATATATATATATATGTTTTCTCCAAGTGTATTCCATAAATTAAGTTTTCACACTCGTATGAATTCACGTGTAGTTCTTTCAAATGTTATCACAGTTTCGTCGAGATGTGCAGAAGTACTCGAAAGACACATGAGATAAGATTCATTGCAATAATATTTTATTCTTTGATGTAGGAATAATCTGCCTGAATAGTTTAATGTCCACACAATCCAGGGCTCCCAATATTTTCTTGAATTTTTCCAAATTATGTGCTATAACGACTGATGAACAAGAGCAAACTTGAAAATTAAGCTCTATAGGAATACGACGTACACTATTACAGACAATCTTCAAAATATATGCAGATAATCTTGTTCAAATACAATGATCTCAGAAAATGACAGAGAATTTTGGGATAACATAGTTACACATAATCATTGCAAATCCCTTTCGTCTGCTATTATTTTACATACATAATATTTCACAGAATTCATTAAAATTCCGCTGATTTATCTGAAATCAAATATCATTTCATTTAATTTTTCGTTTCGTTTTGAAAATATGTGCCCTTATCTATTGGTAATATAAAAACATTTACAAAAATCCGCACTTGCTGTAACACTAAGAATGTCGGAAGATTGATCTTTCGTTGAAGTTTAAATACTTACAGTGAACTTCATAAACACTGAATTCACAATCATACTGTTTTTAGGATTGCGGAAATAAAGATAATGTCAGAAATTAGTCAACATAGAATCGTACTACGTTCACTCTACAAACCTGTTTTTTTTTAATAATAAATATAGCTTTAGAAAAGAAATGATGAACAATGGGCATAATGTGCAAAATATTCATTTTTAACAAATTGTTCTGTTTTATTTCAGCCTTGCTTCTCAGACTTGACGAAACTTGCAAAAGGCACACACTCAAAGTATCAGAAAGTCTATATTTGGGTATTGTATGAGAAATGAACAAATCTATGAGTGGCATAAACGCTTTAAAAATTGCCTTTGCAGCGTTGACAGTGATGAACGGTCCGGGGGACTCGCAATCAGCAAAAGTTAAAACACTACTGAATTTGTGCCCACAGCTGAGCAGTAAAATCTCCGCATCACTCTTCGTGAGTTATCAGAAGACTTCAAAATTAGTTTAGTTCAGTTCAGTCGATTGCAACCGATGACTTGGGTATGAGACGCGACTCAGCGAAATTCGTGCCAGACCTGCTATCAGCTGAGCAAAAACAGGTCCATGTTTCAGCTGCAAGGGACCAGCTTGCGTGCGTAGAAAACGACGAAAACTGTTTAAAACTGGTGCTGAATTGTGGGTTTATGGGTATGACCCAGAAACTATGGTCCAGTCTTCAGAGTGGAATACTCCAAACAATCTGAGTCCCGAAAAAAGCACAACATAGTATCATTAAGTCCAGACAATGCTGACTCTTTCTTTTTCCAATTATGAGGGAATTGAGCAAAACAATACACTCCATCATGCTGTACAATAAACAAGGAATGCTACTCTCAAGTTTTGAGGCGTTTGAGGGTGCCGTCGGTCGCAAACGCCCCGCACAGCACCAGCGTAACAACTGGCATCACCCCCAGGATACCGCGCGCCTACCAATTTATCGGAAGGTGCGCAGGTGTTGCTTGGTAAGCACGATATCGCAATGGTACGAAAGCCACCCTATTTGCCAAATCTCGCTCACTGCGACATTTTCCTCTTCCCATAAAACAAGTTTCACTTGAAAGAGAAAATATTTCAACATGTTGAGAAGATACAACGGAATGCGATGAAGCATCTGGTCTCTACTTCATAAGATGGCTTCAAAAATCCTTCGAGCATTGAAAATAGGGCTGGACTAAGTCTGTGTATGACTTAGGAAGGGGACTGCTATGAAGGCGATTAAGTTTCAAATATGTAAAGCTTTTTTGTAAATAAGTTAAGACCGGGTAATTTTTTATCACACTTCGTCTTAGCTGTATCTTTTTACTATCACGATTTAGCAATCAGCATATGTACACAAAAACAAATATTTTCATATCTTTTCCTAAGATTTTCGGGCCTTAAATTTGGTTTCATAGGCCCAGTTCCTGTTTAACCTGAAAAATTGGAATGGGCATCAATCCTGAAGGAAAAGTATGAATTTTGGAGTGATCATAAGTTATCCCGTATGCACCCACTGATACTTTATGATAATTAAACTTATGATACGAAGGGTTAATGTTTTACATTTACAGTAGCCATTTCATTTTTGTTTTATTGATAGCACTAAATGCACTAATTTTAAAGCTGAGTATTGAAATGTTCTCACATTTCAAGGCATTCGAAACTGCATTTGAAGATCGTCATGCCCAATTATGTTACAATCTCCTTCACTATTCCTCCTGATCAGATTTTTTTTCACGCAATTCAAATGTGAGGATCATTAATATGATCAATATTAAAAATCTGAATTCCTAATTGCAATGAAATATGAAAACTACTTTAAAAATCACCAAAATATTTAAATCATAATTTTGAAAAAATGCATACTGTTGCAAAGGGACATTTGTTTTAATGCATTAAGCCTTCTTTCGATGATAATAAAAATGATGCTAGAGCTAAGCGTTAGTATTGCATTAATCCGTTGGTATTTCCCCAAAGCAAAGGAGATCTTCTTTCAAGGTGATTGAATTGTAAAGCAAATACTCAATTCGCGGCACTGGTAAAGCATAAGGAGCATTAACAATAAAAATGTTTATTACTGTGATTTTATAGCAATAACAATAGCGATGCAATGTTTTATTAGTGAGGTGTATTCCCTTCCTCCGTAACTGAGGTAATCTTAAAATGATTCACTAAAAATTCATAGCAAAAGAATTCAGAGAAATAGTAAATTTTTTCTACAAGCGGCCTTAATTCAGTGCCATCCACGGGCCACAGCACGACTTACTCTGCCATTGCGTCAGTACTTACTAAATCAAAGCAAATCTCTCCGGATCCCGCATTTGCTAAATTTTTGCTCTTTTCTTTTCCTCTGTTGTACCAGTTCTACATTTTGCTTTCACTACAATTTTTATTTCTTCAAACAGACATTCGTGTTTCTTAATTTAAAATTTTCATACTGTTTTGACTTCCGCATGCAAAAAAATTAGCCATCACTTTTAGCTTCGACTCTAACAAATGAAAAAGTACCTCGAGGTTTGTAATTGATAAACCCTAACATCCTAACCATAAGACAGGCACAGCCCTTAAGCACGAAAAAACAATTAGACCAAAAAATATCGCTATTATAAAATTATATATTTTTACTCAAGATTCAAGTACCGAAATGCTTAGCGGTTTGTCCAGAACCTAAGAAGCCGCACATCGTTTTATAATGTAAGAGTAAATATAACAGTGGTTCGATCTGTTCAATTTTTAGATTCGGTTCTCTTAAGAAAATCTGCTATCGTGAGTGCAAACCACATGTCTCTTGCAGTTTTATTCTGAAAGACTGAACTTGTAAATATATATATAATCAACCATGTGGGAAGAAATCAGAATCTTCCCATCTAATTTCCTAAAATATTATCAAAAGCATTTTAAAAGAAAAAAAGTGTATATAAAATGAATAATGAAATTAATTTCATTAAATGAAGTGGTAAATGATTCAGGTGAGCGGTTCGAATTCCGCGCAAAGTTAGTTAATGGGAACTTAAATCTTCTCTGAGTTATATCAATTAAATCGTATTATTGCTGTGTGATTATGATTGCAGAGAAATCTAAGTTACACAATAAGTGGAGTTTATGTTACAAACCGAACTGCAGAAAACAGAAAATTTAAGCAGTACTGCCATTGACTACTGGACTGGTGTGCTTTAGAAAGGATTACTAGTGCATTGATTATAAAATTGGCATTACTGGGAATAAAAGTAACACATTTTAAGAACTTTTTAGTTTTAGTTTCTACATATCCTTCTTTAGGAAGCTACTCTGTTAAATCCTGCAATTTCATTAAATGCATTCCGAAATACAATTGCAGTTATTTTCATTTGACTACCACTTTATCCATAATTCGTACCAGTTGCTCTTGAAACATGAATATGAATATGGAGCGAATAAAACTTTAAAATTGCATTTCATATTTTCTCCAGCTACTCGTTACATCAGAAGAACTTTACCGTTTATTTTGGAATTTCATCCGCAGCGAATTTCATTTATGCAACATCAATAATGTTCTTACACACTCCTCTAGTTATTAGTTTGGCTGTTTGGCATTTGAGCGTGAATTTTATCAAGAAGAAATATTTTCCCTCATCGAAGTTCATATGACACTAAACACTGAAGTGCCAAAAAAGAAAACAAAATGAGTTACCTCTGTAATACCGCGCTGCTCCTTCGCGCAATGAAATAACAGAGCAACGCGATGGGGCATGGACTCCACGTGCTGTCTGTGGCACTGTGGAGACAGTGCACACCATGCTGCCTAAAGAGCGTCCGACCACTCTGTAACATTTCTGACGGACGATTCCTGGCATTTACGGTACGTAGAACAACATATCAAATGCGGCGTTTAAATCCGGCGAACGAAGGAGGCAAGAAAGGCTACCAAACTCCGTGTAATGTTCCTGCATTCATAATGGTGAGACAGTGAACGTCTGTAGAGGCGCATTGTCGTGTTGAAAGGGGTCGGAATGGTGGGAGTGATTGAATAACATGAACGGGTGCAAAATATTCCAATGGACTAGCGGTCTAGCGGTCGGCAGACCTATGATCCCAGCGGCGTTTAGATGTATTAAATGTCCTAATATGTTACAGCTGAAAACACCCGACACTATGACAGAGCCACAGCCGGCCTGCACTGTCCCTAATAGGTATGCGGGATTCATTGTCTCCTAGGGTTGCCGCCACACCCGGAGTAGTCCATCTTCCCGACACTGTTAATAGCAAGATATGTATTACAAAACTTCACGTTTCCAGTCATCTTGCGTCGAATGGTGGTGTTCCCAAGCCTAGGTGACCCGAACAGCCTTTTATCGTCGGGACGGCGATGGCACTCGTGTGGGCCGTCTGCTCCTGAACACCATAGAACACAAGGAGCTTTGCATTTTCAGAACGACGATGCTACTACTTGGTCCAGCATTGAATTCCTCTGTGACTCGCGGGAATATTGTAGGCCTGGAAGTTGTTACAATGGGTGCAGACGCCGCTGCCTACGATTGTCCAGGGTTTTAAGGTCACCGGTCTCGCACCCTGTAAGTTTTCCTTTAATGTGTGTAGTGCTGAAACACTCTTGAAAGTGCTAACCAGATTTCCTGGAAATTTCTGAAATGGGCGCCGACCAAAATACCACGTTAAAAGTAGCTTAAATCGCGATAAGCTGCCATTCTAACTGCGAATGCTACTACGTGTGTTGCGGAGAACCAGCTTTTATATATATACGTCATTTGCGGAAGATTCCGTTTACACATGAATGTTGTGGCATGTAATGGAAATGGTATTTCCCTTATTTTGTAATTTCGTCGTAAATACCTCAAAAGAGATTTGTTGTAATCAAAATCTATTGTTTGTCATTTTTTTTGACTGGAGGTTCATCGACCACCGTGAGCAACTTAATGGACATTAAGCAGTAGCCCATTCCTAATTTAGGGACACTGGTTCCAGGGAATGGAGACAGCCAGTGCCGTAAGATAAACACAACATCCATGCCTCAGACAGATTCGAACCCGAACCCCTTTCGGACAAATGAACAGAGGACATCGCTTAGACCACTGCTACACCGTGGAGGCCTAGGTGCTTGGTTTAACGAGCAGATGTAACTAAAGGAACAGGATCATGACAGCATTTGGGGATATCTGAATCACGGTGAAGATCTTGAAATGGCAATGATGAGAGAGATACTGCTAAAAGAAGGAATCGCCGTTGGACAACTGAAATTCCAGAGCTGATAGTAAGAGACCAGATATTACGACGTATGAGACATACATAGAAAATTCAAAAGTGTGCCGGGGTCACAGAAAATAATTGTTTGCTCAAGATAAATAATCTGAAAGGACCTTGGTAGGATCTGCATTTAGCAGAGGATTGAGAGTGTCGGATGATTAAATATGTAGAAGTGGACTGTTTTTCTGAAAGCTGCGTTACACAATAGCAAGAGAGAAAAGCATTTGACTGTTAATGTTTGATATTCGTTAAGCTGCATGGGGGATAATGCAAAAAGGATGACAAAACTAAAAACCAAATGTAGGTTGAATATTAGATAGATGTGCACTGTTCCTTTTTAATAACGTTTAGATTTACTTCGATGGACAGTTTCAATTGAAAAACAAAATGCGGCGGATTATTCCAGAGTCAGAAGAGTATCACACATTTCTTTTTATCCGGAATGTAGTGTATTTCTCGTTTTTTTGATGGAGCTCTTTCATTTCTGAGTGCGTGTGGGTAATTTGTAATAACTTATTTGCATGTGAGTAGTATAATATGTTTTTTCAGAATTTCAGCACGTTTGAAAACCATGACTGAATCGAAATTTCACAGATGTAGAAGTTCTGGCATTTGATGCAGGTGTGAAGACAATATTTTTGTTTTTCTTCTTCTTCCTGTCCAGCAATCATCGATGTCAGCTGGTAAAATATGACAGTACGTATTTTTATTCAATTACTTCAGTACATATTTATTTTAGTTTCTCAGTGATGGGACTATTTTTTTATGACCAAAGTAGTTTTTTCCGAACGCTGTACAAACAAAAAACTAAAAAAAAGTGACGTTCGATCATTTTTACGATAAGATGTAAATTTTAAAGTTAATTTGGTATGATACTGCTCTAAATGTTTCATTTCGTAGTCCCCACTACGTATTATTTGATACTTTTTCTGGTATTCCTTTAGTGTTGCAGGGTTTTTTTTTTAGTTTACAGTTTAAAACAATATTCGCCCTGAACGAAAATAATTCTTATTCAATCTCAAATATCTAGGAGTTACATGCATAAGAATATTTTCACTCAATACCATATTCTCATATAATATTATTTCTGTGTATAAATATTTTATATACTGTCATTTGCAAATGTTTAACACCACCTGTTTGTATTAGACTTCTGCCGATTGCGTCAGGTACTGTCTGTTAAACACAACTTCCTGTCAGTATCACAACATCCTACAGCGGCAGCTGTTAGTAGAGTTGGAGGAAGCATGCGATCGTCATTTGCTTCTGGTTTTCATGCTGAGAGGTTTTGTACGAATTTTATATATATAGCTAATAGAGCAAAAATTGTGGCTTTATACTAAAAAAGATACTCCGAACGTGACATGCGCTGAAAGGTGAAGGCGAGCAAGACTTGCTATTCATAATGCGATCATGAAATATCGAGATACAGGTGAATTTAGCCACCAAACGATAAGCTTATATTAGTGTCAGCACTGTTTCCCCACGTTTTAGCAAATATTTAGGAATCAAGTCTTATAAAACGGCACACGAACCTAGACTAACTAACATGTGTAATGTAAAAGAAGAGACTCCAGTTTGCCAAGCGTATTCATTCGTGGACTGCTGAAAATGGAGCCAAGTTTTTTTCCGATGAATCAACTGTGCTTCAATTTCAATGACGAGAAGCAAAGTTTCGACGACAAAAAGGTAAAAGGTTTGATGCAAAATACACCGTTAGCACCTTGAGACATCCCCCTAGTCAGATGACATGGGTTGCTATGTCAACATCCGGTACTGCTATATTAGCTTTCTTGCCGAGAAGCACTACTATGACTGGTCCTTTTTACGTGGAAATATTACGTGAGAAGTTGTTAACTCATATACAAGTGCACAGATGCGCAATCTTTATGTATGATGCTGCTTCATTCCACAGATCAAAGAAAGTAGAGGACTACCTGCAGAAAAAAACTAATTTGGCTTGACTGGACTGGTAATAATCTCGACCTTAACCCCATCGAAAGTTTGTGGACTATTTTAAAAGACAAAGTAGCCAATAAATAGTCATCAAATTCCCAAGCTTTGATTGACGCGATAAAGTACGTGTGGTGCAAACACGTTTCAAGTGACTGCTGCAAATCCCTGATTAAGAAAATGACACATCATTCTCCGTTCGTTATAGTAAACAATGGTGAACACAACTTACTGATTTCGGACTGTTTGTGTTCTAAAGAATGTAAGTATTTATCAGAAAGCGACTGTGAGAGCTGATAATTATATGGATATTGTTGACCAGTTTGTATATCTCCAGTAGGATAAACTTGCAACTCCGTCATTTTCCAACAAGATGGGTCCCCACCGCATTAATCTTTAATTGTGAGGAGGTCTCTGGATACCAAATTTCCCAATCAATGAATTGGGCGTGGTGGTTCTATTTCATGGCCCCCAAGTTCACCGGACTTAACACCCTGTGTCTTTGTTTTATGGTGATTCATCAAGGGTTGAGGTTTACAGCACCCCTGTTGCAGACATTTCTGACCTAAAGAGGAGGATTGCACACGCACTGCCGAAAGATAATACATACAGTCTCGAACGAACATAATTGTAAATGGAATAACGTCTAGACATTGTGTAGACGACAAATGGTGCCTATGTCGAATATCTATAAAACTTCATGATCTGTTCGGTAAATTATCACAAGATATGTACTAAGATCATTTACATTAGTACTGTTATGATTATTTGAAATTGGTTGCACATTTATGTGACACCCTGTACACATAATGTTGTCTTAAGTAGAAACTTGCTTACCCCCTAAATTTTAGGATTAGGTGTCTATCAGAAGATATGTTCAATTCAGACACGAGACATCGCAACGCATGTGGAATCGCCAGCACATCGAGAATTGCACAGCAGCGTATTCGTACGTGGGATGTCAGATTCGACTTCGTGGAACAAATTGATCCGGTTAAAGAGGACGGCCCATCATCGTAGCGAATAAAACAAGGGAATGCCACCTTCGCTTTTTTAAAATAACTCTGTGTTACTTCGAGTTTTTCTTCAGTTGGCAATGATTCATTGTCACTTTCAGTTGGTAATGCTCCATTATCAGGCTTATGGTGATTGGAAGTCTTGATCTTTATAATTCAAGAAACAGTTGCATAGTACTTGGGATGTTTCGGCTGCCAAAAAAAATGGTTATGTAACAAAAATTACGTGTTTCGTTCCCTTTGTTAGACGACTCTATAAATTATCCCTCAATGGTTTGACCTTGTTTTGCTATTTGCATTTAACCCAAGGTAGGCAACATTTTTGACACGACATGAACCCGTGCATGTGAAGAAAAACAGCTGAAGTGATTACCTCTCCAGTATTTTCGGAGAAAATAAAATGACAGTCATGATGGGAACACCACTCAAAGTGACACAACTCTCCTTGTAGTGCTAGATGTATGCTAGCAGTGATGACTCACTTCCCGCTAAAATCTGCGGTTTACGTCACGCTGGCGAACCTTTGGTGGCAGCTCCATTAGCTGGCAGCCATTGGAGGCGCAGCAGCACACATGGCCTTCCATAAATAAGAAATGAAAGAAAATATATTTCCTATTTAAAACAAATGTAGCTTTGATCCAAGCAAAAAAAAGGATATATTGTTAAAAATATAAAAAAATATGACAACAGCACGTAATATATATTAATTGAACAGTCGCCTTTCCGGACCACAAGGACACGACAAGTGTTTGAAAAACATTTTAAGTTGGTACACTTGTTGAAAACGAGTGAAGTTACCTCAATGTAAATGTGAAAATTTTTAAGTTGAAAAAATAAAAAAATAAAAAAAATATATATAAATATATGTACGAAAAACAAATCGTAATATTGTAAAATTAAAAACAGAACTTTTCTTTTCACATCACGCAGGAAAGAAGCTTACTTTCAAGAAAACTCCACCCCGTGACAAGTGGCAGTGTTATGGTAAAAGAATCTCCTTTGATAACAAAGTGTCGTGTCTTTTACTAAAGTTTTTATCCGTCGTTTTGCCAAACTGGCTGAGAAAATTTACCTAACACCGTGCTTTCATGGAGATATATTTTCATTGGCAGAAAATATCGCAGACTGAGTCGTGATGTCATTCAACATTAACCTCGTAGAGAAGAAAAAAGGCGCTGACAGTGAAACGTTGAGGAGTTCAGATTTTTTTGCCACCGTTGAACAACAGTCGGACCAGATACGGCAAAAAATGTTTACGTCACGTGTTTTCCGGCTGCAACTGCTGGGAAACTGGTTGACCACACTCTAGCCACCACTAATAACACCTGCATGCAGGATCTCTAAGTGTCGTTAGCTTGTAGCAGCCACTGCCTATGATGAATAACAGATGGGCCGCTTGTGGCAAATGAAAACTGGTGGGGATGCAGCTGTTTGCGCGCTGCTATCCTCAACTGCTGGCCCATGTATAGTCCGACGGGACATTTTATTGGTTTCGGATCACGGGAACCGTAGTTCTGGGATAATGTTGGTAAGGCTGCCTGCCAGCGCTGTATATTAACTGCAGGCCGTGCCGTACTGTTTTGTCTGGTTATATTTATAGGAATAAAGCGCGGGAGCGTGTATCACCATGATGTTTTGGCAAAGATATAAGCCTGCTGTTCGTCAGTTATCTTCTTTGGTTTTGGTCACAATGTGAAAACACAGTATAATTCGGATATCGATAGAGGGCTTATTGTGGGTACCCGTGTGTCTGGAGCTATGATTTTAAAAACAGCAAAGCTGACTGGTATCTTAAGAGGTGACATATCCGGGGTGTTCAATCAGTTGAAATATAACCCTTATTGTTTGTCTAAGAGGACTAACGGTGGAACAAAAACAATTTGTCATTAATGACATTGCCATCGTCTGAGTAGATATGTGCGTAGAAACGCGACATCCTGTGTGTAACAGGTAACCATGGTATTTAACGAAGGTTTCTGACGACCCATATGCCAGGGAAATATAGGCAGGAAACCTGTAGGCAGAAAGTTTGGAGGAAGGACCATGAAACACTGGACACAGCTTGTCGTGTAAACACAACTCAAAGTGCTGTAGGTAGTGTAATGGTGAGGGGTAGAATCTACTAGTATGAAAATGGGTCACCTGATACAGTACTACTGAAAAATTGTTTGTCCTCCAGAGTTTATTTGAACATTGTTGCCAATCCAGTCGATCCTGAAATATTGACGTTTATCCAGTAGGTAACGGATGTTTCTTGAATGACAATGGTACTGTGGGTCGCGCAAGACATGTTCAGCAGTGGATAAGCGAACATTACAGTGATTTCATTACTTCCCTGGCAGCTACAAAGCCCTGATTTGAGCCCAACTGAGAATAAACGAAACATGTTAGATGCACAAATCCTGGAACAATGCCCTCTTCCGTCAAATCTGAGCTCTTTCAATACTGATCCATAAAAAAAAAAGTAAAATTCAATTTCCAATGTCAATAGCGTTCATCCTTAGGGTACCAGCTATTTTGACTTCCTTCCCCTGTTTTTGCGAATGGGCGCATGGGCAACATCACATCACCCGATGTAATCAAAACTTCCTTATGAACATCAGGGAGAACGATACTTCTCAAACAAAATAGTATTTGTCTCTTGTCTCGAAAAACGTAAGAAAGCACGCAAAATTCCAAAAAATAAATGTTTATATTTCATTCGAATGTCTCCGCAAGTATCGTGAGCTGTGTTGTCAAGCTTAGAACTATGAAAATGAAAAAACCGCCTTGGTAGCAAAGTGGTCTAAGAGATGACTCTGCACATTCGGCCGAGGCGTGCTCGGGTTCGCATCCTGTTGAGGCATGGATGTTGTTTTTGCCTTGCAGCACTGGTTCTTCGCCTTGCCTGTAGTCAGTGGTGTGCCGAATTCCATTTTTCCATTTCCATGTATCCCTTTGAACTGACAGAAATGCATATGATTAGCACCAGTAGTGCAATTTCAATGTAATTTGTAATTGAAAACAATGTCAATGGCTAGGAATAATATCAATACCTAGTGTTTCTGATGATATTTTTGAAGTAGTTCATAATACATTTTTAAACGTTGTTCATGTCATTGAAAGAAGTCCCCTGCGTTCCTTGGGCTTTGTTATTATATTCCTGATTGCCATGCATTGGATTTTCTTGCTGATTAATAACACTCTGATCAAGGGAGTAATGACTTCCCTGTGACGATGTAGATACACCGATGTGTGTAGGACTTTCGTAAGGAACGACGGAGGTTCAGTAACTACTGGGATACGGTGGCGCCATGGATGACAAATAAGGTGCTTGATGATTTTCAAAGTTTGATGATGGTGGTAATGGATGAAAATGCGCACGGTATCTGCCGGCGGATCTTGTTGCTTTGTGTCCTTGCGGTGCAATTATGCATAGGTAACGTTATATGTTGCTTCCATAACTAGTTTTTGAACTTCAATTCTAAATGTCATTTTATTTAAAGGGGTCATGCGTCTCACGTGAAGAAAAAGAGAGCTGAAGTAAACTATATCTTCATCGTGTTTGTCTAATGATAGTGACTATTTGCCCTCGTAAAAGGGCATCGTAGTGTGGTGCGACATAGCTATGGAGAGATACCAAGTTTAATGCAAGAGTGTAACTTTTTACATTCGAGATTTATATGTATAATTTCCGCCCTAGTGAGCCGATGGCACTTATACAAATGACTGCACCTGTAACACGTGAGGCACGAAAGGTACTATACTTGAAATAAAGACCGAAATTTCCCATACAAACATCTAATAAAAATACAGTTTTCCATTTTAATTACTGTTTGCCAAATAAAAGGCGAAATGCAGGTCAAATGAGAGTTATTACAAACTGAAAGATGAATTTAAGCGCAGCTTTTATTTAATTCATTTTCTGAATATTAAACTGTAAACTGTTACAAACATTTTTCTCTCCATACAAATATATATGAACGATGAAGAAACGGGTTTCTGTACGCCAAATACATGGGAAATTTCTCTGCGTTTGAAGGTTTCTGTACGCCAAATTAATAGTTTCTGTACACCAAACAATGCGAAGAATACCAGATGCCTCTCTATTTTCTATTTATTGATTTAAAGAAAAGCTTTTGTTTCCCTAGAAATAACGCTGTCTTACAGGGTTTACTAGATCAAGGCACTAATCCAGAATACATAAATTTTATAAAAGAAATTAAAACCGGATGCGCTACACAAATAAGCCTATTCGATGATTCTATAACAATCTCTATAAACCGAGTGCGACAAGAAGATGTTATATCGCTTAACCTCTTTACAAGCAACCACGAAAATATTTAAAGGAAAATTGACTTAAAAGGTGGTATCAATATTGGTGGAGGTTGGCTCTAAATAATAATGTTCACGGATAATATAAACCTTATAGCTCAGGACCTAAAAAAATGACAGTTTAAAAAATGATGTACCACATAAATGACACCTGTAACAATATAGGTCTAGAAATTCACGATGATAAAACCAAATGGATGAGAACTACACTGCCTGACAGAGAAAATTCCACACCATTAAGGAATGCTTGAAAATAGACCAAAGTGCCGAACAGATAGCAAATTAGGTTCTGAACAAATGATTTAATTGTCACATACCTGCTGTGCTCTAGTGGCTGGATATACACGATGATCAATAAGGAGTGTAGCACCTATTATGGGCTAAACAGTGTTGAATCTGACAAGGCGTCGAGACAGTGAGTGTCCGAATAGAATTCTGGGTTAAAGTGGACCATGTGACGTTGATCCGAGTCCACAGCTCATCTTATTTTACGGGGCTGGGAAAGCACTCATTCGGCATTGAATCGTGTCCCACAGATCCACGATGTGCGGGAGGTCGGGGGACCGTGCTGATCACAGAAGAATCCGTACACCGTGTAAAGCATTCAGTCTGATCCGAGCGGCATGAAGCTGGGCATGTTGAAAAACAGCATTTGGGATTCCGTGCAGGTACGGTAGTTCCACGGGCCGCTGCACCTCGTCAACATAGCGGCGTGTCGCCATTTGTCCCATATTGCGTTCCAGTAGTAAGCGGCTGTTGGATCTGATAACACCACACACCATTATTCCACGTTGCCGTGCCGTGTGGCCCTTCAAAATAGTCGACGAATCCGCCCGATGGCCACGTCTCCTCCAGGCTCTCACACAGCGATCCTCAGTGGAGAGACAGAATATCGATTCGTTGCTAAACACCACACTGTTCTATTTGTCATCCCACGTAACTCTGGAGCGATACCAGACAAGAGGTGACGACGATGGCTGGCTGTTAAGGGTAGCCTTTCCAGCGCAAGGCTGTACAGCAGACCAGACGGAGCCAATCGGTGCAAACTCTACGAGTCGATATCGAAGCACCCAAGCCTTCACGTACACTAAGCATAATGTCGCTCGTTGTGGACTATGTGTACGCTACGACGTGACGTCCGGTGCGACCATCGGTGTGCTCGAACGTCCGTCTCGCTGCTTCGGTCCCCCTACGACCTTATACAGATCCTTCCTGGGACTACTGTCTCGAAATGTAATCGATGGTTGTGGCATCACAATGCGTTTCTTCCACAATACGACGCAAGAACCATCCTGAGGTATGAAGGCCTACGATGACACCTCTTGTGAACTCATCTGTTGGACGAAATCGCGTACGATCCCATCTTATCGTCATTGGCTACTTTCTTCGTTCATCCGACGCGGTTAAAGCAGAACCACTCACTTCTCGCGGCCGTGACGACGTTTCGACTGATGGTCTCACGGGCTGGCTGTCCGCTTACATCCCGCGCGCCATTCGTGCGATTGGCCTGCAAATGCAATCATTTACATAACTTGTACGTTTGCACCGACCCTGTAATGTGGCGCTGCGTTAACGTCTTCGTGGTCTTGCATTTTCTCTGACAAGCAATATAAATACTGTACAAATCATACCGTCCAACCAAATAATTTCACCATACAAAATGTAAAATCTTATGCATATCTTGCGCAAACAATAAATATGGACAAAATCCTATCTGAATAAATATCTAATATAAAAAGAGCAGCATTTACCTGTTTTAGCCGTACGAAAACCACAATCACAGATCCAGAACTAGATATCAAAATAAGAGCTAACATGTTCCAGAGCTGTATCCTCCCATCTCTAACATACGGCTCTAAAACATACTGCTCTAAAACATAGAGCGTCGCACAAAAAGAGGAAGGAACGTAGTCTTGAAACCACCCATTATTCTACAGAAAGAAGAATCCAAGGAAACAGTAAAAAATATTACATCACATATGAGGAATATCACAACTATTAGGAATTTAACTGGAGTAAAAAAGTAGTAAAAACGATATATGTCAGCAAGGCACAATGGGCAGGTCACATCGGCAAACTCACCGAAAACAGGTGGACCTACCATGTAACCAAGTGGTATCCAAGATCAAGCAAGAGAAAACCTGGTATACCTATAGGTAGATGGGAAGACCCTTTAACGTGAGCGATAGGAAGCAGCTGAAGATGACTGGCTCAAAATCGCCCTCGGTGGAAATTTTGCCGCCTACATTTATGTAGAAATCCTGAATGAAACAACAGGTCCATCTGGGTAATCTAGGAAATTAATCTACTAATTTTAGCTGAAACTTTGAAAATAAATTTCCTGCATTCCTCAAATGTTATATAAATCTCTGAGGAAAAGTGGGTAAAAAGATGTATTTCGCTTTATTGATTTTATTTGATCTATTTCTTCAACACATGCATTTGACGAACTTTTCCTTTAATTATACATGAAATTAAGTTACCCGTTCATCTGCATTTACATAAGCATTCCAATACAACAGGATTGGTGTACGTTACGTTGGTTTATTGACATATACCTTTTGAAAGAAAATCTTAGAGGAAATGTTGCACTATCGTCAGACCTAATGTTGAACAAACTATTCACGGATTTTAAAGAGGAGCGGCATTTCCTTTTTCTAAGCGCTATATTTACCTTTTTTTTATATATTGCAAAAAATGTAAACCTTAAAATACGGCTTTGTGAATTCCAATCGCTACGTACTCTAAATATCGCAGTTTTGCTGCTGAAAATATCTTTTCTATATCAACGTACAAAAGTTAGAGAGTGAAAGAAAGAAATTGATAAATGTTCTTTTAAAAATAAAATATTTTCTGATATCCGGAATGTATCAAATTTATCCCAAACATATGCGATTTTCATTTCTATACACTGCTGGCACCGAAAATGCAACACCAAGAAGGAAGCATCCGATTGGCTTGAAATTCGCAGCATGCGTCGCCCGCGAGAGGTCATGCAAACGATTAGCATTGCAAGGTATATGGAAATTATGTGCGCCCTGCACGCCACCAAGAAGCACTATAAGAAGGGTGCTCAGAAGGCGGGGTGCTAGTAGTGGAAGTGTGTTGTGCTGCCGGACCTGTGCGTGTGGAAGCTTTCTGATGCCTCACCGCTTAATACGGCAGTCATTTCAGCCCGTTTCGCAGTTCGATAGAGGACAAATAGTGGTTTATCGTGACAGCGGTTTATCGGACCGAGACATCGGCACCCGTGTGGGACGACATCCAGCCACAGTGAGGCGAGTATGGAACCGGTGGGTGCAGGAGGGACGGACGGACCGACGTGAGCAACTGCCGCAGCCTCGGCACACCACCAAACTAGGGGACCGACATGTTGTGCGGTGGGAATTGACGGCTAGCACCACCACATCACGAATGTTAGCGCAGGAATTAGGGTGTGTTGCGCACCAACCTGTGTCAGCACGTACCGTTCGACGCCGTCTGCAGCAGCGGGGCGTTGTCGCTCGGCGCCCATTGTTTCGATTACCATTGACGTTACACCCCCGGCGAGTGCGGTGACAGTGGACCGTTGAAAGCCGCACCTGGTCTACGGAATGGCATGACGTTGTCTTCTCCGATGAATTCCGCTTCTGCCTGCAACACCACGATGGTCGAATCCGCGTGTGGCGGCCCCGCGGCGAGACACTGTATAACGCCTGCATTATGCGTCGCCATACTGATCCGTCACCTGGCGTTATGGTTTGGGGCGCAATTGGATATGACACCCGCATCCTTCTAGTACGCATCACTGGTACACTCAACAGCAAACGCTACATCTCCGACGTTTTGGAGCCTCTAGTCCTCCCTTACCTGCAGGACCTGTAAGCGGCCACGTTTCACAAGCGGAATGTGCTCCCGTACGTGGCACGCATCGTGCAGCAATTCTTCAAGGTCCACCAGGTGTCACTGCTGCCGTCGCCCGCCTGTTTTCACGATATGTCGGCCATCGAACACGTCTGGTCGCTGATAAGCAACCGAGTGGCCCGGCAAGTAGCACCCGCGGCTGCGCCTGATGAACTGTAGGGACGTGTTTAAGCAGCCTGGACTGACATACCCTAAGCCCACATCCAAAACCTCTTTCGTTCGATGCCGCGGCGTGTAGCGGCAGTTATTTCCAGCCATGGGGGCCACACGAACTATTGATGTCTGCGTGTTCTACAAGTCGCACGGGCCTGTAAGGTCAATCGTTTCATCTTTCTATCTGTTGTTATGTGCCCAGTAAATCTGGCTTTGCTATCTCGTGTCCTTCTTGGTGTTGCATTTTTCGTGGCCAGCAGTGTACTTCAGTGAAATGACAGTAAATCGGTATATCCATTCTGCAGTATTTTTTTAAGAATTGTCACTGGATAAATATTTATCTAAAATTGACATTTGAAATGTTGTATTTATTCTTCTATGTCTAAAACAACGTTACCCTTCCTAAATTTTCTTGCACTGTAGGCCGTAACTGTAAGACTCCTATTTTGACATTTTTTTCAACAATTGATATTTAAAATATGGAAACTTGAAATACTGTTTCATCAAGTCAGTTTTGGTATAATACTGAGCCACTGAAACTTGAAAGTTTTTGTATTATATAAAAAAACATTAGTTTTATTTAATTTTGTGAAACTTAGTTCAATATCAACAATGTAGTCCCTCCAGGAGGGACAGCGACATTATATCCCACACATATCATAGTATATGTCGATATCATAGATAAGAATGCAAAAAATCAATCTTCTTAAATAAGGAAAATATCACAGAGGCTGTACTTTCACAGCAATTCTCTATTACATTTAAAACGAAAAAAAAAGGCTTTGCTCAATGTTTTACGTAAAATCATCAATGCCTTAATTTACAATCTATGACAGTAGGAGACAAATAATTGTAAGTGCTCAATGACATGTTGCAATGTTCACAGGACATGCACATATGAGCTATTACATTATGGCCACCTACCTAATAAGCTGTAAGGCCGTTTTTGGACAGCAAATGACCTGCCACTGTGCGAGGCATCGATTCGGCGAGGTGGCGATACGTATTATGAGGTATATGGTACCATAATGTCAACATCAAGTCCTCAAGGTCCTGAACAATTTGGGGTGGAGATCATTTAGAACGAACCCGTTTTTCCAAGTCGAACCACAAATATTCGGTTGGGTTCATGTCAGCAGAATTTGGAGGCCAGGGAATTAACAGAAAGTCACCAGCAGGCTCATCGACCCACTTATTGCGCATTCTGGCAGTGTGGCATGGCGCCTTATTGTGTTAGCACTTGCTATCACCAGAAAGGAACACAGCTGCCGTGAATGGACGAACTTAGTCCGCAACGTTGTTAAGATACTGACAGCTGTCAGGGATTGTGTTATTGGGAAAATTAGGTCAAAAAGTCCCAAGAAAACATCACCGATAGGCGGTCCTTGGGTTGTATATATGCTGCTGTGGACACTTCACCTGTGCCACCGTTCGGTCTCCAGGCGTGCTCATTTCTCTAGGCTCAGGGTGGTCATCATATGTATCGGTGTATGCCAATGAACAGGAGAAACAAGCTCCCGGAATAAAATATGCTTATCATTTGTGAAACTGGTGTCCAATACTTTAACCGGGACAGTATTTTACACATAAAAACCACTGCTGAAAGCAGTGGTATTTTCCTTGACAGCGATCTTGAGAATCTTCCGTCTTCTGCAAATTCTTTTCGTTTGTCTTATACATAAGTATCACATGTATGGTGAAATACGATCAGAGGACTAGAAATTGGTCAGTCTTAAGTCCTGTTCCCAAAGGATTCTATTATTTACTCACCGAGGTTTTGCTGTGATGGTTGCAATTCTGTAACATCGGCGAAGTGTCACTAAGGCCCGACAAATATCATCCTCGGATTTCGACGTCTCGTGAGGACCGGTACACAGCTTTACGTGGCGCAACAGATTCTATACACTTCGCCAATTGCATTCGGAGCTCTCCGCCTCTACTGGGTCTGTATTGCCAGGGTGAAAAATATATCGAAGGCTTAATGCAGTTGGCCTTTATGCCACGAACCCTATGGGGTTTTTTCCAGCTACCACGTTTGAAAAAAAAAGCTCACTTGAACTGGTGATGGCAGGATCTTTCTCGGACTCCTGTCGAGTAGACGGAATTTTTTTCACCAACAAGGTGGGGAAAGGGCAAAATAGCAAATGTGAACATCGAGTTTCTTAGGTGGCGGACGTGTGAAAGAAATACGAAGAACTGCTCGAAAAGTGCATCCAGAAAAGCGTCTAAAATTCTCAAGAATAATCATTCCAATACACCAGAAGCACGTCAGAGAACGCGTTTGTGTACAGTAGAGCACAATTGTGTAATCTTTTACAGAACTTTCTCTCAGATGATTGCCTTAAACCGTGTGAGTAGAAAACCTCTGTTACGTTTTCTGACTAATTCAAACCTTATACTTTCCCGAATAATAAAAGATTCATTTACTTACAGGCTCACTTTGGTTTATAAAACATGCGTAGCTATTTCCTTACGTACTCAATTTTGGGACGTTTCCACATAAAATATTTGAATGAACCTGTTCTTGAATATGTAGATACTGTATGTATATTTTGTGTGATTTCACGATCAGGATAATGGCCAAGGATCGTTCTTAAACTGGAAAATAAATATTAGCCCCATTTTGCTTGCTTATTTGTAAAATAAGATTAATTCATTTTAAACACCATGCTCTTTTTGAGAAGACAAATATATTTAACATTATTTTACGCACCTTTAATCAGCTGACGTGGGGAGGGAATGAGCACTGCTTCACATTTAATTTTATTCACCTAAGAATTTGTTAGTAGATCAACCATAACATTAGTACAACAATCACTATCCCCAAAAAATCGAAATACATAATAAAAGAAAAACGTTAGCGCATAACGTATTTATAGTATTACAAAGTAGAAAGAAAATTTCAGTAAAAAACACATTTTAAAAACCGCAAAAATATTTCGATGTTAATTTATTGTTAATAGATGATTTTTGCAATTTTTTATCTATGTGTCACATTTTTCATGATTTTAACAAAGATGAACTAAAAATTGTATTTTTCAATTCATTTCAAGAGGAAAATTCCTGTTTACGTGAAACTGCAACCAAACAGTGCTCGAACTAATACAAAACATCAAATTCTAAAACAACATTGTTTGCAAATTCAAAAATACCCATACGGGAACATATTTCAAGCTTTCGATGGAACACAGTATCCGAGATCAATACTTCAATTAAATAGCGAATTCGTTATCCGTTCAATATTAAATTATCGATTTTTCTTGCGGTAATAAATTCACATAAAAATATATTTTTACTTATTTTGGAAGAATTAATGTCACAATGTAGTTTTCTTTTAAAAGGTTTCTTATTAAGCAAGCTAACGCTTGCGTTATTGATATACAAAGTGCTGTAATGGAATCTCCTATTATTTGCACCGTGTTACGAGCCCAGAATCGCATGCTTCAATCGTCAAATGATAGCTTTATAAATTCATATAGGTTCAGACCCTGCCGTTTGAGCCAAAACCGTTAAGTATGAACATCACAATGACGCACTGCTTATGCACTTAAACGTTGTACCCTTACTTTGAGGAAATCTACACATCTATCAGCACGACAATGCCCCACCTCATGAGTTTTTTTGTGGCGAAACTAGAAGTTCCTTTAGCTGGATTTTCATCACGTGGAGTTTCTTTCTCGGGGTGAACTCTGTTTAGGGAATTTCTGTATTTGATATTCTAGTTGCAGCTTGTGGATGGAATGCTCCTTGGTAAGTTCGAAAATTGTTTCCCGTTTTTGATTACATTGACCTATTTATTCGTTGGATGACACTTCTTTAAAGCTCTTGACATATCTTGTTTAACTTTCCATTTTTCTGTGGTTCTTAATAATTTATCGTCCCTTTATTTACTTTGTTATGTTGCAGTTGTTTGCTCAGTTTTGCCAGGGTGGGGAAGGCAGGGAAAAACTTTCCTCTTTGATAGTAACTTCGACAGTTCCCAGTTAATTTCCTTAAGGATTTCGATATCCGAAATAAAGTTCTACAATCTCTTGAAACATGAATTCCTAATTTCAATTTCTGGGGATACTGAGCCTAGCTCAATTTTTTTTAAATCTTTTCCATTTAGCATTACATAGAAAATCTAATTTTAGTGAGCACAGTTATTCAAAATAACGTAATTGCTTTGGAAGAAATTAACTACTTGTGCCTTAAAACCGTGAAATCAAAAGTACTGCAAATAGAAGATAAAAAATGCAATGGGGAGATAACACGAAATCACAATTTTTACTTACTGATGAATAAATTTGAAGCGCTACATTTATTTTGTGTGAAATTATTATTTGGAAGATTTATAATCAGAAATATTAATTATGTTGGTATTCCTTATAATGTAAAGTCAGGGATGTAAGGTTAGGTGATGCGTAACATAACAGCCTCTCCTTGACAAATGTCAACCCCGCCTTCTCGTGGTGCATCCTGTCCCCACTAAAGGGGCTCTGACGACCGCCAGCAGCGGTATAACTATACTATCGGGATTAGAGGAAATTCTATCCCACACTCACCAAACTGCTTGGCCAGGATGATCAGTTATGGCCAAATCCCTCCAAAATGACTCCGGAACTTAAATCTTGGCCCTAAGTCTCCGGCAGCTGGAATGTCTCTGGCCCAGGCAGCGGCCAGTGCGACATGAAGGCAGAGGGTGCTAAGAATCGCCGGAGGACCGGAGTAGGCTGCCATCTGATGCTGACCTTGACTACGTATAATGAACGCTCCCTATCTTCTGAGTCAAGGCTTCTTGAATTGGAAAAGTCACTACAAAGGATCAAGTGGGACATTGTCGGGCTAAGTGAGGTAAGGAGAAAATGAGAAGATCTCATTTAACTGAAAAGTGGACATCCCTTTTACTATCGTGGGACAGATACTGGCAGAACTAGTTGTGTTGGATTTATGTATAATAAACAAGAAACTGAAGGATAAAGTTGTAGAAGTTGAAAGTTCCTCTGACAGAGCTGCACGACTCGTTATCCAACTCTCGAGAAGATACCAGGCTCAGATTATTCAAACTTGTGCACCCACGACAAGTCATCCTGAAGAAAAATTTGAAGAATTTTATGTGAAAATTCGTCATATAAATAATAAAGGTAAGCAGCACTTGAAGATAATTATAGGATATTTCAATGCAAAAATAGGGCAACAGAAACAGAATGAAACTTCAGTAGGCAAATTCAGTCACGGCAACAGAAACCAGCGTGGAAATACTCTCGTTGAGTTTGCAGAGGCAGAAGGGTTTTTCATCTTAAACTCCTTTTTCAAGAAAAATCCGGACAGGAAATGGACATGGAGACATCCAAATGGGACGCGGAGCGAAATTGATTTTATTATGTCTAACAAAAAATTCGTCATAGAAGACTGCAGTGTGCTAAACAAGTTCAACACAGATAGTGACCATAAATTGGTGAGATGTAAGTTGCACCTCAACACTACACTTGAACGTGGCAAACTCATAAGACAAACAAAATGTATCGACATAACCAACCTTAAAAAACACCCTAATACCTTCAAGTTGGAACTGAAGAACAGATTCTCTGCTTTAGAAGGCATAACATCGGAAGAAGTGGGTATTTCTGAAGTTAACAGAAAAGTAACCAAAGCTCTTATGGAAACAGCAACAAAATTAGCTGGGTCTAAAAACAAGTTGCATGTGAACAAATTATCAGGAAAAACCAAAATGTTGATGCAAAAAAGAAGAGAGATGAGGACAACAAAAGAAGACGTAACTTCCAATGTGGAATATATTGAGCTATGCAAGACAGTACGAAAAAGCATCACTGAAGACGTAAGGAAATTCAACTGTGAACTAGTGAGGAAAGCATTGGAAAACAACCAAAGCCTAAAGATAGCAAATGGACATCTCAGTAAGGGAAGAAAACAGATTATGGCACTGAGAAAATCAGATGGTTCTGTAACAAGAAATAGAGGCGAAAGTTTGACAAGAGTGAAAGATTTCTACTCCAAGTTATATGAAAGGGATGTTGCATAGACTCCAGACATCATGTAAGGTACCAGTACCAGAGTTCTTCCAGTCCTCCCAGCAGAAGTTGCACATGCAATAAAGAACATCAAGCAGGGAAAAGCTCCAGGAGAAGATGGATGTACTGTAGACATCACACAAAAAGCAAATGGACAAATCGAAACAGTACTTGCCCAAATTTTCACTCGATGCATTAAAGAAGGGAAGATTCCTGAGGTATGGAACATCGCTATAATGATCCTGCTACATAAAAATTGACATTAAGGATCTCAGGAACTACAAACCTATCAGCCTCCTATCAGTTGTTCATAAAATCTTCACTAAAGTTCTTTCATACCGTTTGAAAGTAACACTGGACATGGCCCAACCGAGAGAACAAGGTGGATTCAGAGGTGGCTACAGCACAATAGATCATATCCACGTACTGAGAGAACTAATTGAAAGAGCGAGGGATAACGAACTTCCATTGTGATAAAAACTTCCGAGAGATAACGAACTTCCATTCTTTGTGATGAACTTCAGAGGGATAACGAACTTCCATTCTTTTATCGATTATGAGAAATACTTTGATTCGGTGAAACCATCAGCAGTTACAATGGCTCTGAAATCCTGCGGTATTGAAGATGCATACATTAATATTATTAATAACATCTATGAAAATGCAAGTGCAAAGATTCGGCTGTATGAAATTACAACACACATAAAAAAATATAAAGCGAGTGAGAGAAGATGACACCATATCTCCGAAGCTCTTTAACGCCACATTGGAAAATGTCTTTCAATCACTGAACTGGGAAAACAAAGGGATAAAGATTAATGGAGATTATCTAACCCACTTTCGTTTTGCTGATGACTTATTCATTTTTGCAACTACCCCATCAGAGCTGCAGAGTATGATCCAAGAACTTGCTGACAAGAGTAAAGAAGTGGGATTAAAAATGAACTTTCAGAAAACAAAAGTGATGTTCAATGCTTTTATACGAAATGAAGATTTATCGATTGATGAAGAAAAGCTGGAGATAACAGACACGTACTTTTACCTTGGACAGCAGATATCAAGTGAGGGTCATGTTGATGAAGAAATTAATCGGCGTACAAGACTTGCATGGAGAGCTCTTGGAAGAAACAGCATAAGTTTCAAGAGCAATGTGCCATTATTTTTAAGGAAAAGTGTTTAATCAATGCATCCTTCCAGTGCTTACGTATGGTGCAGAGACGTGGACCTTAACCAAAAGAGACATACAGAGGCTGCAGACAACTCAAAGGATCATGGAGAGGTGCATGCTTGGTGTAACCAGGAGAGATAAGAAGAGGAACTCGTGGATCCGAAAAATTTCAAGAGTGGAAGACATCATGATCAGAGTTAAATCCCTGAAATGGCAATGGGATGGGCATACTGCCAGAAGGACAGACCATCGGTGGACAGCCGAAATTTTAGATTGGATTCCAAAGGACATTGAAAGACCCAGAAGAAGACCACATGGGAAGTGGGTGGATGCAATTCGAAAGTATGTGGGAGTGACATGAATGAGACTGGCACAAGACAGACCTTTGTGGAGGAAACTTGGAGAGACATTCGTCCAGCAGTGGATTGATAATGGTTGACAATGATGATGATTCCTTCTAAAATACGTTTTACATATTTTCTTAGAGAAAGTTGTTTCAAAATATCCTGTTTTGTATTTTATCCAAAGTAAGACTCGTAAATCAAGCAATGGACATGTAATTTTTGAAAATTCCCAGGATTCGAAGTATTTGGTATAATTTGTGGGTTGAGTAGCGCAATTAATCTGCTACAATTATGTGGATTGTTTTATGAATTATGTTTGTGACAAACATAAAACATGTCACGGTCGCGAGGTCGCTCACTCTACATAAAGGGCGGAGGCATATTTTAGAGAATACAGGATATATATAATTTAGCTGAGGTATTTAAATTTCACCATAATACATATAAATCCAATACTTTCTGAATCACGATATGGTTCCAGAATTATAGGTGCACATGTCGGTTAAGTTACGCTTCTGCAAACTGTTTAATAGAAATAATTAAATTTACCCTTGTATTGGGTGTTTGATTAAGAGATGATCATACATTTTTGGAAAGTTTTTGATAAGAAATTACAGAAAATAAAAGAAATTCAAATAATTCAAACCTGCTACAGGGTTTCAGATTAACAAAAAGAAATAAACATCTGCTGCAGTTTAATATCGGCACTAAGAAAATGGCACTTGTAAACAAGCTGTGTATTAAAGGTTATGTTTTTGCCCTTTACGAAAAAATATATTCCTATTCTATAATCAAAAACCGCTGTTAAAATCATATAAGTAACGTTTCAAAATGTGAAACAAGCGGTATTTTTAATAATAGACCGGAAAAATTTCAAGTATTGTTTGAACACGAAAGACAATGTCAAACGGATATCCAAAGAAGGGAAGTACTTTTACGACTATTTCAAAAGTTCATAGCCTTAGAGGAAATATATCCACGAAAAGTCTTTAAAAATCAATGTATCAACTGTAAACAAGGTAGTAAACAGAGATTTCATTCTGAAAGATATTAAAAGAAAAGACAATCATGATGTTCACCGCATTTTGCGTGGACACATGGCTGAGTGCAGAACACAGTGTAGACTTCTCTATGAAAATCATATAAATTCAGATATATTAGGAAAATCACGGCATTTGAGATCTAATTATTCTATTTATATTTTTCTAATTCGTCTATTTTGATGTAATATGAACAAAATAAAACGTAAAATATTATGGAAACTGTTTCCAAATATGTTACTTTAAATTTTTTTGGAAACATTTTCAGATGGTTTAAATACAGCTCTGAAAACACCAGCATTCCCTCATTCCTCTATGTTTTACAGTGAATAAGAAAGTTGGATTGTTTAGCGCTGGCTGAAAGTTAGTGGTATTTCTGATTTTTCGAAGTCGAAGGCTTGGATAGGATAAGAAGATAGGATGCTATTAACATAGTGAAAGGACGCCCACAGGCCTTTTGTGTTTCACAAGTGTTTGCAACACGACTGTGGGCTGGTTTCCGATAAACATTAACAAACAGAAGAAGTTCAGAGCAAATTGTTCTATCATAAACCTAATGGGGATGTGGCTGTGACTGTTATTTAATGGTACGCAGAAATCGCCGACAAAATGGCCTGACACTAGATTATCAATTTATAAAGACACCGACCTTGGCGTATGCATGCGTTCAATAGACGGACCGCCGATGGCCTGGCAGTTAGCAAGGTTACCTGCCAATAGGAAAGTCTCAAGGATCAACCGTGTTTAGGGTAGATGTGTTGAGCTACAAAATACAGATTTTACGTCGAATGACAGGTTAGTCCGCAGAACAGGAAATACTGGTTCCATGTTAAAAATTTGGGCGTACATTCTCCTTCGACACGCACTTCTCTTTCCCTGATTACTAGTGTGTGCTTTTTATTTTTCTCTGCATAACAGCTTTCTAATGGTGATCCTTAAATTTCCGCCTAGTATGCCTTGGTTTCACCTACACGACTGAAATGCTTCAGTCGTGTACTTGAAACGAAGGCATACTAGGCGGAAGTTTGTCATGAATGATAAACCCTACATGAATGATAATGGATTCAGTTGTGCTGTTTTTCTTGTGGTCAGAAGTATGTCATGGTTACGTGATTAGCATGGATATTTAAATTCATGTAATAAGCAAAATCTATAAAATGTTCAAACATGTTTACCATGTATGGATGTCGCGCATCCCTGTAATAACTTGTCAGTTTACAGAACTAACAGAATGAACTGACGAGCATTCCGCTTGTAGAAGTAACAGCTGCTGTTAATTTGATTCAGTGACGATTTACTCTTTGGCGTTGAGTCTAATAATTCGACGAGTTCCTGTTTCAGGTGAACGAGAAGCAAACAGCATATTCTAATTTCCCATTAGCGGCACAATTTCTGCGATGCTTTTCGAGATGTGTCACTATCTGTGGGGTTACAGATCTCTATATTATTAAGTATGAACTTCTGAAAGCAATACGAAATCGAAATAAGGCACTGGGGCAAATATAATGTCTTATAAAGTTGCATGGAATTTCAGACATCTTGATTCATGACATTTTTCGGCCTTATGAAGCCAGGTTCAAGTTGGAATTGAATTAATGGGTTGGCACTGGTCTGGCAGTAACCCTAAAAGGCATGTTTGGGAATTTATAGGAACTCAAAATGCATCTTGTCACACAACGCCAACGCTATATCAAGTGCTGAAACAGGCCTTCGGATAGGACTTTGCTTAATATATGCCACGCGAATAAGTTGACGTGCTAACAGTTACCCGTAAAACATAGCCTGCACGAGAAACGTGATTTGTTTATTTCATCAAATCCCCACTTTTTTGTGTTTTATTCTACGGTTTACTGCTAATCATGTTTTGAATGGCTTGTCATCACTTTTACCCAAACTGTATCAAATAGATTATGATGATATGCTTTTTGTGATGTTTTGATCAGTCTTTAAAAAACGTGTTTTTGAAATGGTTGGAGCATATTTTGGCAAACTTCCATTTTTGCGGCCAGTCAAAGGCTACATGCAACATATTACAAACTAACAAATAAAACCATATACTTTATCAAATATTTATAAAAGCTGTTTTTGTTATATTAAACTGAAAGCTTTATGAACTTGATGTGTTTTTTTTGTGAATAAAATTGGAGAAATAACAGGATATAAACCCAAAATAGTATAACTATATACTAAAACTCCGAAAACTTATTGGCGTAGAATAAATAATCAAAATTTCCAAGCTTTCTCACCGGAGAGGAAACTAAAGTTTTGGAACTTGGACCAAAGTTCTGCTTCAGATCGAGACCGAACCTAAAAAGCGTCGTTTCTGAGTTTTAAACCATAATATCGCGAATTCCAGAAGACAACAAAGATGAACAACGCCAACTGTGTTGCTCTAGGTTAAAATCGTGGTACAATCAGAAGCAATCGTTTAATAATTTCAAAATTCCAAGGACGATTTCCAACCTTAGAAATGACCACTGCATAATATTGACGCTAACGGACAAATCCGGCCAGATAGCGATAATGGACGCAGCGGACTATAATAAAAAACTAGAAGAATTTATATCCGATTCTGGATCTATAATCTTACGAAGGAATCCTCTAAATTCTTGGATTGCACAGGTAAAAAGAACTGCAAGCTCAACTGATATTCCAGATGATCTCAAGAAATCCGCCAAATTACCGCCTGGCCCTCAGATCCCAAAACTCTTCGGCAGACTTAAACACCACAAACCCGGCAATCCATTGAGACCGATCGTGTCCAGAACATTTGCACCGACGCACCACTTAGAAAAAGCGTTAACCAAATTCTTAACTAATCATCTACCGGAGTCGGACTTTATAATAACCTCCACTGTAGATTCTATCACGAAAATCAAGCAGCTCACCGTTGAACAACGCGACATTATCGGCAGTTTCGACGTAGTTTCTCTTTATCCATCGATCCCTGTACCGGAAGCCATCAGAACATTGAAAGAGGCTGTATCTAATTCATCGGTTTATTCTCAGGAGTCTTGCCTCAGCATCTTCAAATTAATGGACTTGGTCTCAAATTCCAGCTACTTCAGTTTCCGAGGGCAAATTTATAAGCAAGTAAATGGCGCTCCGATGGGATCTTCGCTCTCAGCCGTCCTTGCGGAAGCAATACTTCGGCCCATTGAGCAACATATATTCACCAACATCACCCCAAGACCTACCACCTGGCTACGATACGCAGACGACATATTTTTCATATGGCCGCACGGAAAGGAGACATTCCTGATTTTCCTCGATAAAATAAATTGTATACACCCTACAATCAATTTCACCATGGAGCTTGAACACAATGGTACCTTACCTTATCTCGACGTCTCAGTGAGAAAATCGCATGACAACCGCCTTCATACGGAAGTCTATTATAAACCCACCTCCGTTCCCAACCTGATGCTCCGCAGTTCATTCTGCCCTGATGATTGCAAGACCGCCTTATTCCGTTCACGAATTAGAAGAGCTATTGCTGTCTCAGCCGATGTTCGTTCTAGACAATCCGAACTAAGAAACATCGTCGAATTGGCCACTGAGGCAGGATATACTTCGAAGCAGATGCATAACTTTATCGAGAAAGCCAAAACCAGGAGTGTTAATAATATTTCTATGCCGCAACTTTGCTACCTGGGCTCTATTCCCTACATACCAAACATTTCCTATCAACCCAAAAACGCGCTCAGAAGGATGAACTTCGGTGTCGGCATAAGGTCTCCGGCATCTTTATACACGATGCTTAAGAGAAATATTGACAAACCCCTCTTCTCAATGAGGCAGGCATTTATGCCATCCCAATAAAATATCCGGACGGCTCCAGGCGATACTACATCGGAATGACCAAACGTTCGTTTGGAATTAGAATCAGCGAACATAAGAGGGATACAAGAGACGGGAAAATAACCACTGCCCTATCAAGAGAAGTCAAGTTCAAGTCCGCCGATCCTATATGGAGTGATGTAAAGAAATTAGCTTCATACTCCACACCCAAATCTACTGCCATTCGCGAAACCTTGGAAATCTTGACCAGCTGCGAGGCTTGCAACGATAGCGTCTCTCTGGAGTTACCACGTATTTGGAATCAATTCTTCAAATAATGCTGAGATTTCTACCATAGTACCGCGTGCCCTACCAACGTGACCTCGTTTCTTCGAAATATCACGTTTGCTCCTAATCATTTATTGTCTAGTCAAGTCACTGCGTTTAAAGTGTTGAAACGTTCTATTATCCAATTTGCAGTTAGCTCTCTACCCTCCTCGAGAGAGCCATCTGGTTGATGTGCGAAAGCTTGGAAATTTTGATTATTTATTCTACGCCAATAAATTTTCGGAGTTTTAGTATATAGTTATACTATTTTGAGTTTATTTTGGTGTATAGTTCCTACTCTTTGAAGGATATAAACCTTTCAAAAATTAAATAATGTCAGAAAATATAACACTGTATCTTATACAGCTATATAGGAAACTAAATAAATATGAGACAGTATATATCTTGGAAAAACCTACTGGATTGCTGTTTCGTTCCTAAAAGAATTAAAACTAATTACCGGTAACTGCAACTTTTGAGAGCTTCCCGGTATTAAACTATAAAGATTCGACACAAACATCACGTTTTACCCCTTCCCCCGCTCTCCGAAAAAAATTTAAGCTTTCGCAGGACTTCCTGAAAAACGTACATACGATCAAAGTTGTAGATATAATAGAATTACTTTGTCTCTGTGTGTTGGAGGTCCCGACATTGAAATGATCAGACAGGTCTTTTCATAGGATTATGTGTATGCGTTTGTGTGTGTGTTTAAGAGAGAGAAAGATATTTTTAAAAAATTTCACCAAAAATGTATTGTCTCTCTTGCTTTAATAAGAGAAGAAAATGGTTTCGGCACTGAATCATCAAACGTTTGTCTCACACTAACTGCATTTTTAACCGACGCATATGGAATCGCCAACATATTGACGATTCCGCATCAGCATTTTCGTACGTGCGATGTTAGATTGGACTTCGTGGAACAAATTATTCCGGGTAAAGAGGAGAGCCCACAATGGTAGCGAATAAAACGAGGAAAAGCCACAGTCTCTTTTTTAAAGTAATTCTGTGTTACTTCGAGCCTTCTTCAGTTGGCAATAATTAATTATCATTTTCATTAGGTTATGTAATGGTTCATTATCATTTTCATTTGGTTAATATTCATTATCATTTTCATTTGGTAATTATTCATTATCATTTTCAGTTGAAAATGCTTCATTATTATTTTCAGTTGGTATTGATTCTTATCAATTTCATTTGGTAAGGACTCATTCTCAGGCTTATGATGATGGAAATTCTTGTTCCTTATAATGCAAGAAATATTCGCCAAAGTACTTGACTGCTTCCACTCCCAAAGAAAGGTTTCTGCAACGTAAAGTAAAAGTGTTTCGCTCCATTTGTCAGAGTTGTCTATAAATTCCCCTTCAAAGGTTGGACCTGCTCTTGTTATTTGCACTTAACTGAAATCAGGCAGCAGTGTTGGCATGCGATCAAATCGAGTATGCAAAGCAAAACATCAGAAGTGATTATTTCTCGAACATTTTTGGAAAAAATAAAATGACAGTCATGATGCGAACACCACTCAAAGTGACACAGCTTTCCTTTTAGTGCTAAGTATATGCCAGCAGTGATTTCCTTCCGGACGGCATGCTGGCGAAACCTTGGTGGCAGCTCCATCAGATGGCAGCCGTTGATGGCTCTGCCGCATGGCTGCGAATATGGCCCTCCATAAATAAGAAATAAAAGAAAATATATTTCATATTTAGAACAAATGTACCTTTGGAACATGAAAAAAACATATATGTTGTTAAAAATATGAGATAAAGTGACAAGAACACGTAACTATGTTAATTAAGCAATCGCTTTTCCAGGCCACAAGGACAGGACAAGGATTTGAAAAAGTTGGTACACTCTTTGAAAGGGATTTAAGCACCCTCAATACAAGCAAGAACAAATCGTTTCGTTAAATATATATATATATATATATATCATCATCATCATTGTCAACCATTATCAATCCACTGATGGACGAAGGTCTCCCCAAGTTTTTTCCACAACGGTCTGTCCTGTGCCAGACTAGTCCATGTTACTCCCGCATACTTTCGAATTTTATCCAATCATCTCCCATGTAGCCTTCGTCTGGGTCTTTTCCTGTCCCTTGGGATATATACTAAAATTTCGGCTGTCCATCGACGGTCTGTCTTTCTGGCAATTTGTCCAGCCCATTGCCATTTCAGGAATTTAACTCTGATCATGATGTCTTCCACTCTTGTCATTTTTTCGGATCCACGAGTTCCTCTTCTTATCTCCCTGGTTACACCAAGCATGCACCTCTCCATGATTCTTTGAGTTGTCTGCAGTCTTTAAACGTCTCTTTTGGTTAAGTTCCACGTCTCTGCACCATACGTAAGCACTGGAAGGATGCATTGATCAAACACTTTTCTTTTAAGACATAATGGCATATTGCTCTTGAAAATTATGCTGTTTCTTTAAAAAGCTCTCAAAGCAAGTTTATACGCCGATTAATTTCTTCATCAATGTTACCCTCACTTGATATCTGCTGTCCAAGATAAACGTATGTATCTGTTATTTCCAGCTTTTCTAAATCAATCGATAAATCTTCATTTGTTGTAAAAGCATTTTACATCACTTTTGTCTTTCGAAAGTTCATTTTTAATCACACCTCTTTACTCTTGTCAGCAAGTTCCTGGATCATACTCTGCAGCTCTGATGGGGCAGTTGCAAAAATGAATAAGTCATCAGCAAAACAAAGATGAATTAGATAATCTCCATTAATTTTTATCTCTTTGTTTTCCGAGTTCAGTGATTGAAAGACATTTTCCAATGTGGCCTTAAAGAGCTTGGGAGATATGGTGCCACTGTGTATCACTCCCTTTCCAATTTTTATGTGTGTTGTATTTTCAGACAGCCAAATTGTTGCACTTGCATTTTCATAGATGTTATTAATAATATTAATGTATGCATCTTCAATACTGCAGGATTTCAAAGCCATTGTAACTGCTGATGGTTTCACCGAATCAAAGGCCTTTTCTTAATCGATAAATGCCATGCACAATGGAATTTCATATTCTCCCACTTTTTCAATTATTTCTCTCAGTACGTGGATATGATCTATTGTGCTGTAGCCACTCCTGTATCTAGCTTGTTCCCTCGGTTGATTTATGTCCAGTGTTACCTTCAAACGGTATGAAAGACATTTAGTGAAGATTTTATAAACAACTGATAGGAGGCTGATAGGTCTGTAGGTCCTGAGATCCTCAATGTCACATATTTTATGTAGCAGGATCATTGAAGCATTGTTCCAATCTTCAGGAATCTTCCCTTTATTAAGGCATTGAGTGAAAATTTGGGCGAGCACTGTTTCGATTTCTCCACATGCTTCTTGTATGATGTCTGCAGTAACTCCATCTTCTCCTGGAGCTTTTCTTCCACTTCATGTTCTAGATTGCATGTGCAACGTCTGCTGGAAGGACTGGAAGAACTCTGGTACTGGTACCTTTCATGATGTCTGGAGTACGTGTATCATCCCTTTCATATAATCTGGAGTAGAAATATTTCACTCTTGTCAAAATTTCGCGTTTGTTTCTTGTTACAGAGCCATCTTCTTTTCTCAGTGCCATAATCTGTTTTCTTCCCTTACTGAGATGTCCCTTTGCTATCTTTAGGCTTTGGTTGTTTTCAATTGCTTGCCTCACTAGTTCACAGTTGAATTTCATTACGTTTTTAGTGATACTTTTTCGTACTGTCTTGCATAGCTCTATATATTTCACGTTGGAAGTCACTTCTTTAGTTTTCCTCTTCTCTCTTCTTTTTTGCATCAACATTTTGGCTTTTCCAGATAATGTTTTCACATACAGCTTGTTCTTAGACCCAGCTAATTTTGTTGCTGTTTCCATAAGAGCTTTGGTTACTTTTCTGTTAACTTCAGAAATACAGAAATATCAACTTCTTCCGATATTCGTCCTTCTAAAGCAGAGAATCTGTTCTTCAGTTACAACTTGAAGGTATTATCGTGTCTTTTGAGGTTGGTTGTGTCAATACATTTTTTTGTCTTATGAGCTTGCCACGTTCAAGTTTTATGTTGAGGTGCATCTTACATCTCACTAATGTATGGTCATTACATGTGTTGGACTTGTTTAACACACTGCAGTCTTCTACGACTAATTTTTTTTACACATAATAAAATCACTTTCACTTTTCGTACCATTTGGATGTCTCCATGTCCATTTCCTGTGTGCCTTTTACTTGAAAATGGAGTTCAAAATGAAAAACCCTTCTGCCTCTGCAAACTCAAAGAGAGTATTTCCAAGCTGGTTTCTGTTGCCGTGACCGAATTTACCTACTGATGTTTAATTCTGTTGCAGTTGCCCTATTTTTGCATTGAAATCTCCCATAATTATCTTCAAGTGCCGCTTACCTTTATTATTTAGATGACGAGTTTCCTCATAAAATTCTTCAATTTCTTCTTCAGGATGACTTGTGGTGGGTGCATAAGTTTGAATAATCTGAGCCTGGTATCTTCTCGAGAGTTGGATAACGAGTCGTGCTGCTCTGTCATAGGAACGTTGAACTTTATCCTTTAGTTTCTTGTTTATTATAAATCCACCACCACTAGTTCTACCAGTATCTGTCCCACGATAGTAGAAGATATGTCCACTTTTCAGTTCAATGAGATCTTCTCCTTATCTCCTTACCTTACTTAGCCCGACGATGTACCACTTGATCCTTTGTAGTCCTCCTTCCAATTCAAGAAGCCTTGAATCAGGAGATAGGGAGCGTCCATTATACGTAGCCAAGGTCAGCATCAGATGGCAGTCTAGTCCGATCCTCCGGGGATTCTTAGCACCCTCTGCTTCATGTCGCCCTGGCCGCTGCCTTGGCCAGGTACATTTGAGCTGCCGGTGACTGAGAGCCACGATTTAAGTTGTTGAGTCATTTTGGAAAGGTTGTCCATAACTCACCAAGCTGGCCAAGCGGATTGGTGAGTGTGGTATAGCATTTCCTCTAATCCCGATGGTATAGTTATACCGATATTGGCGGTCGTCAGAGCCCATTCAGTGGGAACAGGATGCACCACGAGAAGGCGGGGTTGACATTTGTCAAGGTGAGTCTGTGATGTTACGCATCACCTGACCTTACATCACACTTAATTAATATATCATTATAAATGTAGAAACCTTTGGTAAACGTCAATTAAGAACCTACATTTTAAGAGTACCAAGAGGAGGAATTACTATCCATTAAAACGACGGCATTATTTTTGTAACTGAACTTTTTCTTTCTATGTCTTGCTTAAAATTAATTTTTGTCAAAAAATGCTAAACATTTGAAATACATTTCTCATTTCTACGCAGCACTAATCGTTCAGCATTATAAAATTCTTCATTGCAAACAAAAAAGCACATCACTAAAAAAGTAATGAGTTAAAGAGGAGTTCAAATTAAATACAGATTTTTTGAAAAAATGCGATCAAATATTTCATTAAAACCTGTTTATCTCAATATACAATGTAGGCTAAATATCTTTTGCGTCCACATACGAGTCTTAAAATGCAATTAAAGTTTTCATGATTTTGATAGTTATAAATGCCCGGATAAAGGGAAAGTTCCACAAATTGATGAATTAGAAGCGGTTTCATTTCCAAGGTCCCAGAACAGTGACGAAAACCATAGATCACGATATCCTAGGGTTAATACCGGGTTGCTGGAATGACTGTTTTTGACTTTACATAGCATTTTAAGCGAATTACCTATCATTATTTACATATTATATAGTAAGAAGTTAGTATTCACCATTTTACCAATAAACGCAGATTTACCTACTACGAATTTTTAAACTTGTTTTTAAGTCTCATTTATATTGCTGATAAAATATGGTTTGTGTACTACACTGTATTTCGACGCTTCGATTTTTCGAAGCACTAAAGACAACCTCCTAAGAAAAAACTGTTCAAGCTGAAATAGGATGAAAAATGAGGAAAACTTAAAGAAATGATCCCAGTTACATGTGTAAACAGGAGATATTTCATTAACATTGTACCGCATTTTCAATCAATAGTGCTGCAAGTTGTCGGTTGCAAATACTGATCGAAAGAGGATATGCTGCAACATCAACAAAATGTAAAACTTTCTAGTAACATACTGGAAATCTCAAAAATTTCTTGCAAAAATTATGAGATGGATGTTTAGCTCCTTTCAAGTGTTTTGATAAAGCGGTTCTGTGGCATGATATCCCAGATTATTAGAAAATTTTTAAATATTTCCATAAATCCTATTCAAAATTCAAAGTTTGTCCGAAGAAATCATAGATTTCTGGTCCCTATCATCTTTTTTAATCTGACTGTAATATTTGCAATGATTTTAAATTCCATTGCATTCCAAGTGGATAATACTTTAGCTTTCTAAGGTTCGTTTCAATATTCTTGAGTTGTTAAGATTCTCCTGCTTCGATGGCTATCTTCCAAATTTAATAAGGCTAACAAATCGAAATCTCGTTAGAAAATAATGGTAAGAGAATGTATTGCATGTTTATGGTACGAAATTAAATTCTACATCTTCGGTAAGCAAATTACTGTTGCTTGTATTTTCACTGCTCGGTGTCCCCATCACAAGAATGGTGCAACATACTTTGTTACACCAATGTGGTGAAGATTTGGCAAAATTATGGGGGAGCAAATTTCAAAACTTTAACGCATATTTTAAAGAAATCAAAATTTATGTAATATATATTAGCAGTATAACAGTCGTTTACAAATCTGAATAGTTAACGCACCTGCTTGTCATTATCGCTGCAGCCTTAGGCGAACGACACTGTGCTGGAAATAAAAACATCTGCAACGGCATCCCGGTGACCTGCGCAAACGGACGGTGCGAAGCATTGTAAGCAACATGCAACAAGGTTCAAACGATACTCCGATATATTCACTGCAATAGCCACTTTCTCACAACAGCAATCAGTCAACGTTCGTTGATAAGAATTAGCAAAAGCATGAAGTGCGTATACCTACGTCAGGAATAGCCAAACGCTTTGAAAGGATGTGCCCAAATTTGAGAAAACCGCCTGCATATTTCTTTCGCCTGCACATGGCGATTTTAAGGAGCAGATTATAATTTATATTTTTTCACTGTTCACTCAAAAACAGCGGAAGAAAAATGTAAGCATAGTGAAAGCTTTTGTTTCTGCTAATATGCAAATAATGATGTGTACACGAGTCCGGGGATAAGAAAATGTGTCATAAAATAACAAAATATTCTAAACACCATTCATGAGGGCGCCTAGACGGCGGGAAAATTCTTATGCGAGAACTCTGAAAGGGCAATGGTAAAACAGCCGGTGCCACTCTCGTTGTCGGTAGAGGGATGAGATCCAGCCAACTACCGTGGTCGTTAATCTCGTTGCTCAGTCCCTAATGTCAGTTCAAATTACCGTCAGGAAGACCTCATTCGCGCTCGTTTCTTGATGATGCAAGTGGCCATTGTTTGACATTCATAAACTAATTCCCACTTTGAAAGTTGCCAATACCGTAGGAGGGATAAATGATGACTTCCTGATCAAGGTGCATTAAATTTCTCCGTCTGAAATTAAAATACCAGCATAAAATGTAAGTTTAAAAATAATAATTATTACAGGATAGTAAGTTAATGAAATTAATGCTACATTTTGGCTTTATGATAAATATGAAAAACGGAACGAATAGAATTGTAAAGTGAAACAGTATTTTATTGGATAAATAATAGATATACATATTTTAAATGTTTAGTCTTCAGAGTAATATAATTGTATGGGGTTTTGCTAAAAAAACGATCAGCAAGGCGTTAAAAATAGTAATCCAACAAAGGTAAGCATCTGAAATATGAATTTATATTACCTAGCATGCTGTTCTTGTTCTTTTGTTTAATTGTTACAAAATGCGTTTGAGGAGAGTCACATTCTCAATTAAATATGGGATTAAAATTCTACACAAAAATCCTTGAAATTGAAGCCCTAAATTTTTCAACAAGTCTAATTTTCCGGTACTAATCAACATAAGGACAACGGTGTATAACTCTAAATTTTAAATTTCATTTCCAGTATTACCGTTTAGAAAAACGTGTTTTCTTACCACATTTAACATTAAAAACCTGCATAAAACAAAATACAACACAATAAAAATACACATTAATCAAAAACATTTTCAAAGTACATTCTTAATCTAGAGGGAAGCAAAAATTCAGATTTTGAAATGTTTGGAGAAAATTACCAAATTAACCAATTTAGAGAAGGCAATGTAGGAAATAATAATTGAATTATTTGTAATTCCATAAAACACACTGTTCTTTCATGTATGTTGCGATGACAGTTGCTGATGACATCCCAATTGTATAAAAAATGGACCGTAAGCTTCTCACTCTGCACAATGCTAAGAGATCTGAATAGCACAAATTCACTTTCCAAAAAGTTTTTAAATTTTTAAGGAGTTAGGAGTTCCGCCGACCAGCAGAATTACTTTTGTCGAAGAGAGAAGACATGGTTTTATATTTTTCGACGAGTAATATATCGCATTGATGTTACAAGTTTCCATTTTGAATCTAGAAATGGATAAAATTATCTGGATAACGAAGAACGTTAATATGCAGAATGTGACTGTCCTCACAAAGGTGAGATGAGAAATATGTGACATTCGTTTTTTTGGTTCATATTTCTAAAAGAAAACATGAAGTCTCTCACTAGTTGGCATCTCCTTCCAGAGCTGCTTTCAAATCTGCGCTTAGCAACTCCTTCTGTATTTTTGCTAAGCTCTTTGTGTTCCATTTTTAAAATATCCTTCTGCAGTTTTCTAAACGATACGTAAGTGCTTGCACCGACAGCTTTGTCTGTGTCAACCGAAATATTCCACTGTCATGATTCTGCGAAGGTTTTCCCAAATTTACCTATGAACCTACAATGACGAATGTGCACTTTTTCGATGAAAATGTCCTAGCAGAAATAAATACATATATGAGCTGTCCGCGAACAATGCAGTTCCTCAGTTTATATCTAGAACTCGAAATTAGGGGAGAAATTTGAACTCTTTTATTACAGCCCGTAATTTATATAGCGCTGGAATTTTAAATGTTTCGATGGTTAGCAGCCAAGTATAACTGAACTGTTGGAAAATTTCTTTAAAATAAGTTTCTTTTAAGTATATATTTTATCTTCTAATACACTGCAATGCATTTTTCACATGACAGTACAACGGTCAATTGTTATTATTACAGTACTTTGAATCACAGATAAGATTGTTTCATACCCTGATATGAATTTTAAGACATGGGAAGACATTAAACAGCAGTGAATGTGAAATGAATTATGAACAAAATTAGATTTTTAAAGACCAAGTGTGATTCACTAAGTAGTGATCAAATTAGGAAAGATATTTATATTAAATGGCTAAAACTAGTTTCAGAAAGATACAAAAGTATGTGTATGAGATTCGCTAAATGACCAGTGTCATTTTTAATTCTATGTAAAACACTAACCGTTAACAGAATGAGTAATACGCACATTACAATCCCCTTTTAAGACTAATACAGTGACTGCAATTCCACATCATCTCATAGAATATATTTCCACGTCCTCATTTGGTTCAGTTCCTTTATGAGATTTTCGTAAGTTGTCGACACTATCGAATATTCTCAAAAGAGGTTTATTCAAATTGGGAAATGGAGAGAAGCCACATGGAGGCATATCGCATGACAACTTCGTGTGACGTATCCCTGTGAAATCCCAGGGATCATGAAATGAACGACTTACATTGACGAACGAGAATATATATGTATTAGCATGATACAACAGAATACAATAATGATCCGATTTTTACGGCAGTGTATTAGCTTTTCCCGAGCTTTATTCCGAAGGCAATTCAATACTCCTTAAATATCTTTTTTCACTCTCTGGCCAGTAGAAAGGAAATTTAGAATGCGCTTTGATTTATTTTATTTCTTGATCGGGAATGTGTATTGTCATCCATACCCTAATATAGTACAATCTTAATTATTGAGGTTGCATTATATTAGCTAACCGAAAAAGTTCTCTCCCTTTTCGCTAGTAGTAGCTGATTTTTTCGCTGTAGAAGCTGATTTTTTCGCTGTAGTAGCTGATTTTATCGTAAATGAATTACTTTTCGGGTTCTTCGTGAAGTTTAAACATGAGTCTTTCATTCAGAAAGTTACAGTGCGTTTGATTTGGATTTTCGTGAATTACAACGTATTATAAATGTCTGTTAACCTAATGTTATTCGATCGTGTTTGATTTACGAAATCAAACTCGGTACATATGCTGCAGAGGAGTGTCGTAAAATATATATTGCATGTGGCAGCAATGCTGTAATAAATTATGCCGGACAATGGTGCGACGAAAATTTTTTTCTACTCAAGAATCGCTCGAAGACGCACCACGCTCTGGAAGACCTATTGTCATTAATGATAAAGAACTGGAAACATCTGATGAAACTGATTCCGCCTTAACATGTGTGACGTGCCTGCCAGCAGGACACATACGACATAAAGGCAGATAGCAGTCAGAACAAACGTCCGCGTAGCTCAATTGGTAGAGTGACTTATTCCGCAATGAGGGGATCCGGGTTCGAATCCTGGCGTGGGCAGAAATGACGGAGAAATTTACTTCGTTATACATGTCAAGAACTTACAAAGACGTTTCGCGTAAGTAATGAAACCATCAGCTTCCATCTGCCTCAACTTTCAAAGGCGTGAAAGTTCAGTAAGTGGGTTTTACAAGATTTACCAGTAAGCAATAAATTTCGAAGGTTTACCACCTGCTCTTCAATTATCTTCCGTCATAAAACTGATCCGTGTTTGGATTTCTTGTTAACCTATGATGGAAATATATCCAGTACTCCAACAACAAGCGGACACATTATTAGTTGTTACAGAAAGAACAATTCCTCATTTTGCAAAGGCTCCACTCCGTCCTAAGAAGCTCTTGCTTTTTGTATGGTGAACTTCGGCCAGTATTGCGCACCACGAGTTTCTTCCCAAAGGCCAAATAATTACGGCTGAAGTCTATACTTGTCAACTCGAACGTGTGTAGGATGTATTGATTCACAGCCAGCACTGGTGATCAGAAAGAATAAAAGCTGTTGCAGGACAGTGCCAAACCACAAACTGAGGAAGTTACCCACAATATGATCAGCGATCTAACTGAACTGCTAAAATTCATGGGATAGCGTTATATAATTTTTAACTGGCTCTGCCATCGTATAAACGCTTCGACGCACGCAATGAGTTTTATCAGTTGCGAGGTGTAATCTCGTGACTCAGTTTGAATAACCGTCAGTAGAATTACGGCAAGCTATCGTGAAATATCGGTGTTTGAACGAGGCATGGTAGTGGCAGCCAGACGGATGGGACATTCAATTTAGGAAGTTGTGCGAACATTCAACATTCCTCGATCCACAGTGTCACGTGTGTACCAAAAACACCTCATGGAAGCCATTGCCACCCATCGTGGCAGCCTAGGGACCTACCGGGTGTTGAATGACCGTGACCAGCGGCGTCGGATGAGGACTGTCCATGCTAAATAAAAAGCAATACTGGCTCAAATAACATCCACATTCAATGCAGGAGGCGCTAGAGACATATCCATCAGGTCAGTGCAGAGTAATGTAGTGTCCATGTGTAAAGGGAGCAGAAGGCCTAACAAAATGCCTGTCTTAACACCACGACATCAGACACAGCGCTTCACATGGGCTCGTGAATGTGGTAATTGGACTTGGAAGACTGACGACACGTGACGTTGCCCGATGATTCACGCTGCTAGTTGTTTGGAGCTGATGGTAAGGTTCGGTTGTGGAGCAGAACCCATGAGGCCATTCATTCAAGTTGTATAAAGGCACTTTGCATGGTGTTGGTTGTTCCATACATGTGTGGGGTGTATTTACTTGGTGCAGTTTGAGTTTTCTGGTCCTTGTAAATATATCATTAACCGGTAATTGATTTGTGGCTCTGCTGGATGACCATTTGCAGCCTTTCGTGGACTTCATGTAATCAAACAACGATGGGATTTTCCAGATGGACAATGCACCGAGTCAATGGGCCCAATTTGCCCAAAATGAGTTCCAAGAGCATTCTGACCAGTTCCGGCGGATGGTGTGATCACTACGTTTGCTCAAGATCAACCCAATTGAGCACTCCTACGACCACCTGGTGAAAATGTCTAGTCGCACCCAACATCCTGCACCTACAACCACGGTACTTCGATCGGCTATTTAGACGGCATGGCTCACCATCTCACCAGAAGTCTTCCGACCATTTGTGATCATCGCGGTTTATCTGGACAACCGTGAGATCAAAACGACTGTGCGTGGTATAGTTTTAAAGCTCTCGACGAGATCTATCAAATACATTAGGAGCATATCGCAGTGATTTAAACTAAAATTAAAAAAAAGGTTTTCGTGTGAACGGGTTAGCATTTTCGACAATGTCGTGGAATTCGCAAAATGAATTCGCAAATGAGGAATACAAAACGCCTAAGAAGACAGAGCACAAGGTTGGGTAATTCACGTATCGATCTGCTTTGTGTTCTCAATATATCCAGCATTTTCTGTAAAAATTATGTAAGCTACTTTTCATATTATATATGTGTGTTGGCAATAACAAATTCAGTAAACGTTTTTAAACCACACTCGACTAGCTCATTTCAACTCTCCGATTTGCAAGTCGTAGACCAACGTTCCAAACAGACGGCTCAATCAGAACTGAGCCTACCTGTATTTTTTAAAACAGGTTTTAGCGTTTTACAGAAGCACGAGTATTCTGTTTGTTATGAAAACACAAGTTGAAATTTCTCAGCGTTTGTTCATTGGAATATAGAAACAGCATGCAATCAAAATATCAAAAACTGGTACAAGAGGTTACAATATCATGTTTCTTAATGGCGATCTGTTTTTACCTGAATAAAAAAAATCAATCAAACAAAATTCAGTAATTATCTCTGCTATCACAGTGAGAAACACTTAGGATGAGCATAACCTGACGCCCATCAGGCTGAAGAATTACCTTCTTGCTCAAGCATTGCAAGATGACACCTGGTCTTTTCCCGTGATTAAGCTGTACCACCTAAAAAAATTCAGAATGACGTCATAACATGAAACATGAATTTAACCAAACAAAAAGAAGGAAACACATCCGAGTGGAATGTAACAATTTAACATACAATTGGTTTAAAGAAAAAGAAACACTTCCTTTAAGAAATAAAATGAAACGAATGAAAGTTGTAGGCGCCAGAATCATAAATTTAAAATTACCTATTCGTGAAACATAGAAAGTGTTATCCTTTCTAATACTGACACTAATATGAAATTCCAAAGTATTAATGAAAGGAAAAAACTAATTCCCGTTCATTTTTATTCAGCAGTTTGGCCAATATATCAAATAACAGGGAACCAATCAATCCACAAAGTGTATATTACTGATGATGCTCTATGAAAAATGAAATCCTCCTTTTTCTTTATAGGAAACTGTTCGGGAACTTGAAAAAACCATATCCGGAAATAAAACAAATAATTACAGATAAGAGAACTTACGGGAGAGAGAATTTATTCTAATTTAAATGGAGCTAAAATAACAGAATAGGTAGCACTGAAAAATATTTGCAGCCCTTTGTTTATAAAAAATTAATCAGATGACAAGTTCAAGCTCTGACCATGAATACAAGATGGATCTGTGTTCAAATCAATGGTGAGGCATCGATTGCGTGATTGTCATATGTCAATGACTCCGTCCCTTCTCTCAGACTAATGGTCATAACCCAGATACAGACGAATGTTTATGATTAATCACTAATCAGTTTCATCTCATGGTATGCAGTATACCCAATGCAAAAAATAATAAAACAAGTGCGAAACGGAAATTTTAACATATATCTAAATGCTCTCTTAGCAGCGAGCTACCTAGTGGACTTCACCTTGCATCTTTTCTGAGACATGCGAAATGCTCTAAATTCTCTTCCAGAGTAGATATTACATATATATCATTTTCTATATATATACTGAAAGTTAAAGAAATTAAGGGTTCTTTAATTATACATTTTTATTAAAACACAATCCAGCGAAAAAACGCTGTCAAATGGCGTTCTGCAACATACGCTGCTTTACGAATCTCAGGAAAACAAATCTATCTAATCATTTCTATACAGACAGCGCACCAATCAAAATCATAACGCCATGCGACCCAAAAATTTTCAATCATAAATACAGTAATAATTGCTTGCTACATAGTAGAAGATATGGAAATAAAAAATTGAGCAAAAACCAATTTAATGTGAGACCAACTCCAAATGAAGGTAGAAAATAATATCTTTATATTGCTGTTACCACGCGGGTTTGTCTTAAAAATGGAAAAATTTCACTCTAATCATTTAGATATGTAGAAGAACCTGTGTTTGCTGACCTTGCGTTACAGTTTAGAAAAGCAAATTAATTATTCAAAGATTTCTTATCGTTGCAGTATTATGGAGTAGGCGAAAAAATGGAACTCGAAATTCTACAATTAAAAATCAATTTCTATGCATAATAATGATGTATTCAACTGCGGTATAACAGACACAAAGAAATTAGTAAAAGGAACAACAGACACAGAGGAATTAGTAAAGGCTATTAAAACACAAGAAAATTAGGAAAGGCTATTAAGACACAAAGATATTGGTAAAGGCTATTAAAACACAAAGAAATTAGTAAAGGCTTAATATTAATCAACTTGGCTGAAATACGGGAAGGATTGATTCATGTCTAGCTAATGAATTTCGCTTTGAGTTTTAAGTTCATCCAACTTTTAATGTAAATTTCTGAGCGAAAATATAAATTATTGCAAAGGGCTGTCTCCGTCTGTTGGTTTCCGTTTTTCAGTTCGAGCGTTTCTTCTGCTTCGGATAAGGTAAGCAGGGAAACCAATTTGTCAGTAGATGCGGCCAACTTGATAGGGTTTCATCTTTGTGCAGTTGTCGTAACTAAAATTTGGTGCGTAATTCGTTACACGTGTGGTTTCACCCACGCTCACAGGATTCTCTTAAAAATGGTTATTCAATGCAACGCACACACAGTAGCTACTTTCGGTTAACATGGGCAGCACTTTTTGGATGTTTTATGAAGAAACGAAAAACTTACTTCGTCAATAATAGTTATGGGAGAAAAAATTAAATGGTTTCCTCCCAGTTTCTGTACTCCTTTCATCCTTGACGAGACCTGCACGCGGGAACAAGAGCTTCCCATTATTGCAAATTTTTAGGTACAATGTTAGTAGCCTAGCGATTTGAATTTCGCTGATACAATATCTTCAAAGACATGCACGGAAGAAGCCAGATTTCAACAGTTTTACGTCGTAAAACGTGTCTGTTTGTTGACCTTCTGAGCCACCTACCTTAATGTACTTCTCTCCCCATTGGATTTACTTACATTCCGAATATCTTGTTATAGTCGTCCACATCTTCAAAAGTAGAAAGAGATGGATGAAAACTAAAGGTCAAAGAAAGGAAAAGAAATTTAACGAATATCATTTATGCATATGTACATGGGAACACATAGCGTAGCATTCTGTAAGCCACGTATTAGTCTTTTCACTTTGATTCTGCCTCTAATGTAGCTGGAAACAAGTCCTCCACTACGTAGTTTTATGTTCCGGTGGGGTTCATGGTTTACCGACTAATCCAAAATGATTGACTCATTTCCTTTGGTTTCGTTTCGTTCTTTTTTCTTTATTTTGATGATACTCCTTGTATTATTACTTCATAGTATAACCGCACGTGTAATAATAATTGTGGACCACATTGCAAGAGAGAGACAGAATTGCAATAAGTGCACATAAATCTATTTCTTTATCTTGCACGACACAGGGCACGGCTTTCACAGGAAGTTTATAATTTATGACTACTAATCTCGTGGTGTTAAGATAGAATAAAATAATCAAGTTTTCTTACAATAAAATGTTTATTATACATCGACTATAGTTTCGCAGAGCTTTTGGGTCAACACCCTCAGGACGAATGGAGACTAAAGGTTCAATCAACTGTGATATCAATACGTAAAGCTATCATTAAATGTGTGGTCTTCAAACGATTTGGTATGATATTACTCACCTCCGGGTGTAGACTTTAATTTATTCTGTTTATAGTTCTCTGCTGTTACATTCTCCAGTCCAGCTGGTGGGCGAGACCGTCTCCTTGAGGCACTGGTCTAATTGCCAAGGTAAACACAGTACGAAATTCACCAAAAAATTTCCCTCAAGTCAAAAATTAGTCTGTCATAACGGCGCTATCTCCACAGACAATATAAAGCATATTTACATTTGATTGTCATTTATCTTACGTCTTAAAAGAAGCAAATACCTTTACCCCAGTGTACATATTTGGCCTTTTAAAATTACGCGGAGCACGGGGTGGGAAACGCTGGGTTAGACGATAGGAATACTTAGATACATATTTCTGGGCAAAAAATTTAGCTGGTAGCTTGTGAAATTTCTGCTGTTTTATATGAAAAAAGTTACTCTTTACCAAATAAAAGTATAACTTTTTTTTTATAATAAGAAACTAAAAATGTAAATGTAATACAATCAGTTGTGTATTCCAGAATATACGGATAAATTTTATCGAGCTTTTAATTTATTGTAAGCATATATGCTTCGAAAACAGTTTGATGGATGCCCACTAAATTTCGCTATCACAAGGCTCTCTTCCAGTAAGTTGATTCGCAGCCATTTCTCGGTTCAGACATGTTCCCAAAAAATTTCAACAAATAACTGACTCATGCTCCTTCTTTTTAGTCAGATGTAACTTCACTGCTTCGTTCTGTTTGCGGAGTGTAAGGGAGTAAGTACTCGCTGCTCACTTCATAGCCGAATATAGGCAATACGAACGTTGAGGTGACTCGGGCGCATTGGAAATATTTATTTATCATCTGCAATATGAAAAGTCAACAGAAACTCTTGAAGATCTAATGGCTTATCAGTAAGTTGCTTCGCACTTATTAAATATACTGTTATCACAATGGAATAACAGGAAAATTATCTGCTGATAAGAAAATCCGAAAAAGAAAAATTTTCCTTTAGGCGTTATCAACTTCGCTATGGGAACGTATACGGACTTCTTAAACCTTTCGTTTTTTGAGATAAGCTTTGTAATGAGAAAATGACGCCTTCCGAATGAAATTTTGTGACATCAAAGATGGTACATATAACCAAAAGCGGAAGGATTAGATATTCGAGAAAACGCCTATGAATTATCTGACATTATGTGACGTAACTGACTTAACGCAATGTACAGTACTTCGGTTATTTGCAAAATGAAGGCATGAGAAATTCCTCAATGACATGTTTTTATTTATACGACCGGAAATGAAGCAGTAGTTAGCATATAACTTCAAAATTGAACAACAGTCATATTTAAGGTAAGTGACCACTTACCAAAATACAAAATTTTGGAAAAGTTTCAATTTTTTTAATTTTTGCATATAAATAAATTTCGAACATTTTTCTAGCAGAAACTTCAAACATAATTCAAATACGTTATTTTTTTCCAAAGTTATCATTCTTAAAAGTGAACAACACAGTAGGAAAATCGAAACTGAAAGTGGTACCTTTTAGAGTTATGCAAATTTTTGACAGTTTGGCTATTTAATCGGTGCCTCTTTTTTAGCACTCCAAATATTTGTTTATGTTATTTTACAATGTTAAACCTGACATCACTTTCTGAAAGCACTTTATCCGTAACTGAAACTTCAATTACGGTCTGTGCTTAGTTTGCAAACCAAGCCACCACTAGTCTGTAAGAGTTCCTTTTACAATATTTTTGCAGCACGTTTGCTTCTTAATGTATTTCATTCTTTCAGTGTTTTAGTATCATTTAACTAAAGCTTTTACAGTATACTGTATAATGGCTACATTTTGCTTTCAAAGGAGGAAAAATGAAGTTTCCAGGGTAACCTCTACACTCCTGCTGAGCTTGTTCCACAGCAAAGTGTCAACAGCGACGATCTACAAACCCATTTTGATGACGCAGAAGCTCCTAATTCATCAGACATTTCAGTTTCTGTTCCCCAAAATCCTGAAACAACAGAAGGATGAATGAATTAGGTATCGCATCATTTTGCAATTCACATGTTGACGCTGTGAATCCATTTATTGGAGCAAATATGACATGAATGGTAAGTCAGATAATATCCGAAAACTTGAGAAATGTGTCGTTCGGAAACTGTATCGAAACTGCGTCTGCCGGATAGCGCCCGAGAGAAAACTTGAAACTTGATTGTTCTGGATGATGGTTAGCAAACTCGGTCAGTAGGTGGGGACACGGGTTCGATACCGCTCCAGAGCGACGAAATTTTCAAGTTAACTGATATTATCTAACTTACCATTCATGTCATATTTGCACCAATAAACGAATTCACAACTTTGAAATTTGTATTATATAACAGAAGAGTGTACTGGATACAGGGTTATTGATATGGAAATTTTCTGCAGCATAATTGTGTCACTTTCATGCCCTGAGTGCCTCAACGTAAGTTGAAATGTGTCAGAGGAAAATCACGTAGGACTGTCATCCCATTTAGCTTATTTTTCTTTTTTTTAAAATCCTGTCATTTTTAAAGAGAGTTTATACCTCTAAAAATGAAGAACAAAGATGCAAAAATTAAGAAACGTTTGGTATATTCGATGACAGAGATAGGTTAAGCCTATTCAGCTCCAAAGATATTTTGTACTTTCATGAACTGGCCTGATCCTGTGAACTCATCTGCGTATGACGAATATTACTATAAATATTGTTAAATTTGCCAAAAAAAGGAGCAGAATATCTAATGATTTCTGCTGCAGATGAAGTAAAAATAGAAAGGGTAAATAATTCTTTGGAAAAGCGTCAGTATTATGTTCTGTTTCGGTAGACGGTACATGGCATCACAGAGGACCTAACCCTGAAAGGTTTTGTGTCAGTTTTATCTGTTGATAAAAAAAATTCCATATGTAGAAGCTATGTCTTCATTTTGTAAAAACATGTAAAAAACGTTCAAGTGAGCAACATCAATGCACAAAACATTATGAAGGTTCTTCACCAAATATGGAACCTGTAGCAGTTTACAGGGATTTTGAAAGCTCAAGAGAACACAAGAGTACCAACCATTATACAGAATATTATGGTGATGGAGACACAAAAAGGTATAACGCAGTAAAACACATTTACAAAGATAAAAAGTTGGAATGCGTTGAACATCTCCAAAAGAGAGTAGCAGCTAGACTACGAAAGCTGAAGAGGAACGTAAAGGGCCTAAAAGGTAAGGCAAGTTAGCTGATTATTTTATTGACAAATTACAAAATTACTATGGGACAGCAGTTAGAAGCAATTTGAGAAATTTTATCAAAATGCGACAGCAATAATAGCTGTACTATTTCACTGCAACTCATCAGAGAAAAATCCCATGCATGGACAATATCCACCAGGTTCTGATAGCTGGTGTAAGTATCAACAATCATTGATTTATTCAAGTGTTAAATTTAAACATGTTACCGGTTTACTCAAGGACGTCTTAAACAAGGTAAAACCGGATTACCTGGAATTACTTAAACAAGAACTACTTTACATGTGCCATCACGGTGAAACAGAAAGCAAATTTACGAATGTTTCAAAGACACGATTCATAACCGCTTGCCAAAAAAAAAATTCATAGGACTAGACAGACCCCTTACATTATGCAGTTACCAACGCTGTCATCACATTTAATGTTGGTTATAATGGATTGGTTAGAGGTTTGGATTTTTTGCGCATATCTCCAGAACAATACCCTCTGAAAGGTTTCGCCCATTTAGATTGTCAGCGTTCAGTGAAAGCACAAAACGCTTCAACGCCTGCTTCTGAATCGCAAAGAAAGAAAAATTGAGCAAGCAGAAAAAAAACAAAAAAAACGAGATATTCACCTCGATTCTGAACGTCAAACCTACAAATGTGGGGGATTTTGAGTAACCTTCAAAATCACAGTTACTTTTCAAGGCTACTCAGCTTTTCTTTTGCCTTTCCTCAATATTGAAACTATTATATTTTTATCCTGATTTCAGCACTAATAATTTGAGAGCTATTTTTGTATAAAACTTCAAATTCAAAAGTATATTTATCGATCATTTACTATGCAATGACCTAAACTGAAGGCTGTAGCGTCATGAAAGAAATACGAGATTACACAGTATATTAATGTAATTCAGATTTATCTGACTTACCATTCTTGTCAGATTTTGACCCTAAATCGGATTGCCATATTCAAAATTTGTATTATATGGTGTAACCCGTATTTATTTCATGAATTATCTACTCCTCCGGGCAATCACCGGATAGGATTCTTAACCTCCAAATTCGCTGAACATGAATGCCGGTTGCTTCGAATAGCGAATCCTGTGATGGTTATGTTCAAATTAATCGGAAACTTGAGACTTATTCGTTCTGGACGGTGTAGTGGTTAGCATACGCGGGCGCTATCTGGGAAACGCGGATTTGAGTCCCGGTCAAGCACGAAGAAATTTTCAAGTTATCGGATATTATCTGACTTACCATTCTTGCCACATTTGCTCCAAAAATCGGATTGTCATCTTCAAAATTTGATTGTAGCATGATTACTGTTTGTAGAAAGGGAATTTGTTCCTGATAAATATACTTTTCAAAGTTTTGAATACATCTTGTGCCGCCCCGGTGGCGCAGTGGTCTAAGCGATGGCCTCTGATCATTCGTCCGAGCGGGGTCCGGGTTCGAATCCCGGTGAGGCATGGATGTTGTGTTTGTCTTACGGCACTGGCTCTCTCCCTTCCCAGGAACCAGTGACCCTTAATTAGGGAAAGGCGACTGCTTATAGCCCATTGAATTGCTCACGGTGGTCGCTAAACCTCCAATCAAAAAAAAAACATCCTGTTTATATAGACGTATAATTTGTAATTCCATTTTACTAAATCCATTGTTTTAGTTTATGGCATTCACAAGAACATAATGTGCATTTTGGCATGTTACTTGATCAGATACACCAAAACGTTTGAGACAATATAACGTTTCCGTAAAATGAATAAATTTTATTTTATTTAACTTAAAGTTAAAGTCTTTAATAATTTTTGTTTATGTTTAATCCTAATAATTATTTATTTATACATGTGCGTAATCTGAAAATGTCCTATTGAATGGTAATTCATGCTTAATTCTCATATTTGTTTTTAGGGCAACGTTTTTCTTTGGTTAATTTCTGCGTTTTTCATTGCTCACTGTGACCGCTTTTTAAACTAGAACTACACTTCTTTGACATTTACGGAACAATTGTTTTGCCCAACCTTTATGCCTGATGAGTTACGAAAGCTGAAGTTTAATGAAGTTCATTCCTCTTCTGTCTAAGGATATGGTACTGAATTATCAGGAGTGATGTTGATACCTTGTAAAGTTAATAATTGATTTCTACCTTTGTGAAACTTTAAAATATATAAAAAGGGATTTTATATTGTCAGTTGCATCAGCTTCAAATACAAATTCCCTGTTGTTATTTTTGCCGAAATTGGTGTGAGTATTCAGAGGAAAAATATCAGTACAGGAAAAGGTTCAAAGCAGGGCGAATAGGAAAAGATATATTTCGAAACTACGTTTGACTTATGGAGTATATTTCACTGTTATTTGCTCACTGTTATGTATTTATTGGCACAAGTGCTCAAGATTTGTAACCTAAGCATGCAGCAAATACTATACAAACATTAAGAACATATTCATTTAAGAATACAACTAATTCAGTTTGACATGCAGTATAAAATCCATAACCTTTAAATATATATATAAATTATTTAGTTCCAAGTTGAGATGTCAGGTAGAACCTGTCAAAAAATCCTGTTAAAGAGTTTAATTGCTCTTTTGTTGTAAACTTAATTAAATGTAGAAGTCCGATAGAGGTACCTAAACAAGATATATTTATAAATTGTTTCCCGATTTTACATCGGAGTAAAGAAACGAGCTGTGCTGGAAGACATTAGACCGCTGATCATGATGAATCAACGGTGAGATTGCATTCTAATTTATTGTATAGGATGTGGTTTGTTATTAAATAACATAACGAAAGCTGTAGTGAATAACTGAAATTTGTTTTTAAAATATTGATACTAATGCACAACGTTGAACTAATAGTACTATCATTGATGATCTTCTTCAAGATTTGTATAAAAAATATATTTCCTTTTATTTCAACATGCTGTTCACATTTAAATGATTGCATAAAACTTTTACATTTAGGAACGGGACTAAGTAAAATTTGATGAGCGTATTTAGACAGCATTAGGTCGTTTGGTTATACCATTATTCTGGTCAGAACATTTGAAATTAACACAGTCGTATCATAATAATATGAGAGATAATAAACATTCGTATCATTCAATTTTAAATAAGAGGCCGCGAAATTTTTTATCTTATGATTTGCTTTTAACAAAAATAGATACTTTAAGAAGTGTAATTTTCTTATACAGGTCAGGAAGTATTAATTACAAAAACGTGGGAAAAAAATATTTTGCTCACGAAGAACAATATATTCTTACTTTAAATAGCATAGGCTAAAAAAGAGTAAATATTTTAATCTAGTACTTTAATTAACAATTTTTCTTTTTAGTATTAGATTCCGTGCTACGTGCAGTGAGAAGACGGGTTTTCGCAATTTAAGAGAAGAAATTTTCTCCAATATTCAGACTGCAATGAAGTCTCGAACAGAGACATTAGCACGCTGATTTGCAACCGGTCGTGTTTCTGACTAGCCACGTTTCAACTTCATGAATTATGGTGGTTTTATACGTGTTCGAAGATGTTGTGTTGAACGGAACCTTGCAGCCTTCATTTTGCAGGGTCAGAGCGACCCAATAATAAGGGTCACATTATGTGGCACCATTGGGCTCGATCCGCGTTCTCCCCTTATCAGACTAGAAGGAACCCCCAAAGAGCCAGATATACACCAGGGATCCTTTAGAGGCAGAGATGATACTCTTCCTTCAGAGATGTTCTGGCGCTATATTACAGCAGGACAATGGTCGGTCTCACGTGGTCCGGAATGTCCAAGACCTCTTCCATTCATGGAAGACGTTGCTTCTTGCCTGGCCTGCACAATTTCTCAGATATATACCTGACCGAGCTTTATGAGACATGGAAGCAAGGCGACTTGCGCGCCAAGCACCTCCGTAATGGCACAAATGCTCAAAGCAGACCATTCCCTAAGGCGATATAAAAAAACACTTCCATTATATGACACCTCGTGTAGGAGCTGTTATTTTTGATCAAGGTGGCATCACACGATACAGACTTTTTTGCAGCAATGTGCCAGAATTGCTGTTGAAATTGGGCGTACTGGAATACACACCCAGCGAATGACAGTTATTCATAGGTAGCTCCAAACGCACCCTCAAATGTGTAGTGCTATATAACAATCCTATCGGTCACTCAGTTGGAATGTGTGCTTCTATATAACAATCACAATAGGTCACTCACTTGGTATGCGGGAAAATCGGACTACAGTAGCCATAGTCCTAGAAAAGATAGCATACCGCGATCACCAATAGATCAGCTGTGTGGGTTTAAAGATGAATTTTCTCCTAGGGTTGCAGGCCGGGTACACCAAGTACCCGTGCTTTGTATGTCTCTGGGAGAGTTGAGCTAAAGATCAATATTGGGCGAGAAAACAGTGGCCTGTGAGACAAAACATGGAAACTGAAGAGAAAAATATCATCACAGAACGTTGGTTGACATAGAAAAGATCATATTGCCCTCATTGCACTTGAAACCTGGTGTGATGAAACAATTTGCAAAGGCACTTAAAAGAGTTGGAATGTGTTTCAGCTACATATGTAGAACATTTCTAGCGTTGAGAATGGAGAAAATAAAGCACGTATATTCGATGGACCACAAATCCGGGAACTCATGACATACCAGCGTTTCCGAGACTCGATGGACAGTACCGAGGCATGTGCGTGGTCGTCATTTTATATGATTGTACAGAATGTTTTTGGAAACCATAAGGCTGCTAACTACCGTGAAGTTGTGGAGAATATGCTCAATGCGTTCTGTACACCTAGTTGTAATATGAACATCAAATTACATTACCTCCAAAGTCATTTGGATCAATTTTTGTATTGTCTTGGTGATATTAGCGATGAAAAAGGGGAGCAATTTCACCAGGAAATAAGGGCCATTGAAGAACGGTACCGTGAACGATGGGATATGCATATGATGGTGAACTATTGCTGGAGCATCCGCCACGAATGTTCAGGAGCATCGCATCATGGGAAATCACAGAAACGCGGGTACAGCAGCACATCTGAATTGCGAAACTTGTGTGTTGTCGTTCGTGTTCAAGGCTTCTTGGGATTTATCTGCATATGTCATATCGTGAGAAGCAGATCTGATGGACAAACATAACGCCATTTTTGGAATCTGTGACACCAAAACACCACAAAACGGGTCTAACATCTTAGGCACCAAAAGTGCGTTCCCCAATGTAGTGTTTGTTGATGATAATAACGATAGATAAAAGAAAAATCATGCAATTACAAATAACGTTATGTTTTACACCTTGGTTTTATAAGTATACTACGTAAATATATCGCCAGCGCAAGGAAAAACAAATCATTGGATAAACAGAGATTAGCAAATTATGACTAATTCTCCCTCATCGGAACGTGGTCATTTCAACCAGATGGAAACCGATTTAATAAGACTTCATTTGTGCGAAAACACTGAAGTTTTGCTACTCAAAATATCATCTCACTTATTAATAAACGAATTATATATTCTCTACCTTTCAAGACATACTGAATGATCTGTAGAAACCCAATGAAATACTATTAGAATGAGAATATGCGGACTACATTATAAAGGTAAAATGAAAACGAACCAGAGAAAAATAAAACTAAGTACAGCTTATTTGAACCTCTCACAATTTAGCTAATACACAGTCGAGACACATTATTGTGACCATCTCCTACTTTTGACGTCAACAGCTCGTATCCAATGAAACAAGGCACGTGTCGTGAGCTGGCTTGAAGGGCATATAAGGTGTGTTATAGGCATTCAGAAAACATAACTCTTCTTCCTGTCATAGATAAAATCAGCGATTTGTCAGATTATAAGAAAGCGAATCTGACAAAATCCGTGATTTGTCAGATATGCTTCTCCGATGAGTCGGCTTTCGAGCCATGTGTTGCAGATTTCTGAAACTTCGCAGTTTGTGCACTGTTAGCGTGCTGCTGTGGTTAAAGTGTATTGTTATTGAAGTAATGGCACCATAAGCCACGTGACAAATACGGAGCTCCACGTGCCATTGATGTGAGAGGTGAACGTCGGCTTGGAAGGTGCGTGAGGGTAGATCCACATGCTACAGTGGAGCAACACACTGGCCGAATTAACCGGGGAAGGGTGTACAGAAAGTGTGTCTAAAACGACAGTTCAGCGAATCCTGTTGCGTATGGGGCTCCAATGCAGTCGGATGTTCAACGTACCTGTACTAACGAAGGTGCATCGGCAGAAAAGGCTTGCATTTGCACGGCAGTATCGTAAGTGGACCTCGGCTGAATGGCAAATAATTGCCTTCTCCGATGAGTCATGTTTTCTGCTTCATCGAGCGTATAAAATTTGGCGTATAAGGCGAGAAACATCGGAGAACAAAGACTCTTCCCCATTGATGGAAGAACACAAATGCTGGGGGCAGAGCTATGGTCTGTGGAATATTTTCGTGTCATTCCTTGGGTCCACTCATTCCTGAGGAAGACACTATGGACCGAAATCTTTGTGAATCTATCCTTGCAGGCCACGTACACCCATATATACTGATTGTCTTCCCTGGGACGGATGGGATCTTCCAGCACGACAATGCGACGTGCCACACACGTTGAAATGCCCGAGCATGGTTGGAAGAGCACGATGAAGACTTCAAAGTACTTATCTGGCCCCCTAATTCCCCAGACTTAAACCCAATTAAGCATCTGTGGGACCACCTCGATCGTGTCGTTCACTGTATGGATCCTCCACCAAGCACCCTCTAGCAGCTGTTAGATGCACTGCAGTCAGCATGGTCCCACATACCTGAGAACAACTTCCAGAACCTTACTGAGTCATTCCTAGCCAGTCTAGCTGCTGTCCGAGCTGCACACGGCTGTTACCCACGATATTAGCTTGTGGTCAAAATAATCTGACTCGACCGTGTATATGTTGATGATATGCGATTTTTCATATAGAAATATCATATCTCTGCTACTGGTACTAACAAAAATTCCAGATGTTTTAAGAAGAGTAAAGATAAAATGACCAAAATCAAATAATTATAAAATTGAAAAATATAGCAAACAATTATAATACCAAATGAATTACACTTACAGAATGAGCTAACAAATATCCATTTTGGACAGAGTACTAAAATGGTATTAAATAAACTCAGCGCAATATATTTTACTAAATAATTTGTGAAATACAAGAATACGTGAAAATAAGGTATCAGTGACAATTGGAATGGATGGATACTCATCGTACTGCGACTGCAATTGAACAGACGGTAACTATGTGTTGAAGTTGTCTTCATCATCGTCCTAGGACGCTCGAGCAGCATTAGATTCAACAGGCAGAATATTTCTTCAATATACCCGAAGACGCTATGGCATCTGAAGTTTCAGCAGCAACAAACGTGCTTTATAATACTCAGACGACTGACACAAAACGAAGTACAACAGGTGACAAAGTAGTATTGTGTATATATCTGCTTATCAGAGGTTGGTGTGATTCTGTTAAAACTATTGTTCCGAAGAAAATTTCGGAATATGTTTGAGGTTTCTACTCATAGGTCAATCCAATCTTGTTGTTGTTGCTGGGATAGTACACATGTCAGCTCGCACATCATTTTCAATATCTCTATATGTTTCCCTTCCATGGCCGAATTACATGATGATAATAACATGCTATAATGTCCAAGCCACATTGATTTTTATGTTTCACAGAGAAGTTAACAAAAAAGATTAGTCAAATGAGCTATAATTCTAATAATATAAGGAACGGATTTTCAATCGCTCTGCAAATGTGCATGCAAAAAAATTTGACCGTTTCCTTACCTTTTAAAAATATTTAAAATGTACAGCGGAATGTGAAACTTTGATAACGGAAAATTTTGATATTTTACATCTTATATTTATTTATTAATTAAGTCTGATCTCAGATCACTTTGATCAATTCTTCCGTGTTGATGGTTTGAAATAACGTTTTTCAACTCGTGTCTCCTTGTACAGCATTTATGTAAATTTAGACGGTACATATGATAAATAATGTGAGGTCTGGTTCATTTATTGATATCCAAAAACAATTGGAATTCATAAAATAAGGTTGCCGTCTTATGCACGATTAGAATAAATAAAAGTTAAAAGAACTGATGCTCCTGTACACACCAAATGTGGTGAAGCGGATATGAATGACAGGTTAAAACAAATGTTTTAACCTCTCATTCATATCCCCTTCACCACATTTGTGTGTACAGGAGCATCAGTTCTTTAACTTTTATTTATTCTAATCGTGCATAAGACGGCAACCTTATTTTATGACTAACTGAGCACAAACGTTTCATCTATTTTAATTGGAATTCATGCGCATAAAATATATGATTATGCGTTTTGTTTTCTTTTCAGAGGATTTTTGCTCCCATGTTTAATGTGCAAGTTGAATCACTGTCGGAGCCGAAGAGTTACCATAGGAATGTTAAAATGTGTGAAGATTTGCTGAACACACATTTGTTTCATATTCTGTGAATGGCATTTAGAAAAGAGGATGTCAAATTTTTATGCAGATATTCATATATAAATGGAACTTTACATTCGGAATTTTTTTAGACAATTTCAGTGGGTGCTAAAGTACTTCGTGAACGAGATTTAATTTTCTTAAAGTGGTTTCCTAAATATTTCAGAGTATTGCTTATGGCAAGCAATCGAAAGTACTGCATTACAGACTTTTCCCTACATGCTGCACAAACAGGATTGAATTGAAACTATGTCAGTGAAATCATATAATTAAATCTCACAAAGTAGGTGCAAGTACTTGGATAAAAAATTAAGATTTAGGCGCTCAGGAACACAACTGCCAGGTAACCGGGCTCTACTTATTTTTGTGTTGCGCAGTGTTTCCTTGCAGCATGAGGAATGGTAGCCAGATGTCCATTAATATATCCCTAGTTTTGCATCCTTAGTGGAAGGAATGTTTCTAAATTTGAGAGTAGAAATCCCCCATGATTGAATGTTCATTGGGATCGAAAACCTAGTATATAATTCGCTGATAGTAAAACAAAATACGGTTTTGTTAACATTTTCTCCTGAAGACATCGTTTATTTTTTCGCAATCCATCTTCAAAAAACAAAGTGAAAAAAATACACTGCTGGTCACCCAAAATGCATCACCAAGAAGGACACGAGACAGAAAAGCCAGATTTACTGCCCAGCAAAAACAGTCTTGCTGGGCCAGCACTGCCAGCAATGGCCCAGCAGCATGTTGCCGCTGCCGAACCGTCAATAAAATGTCCGGGCGGCCAACAGAAGGACCAGCAGTTCAGGCCAACAGCTGGCCAACAGTTGGCACCCCATCAGTTGTCATATGCAACAACAGGGCCATCAGTGGTGCATCACAGGCAGTAGCTGCCACAAGTGGCCCTTCAGTGGCACTGCAAACACGTGCCAGAAATGATGGCTAGCCTAATGTGGTCCGCTAGTGTGCCATTAGTGGCAGCCAGCAACGTGACATAACTGGTGGCGTGACATAACTGGTGGTTTGCCGAATCTTGTCCCCCAATTTCCCAGTGGTAGCCATAATTATAATAATAAAAAAAAAAGGCAAGGATAACCGCAGTTTCCCAAAGCTACAATTTTTTCTACCTTATGAAACTTGTGAATTAACGCACTGGGCTGGGGAAATATTCTCAACAGACCGGGAAAACGCCCGTTTGCATCTGACTGGATATGATCCTGGGCCGTTTGTGTGGAAGCCGCGCTCGCTACCGACCGGACTAATTTACCAAGCTCGCCCATGGGCTGGAAGCTATCTGTTAGTTATGCAATTTGGAAAACGAATGCTTCCCTCTTTCATTTTACAATATTGAGAGGTATTTTTCATAAATCTCAGTTTCATATAATTGATTAATTAATTTTTTCAACGTAACGATAGTTTTTTTTTTTTTTGCCTTAAGGGAACTTCACTCATTTTCAAGGCGTGTACATACTTAGAGTCGCTTTCCAAAGTTTTGTACTGTCCTTGCCGTCTTGAAAAGAGATTGTTGAATAAATATATATTTACCCGGGTTCATGTCACATTCTGTTACATTTTTAACGTTGTGTTTTTCCTTTCCGTTGTCCGAAGCTACGTTTGTTTTAAAGAGTAAAAGATATTTTATTTTACTTCTCGTTACTTTTAGAAGCGAATTTCTCCCAGTCTTGTGTATTCAACCAATGGATGAGTACACCACATAGCGTTGCTTTTTTTTTTTTCAAATAACTAATAAATTTTGTACGCTTATAATTCTTTTTTCCCAACAAACGGTGTTTTAATGGTTTTCCAGGATATGTGTTTCAAGCGGTTTCAAATTTTTTCTTGTTATTCATCAACTCCATTCCATGAATTGTTATTCATGGGAATGGAGTGGGTGTATTTCATGGCTGTAATCTAGTATTTCACGGCTTAATCTGATATCTTCGTCGACGTAAAATTTCATTAGGAAATCAATTCGCCTCTCCACATATGGATTTTTTCTTAACATCCACTAAATTAACAGGATGGTGACAGCGTCGTCTTCAACTAACTGGTACCATGAGAGACACAGCAAGTGTTGCTTCTGCGCATGCGCAATCCCGATGCTTCCACCTGCTGTTAGTTGTTGCATTGGTTGCCAGCAACGGGCCACTAGTGGCACTTGCTTAGAGGTCCACACTTCACGGCGATGCTGCAGGGCCATCAATGGCTCGCCAACTGATAGCGCTGCCACCAACGGACCAGTACCGGGCCATGAGCGGCAGATTTCAACCAGAAGTGACGCATCACTGCCAGCTGATGGCCAGAAGTTTCCCAGCACTTGTGTTTTTGCTGGGTGGACACATCACAACAGATACAAAGATGAAACGATTGAACTTACAGGCCCGTGTGACTTGCGGAACACGCAGACATCAATAGCTCGTGTGGCCCCCATGACTGGCAATAATGACCGCTACACGCCGCGGCATCGAACGAAAGAGCCTTTGGATGTGGGGTTGGGGTATGACGGTCCAACTGCTGCTTCCACACGTTGCTCCAGTTCATCAGGCGTAGCCGCGGGTGGTGTTTGCCAGGCCCCTCGGTTGCTGATCAGCGACTAAACGTGTTCGATGGGCGACATATCAGGAGAACAGGCGGGCCACAGCATCAGTGACACCTGGTGGGCGGCGAAGAATTGCTGCACGATGCGTGCCACGTGCGGGCGTGCAGTGTCCTGTTGAAACGAGGCAGCTGGCAGGTCCTGCAGGTAAAGGAGGATTACAGTCACCAAAACGTCGGATATGCAGCGGTGGCTGTTGAATGAACCGGCGGTGCGTAGCGGAGGGTGCGGGTGTCATATCCAATTGCGTCCCAAACCATAACGCCAGGTGACGGACCGGTATGGCGATGCATAGTGCAGGCGTCATACAGTCTCTCTCCGCGGGGCCGCCACACGCGAATCCGCCCATCGTGGTGTTGCAGGCAGAAGCGAGATTCATCGGAGAAGACAATGTCTTGCCATTCCGTAGTCCAGATGTGGCGTTCAATGGCCCACTGTCGCCGCACTCGCTGGTGGTGTAACGTCAATGGTAATCGGAGTAATGGGCGCCGTGAGACAAGTCCCCTTTCCTGCAGACTACGTCGATCGGTACGTGCTGATATAGGTTGTTACGCAACACACCCTAATTCCTGCGCTAACGTTCGTGATGTGGCGGTGCGAGCCGTCAATGCTCGCCTCACAACATGCCGGTCCTCTAGTTCGGTGGTGTGCCGCGGCTGCGGCAATCGCTCACGTCGGTCCGTCCGTCCCTTCTGCACCCACTGAATCCATACTAACCTCTCTGTGACTCGATGCCGTCCCACACGGTCGCGGATGTCTCCGTACGATAAACCGCTGTCACTATAAGCCATTATTTGTCCTCTGTCGAACCCCGAAACTTGCTAGAATGACTGCCGTTTTCTGCGACGAGGCATCAGGTAGCTTCCCATGCACAGGTCCGGCAGCGCAACACGATTCCACTACTTACACCCCGCTTTCTGTGCACCCTTCTTACGGCGCTCATAATTTGCATATGCCCTGTAATATGCCCTGGGATGCTAATCGTTAGCATGTCCTCTCGCGGGCGACGCATGCTGCGAATTTCAGGCCAACCGGATGCTTCCTTCTTGGTGTTTCATTTTGGGTGGCCAGCAATGTATATCCGAGGTGATTTTGACTAAACTGCTAACAAATTTAGAAAAGGTCGGCAAACCCAACGAGTTTGACCTCCTTCCCAAGAAAAGCAGTACAAAAGGAAATAGATATAATTATCCCTAAAAGTTCTCAATATTTTCAAGGAAATGAGAACTATATGAATTTTGTTTTTGTCTTTTTTTTAAACATTTGAAATCTCCCACCAAAATTTGTTAAGGGAGCTAAAGAGCTTCTACTTTAGAGATTGATTTTTGGAGCATTTGCTAATGAAGTCGTTAAAAAAGTGAAAATTACTTAACGAAGTTTAGTGGTTCCCATATACGTAGAAGCAAAGGGAGTGTACCAGCTACCGACTTCCTCGTGATTTTATTATATGTAAAATTTATATAAGTAATCTTACCAGGTATAAATTCAAACCAGTCTGAGAGCAGCACACATGTCATTTTTTGAAGATGGCTTTACTAAGCAAATCACAACAGAGATCCATGAATTCACAATTTTACTAATAGTGACACCATCGTCATATTGATGTATTTAACAAAACTTGAGAAGCAGAGTATTCCTTGCCACTTTGTGAATTCTTCTTGTGGCATGTTTCTAAAACTTCTTGTGCATTTTACCTGCAGTGATGGTTCATACACATCGCAGGATAGTGAATATTTCGCTCAGATTTTGTACAATGAAGAATTTTTGCAAAGTGCCGAAATCGCAAGCTTTCACTCTTTCTTCAATAAACGCGCCGATCTTTTTCACAAATGCTTTCCACTTCAGTCGCTTAATATCACTCGAATGTAGTTCTGGAAGTTATGCTTTACGCCTATCGAAAGCAAATGCTACAGGTATTCCATTTTACAAATTCTAACTTATGATTATAGGAAGAACATGTGAAAGGGCAAAAGCATTATAGTGTTATTATTTTTAAGGAAACTTATGACCAAAGGAAGAACCTGTAACGTGGGTAAAAAACAATTGCTTAGTCCTCTCTCATTGATACGGCTCCTAAATTTATAACTTAAAGCCTTAATGTAATGTGGACATCTAGTACTATGAATTTATGCAGAATTAAGGTAGAATTCAACGAAGTAGTTTAAAAATTACATACCTAGATATGCAATAATTATCTTATATTGCGACTCTCCCTATTTGGAGCCTACTGACTGGCAATGACAATTTTTGTTATTTCGTGGTTTAATTGGAATTAGAAGTTAAAGTATTAATAAAATTCTATTTTACTGATAACAAACTGAAAGAAAAACTTTAATTTATTTATGAGAGTTTTGTTTTCCGCTTTTATCGCAGGAATTTAGAAATAGATGACAACATAATTTATAATATGTACAGGTGAGATAATATTTTTAGAAAATGTAAGTACCTGAAACTGTTTTCTAGATGATTGATGTTATACATAATTTTGGGATTATTTATGTCTTCCACACCGAACCATTTGATGTCAGATCCATGTAAAATTAATTCTCGCTGCTAGAGAAACGCGTTGCCATATTTACGCTAGCACATCCTTCATTTGAGAACATATTTCACCAAAAACGGGAAGAAATATTTTTTATCTTATGTAAAGCAAAACCTTAGAAAGTGCAACTAAGAAATACGAGTGATAACATTGCTCTTGTCTCCAGATCTGCATGAAAGTTTTGTTTTTTGACTCACACTTTTAAAATACATCTGATTATTTTTGTGACAGAACAAATGCAAAAATACCTAATTTCTCTGTTTCTGATTTCAAATCTGAACAAACGAATTCAAAAATTATACATCGAAACCAGATTGCCTCGTATTTTCAAGCAAAATGTAATGACACTAAATAAAATGATTATTTTTTCGTCATTTTGGAAATGCAGTATGTTATTTTAAAAAGAAAAAACAGCAGATAGATTACGTTCTTGGATACCTGGAAGAAACTTCAGGTTCGATCCCAGATAGTTAACAACGCTCGAACCACTAAATATCCACTGATCTTCGGACGGGTACGTTAAGCCGTGGAACCCATGTTACTGGACCACCAGTAATAAATAAGAGCGTGTTGATCCCCTTTTCTAACTCGCTTTCGTGTCACTTTCCTATGGGACACTGTATGACAATCTCCTATCTTCCTATTTCTAAGGGTTGATTAAGACCTGGGGTCAGACACTCCCTTCCTAAAATCCTCAACATACGATCTGATCTAACAGAGGCGAAGGAATGCAAAATGTTATGCGTTTCAAATACAAAAGCAAAAATGCAAGCATGACCGGAGATCAGGTGACATCCTTTGAAACAGAACTTCTCAGGAATTTTTTCAATAATTTTTTCACGAACAATAAAATTTTCTAAAATGCGTTCTGCATTGCTACCTGAATTACGCACTTAATAATTACGTTTTCAAGAAACTACTGAACGTTATTGCGGAACCATTGGTTATTCCAATTAATTTGTTAGATGTCAGGAATAAGTAATGTTTTCGCGAAAATAGCAGTGAGATTTTGCTCGGAACAGAACAAAAATGTTGAATTTTACATTAGACGTTTTTCATGTAAATTTAGATATTTACCATCTGAAATTTCCATGTAAAACCCACGGCCTCACTGTGTGTAGTTTTTGGTTGAAGAAAATCACCGGTCTTTTGAACAGCTATAACTTTAATGGTGAAGGTCGACCATTCAAGTGATACAATGCTATGGGCGATACCGAACTCTTAGGTCACTTTCCTCACAGTTCCCCTTTATAGAGCTTCCCAAATCTTCGACCACGAGTAAAATTACCAAGATGCTCTCGGAAGTCCATTTAGTCATTCCGAACTCTTAAAAACCACAATCGAAAGTCTGTTATACATGACGCTCACCAACCAGTAATTTCCGTTCAAGTAATGCCATGAGCAGATTTTATTCCCCCGTCACGCAAATCACAGGCCAGGCTCCATTATTATGCATGCGCTGTTGCCTCATGTGTCCAAACACTGTCCTGAGTAAATTTGTGTTTGGGTGCTACTCGTATTTAATCTATTTTCCAACAGTACAACGCTCGTCCGCAACCTGCTGCGGCCTCCAGAGCTTTCTTTCAAGGAACTGACATTCGCATGGCCAGCTGCGTCGCCACACCTCTCGCCGACTGAAAATGTGTTTGTTACTACTGAACGCGATATACACACTCAATCGCTACAGCGCAATCTGCAACAACTGCGTGAGAAGATTCAAGCTTCATGGGATGACTTATCGCAGGATACCATTAGGAACCTATACAATTTCATGCCGAGACGTCTGGAATGGTGTGTGAGCAGGCATGGCAGCACGACGCTAGGCTGACTGATACTACGTATTGGCATGTAGCTCAATAAATATTGCCCATATTTATCAATTAATTGTTCCTGGTAAAGTTTATCAGTCTCAAAGTTTATCAATTTATTGTTCCTGCTAACCTTTAAATTCCTCCTGAAATGCATTGCAATCCGTCACGTCCTTCCGGGTGCAACTATTTTTGGACGCGCACAGTGTTTGTCATTTTCTTGTAGGACTTCCGTCCACAGTGAGTAGAGTGTAGGTCCCAGCCACCTACAGCGAGATCGCCTTTGTGCAGGGCACAGAAACGGAAGGAATGAGAGCAAGTCTAGCGACTGTGACAGAACAGTTTGTAGTGAGATTAGAATAGAGTAGATGGTGCCACCGTACAAGTACGATGTTGCACACAGAGAGGTGAGAGAACTTCAGGGGGGAGGGGCATAGAAAGGATACCCATTTAACAAGTGGGTCCAGCCTGGTGGCCGTCACTTAACGTGCTCGTGAGACGCACTGCGGATATTCAGCGATTGTTAGTAAATCACCCCATCTCTGAAAGATCAGACGAATCTTGTTATGGTTTTTATTGACTGATACTACGTATTGGTTTTTCTAAGAAAATTAAAATTCCTGCGGTTGTGTACTCCCCCCCCCGAAAATCAGGAACAATTTTTATTTCGAAAGAGTTGCGCCTTCCTTAGGCTAAGGGGGCAGGTAATCTAAGTGTGGATTGTGACATTTCCTGCGACATGGATCCGGTTTGAAATTCAGATGAGGCAAGGCCGTCGGGTTGTGCTTCTCCGTTAGCTGTCTCTCTTTACTTGATCCAATAAACTAAAATTTGGTACTTGCGGGTTGTGTGTCTCCTTGAGTTGTTCAAGATTTCGTTAAACCACAACAAGCAAAAAAAAAAAGCTTTTTTCTAAGCAAAACTGTCTTAATCAGAAACTAAATAAGGATGATACATTTTTTTACAAATTCAAGGAAGTACGCAAGAACATTTTTTTCTGCAGTATGATTGATGAAATCAATTATTTTAGTTCGTTGTTCACCATGTAATATTTTCTCATGTAATTTTAAACCTGTGTATTTGTTATTTGAGAATAATTTCCCCCCAGATTATGTGATTCACATCAGTTACCATAGGAGATTTGAGACCAACATCCGTTTCTGGCTTCGAAATGATTATGGATGCTTCGCAGAACCATACAAATGCTGCAATTTGCGCAGATCTGAAATTTGTCCAGATTACGAAGTTATAATTTCTTAGTTGCAGCTACGTGGAATTTCATTTCCTGCATGGTGTAACTGCAAAACGTTCGAGTGGAAATCGTTCCGAACGGGTAAGTTACCCGCTTCAGGGCAAGATATTTTCAAGATTTCTGTGGAGATTCTGCACGACGAACCGTGAACTAAAACAAATTAGTTCCTCATGAATGGAATTCAGTATTACACCAAAGAATACATATTTTAAAGATGTGAATCCGTTTATTGGTGTAAATATGACAAGGATGGTAAGTCATCTAATATCAGAAACCTTGAAAATTTCATCGTACTAGAACGGGAATCGAACCGGCGTCTTCCCGAAAGCGCCCGAGTATGCTAACCACTACAATACCGAGAACAATCAAGCCCACGTTTCCGATTAATCTGAATATAATCATCACAGGATTCGCTTGTCGAAGCACACGGCATTCATGTTTAGAGAATCTGGAGGTTAAGAATTATAATTTGTTTGCTCAGACAATTCATGATTTTTCTGCTCCTCCGGGGAATCACGGGATGGAATTCGTAACCTCCAGATTCGCTAAACATGAATGCCGGGTGCTTTGAGTAACGAATCTTGTGATGATTCTACTAAAATTAATCGGAAACTGGAGAATCGGTAGTTCTTGGTGGTGTGGTGGTTTACATACACGGGCGCTGTCCGGAGACACGGATTCGATTCCCTCTTCAGGACGGAATTTAATTTTCGGATATAATCTGACTTACAATCCATATCATATTTGCACCGATAAACGGATTCACATCTTCAGAAATTACTTCATTTTGATTTCTGAAAGTAACGGTAATATTAATATATTGTTTCGTCAACACTGTGTGACGTTTGGACTCAGTTTAGGATATACATTACACAATACGAACGTAAACGTATTAGGAAAAATACGTGAATCTAATGGCTTTGCATTTCAGATTATTTATTGCATCAAAATTAATTTGTTTAGTACAAAAAATGTTCAATTGAAAACAAATGCTTTTTTACCACTTAACAATTTCTTCTTAAATGCTACCTCATTTTGTCGAAATTTCAAATATCATATCCTGTTAAAAAACGAAAAAATACCCTGAAAATTAAATATATATGAAATATATGAGAACTCTGAAAAGTTAGATTTCAATAGCTTCTAAATTTTGTAATTCTTCCTGGTAATTAATTAGAATTACTCGATTCATGCTTCTGTTGATATCAGACATTGTGCTGGTGAAAGTGTAATGTGGTGCGACCCAACACGGTCTTAGCACATGAATGAAAGAAACAACGTATTAAACACTTCGTTCCGGTTGGAACACTGAGAACGGAAAAGTTGCGATAACAAAATTATTTTCCGGTTTTTCACTCAAACTGAGGGAAGAACATAATCTTGAAACTACAAAGCTTGAAAACTACTTTAACGATCTTTAGCAATAGGATTTTTTCGGTGTCTATTTTTTTTTTTGGCGCAATTTTGTCTCTTGGAAGCACAAGTCTTGTTAGGTAAATATTTGTTTTAGAAATGCAACTTTAAATCATCGGCACATTGCCAAAATGTGCAAGAGCTTAAACAACATGTCTTATTACGATAAGCTTTATTTATATTTAAATTTTTCCCTAGAACGCCTAGCAACATTGTTTTTGATGTTTCTCCCGTGTTGTTCAACTAATACATTTTTGTTTCTGAGTTTGTTCTAGAAATGGAAAATAACGCGTCCTATACCTGGCTTTATTCCATTTTCTTGAGATATTTGCCCCATAAATTGAAATTACCTGAATAATGACGACAGTAATAATAAGAACTGCATTTAAACTACTTACCAAAACATTCCGAATTCTTCGTAAAATTAAAATAAAAATTAATATTTTAACTAGTATGTGATTTTTTACCTTAAAAAAATTACCTTCACATGATTTTTATATTTTTTTATTTTGCAATATATATCCCTTTTTCGACGTCATGTGGCCAACAAAGGACGTTTTTGCAAGAATAAAAATCCTCTTAAAATGATAGAAAAAGCTATTGTTAGAGAGTAAAAAGTCACCCTGTCGTAGACTGGTAACAGTGTTCAAACCCTCCTGTATGTGTTCGTGGGTGAGCGCAAACCCTCTAAAATACGAATAATATAATTCAGAAAATCTTTCCATGGTTAATAAAGGAAGTAAGCTCCTCTCAAAAATAAGCTACACGGACGGAATGTATTGATGTAGTTTGTCGTCTTCACACGTTCTGTACGTCTGTAGTATGTGACATCGTCTGCCACTTTTCATTTTTTTTTGTAAGCGAAGGTCGAACATTCATTAATTCTAGACGATATGTGGAGGAAGCATCACACATGTGTCAAAGAACCCAACTTCCAGTACATCCATTTTTACATCCGGGCTTAAATGTGAAAACATAAATTTGTCCGCGACGAAGTTTGAACACGCGTCCACTCATTCCGGAGTAAGTTGCTCTCCCAACAGATTTGTTTTCTGGACACGCGGTTTACGTCTGCAGTATGTTACAGTACTACTGAAAATAAACAATTTGTAAATATAATTCGTTGAACTTTATTGCTTGTTTGGAAAGCTTTTTCTGAATGTTGATGAAAAAATCGCTTTGGCGTGTTAAACACTGTGAACGTTAGTTTAAATAGCAAATTATAACCTCTAATTTCTTGTGACTGGATCTGAATTGCACTACCATTCCAGTTTCTTAGATGTCTCTTTACGTTTAGCAATATCGGATACTCTCTGCTATTGGCTGACGAAATGACGTCACAAAGGAGGTAAAGGTGATATTGGCCAGAGGCATCACTCATACTCATAGTACTAACGTACACTTCGTCAGTAAATAGTAGTTATTATACGAAATTGCCCAACGAGATGTGGAAACAAACAATGCGATTGAAAATGTTGTAAATACTTGTAATTTTAAAATGCTAATATTAGCATATTTTCACCGATCCATTATTTCCCAGTACATAAATTATTTAATTTTGAAAACAAGGTAAATTAACATTTTTGAATAAAGAAATTCGAGGTCACTGCTGTAAACAAACATTATTCTGCACTGCGTAGTTTGTAGGATGCTAAAGAAACAAAAACTTAATGTCAATGCGAACGTAAATTCTTAAGAATCCGAACTATTTAAATCTAGCCTTTAGATTTACAGCGCATCAAGTATTTTGGTTAACGGGTCGAACATCCAAGACAATATATCATTTGTTATTCAATGTTTCATTTCCGTAGAATTCTACTTAATAACGATCTAATTCAAACAAAAATTCGCACGAAATGTACAAAAAACTTAATGCCCTGACAATCTCATTAAGATTATTTCATTATTCATTCCTGACAATCGTTAGGAGTGAAGATGACGTTCCATGAGGATTACTAGTTGCAATACGCATACGTCCAATTTGACCAAGAAGGTTGTCTGAACATTACATCATCTGCTTTTAATTTCTTTTCGTCAGGTAACCCATATAACTTTGATTTGAAGTCACTAATATTACTATCAACAGTAAAATGTTTAGAGCAAATTCTTTCATTTTTATGTTCAAATTATCTTTCCGTTTACATTTCAGTACCCAGATGTTTTCCAAATCAGGATCTGCAGAAAATAATAGTAAACATTATGCGAAGTTATTGTATTACGTGGTTAGGGAAATCATGCTGTTATTACTCACGTAATCATATTGGGCTACACTTATGCTTGACAACAATAAATTATGAAAAAGAAGTAACGAGTTAAGAAACAGAAATTGCAAACTAGGTGTCCCCTTACGCCTTTTCACTGAAGCGGTATGCGTTACTAAGCATACCGCTTCCTAGAAGACTGAGATTACAACTGCGCATTGAAATTACTCCCTTCTGGATCTGTGAGACTCATGTATTTGCTGTTTGCCTCTGAATAGGCCTTTTGTTCAGAATAATATATATATATAAGGCCCGAATTACGCTATGAGATTATTTTTGCAGATACGTTAATCGGATTTAAGAGTATTGGATTTAAGAGATTTTCAAAAAAATCTTTCACCTGGATAACACAAGGCTTCATTCCCTAAGATACGGAGTTTCCACTGTGTTCCTGTTCCAAGGCAATGGATGCTTCCATCATGATTAAACGCATTTATTCCGATTCATGCATAATTATGTTCGAGTGAGATATTTTACGCTAAGTACCGTGATTCCATTACGTGTGTAAAAAATTGTAACTGTGGCATAAAGTACGTTGTACTTAAAAGTAATAAATAAAGTTGAAAGCATTTTGTGTACTATTCAAAAATCAAATAGATTTTCATCAAGCTTGATTTTTCATGTTTTCAACGACATTGTGTGTTATTTTTCGGTAGTTCTCTTCGGTTGAGTGACTTTTGCGATGTATAATCAGATGCTACGAAATTCAAAATATACTTTTTATAACGATTATTTTGAATAGCTAGCTAAAAAATATTTTCCTGTTGCTTCTGTTTTTACCACGAACACAGTTTTGAGACAGATATTTATCTTCAAATAACGAAGAAATGTATAGTAGAGGCTGTAATCTTATTTAAAACTTGTTTGCTGTCCGATAAAAGTATGGGCGAAAAACAACATACTTATAAATTTTAGACCTTTAATAGAGTGTATTTTCTTCAAATGGGTCGAAAAGAGAAATAACTTTTCCAATATATTTGCACCAATACCTATTACACAAGTGATTGATTTCTTTGTTTGGTTTCAAGTGTCTTCAAGTACATTTTGTTCATAAGTTCAACTTCAAACGTTATGAAGTTTCCTAGATATCCAAGTTCTTAAAATCCCGTCACGATCGTTGGACTTCCGATGGCATTTTATGAGAAGTGCGAAACCAGTTCCTAATGTTTCGATTCTTACGATTTTGCCACTAAAGTAGCAACGTCTCTAAAAATTTCCTTTTCCTTTTCTCTGCAGATATACCTCAGCGCGTGCAACATTGTATGCACAGTTTCAGGTCAGAACTATGAAAAAAGTGATATCTTTTCTCAGCATCTATTTTTCCAAATCTCTGATTTGAAGAATTATGCTTCTGAAGAACAATTTATGATAAAATTTAGATGAACAGGCAGTACCCTGGTTACGAATGTTGGACTTACAACATGTACAACTAGTAGTTACGAATCAAAAAACCTAAAACATATGATATCATTCATTCGACTTACGTACAATGGTTTGTAATTACTAGGGCTAAAATTTTTATGATTTTTGCATATTGTTTTTTTGCAATACTAAATCAATTGTAAAGTGCATACAAGTATGTTTCATAAAAAAATTCAGCTGATTTAAGTAGTTTTGTGAAGGGCATTTTTTGCTTTTTAACGTGATTTTGATGCCATATGGCATTTTTCAAGTTCTTCGGTCATATTTTTGTATATTTCGGTAGTTTTGGAAGAATTTCCCTGAAACACAGAAGCAAGACTACGAAAACAAGGACGGGAGGTGGGCAGTGCTGGTGTTCAAAACTTCTGTGCTCATGTTGTACGAAACGCCAACGGTAATTGCACTTCCTCCCTCCTATCTATTTCTTCTCCTGCATGACTACCCGGAGAGAATTTAATATCTAATATCAAAACATAGTTTGGATGGAATGAAATCGGTTTATAAAATGTATATACCTTTATTTTCTAGATAAATAAGTGTGTGGTAATAAGTTTCCAGTTAAAGTCATATATCTAAATTTATAATTAGATAATAAACCTGTTTCAAAATGTAAAATAATAGGATTTTAAATCTCAATGCAGCGTAGGTTGGAGATACAGTTTTTAACACATACCTTTAATTTAATCGAATATATTTTTATACCCATGGACCTACATTGATGTATCGAGTCATATGCAAAAAAAGTTAATGTGAAGAATATGGTGCAAAATGTAGGTAAGAAAACGGTCAAAAAACTTTGACGTACATCCTTTTTGAAATCAAGAATGATGTAAATTAAAAAAAAATCATTCATAGAGTGATTTTGGAAAACATTGTACGTAAAATTTAGATGTCTGTGCGATAAGCGGAAATCCAATCAGCGGCGACATTGGACATTGACGCTGTGATTGCAGCTACAGCATCAGCCATGGCTGCCGTGGTCTCAGCGGAAGCTTCGCGGCAAAACAGGATCGACCTTGCCTCGCCACATTTGTAAGGCGACCGACAGCATGACTAACTGTGATGAGTGTGGAATGATACTTAGCCGTGACACACATGCAGAAGTACAGGGAGGCTCTGCATCCACAAGCAATGGAAGAGCGTCCTGTTTTTACTTTATAATATTTGCGATTCTTCAGTGGTTTATTTTAGGAATTAGTAAATCGGTGGGCAACATCGATGTTTGCCAAATATCGGTCAAAACATCAATGTTCCGTACATTTTGTGTTTTCACCAGTGACGTCTGAACGGGTGGGCCACCAAGCCCCCGACCCAAACAGGAGCCCCAAATTGTGACAAAGTTTGTTTATTTATATCCATTTTTTTAATTTCGAAGTTTGTAGATTAAAAATAAAGCAGTACGTAACCTGAACCGTCAGGGCATGAAATTCCAGTTTTTTCAAATACAAATCTGTAAATTAAGAATGAAATGATATGTTCAAAATATGAACATATCAAGGGCGTATTTATTTTTTTATCTCAAGCCCGGAAAGTTTTGGGTTAAAATGTGACTTTCATTAAAGAATGCTTTAGTTTAATAAAAATGCGTCAAATTTCATTAATACAAAATGCTGTAAAAATTTTAAAAACTTCCAGTTTTCGTTGAAGACCACTTCCTACCTCCTGAAAAATTCTGTGCACGCTCCCACTATTATGACATGTTATATTCTTAATTCATAGATTTTACTTGTTATTTTGATGCACTATCAGTGAGCACTGGCACTTAGCTTTATAAATACTTTATGTTGCTTTGATTTCAATACATCGCTATTACTGTGCTCGAAAATGTTAACTTTAAATAGATAACAAGGAACAAACAGTACATCAATTAATTTGTAAATAGTCTGTCTATTTTTCTTAGAAGTTAGACAGAAGCTGCCTAACTTCCTTGAAAAAGCCATCTGGTGGATGTGCGAAAACTTGGAAACGCTTATGTGTCTAATTCCTACGCCAATAAATCGGATCACTAGTACAATATTGCTATTTACATGTTAACTTTAATTTAAGTTGGCAGGTTCCGTATGAAATTTAAATTTTGTCTTTAGTTCTTTTTTGAGTTTACTTTTATAAATAGATTTTCGTTGTATAAAGTAACATGCTTTTCATATCGCAAAACTTTGGAAATTTAAAATTAGTGTGAAAAGGGGACCCCAAGATAATGAAGCCCAGGGTTCCCTCATTGTAATATGCCCCTGGTCTTTAGACATCTTTTGCTTCGTATTTCTGAAATATTTGTAATTATTTTGGCTTGAGACATCTTTTGCTTCGTATTTCTGAAATATTTGTAATTATTTTGCCCTCAGACATCTTTTGCTTCGTATTTCTTAAATATTTGTAAATATTTTGCCTTCAGACATTTTTTGCTTTAGATTTCTTAGTGATAATGAACAAACAATTATTTCATACAGAAGTACTAAATAATGTAAATCTGTACAATCCCCTAAGAGCTCCTCTTGTTTCTGCATTGTGAAATAGATTTGTTCTGTGCATCGGTGTCTTTAGAGGGCTAAATAAATTCACTTATTGGTAAAATGCGAATTACATTAGGAAAATTGCTTTAATTTAACAAAAAATGCTTCAACTTACAACAGCAAATAATGCTTTAATTTTTTCTTCTATTTTTCATTAATCTTTGCTTTGTCCTAATGGACAAAGCAAAGATTAATGAAAAATAGAAGAAAAAATTCCCCCGAAACAAATTTCTATATACGACCCTGGTTCAGTAAATTATTATTTTGAAAATGGTTAATAGATGCAGCTTTTCTTCTTTTTTTTAACTGAAACCACAAGCAGGACGGACTCGTTTATTTACCTGTGCAAAATGGCCCGCTTTCTCATATTTTTTTGTCTGAATTGTTTCGAACGAATGAATAATTCCAATATTTTGGTAAGCTATTTCGCTAAAAAGGAAAGTTTCCTTTGTCCTATATGTCGGAAGTTTTTCAAATGGCATAGCAAAATTGTCTATACTTATGCTAGAAAAGCGCCCTTGGACTAAGCATGCTGTTATACTGTAATTAAATTAAGCTAAAGCTATCTACAGTTCTATGTCGGTAGTAGAGTTCGGAGCCCCGGGACATTGGTATGCCCTGCACTTCCTTTGTAATCTTGAAGGATATGCATATTATTTCTCATCATTTCATTTAGGGTGTATGTAGAGTTTTTCGGGTATCCGACAAAAACAGAAGTTTTGAAATTCACCACGACAAATAGAAAATACAAGAAAAACCTAAAGCATATTTTTCCAATGTATGTTAATGCAGTTTTATTAAAGTAAAGGATTTTTCTTTTCTAATGTAAGTTCCATTCGAACAATAGAGAAACAAAATTAAACATTGCTGGGGGTCTAAATTATCAAGTAACAACATCCCATTTTCAGCTCTCACTCTGAAAATGAGGGGCACAATTTTAAAATTATTGAGAATGGTGATGTCAATTTTAAAATTGTTTCCCCATTAAATAGTCATTAAAATTGGTTTATAACTAAACTCGTATAGTTACTATGCATATTTTCCCAGTTATATTTCCCCTAGGAACTAACATAATTTTTTTTGTGAGGAAACGAATGATTTATTCCTCTGTAGATAGCTGTGTGTACTTGTGGACCTCAAGACTAAAATTCCCGGCCTGGTTTAGTCACCCCAATCCGCAGCTGACTGCCGCTACTCTAAATTTTTCAAATTCGCTAATTAAAATTTGCCAGAATTCTTGGTAGCATTGCCAAAAATTAAGGCCTAATTGTTTTTAAATATTAGATGTATTGTTTATAGCAGGCACATATAAATGATTTCTGTGTGGAGATGACATGCAGTGAGCATGGGGACCCGGTTGGGTCTGCAGCTACATAGGTCCATACGCAAGAGCCTGGGATGAACTGTGTGCTGTGGCACATTGCTCTGTTCACTGCTGTTGTAGCTGCGGGTGGTTTGTAGTGCTGTGAACCTTGTGTCCCTGTGAACAATGCAGGATTGTCTCCGCTTCACACTGGCATCAGTGAGCTGAAGACGACACACGGCTGGTCGAAAGTTCGTCGTTTGGCCATCTGTGCACCACATTTGATACGTACTCACTACGGCGGCACGTGAACAACCCACAAGCCGCGCCGTTTCCGAGATCATATTTACATGGAGCCGTGCCACCCCAATTTGTCCTTTATTAAACTCCGACAAATCAGCAGCTTTCCTATTCTGAAACCAATCCTCGTTTTGTACGTATATATACTGCTGTCGCCGCCCTGGTGGCGCAGTGGTCTAAGGCGTTGGCCTCTGATCATTCGTCCGGAAGTGTCCGGGTTCGAATCCCGGTGAGGCATGGATGTTGTGTTTGTCTTACGGCACTGGCTCTCTCCCTTCCCTGGAACCAGTGACCCTAAATTAGGGACGGGCGACTGCTTATAGCCCATTGAGTTGCTCACGGTGGTCGTTAAACATACAATAAAAAAAAAATATACTGCTGTCTGAACTTCACCTGCACCAACGTTCGGTCTCGAAACGCGCTCATTTCTCTAGCCTGGGGGTCGTTACAATTTAATGGCTCATGCCTCATCAGTGTATCTAATATTTCTGTCAATATCTGTGCTGGTAAAAGTAAGATTTGAAAAAATGCTTTGTAGGATAGCGTTTTTGTCATAAAATGCTTCTACTATAATTTTTAAATCTTTCGTAGCGCACAAGTCTGCCACCATAGGGCTTGATACCATTAAGATGTACTATAAAACTCCTCATATGTAAAGCTAAAGCGTTGTACAAGGTAAATGGCATCCGGTGTTGAATTTTATTTTTTAAATCGCTCTGGTAGAAGCAGATATATTGAGAAAAACATATTAGACTTTACGCTTCCTTTCGACGAAATCGTGCATCATTTTGGGAAGAAAATGTACACGCAGAGTTCGCATAGTTAGTAGTATCTGATCGGAAAAGATTTTCAATCGGGCTTTTAGTCCCACAGATATTTCTGTAAACGGAAATTGGAACTTCGGCCTGTGGCATCAGATTTGGAAGAAAATATTCAAAATATATGACAAACGTTTTGTACCGAAAACGCTCTCCAACAAAGGAAATAAAATTCTTATCAAACTCTCAGAAGCAGAGATATCGGTAAAATTAGTATATATGTCTACAACCCTGGCGATGAAATCATGCATTGTTTTAAGAAAAAAGTATTCTGAAAAGGTTTTCTGACGTGAGTGGTTTTGGTCCACGAAATAATTCTTTCCCTCGAGTTTTCACAAGCACCGATCTTAGTGCAAATGCGTCAGAAGCAGAAATAAACACTTACATCACCTGGTGGCTAAATAATTCTTTATTAAATATTAGAGAATGTATGGTAAACATTTTCCATCAATAATTATTTCCGGCGCAGGAATACTTTTTTTAAATCGTAGCTTTAGTAGAAGAGATCCTACGCGCACTAGCGGATAATCAATGCGTAACTTTAAATACTGACTGTACCTTGAGGGCTTTTATATAAATGGAATCGAAAGGTAAAATATTTTTTTCAATCGAATATTTAGATGCAAATATGAGGAATGATGTAAGGTCAGGTGACGCGTAACATCACACACTGTAAAAAAATATTGTAGATTCTACGGCTTTTAAACCGTTTTCCATGGTGCCAACACAAAACCGTAAAATCTACAGTTTTATGCCGCGTGTTGGAGCAAAGCTATAGCTTTGCTCCAACACCGCTTTTAATTAAGAAAACAGCACAGAATTTTGCTGGAGCGAGTCACAGTCCCAATCATCACGAAAACACAAAAATTTGGCTGGAACGAATGTGTTGATTGTGTTGGAGCAAAGCTATAGCTTTGTTCCAACACGACATAAAACTGTTGATTTTGCGGTTTTGTGTTGGCACCCTGGAAAACGGTTTACAACAGTAAAATCTATAGTATTGTTTTTACAGTGCAGCCTCTCCTTGACAAATGTCAACCCCGCCTTCTCGTGGTGCATCCTGTTCCCACTAAAGGGGCTCTGACGACTGCTAATAGCGGTATAACTATACCATCCGGATTTGAGGCGTGACTTGGGCATTACCCGCTTGCAGCACAGCTTGGTTCCCATTGACAAACGCTGCGTAGAGAAAATAAAAGGATATTGCTGATGACAAGATGTTCTTATATTGCCTTAGCAAAAACGTGGAATGCTAACATAAGGAACATGGTGTCCTATCCGACAATCTGCTTAGACTACACGCTGAATAATCCACACTTACATTCAATGGTGACGACCTGTAGTTTTTTATTGAAAGAAGTTCAAAATTCTGAAGTTCAAAATTCTCTTCTGAAGTTCAAAATTCTGCTCAGCTACTCATAGTCAGCGAAAGGAGTGTTAGGGCATATTCCTCATTTACCACACATCATTGTTAAGGAGCGAAAGAAATGAACAAAAATTTTATCTGCGCTTTCTTTTGGTATGAACTGCGTAGGGTGTTGAATAAGTTCTAAGTCTGATATACAACGAGATTCAATGGTGGGATGGGAATTATTTTCTGCAATGAGAATTAAAAAAATCATGCAAATCAATGCCATAAATATTTAAAGTGCACAAATCTATTTGCAGTAGATGAAAATCATATAAGGAAATTTCGTTATTAAACTTTAAAATAAAATGATCATAAATTAATGAGGAGTAACTATACACCAGGAAATGGTAAAACTGAACTAGTGATCCGATTTCTTAGCGTAGGGCGATATAAATAAGCGTTTCCAAAGTTTTGCATATCAACCAGATAGCGTTCTCAAGGAAGTTAGTCAGAAACTGTTGATCTTCTTGGAAAACAACTTTTCTACTTAAAACCAAATGGCTAACACTGTAAAGGTTGAAAACGTGCATGGAATACAATCTAATTTCAACGAAAGAAGGTCCCACACCGGTTTTGTTTTAAAATTCACGAGCAAAGATATAAAATGAGGATCAAAAAAAAAACGGTCAATCGCACTGTCCACAACGGAAGCGGAGCATATGCTCTGAGGCTGCAAAGGAGACTGTATTTTTAAGTCGTTCCCTTGCTGAACTTCCTTGGAAGCCAATAACATCACTGATGACCATATACTGCGATAATTAATTAGCACAAATACTTGTATACAATTTTTATTCTTCTAGAACTAAACATATAGACAAACGCTACCATTTTGTTCGAGAAATTTATGATTGTGGTTAGATTAACATAAATTTTATCGATACGCCTGCGGAAATTTTAACAAAAGGACAGAACATAAAATTAGTTCAATGAATTGTGAAACTTTTTTGATTATTTAGTTCAATTAAACACAACAATCTTTACTCTTGTTTTCATAAGAAGATAATGCAAATAACAATAAAAACTGTTGTGGTTTAATTGTACTAATGTTTTTTTTTTAATTTGTATGTAAGCATTACGAAAATTTACTAATGCTGATTTATGTTCTTGTTTTAATGTTGGTCACAATTTTAAGAAATACTTTTGAGAACAGCGCTCATTGCAAAATCCGTCCATCAGTACGAGACTTGTTATTTTCCGTTTCGTTTGAAAAGTAAACATCAATGTGCAATTTAATTTTATGAAACAGTAAAATATCATGTTTCCGTATGTGATGTTTCCTCACACATGGAATAATCTTCGTCTGGCATGTTAGTTTAGTTATCATTGGAATAACATATCAAAACGATGTTCAGGTACTGACAATTTGTTGTGCTTCATAAATATATCAATTCTATTACAGTGTCTCATATAAAGAAACATTTGGCTCAAGACAAAATCGGAATTATAAAATAATTAATGTATATCCTGGTTTAAAAAAAATAGTTATTCTTATTATAATTGTTGTCACGAAGAGAACTAAGAAAAAAGGTACTCAAGAGTCGTCAAAATTTGCAGAGTGGATGCCACTGTAATCCAAATGACGACCATCAATTGGCAATATTCTACAAATATTGCCAAATGACGACCATCAATTGGCAATATTCTACAAATATTGCCAAATGACGACCATCAATTGACAATATTCTAGAAATATTGCAGGAAGAACAAATCATTACTAGTTAACTGAATTTCTACATGGGATACAAACAGACAGGAAGAGACAAAGAATACGATCACTGTGGTGGATATTCGAATGAAATCCGAAAGCATGTGGAGTGACATTGATGAAATCTGCACATAAAGATCGATAGATCACACTTGGTTAGATCTTCATCCAACAACAGATTCAGAATAACTTGTGATGATGAGATTTGTTTTGAAGATAATGTTGGTGTAGGTATGAAATTAAAGGTGATGATGTAAAGCATTGCATTTAGCCTTTAAAACTGCGAAAATGAATTTTTTATTCTTCTAAAAGTTATGAAATTTCAAATAAGTTTTCAAGGAAATTACGAAATCTGCTTTTGTGTAGTACGACTAACAGTAGTGCATTTGAAAATTTATTTCCTTATATGTTTTGCAGAGGACATTTATCCTTTGGCTCTCCTCCAGTTAACCATTTAGTTTATTACATATCTTAAATACTTTATGTGTAAAGCCTAGGTCATAAAAAACATTGAATTAATATTTGTTAAATTATTATATAAATATGGTAGAACTGGTTTGGTGTACACTTTTAGACTTCAAAATGTTAAACTTTACGTTTCGTTAAACCCTATATATGAAGATCCTTTATGTTCAATGTGACAATCGTCGTAACGCAATGTAGCTTACATGATTGTTTTTCATTCAAACGCAGAAAAAAGAAGTAAGGTGTACTATGCCTGATGGCGTTGGGTATAAGATTTTATTGTTATTTGCCTTCCGCATCACAGGAAGTCGTTTACGTGTGTAATTAGAATACATAAATGCTAAATGGTGATACACCGTCGCTATTCCCAGGAATAGTAATACAGCAAAAGGCATTAACTAGTCAATAAATTTAAGCATCTGACACTTTTGTTGCTTGATGTAGGCATATCAATCAACTCAAATGTAACGGGTCGTGTTTAATTTTCGGTAGTCATCAAACGCATAAGCGTTCAAACGTTCATTCGTCGAAAATGTAAACCACAGCCCTGCCGCTATGACTATCGGCGTAAGTTGGGAGCTGCACATCTGAGTCCTAAATACATCCTCATTTGCTTGGACGTTTGATTTTCTGGGTGGTGTAACAGTCACATCATCATGTACTCTAACGTATATTGAGAATTGCAGCTTAGATTGTCTTCCAGGACTGCGTAATTTTCAAGTGTTTTGAGGAACACTTTCACGTATGATGTATATGGCAGCCAACTACCGGAACACGTATTTGAGTAGCAACCGATTAGGTGCTGAAATACAAGTAGATTGCTTATAAAAACGTATTACATTTCATCAGTCTTTTTTGGTCCTTACCCAAATTTAGAAAATTTATTTCATAGAGCAAGTGAAACATGCTGCTATATAATAAATATTGGTAGGTGGTCACTGAAGTCATATGTTATCACTCCTGATATAGTTGAATCTTGCAAAATATTAGTAATACATAAAGCAATTACTGTACTACTGGAAGGTATTATTGCAGTAGGTATTTGTATTGTATTAATGAAATCACAGGCTAGTGTCATAGAGTTAAATTAGTCTGTTATTATGTTATTTTGTGAGATGTCAACGTTTCAATCACCCACTAAGAAAGTTTTTTTATGTAGTAAATTTGCCTGATCAAACAAAATACTAAATGTAGAAATACGTTTTTTAGGATCAGAATTGGGTGATCAATAACAAGTAGCAATTATGTAATGTTGGTCAGTCATTACAAGAAGTTGTAAGTCTTGGTTAATTATAGTGAAATTAGTAAGCAGTAAAAAACATTTATGCTTCTTATGTATATATAGATATAGCCACCCCATCATCTTTAGAGTGTGTTCTACTTAAAGTATAAAGATTGAAATCATATATTACAGTAGAACAATTTTGCTGAGAGAACTATGTCTCTGTGATACAGAAAATGTCAGTAGTAGTCTCAGTTATTTGTGTTAGATTTTCAAGTAGTTTTATTTTGTTAAGTAAAGAACAAGCATCTATTTGAATAATGTTCAGTGAATTACGTGTGTTAGTGTTTAATAAGTTATTAAATTCATTAGTTGAATAGTAATCATTCATCATTTAATTACATGTTTCAATTTGAGATTGAAAATGAAGAAACATTTTCCAGAAACGGAAGTAGGACAGAGCGAAGATTTTTTATGTTATGATATTTTCCTAGGGATGCCTCTGTTCTTTCTTATTGTTACATATAATTTTATTCCCAAAATCTTTGTGTTTCAGCTTGATAATGGTGGCAAAATACTAGGTAGAAAGGGCCAGGATATTCTTGACGCTAGGTATAATTACAATTGCTGCAGTACCTTGGTAAGAATCTCTTTTCTTTAGATTGAAAAATAGTGTATAAGGTGGTCAGTTCTTTTTGTTTTCTTTTACTTTCCACCTGTGGAAGTTTTTACTGCTTTTCTCGTATAATTGTTATTTTGTGTTGTGACTCATCACAAAAGTAGACTGATCAGCAACTTTCTGCAATAGGTGGTTTTGACAATTTACCCCACGCTGATGTTGATGCTCTGTATAAATGTAATACATAGGGAAAATTCCCTTACCAGTAAAGTTTGGAAAGATTAAGAGAACATATTTTATCAAATTTGCCGACATTTATAAATTCTGTTTAAGAAAGAAAATAGTGCAAACTATAATATGAATCCTGAAAAATATATTTCTCAAGATAACTAAAATTATTTAATGTCAAAATACACTATCTTACCTTTAAAGAATTACAATGTTTTCAAATATTTTTGTTTTTCAAAAATACAGTGTGCTTTATCTTTCTTTGCATGGCTTTTGAAATTCAAACGTACAGTTTTAAAAATGCACAAGTTCTCCTACAACTTAAGCATTGAAATGTAATGACCGCATTGTGCGCGCATATATCATTAATTGTAGCCAGTTGCCTTATCATTCATAGAAATGAATAGAACAAATATTTCTGAATACAGTTCGTTTCGCATATGGCAGTAATGTGTTTGACAGCATAGTTTAGTTTTTTCATATTTTGTTCTCATGGGATATTGCGTGGCATTCAGCTGTGCAAATAAATTTTAAAAGAAAATACCAGGTATGTTATTCCATTGGTTAGCATCACTTTATTTTTTGTTTAATAGGCTTAAATTCTTAAGTTCTTTGGGATTCAGTCGTCGATTGCAATTTACTGTGAATGGCTACTGTAGTTTTTGCTGTGATTTGCTTGCTTTTAGCATAATATGTAATGTACTAAATTTGTAGCAAAATTAAAGTCGCTAGGTTTACGTAGGTTATACAGAGCTGTTTACGAAAGTTGTAGCAAAATTTTTTGGAATAGTGTAGAGTATGTAATCGGAGAGGTATTCATAAGTGAACCACGTTTAAAAGGATGTTCAATATAACTATATTATTAAGATAATCATCTTTGAAAAATTAATAACCCACCTTCATTTATGACAGTGTTCATATCCAAAAACTTTGCACTATAAACAACAACGATAGGGGTTAGGAATTAGCTACGTTTACCAAAAGTTCATCTATATTTTTCTTCCTGTTTTAGGGATTCACCAGTATAGTAGATTGCAGGTTTGATCATATCTAATAAATAATACTCATTATAAACTAATAACCAAATTGCTTTTCATAGTGTGCTACAAGATCAGTTAATAGAACTCTAGCTCCTTTATTTAAAACTGAATTTCACAGTACAAAAACATATTGGATTAGCCCAGGACATTAAAACAATGAGTTTTGCATGTGAGACACTGCACTCTCTGTTTATCGGAATTATGTGACAAAGAAAAACAACTGTTAATATCTACTGATACACAATAAAACCACTTCGTATGGGAAACATAAAATGATGTTGATACTAAACACAGTAGATGAGAAAAGTGAAAGTTGGAACACAAAGGGTGCACAGATATTTAAAAGATTAAAAAAATGCAAGTATGAGACAAATGAACAAAGAAACATTTGAAAGTGACCGAACATGAGTACCTTATAATGAAAATTTGCGCTTCTGGCCCCTCTCAAGCTATGACCCTGTCAACATATTAATGCACACTATGATTTTGGAAGACATGTTCTCATAATACATGGAAATACAGAATTATTAACACAACTATGAATTGCCTGTATTTACGCTCCATTCTAAAAACATACTTGATTATCTTCGGCCACCCCATTTCCAGTCATTGCACATTTTTGGTATTCTAAAACTTCATGTTCATTCACTTCTGGTACCAAATGTTTTATTTAACTGATTAGCTGCTATTCTGTAATGCATATATAATATATTTTGAGATTAAATATTTTTTTCATGCATTTTAACTCTCTCATGCATAATCTGCTTTTTCTGTCTGATACTAATTACAGCATTAATGCTCTACAGCATATATGATATAATTAAACTTTTTCCTTTTGGTTCTTTGTTGTTATTTAAAGTCCTTCTTGTTACCTTTACGTCATATCTCCCAGGTGCTTACCTTTTTTTTTTTTTTTTTTGAAATCAGTGAGATGTAGCTAAAAGGTCATTCCTTGCGCAGTGGGTGTGGCATATGTGTTTTGTCAATGGAGCTTATGATCTGTCTCTGTTTTATCAACAGATTGTAATTTCTTTAAAGCTGAGGTATATGTGGTTCCTAAACATTCATATATTTATTGTGGTTTATTTGCTCACAGTTCATGTTCTGATTAGCTCAGGGTAATAAGCCTGTACCGTTTTGCACATCAGTGTCAATTTATTGTTCACAATATTTTGATAGTTGTTATATTTTTATTTTATATTCTTTGGTATTCTTGTTTTGTATCAACGCATCCCCCACCCTTCATTTTTTATTTTCCCATTAGGACTGGAAGACTAAGCCTTTTCAGAGAAAATACACATGCCTGCTGTGGCATCCATTGAACACTGGTGTGCAAAAATTAAGGAAGAACAGGAGAAATTAGCATAACAGCGGAACGAACAGGCAGAACGGACCGAAAGACCACTCAAGAGATAGACTAGGGTCCGGTACGGTAGGGTATGCTCATATATGCAGCATGACGTAGGGGGGTCGGTAGGGTATAAAGCACACGGGCGGTGTACGCTCAGCAATTCGGTGAAAGCTATTGCACGGTGAACAGCAGTTTGAACGACGTTGATTTGTTGCCAAAGTTTGATATGGCCAACAGGCAATCCAATAGACGACATCTGGATGACTTTACCCGAGGTCGCGTCATTTGGAAGTTAGAAGAAGGTCGAAGTGTGACTAGTGTGGCCGAGGAGTTCGGAATCGCTCATAGCATCGTTTCACGAGCTAGGAGAGCATTTCAAACGACAAGAACAGTTGTCCGAGGGTTTAGCAGTGGTCGTCTAAAAGCAACCACGGAGGCGAACGACCGGTATATTGTCCTACAGGAGAGAGGAGACAGACGGCAGACAGCGGGAGAAATCGCAAGGCTCATGAAACAGACAACTGGACGTCCGTTATCGCATTTTACCGTGGCCAGAGGCTGCACAACGGTGGTTTATTTACACGACGACCCGTACGGTGTGTGCCATTCACGCCTGCTCATCGGAGACGGCGGTTTCTGTTGTGCCAGGAACAAAAGAACTTGACACATTAGCAATGCGGTCGAGTTCTCTTTACAGATGTGTATACGTTGATTATGGACGTATACACATCTGGAGAAGGCAGGGAACACGCATTACCACCTCCAACATCATTGAAAGGGCCGGTATGAAGGTGGCGGAATTCTCGTTTGGGGCGGTATCATGCTTGGGAGCCGTACTGACATCCACATCTTCCAACGAGGTTCAGTCACTGGTGTCCGCTATTGTACCGGTGTTCTCCTGACTCACGTGCGTCTGTTTAGTGGTGCTGTGGGTCCGGAGTTCCTCTTTATGGATGACAACGCTACACCTCATCGTACAGTGGTTGTCGCAGAGCTGTTGGAGAGTGAAGAGATTCAACACATGGATTGGGCCGCAAGGACCCTTGACCTACATCCAATTTAACACATGTGGGACCTTCTCGGGAGACGCCTGGCAGCACGTCACCAGTCGCTAGCAGCGATTCCGCAACTGTGATTGGCGCTACAAGAGGAATGGGCCGCGATGCCTCAACAGCTCCTTGACAACCTCGTCCTCAGTCTGCAACGCAGTCAGGGGTGATCATATCCCCTACTACAGACCGGATTTTTCTTAGCTGCCGCCGGTCACATGGACGTTTCTGCCTTCTGTCCAGTTGTGCTCGAAGCTACCTTTTCAATAAAGTGCCTTTGAATCATTTGGATTCCTTGTTTGGACGGTTTTGCTCACTTGTCCCATATTCCTACATCTTGGGGATCTTATGGTATGATTTGAGTCGACGTGGAGCACTTCTGCACCACGTTACATTTGAAAAACCGTCACGTGGTTAATCTTTTCACGCCAGTGTATGTGAAGTAAAGCATTGTGCTGCTGCTAGTGAATGTTACTGAAGATGAAATTTAATTATTTGAGATAAGTGTTTTGTAGTGGATTTATTTTCCAATACAAATATTTTTCTTATATGGTCTCAATTGCAGCAGTAAGCTAAGTTCCAGCTACAAATACTGTTGGGTAAGCTTTTCATTTTTCCTATATTTAAAAATGATTCCAAGATGTTTAATTTATAAGTGGGCATCAACTGATAATAATATTTCTTCATGCTCTAACTACCTCATTCTCTTTTGTCTTGTGTAACTATAGGTATATTAAACCTCAATAACTAAAATTATAGTGCTAACATGTTTTCTACAGCTTACAATGTACATAATTAGTGTAAAATGCAGCTCACAGCTAGGCTTTTTGATGGCATGAATGGATGGAAATCTTGAATTCTGCTGAAGTAAAAATTTAACAGCATAAAATGTACTTATAAATAGATTAATTTCAATATATGAAAACGTATAGTTATGGTAAACAAATAAATTACTTGAGTGAAAACTTTATTACATAACCAGATGAAATAGGCTGTAGTAAGGAGTTCTTGCTTAGAAGGTCAGCATTATTTTCAGAAATCAGATTTTGGTACTCGAGCTGTTACATGTATAACAATGAACTAAATATGATTTATAGAGACCACCTATGTACCAAATTTCATTAAAATCTGAGACGGTCAAGTCAAGTCGCTGTGTTGAGTCGATACGGAATGAAGCAAGAACGAAATAGTAACGTTGTTCTAACGTTTTGCAACGGCACACGTAAAGCCAAAAAAAGTTTTGAAACTGGAATAGAACCTTCGATAAAACGTTGCGGTAACATTTTTTGTGACGTTTGATGTAATACACAAAGGACAGCTACGTTTAATAGAGGAAATTTAGACGCTGATTAACCATTGCTGTTGCATTTACTAAACGTAATACAGAAAGGAAAAGTACATTGTAAAATCGAAAATAAAACGTCGCTAAATGGTTGTTAAAACCGTTTCTCAACGTAATAAAGAGGGAATATGACATTTAAATAACGTCATTTAAAAGTTTCTAAACGGTTCTTAAAAACGTTTCTCAACGTAATAAGGGAAGGAATATGGCGGTTAAATGACGTCATTCAAACGTTGCTAAACGGTTGTTAAAACCGCTTCTAAACGTCATAATGAAAGTAATATGACATTTAAATAACGTTATTTAAACGTCTTGAAACAGTGCTACAACGTTATAACAACGGTTGAAAAACCATTAAATCAACGAGACGTATTAGCGTTTTTTAAACCTAATATTGTGACGTTTTTTCAACGTCTCGCCGGGCTGGTTTTAAGACGTTTTTTCAAACGTTCTACTTGGGAAGTATATGTACTTAAGTTTATCAATATTAAACTGCGCACTTTGATTACAGAATATGAAATGGAAATAATTCTACATTTAAATCAAATTACTTTAGTTTTGTTAAATAAGTACTTTTAAATTTTGTTGAAGCTGTTTTTCAAAAGAATATCCTGGAATAAACGATTCAAATATCGAATGAAAATTTGAAGAATTAGCCTTATCTTCCTGTTATGAATAGTTTTGGAATTAGTCAAATATTCCGACACTGACCGCTAAATAGAAGAGAGAGAAGTTCCTTACTAAAGAGTAAATATAATTGGATTCGAATACGCTACTCTAAAGTGAATATAAACAAGAACTTAAAGATCCGGTATTAGGCGTAGAAACTTAATTTATTTTGCAAGCTTTCGCTTCCAACGGGAAGCTTCGTGACAGCGAAAAAATAAAACAGAACAGAATCAGAGCATAAATGCAATTTAAATATGTCAAACAATCAAACAGGAACGCGAGTGCTCACGAGCTCAAAATGTTGCTCATGACGGGCGCGCTCGCTGTATACCTAGAATTCTGCTCTAAATCGGAGAGAGTTTCGTCGTGAGTTCAGTGTTGCAAGATTCATGGTGCGTCAGGACTTCGATAGTTTCGCTCCCAGTAAGGGGCTAAAATACGCAGATCTAACCAAATGGATAGGACTCCCAGGCTGGCGGTGTCCCCAGCTAGAGCCGTGCTCAGTTTTCTATTCCTCACATCACTCTGGTGTTCTTTTACACGGACCTTAAATGACCTTTTGGTCATGCCGATGTAGACTTTCTAAGATGAGTCCGGATATTGGAGCGGTACGACGTACACTCCCGCCTGATTCTCGACCTCCATATTTCGACAGTTTGGTGAGAGCAGGGCAGTGATAGTTTTCGGCGACTGAATTCCAACATCAAGGTTTAACTTTTTTAAGGAATTTTTGATCGCATAACTAAGCCCAGGAATGTACGGAATGGATCCAACGAACGTTCTTCTCTGCGTTAGACCAATTAGCGATCTTCTCTCATCATTCCTAGCTGCTTTAGAGATGAATCGCTTAAAAAGCCCCATATGGTATCCAGCGTAGTGTGCTAGGACGCAAGGGTAGAGCAGCTCATCTTCAAGATCGTTGGAGAAAGATGTGAGGTCATAGCCTCTGCTCGCTCGGTGTCTGAAGAGCGCGTATTTGTGCTGTTATGAATGTTTAAGGTCAATGGAGATACGATGACAGCCAGAAATGGTGTGGTAATGTTGCTAATTTGGAAATTTTGACATTTGAGAGTCAATATTTTGTACGTATTATTGCTCATGGAGAGTTACTGATATTAATATTGATCGTGTGAGGGCACATGAATCATTACCCTTTGCATTACTCATTTCGAATTGCAGAGAATTGATGGAATGTTGTGTCACCTTTATCACAGGTTATTTGCTCAAAACGTGTTGAAGAATTTGTTGTTTGAAGACAGTCTGAGGAATCTGTGTAGATATTCAATCGGCCAACACAAGGACCGATGTCTGGGATTGATAATGTGCAAACCCGATATGCCAGAACTTTTCCGCGATCAAAGTAAAAAACTTCCTTGTCTTCGATGGGCATTATGCAGCTGTTCATGTCCAAGAACTGCGAAGAAACACACTTCGAATGCTTACTACTGGCTTCTTGTTCACCACTCTTATACGACTTCCAGGGGGCGTTACTGTTCTACATTAATTTCATACGTGCTACCCGGTTAATCACTGATATGTGCGGCTGTGTTCTGTGATTCTGCAAACTTTCGAGCTGCTGGTATGAGATCTTGTGTTGCACTTTTAATGGCCGTCAGTGTAATTCGCCTGAATATTCTCCGCCAGCCCGCAATGCATTATTAACTTATAGAGAAGAAGAATGGTATTTTGTTCATTTCACTCTCCTTGAAATCGCAGTTATCACTCATTTGTTTCTAAATAATGACAGAGGTTTACAAAACATAAACCTTAAGATACTACAGCCAACATTATTAAATTATTTTTCATTTGACCTCCGGAGTTGTAACCAGAGTTCCCCAAAATGCGTAATTACACGTCTAGGACGCATCGAAAAGTGTGTTTACGCATTGATATTTTGCCAACGCGTAAAAATACGCATCGAAATTTTGTCAACGCGAAAAAATTCTAATCAAGAATTTTTAGCTGAAAATGTTTTATTTTCAACTTTTTATTCTAATTTTGTATTTCAAACGTATGATCAGCGATATCCTTTGCTACCTCAGGTCAGATCTCACGTTGAAGAAGAACCATACCTAGCCGTGGTTAGCTTGGCGACTAGAGCTATGGCGGCGTGACCCGCCAGCCAGTCAGGGCGTGCCGTCAGGGAGACATCGTTCGTTACCTTGACGTCATCGGCTCATCGTTAGCGCAATCGCATCGCAAAACTCCTGCCATTGCCGCTACAGCTTGTGCTCGATCAGTTGAGTGAAGTGTGCTTTCGCAATCGCAATTCCGGAGCGCCTTGTGGACGTTATTTGTACTTCGTCATGACGGTAGTATGTGGTCGTGATTTGTAGAGATTGAAACAGCTTTATCAGACACTGTGGTATCGAATGATGTGTCGAAACAGCGTACTTTAACGGGTTTTTTTTCGGCTAGACTCAGTCCAATGGTGTAGAAGAGAAACAAAATGCAGAGGAAGGAAACAATGAAACCTGAAAAAAAACTAGCGGTGGAAATACGAATGCAGCGAACGAACATGGACACTTCATTATAAAATGAAGAATGCGTTGTGTTACATCGACTTCAAAGTTGGAAATTCATTCGTTGGAAATTCAATCTTGTTGTTAACCAAAATGGTACAAAGAATTTCCAGGGATTTTTTTACATCCGCTTGTAGTGTTTACGTTATTTATGAATTATATATGTTTTTTTAACTAAAAAAAGAAGCAAAACCTCCAAATACATTCAGTAGTAGTAAAATATTTTTTATAGGAAAAAAAAGGGTTTTTTTTTTATATATATAATTTCCCTGTGTTTTCAAACTTTTTTTTATTTCCCTCGTTAATTTTTTCTAAAATACCCCTCACTTTTAAAAATTACCCCTAAATTTTTCTAAAGGAGTAAAAATACTCCTTCAAATTATTTTTCGGAGAACTCTGGTTGTAACTTATACAAAGCATGTCCCTTTTTTAAAAAACTGTGGAATTAACAAAGTAAAGTGTCCTCTTAGTCTTGGGAAGATCTGTAATGTTTCAGAAAAGAAAATGACTGACAACAATTTTGATTGAATGAAATTTAATTTGACTGGATTACTATGTGAAGGATATCTGTAAGAGCAAAATGATGCTGAGAAGGATTGGACTGTGTACAACTTATGGCTGGCGCATGTAAATAATTTCACCACTTGAGCTTTTATCTTTTAGAGGTAGGAACAATTTCAGTAGAATAGGTATTCTCCATAGTTTAAAAAGAAAACAGTACAATATGATATTGGAATATCATATGCTGAGGCGCCCTACGAGATGAAAAAGAAAAACTGTATTCCTAGGAAGTATTTGCAGATAACTAAAACACTTGTGTGGATGAATCAAAAGATGTCGTAACCTAAAACAGCAGACAAAGCGCAATATTTTACTTCCTCTCCCTAAAATTGAATGGAACTGCCTGAGCATTTGGATTTTCATTTAGAAATGCAGGCATTATGTAACGCGAAATCTATGGTGGGGCTCCGATAATGTGGTAAACAAATTTGCAAATCCGATTGAGGTGTTCGAATTGAAATCTGCTACTGAATTATGCGAGCAATATGATTTTAATAGACATCTTTGTGCACTATTTGAAACTATATCTATCTTCCATTTTTTGCTGCCTATTTAAAGGCGTAACCAGAACAAATTACCCGTATGACTTTGATAAAGCACTAAAATGTATGAATATAGGATAATTAAACATTTTTTTACAAATAAAAACTGCAGACTGTGTAATACGCAAGACGTAAAACTTTCGTACTTTAACAAATATGTGAATTATTGAAATCATATCTACGAATTATCGCAAGAACCATGCCTGCAAAACTTTAACCATACATTTCAATTTGCGTTTCTTTGATATATATATAGCGAGAGAAATTAATGGTAAGCATGTTGAAATACTGTACTATATGGATCCCTGATTTTGAAAAACTTCTAGAGATTTTTAGGAAACATACGTAAAATAAATATTATAAAGTTACCAAATTTTATCTATAACCTGTTACAATGACGAGAGTAGGGTACGAGGAAAAATATATTGAAAAATAATTGCTCCCTGCATTTATATTCTGGACGGTGTTTCTCACACAATGTCATACTTCACGAACTTTACAGCTACTCGTCTACATAATTTTGGCAATTTAATGAAGCCTTTCATCTGAGTTCATCATGCATACTGCGATAAGGCGCATATTGTGATATTATCGATGTTATTTAAATTTTATTCATCATAATTTTCAAGAAAATATAATATAACGGAAAAGAGATTACTTTTCCTCAAATACCGTAGAGGCAGGATCAACTGAACTCAGCGCATGATCACGCACGAATGAGTTAAGTATATATACTTTTTTTCGCCAAGTTCAATGCGAAGAAATACAGATAGCGACTAGAAGCACTCAATTATTTTTATGGTGTTGTATATGTGTTCGCAAGAAGTGGTTTGAATTCCAAAAAAAAAAACTCATTTAGTTTAAACCAAGTTACACAATTGACTCACATTATTGTGACCACTTCCTTCTTTTGAGGTCAACAGAGCGCGTAGAAAATGAAAGAAGGCAGGTGTCGTGAGCTGGCTTGGAGAGTATATAAGGTGCGCTGTAGGCATTCTAAAAACATGTACTCGTTGCTGTCGTGGATAATAGGGACATTTTATAAGATTTGAAAACAGGGATGATTATCAGCTTTCGGGACAAGAGTGGCAGTACTTCTAACACAGCGTAGTTTGTGAGCTGTCCGCATGCTGCTGTGGTTTAAGTGTATCGTGATCGGAGAAATGGGACCATTGCAAATGAGCCACGTGAAAACTGCTGAGTACCACGTGCCATTGATTTGTGACGCGAACGTCGGTTTCGAAAGTGCCTGAGGGCCGATCAACACGCTACAAAGGAGCAACTCACTGGCCGAATGAACCAGAGGGCTGCTGAAAGTGTGGCTATGAACGACAGTTCAGCGAACTCTGCTGCGTATGGGGCTCCAATGCAGACGGGTGGTCAGTGCACCTATGCTAACGAAGGCGCACCTTCAGGAAAGTCTTACATTTGCACTGCAATATCGGAAGAGGACCACCGCTGATTGGCAAACGATTGCCTTCTCCGAAGAGTCATGTTTTCTTCTACATCGAGTGGATGGACGTTGGCGTATGCGGCGAGAAATATCGGAGAAACAATATTCTTCAACCATCGTGGAAGACCACAAGCTGTTGGGTGCAGGGTTATGATCTACGGAATGTTTTCGTGACATTCCCACGGTCTAATCATACCTGTGGAATATACTATGTACGGAATTCGTTTTGAATCCATCCTTGCAGACCACGTACACACATGTGGGCTGATTGTCTCTCCTGGGGCGGAAGAGATCTTCCAACACGACAATACGACGTGTTACACAGCTAGAAATGCCCTATAGTGCTTAGAAGACCACGATGAACACCTCAAAGTACTTCCCTGACCCCTAATTCCTCAAAGTTAAACCCAGTTGAGAATCTGTCGAACCACCTCGATCGTGTTGTTCACTCTATGGATCCTCTACCACGCACTCTCCGGCAGCTGTCAAATCCACTGCAGTCAGCATGTCTCCACATACCGGTGACCATCTTCCAGCACCTTATTGAGTCACTCCCTGCCCGTCTAGCTGCTGTCCGCGCTGCAAACATCTGCTACTCTGGATATTATCTGGTGGTCACAATAATGTGACACGAACGTGTATTTTCCTTTTCCATCCCCTGTTTATTAGTGGTTAAATTTCACGAGGACCCACTCCTTACGTATTTCATGCCAATGAGTCTCAAATGTTTCTAAAGTCAGAAGCCCTTCTTTTTGTAATTCTTATGTTGCTCAGTTCTATTTAGAAACAAGTAAATAAATGTTTGCGAACATTTGAATATCATTTTTTGTTTAGACTTAACAATTTTGGAAACCTTATCATTTTGGAATACATGTTAATCTCTGGTTCTAAGTAGAAAACGGCTGCCAAAACAACTTGCATGCACTTTCTAAGACACATAAGTTTCGGCAAAAGTGCGAAAAGCTATAATTAAACATAACTGCGTAACGTAAGAAAACCTAATACACAGAAATCTATATTAACGGACACTTTTGAACAACAGTAACCTCTAAACAACGGCAAGTTTTGTTTGGTACTGAACAGATTTTTTATAAATAACATTAAATATAATACACGAACAATGAAGTATATAAACGGGGGCCCTCCGAGCACACAATCGGCCCAGAAGGAGATCAATCGGACACCCTGTCTCTTGGATATTAAGTAGTTCTTTCGGAACTTCGGCATGTGGAATAAGACAGGGCAAATAATATTTATCGCTAAACGCATAATGGTTTGGATTGCGGCTTGTACAGTGGTATCTTAAAATGAATAGAAAGGAGTTAAAGTTAAAAGTTTTGTTCTACGTAAAGCGAGCTGCGTCTTCTGTGTACGTTTATATCTCCAACGCGTTATACGCAATGGCTGGTGGGGCCTGGAATTTTCCCCGTTGGGGGTGATGACGCTTGTTTTGGTCCCTGTGAGCTATGTTCCTGTTTTACGGTGAGTGACCATCTAACTGTGTAGTTGCGTTTACTAACTAACATTTTCCTTTTCTTTTTTTTTCATAGCACACACTAACCATTATCTCCTTTGCTCGCCATTTCTAAGGGGTGTTGGATACCAGATGTTATGGTTTTCTTAAAGTCCTCAACACCATGAATTATTTATTTAATTATTATATTGAGTTTCTTTAACACTCAGCACTCGAAAAAGATTGCAACGTTTTTTTAGAGAGCATTAGCTTCATATATTTGTTCTTCTTTTGCCGAAAGGCAAGGGCCTAGCAATGTAAATTAAGGCTTAATCTCCGAACAACGGCCACATCCTAACATTGGTCACTTTTTCTCGGTCCGAGCACTTGCCGTTATTCCGAAGTTTTACAGTAATTACAAAATGAACATTTGAGTATTTAACACTATATCTTCATTAGTGATCTTTCATTAGTCAATAAATACGTCTTTGTTTAATGCCTAACATCGTTATTTTGTTGTTCTTAATTCATTATGTGGGATGTAATAAATGCACATTTCATAGAAAGGGGAAACAATGACTTTCATTCTGATTAGTAATGTATTATGTTTCACGAAATAAACTCAACTACAAAGAACAGTTGGATTCGCATTAAAAATGTGTGAATCTTGATGCTCGTAATAGATGACGTATTTTGCCCACCGTTGTTCCGGAAATACAATTAATTACAGAGATGTAGAGTCAAACACAAAAAATCAAATGCGTAAATTATGAAAAATTGAAATGTTTGGCAAATTCAGGCAAAACGTTTCCTTCATGCAAGGTAACAGCCCCACCCAAATTTTTTGAAGGCCTTCATAGGAAAATGTTAAAATGTACGGTATTCATGTTCAGATTTTTTTTTTTAACATTTATCACTATTAATGAAACTGTATAGCTGTTATGTCATACCATTGGCACCAATACTGGCGTAAACTGGTTTGCTCGTCACAGTAGTACTATTGGTTAAAAAATTCAGGGCCTGTTTGCTTCACCAAATTTTCAATGAGAGAAGAAATATATTTAATATTTATTTTCCGAAAAGATTTTAATTCCAAGAAAATAAAAAGAAAACAAAACACAATCATCTTTCTTCTTTTCGATATAAATATGAAATTAATAATAATGAGTGCGGGAATCATAAATCCATCACTCAACATTTTGAAAGAATAGCTGCTATTGTAATCACCACATTTACGAAACCACTCTTGCGTACAACCAGAAATATATATGTGAAAGAAACCTTGGTGGTTAAAACTGGTTCATTTGTACCCTGGTAAGCAAACATTTTGGAATATTGCGGTCCCGAAATAAAAATTAGGTGATATGGAAATTCAGGTACCCTTAGAGATCGGTTATGAGCCTGCGTATCTACTTCACATTTAAATTAACATCATGACAACAAAGCACATGGTGTGTGAGTCGCAATAAGAATACGCTGGGAGAAGTGGAAACGTGTCATTTCAAAGCTTAGTCTACAAGTTTGCATTTGATATGGGATTAACTCGAAATTGTGTCCAGATGACCTGTAAGCATTCAGAACAGAAATACGACAGTTGGCCTGATACAGGCATGTGTACGGTAAATCGATGTGGCTGCTGCTTTAGTAGTTTCGAAATGTACAGTATGCCGGTTGCACACAAGATTTCTACAACATGGAAACGTTGCAGATCGATTCAGGAGTGGTTGTTCGAGGATAACCACAAGGATACCAGAGATCAATACTGGAAAATAAGTGCTCGGACAAGTCTTATATCAAACATAGCCAATTCGTGGAATCACTTTCACCTGCTTCTGGTGTCACAGTATTTACCCAAACGCTTCGAAACTGTCTTCACGGCTACGGACTCGGAACATTACCATTATCTCACCGTTTTAAATGATGTACTTGGGTTAAACGGTACATATCATGAAATACAGTGCAGCACCATGTATTTTCACTGACAAACCCCATTTCATTTCCTATCCTGATACTTGATGAAAGCACGTGAGGAGGAGATACGGCATACAAATGTAACCACGCTATGTGTATTCCGCCCATACTTACCAGCGTCAGCCAATTTCTGCCCGGACAGGAGTGTGTTGGCCGTACTTCGTTGTACGCTGGTCCAGGAAACATGTATGCCTCAGTGTACGGAAATGAGATCATTCTGTTCACTGTGACACTGCTTCGTGCTGCTATTTGACATGCATACAGTTTTTCAAATCTCAATACCACCCGTTACCGTGTTTGGATCGTGCGTACTTCACGAGCTGTAAATCCATGGTATTGAGTGGTTACCGCTGCCTTCTAGGTTTCCTGACACTCCTATTGATAATATCTTGGGATGCTGTACAGCTGCGTCTTCATAACAACGTTCCACATACCAGAACACTGCTATACTTTCATAATGCTTTGCCTGTAATATGGGACGAGCAGTCCAAGACACACATCAATAGTGTTATTGCAAATATGCCCCGTAGGTGTCGAGATGTTCTTGAACACAGAGTTTCTGTAAGTGAGGACTAAATTCCAGAGGTATGGAAATTTTTGGAATTTATCATTGCCTCTGTGTTGTAGTGCAACATTGTGGTGAGTTGAAATTGCAAAATGAATTGTTTCTTTAAAAGCAATTTAATAGTTTTTGCTACTAACCTCACTGGTGTTATTTCAATGCGTGTTGCTTCAATCAGATAAAAATATCCTTCATTTTCTGTAATTTCTCTAAATGTTTGTGACCAGCGTATATCTTGGCCACTTAACTTCCTTTTAAATAAAACAAAAGAATCCTTTGGTTCTTTATTGCATTCCCTACGGTTGAGAACGGACATTGTGCTCCTTAAAGAGGGCACAGTTTCATCCCAGTTTTGGGCTTTTGAATGTCGTGTACAAAATTTATATTTCGACTGCATAGCCTATGAATTAAATGTTATTTTGCACATTGGTTTCTTACCCTTATTTCATTCTGCTGAAACAGGCGACAACATACATCGACTTTTGAAATTTGATATGTGATAAAATTTCTTCTTAAAAGCTTAGCTTGGCATAAATCTTTCTTAAAAAATATATTTTGCATGCGTTTTCTTCTTTGAATGGTTCATGTCATCCTCACTCGGCGTGTAGAATTATAGCAAACGTTTCTTCATCTATTCACAACTGTCTGCTTCGTTTGAAAATTACGGTTAGTCTCGGAATTCACTCGCTGTGATGATGATTATTTTTATAATTTGTGAAATCTTTGTGCACCCAGGGAAAGTAATAATTATTTTTATTCGTGGATGTGATAATGATCGTACATACCTGATAATATTTCTCTTACAATATTTACATTCATCATAAACAAACGTTATTTTTTTTAAGTGAGAAGCAGTTTTCCCGCTGCGGACGACACAGCAATCTTTTAAGACACTCTATTTTCTTTTTCTGAAAAAATACATAACATATTTGTTTCATGTCTGAAATGATATAAAGAATGATCTATTTAATTCCACGTCGGCTTGTTTGTTTCATGACATTTATTTTGGTTAATGAATAATAGGCATAATTCAATTCGCTGTAAAATAATCGATATATAGTATTTTATTAGGAAAAGTAGTAAACTTTGTAGTTTTAAGAACAGAAACAACCTTGTTTGATTCGCCTTCAGTTAGGCTTCCCTAGAATTAAGATTTTGTAGTCCGTTTCTTCTGTTGAATAGCTGAGAGAATTTTACACGAGGTTTGGGTATTCATAACTGTGTCTCCCTCGCCTCCGGTGGGGAGACTTCGGAGACTTGTGAGATCTTCACCGGAATTTATTCTGTAGTGGATTCCGTGAAGTAACTTGATCTTAGAATGCAACGCAACTCTGTTGAACAATATCAGCTTATCGTACTTCTAGGTCACAAAAATATTCTTTTTCTAGCATGACTAAAAATTTTGATAGTAAGACATTGTCCTGGTAATTCAATACTTTATTCATTTTTGGTTAAACAGTTATAAAGGTTCATTCCGAAGAAACGTTAGAGGCTTTCTTCGTGAACAAAAACATTCCACTTTATTAGGACCCGAGTATTACTACGTTACCAGAGAATATGGGTACCAGTGCATAACCAGGTGTGAAATCTTTATTTTTTTCGATCCGAATCGGCGTTCATTCCTACTAAATTGCCGTTATACATTGATCCATAAATTAAGATCGCTCGCTTGAAAGAAACTCAAAACAATAACAATGCAATAGTATTGAAGGCCAACAGGGATGTGTAACACTAAGTAATTAAATTATGTGTATGGATGCATTTTGGCATTTTATGTCGCCCATGTCTTTCAGTTCGGTGTGTAGGTCCTAAATCTCTCTCTCTCTCACGGTGTTAATGTACGGAAATTTACAGTCCTGAGGTCGGTAAGGTCATAGTTTGATTTCCTTTCTTCGGTCTGATAACAGGTCTCCGCCATGAATGCTGGAGCTTTGCTGGTCAGGTGATCGTGCGCTTTAATGTTCATTCTAACAAACGCAACTACATGCCATCTTTATGATTTTCCGTCGCTGTGTGACGTCATACCTCTTTAGTATGTGTCACGAGAACTTACGAGCTGACAGGGGTCTTACTTAATATGTAAAAATATATTATGAGCTACTCATCGAAAATGTCCGTCAGCCTTCAAGTTCGACGATATGAATGCAATTATTTTTTGATTTGAGGTTTAAAGACCACCGTGAAGAACTCAGTGGTCTATAAGCAGTCGCCTATACCTAATTTATTTACTTATCTTGATTGTTGTTTTAACGACCACCGTGAACAACTCAATGGGCTATAAGCAGTCGCCAGTCTCTAATTTAGGGTCACTGGTTCCAGGGAAGGGAGGGAGCCAGTGCAGTAAGACAAACACAACATCCATGGCTCACTGTGATTCCAACCCGTACCCATCTCGGACAAATGATCAGAGGCCATCGCTTAGACCACTGAGCCACCAGGGCGGTAACGCACAGTTTTTTCCATTATTTTTGGGCACAGACGGCGTGGCTAATCAAAACGATTACTTTCTTGGTTAATTATTCCGTTGGCACTGACTGAGGGTTAAGGGGTAGGAAAGTATTACCCACCACACACACACTTTAAGGAATTCACAAGACATGGAGACTTTCCCTTCGTGTGAATTCCCCTATGCGGCAACATATTTGTAAAATAGCCGGTGGCAGAGAACATAGACGATAGACTGAATATCGCCATCATCCATTTGAAACAGAAGTCCAATGCATCTTTGGCAGGCCTCCTCGGTAGCAAAATGGTCTAAGCGCTGGCTTATGATCATTCGTCCGTGCAGGGGACCAGATTCGAATCCCGGTGAGACATGGATGTTGTGCTTGTCTTACGGCACTGGCTCTCTGCCTTCTCTGGAACCAGTGACCCCAAATTAGGGGCGGGCGACTGCTTATAGCTCATTCAGTTGCTCATGGTGGTCGTTAAACCTCCAATAAAAAAATCATCTTTGGCAGAAAAAATGATACGGGGAGTGAATTCAGCGAAATCCAGACATTCTCGTAGATTGGTACTGCAAAGTGCGGAGTAAATAATTTTCTAACGTTTTTAGTATTCCGCTGTGCATGAAAGGGAAAATAATTTTGCAAAACCCTGTGTGCGAACTGAAATCCACGGAAGGAAGAAAAAGTCATTTGTTTCCCTGGATAACTACAGCGAGGAAGAAAACGCTCCGTATGCAGCCATTATGTATACTTCAACGTCTAAATAAAAAGTTTGAGACGAATATGTTTGATCCTTCATAGAAAGAAAGATCGAGGCCCTGGTGATTAAATAAACTGTTAAAAGTTCTTGCTAGCTTCAATCTTGCTGTTTTGTGACCATGAGAGAACATCATATGTTTATCGTAGTGATAGCCTCCACTAAAGGGATTCCCCAGAAACATCTACATTGAGGAACAGTGTGTGTTCTTTTGAGTTCGAACGTTAAGAAAGCGCCCATCCGTGAAAAACTATCTGAATGCTGTGCTAAACTTCAGTCGCATCTAAAAGTAATTGTGAGCGAGGATAACAGGGTTGAAGATGGGTAAAAACGACGTTGATATTGGGTGTGCAAAACGTAAACATTAGAGGTCACAACGGGGATATACTTATTGGTAAGGCATGCCCTGGAATGATTTTTTTTAATTTCTTCAGGAGTTACTAATTCAGTTTACCTGTCTGAGTAATTTTGCCCCAATATGAATTAAAAAAAATAAAAAAATTTCTAAATCTAATCAAAATCGTTTGCACACCCAATTCTATGTCACAACTTTTCGCATATTAAAAAAAAATATTTTTCTTTAAAATAACGAATAATTTCTCCTGAAGTGTGTATGTTAAAAACGAGTGTCCGGAAAATGGAAATCTTAGACCTTCACATGCCTGGTTTTTTCGTCGAAATCAATAATTATTTTAATTCCAAACACTCTTTGCAAGGATAATCATTGTTTTCCTCACCACAGAGTCCGATGCCTAATTTTCAGATTTCATGCAAGTAATGAAGTTCTTAGCTTTCACTCTTGTCAATCGTTCAGCAAAACTAACGTGTTTTAAATTTGCATGCGAAGTACACCTCGGCGGTATTTCTGAATTTTGGTGCTGTCCAACAGCAGCTCAATAATCACGACACCCCCGCATGTTCCACTAAGCAGAGAACAGGACCTTATGTGGATGTATGCAGGGTTTGGAGGTCGGCATTGGCTTCTGGTTTGGGTCCAACCACTATTTCCAGGATCTGATAATGTCAAACATGACGCATTTCTCGTCACCTGCCTCAATGCTTTCGGAAATCACTTCAATTTGGTAACGTGCAATCACGGAAACATATGCACTATGTGATTTGCTTTTTGCTCAACTGTGGAATTATGTAAATACTCAAATTCCAATCTTGTGCACCTTTTGAAACTCAGCTTGGTGATAACGCTCCTGTCGGTCAACTCACTAGTGGTCACACGTGGGCTTGTCTCCACTATCTTTAGCATGTCCATTATCCACAGTTGCTGGACTTCCGGCTGTTGGACCCTCTAAAATATCAAAATTTCCCTCTCGAAACAGTTCGAAACAACGACTGCACTGATTACATTGTACACACCGGTAATATTTCTTACAGCATTTGCCGCGCTGCTACTGCGACGAAACTGATATACGTAAAGAAATACATTAGCAATTTTTGGATGTTTCGTCACCGAAAATCGAGTTCTTCTCTTCGATGTTACAGGAACGAATGCATCGAAATGTTTTCCGTTTTCTATTGAGCGTTTCATAAAATCTTATTTTTCACTCACTGTTAAGTTGAAGAATAATCACTGATATACTGAACATCCATCTTACACGATGATGTGAATTCTTGAATTGTTTTAGAAAAACATCCAAGTATTTACAGACAATAACGAACCATTGCTATTTCTGGAATATCTAACCACAAATATTTCTTCTCGATGCGCTCTTTCCTTGGTCATACAAAGTATCAGCCGCTTTCCTACGAAAAAATTTCATTAAAAAAGAAGGGGGACCTTCTCAAAACAATAATCGATAATTCTTGGCAAAGCTGCCTTCATTTAATTTCGATGTAATTTTTTTTACTAGTAATAAAATGCTGTACGTAAGAGAATTTATGTAATGGTTCGTTCGATATTATTAGATGTATGCTACCATCGATACAATATCAACTAAACGAATTTATATTTTATATAAATCAAATTTGCTCAATACCAAGTTCCATCCTTCAATTTGAAAATCCAATTACATTGCCATTGAGCAGTTTTCACTTTAGAATTTTTGTACGACATTTTATTCCTTCCGTCGTCTTCGTAGGACATTTCTTTTCCACATTTTTATCTGTTGTTGCATATCTGCTGTATAATCATATTCACTCCATCTATGTAATTTGCATGCGACAGCTAAAATGGAAATAAATAAATAAAAAGAAACCAACTAATGTATTTGATTATAATGTGAAAAAATACGGAGGTCAAAATTTTGTCAAAGAAATCTTAACGTCAGTGAGCCAAACGAAGTATATTATACGAATACAGGTAATACTTTTATGTTTTGTTTTGTTTTTCTGTACTTTTCAGTATCACTAATTGGTGAACAAATGCAATTACGGAAATCTCGGAAAAGCTTCATGTTAACCCCCATCACTGGAATTGTGTGTATCCCAAAGAATTCCAATACATGAAGACACATATCCCGTGCAGGAAAAATGCCGATAGATGGCGAAACATCACTTGTGCACGGATCACCTGATACAACCAAAACGGGCTGCACGCGTGTGATATCATGTCCTCTTCACTAGCATTTGTACGCCATTGGCTGATAGAATGAATTATTTTCTGTGATATTTTCATTGGAAAACCGCGGTGTAAACCAAGAATGTCTCCTCGGCGACGTTTCCGTCCTCCACTTCGCAAATTGAGTACAATTTCCACTACTCATTAGGGAATGGGAACTGCAGGTTGGGTATTACTTCTATTGTACATACCACAACGTACAGTGTGACCGGGAAATGCAGAAGTAATTAATAAAAAAAATATTTTGTTAAGAGGAAGAAGGTAAACTGCGAGTATAATCTTTAGCGAACTGTCCGAACATTAATTGAGACGGACGTTTTCGGTAAAAGAAGCACTTCTAGGCTGACGAAGTTTGTTCTGTGAGATCAGCTGCAACAGAGGTTAGTGAATTAGTTAACTTCCCTGTAGTCTCTAAACAACTCGAATTCACATTTAGTTAGTTTTCACTCTTTTATTCCTAAAATAAATAATAAAAAGGATATAAATTTTCATGAGTTGTTACAGTTCAAGACATAGTATTGCGTAAGTCAGCAGTAGTTGGCCGTTTGCGAATAAGCACAACTAAAATGTATTATTTGGAACAAATGTTTAAGAGCTCAAACTTTTCCCGGAGTTGATCAGGATTTTGTGCAAACAATTTTGTAATAGTTCCTCAGGGTGATTTCGAGTCTTGACTTGGGTCAGTTTTTTTCTTGTTTTGGAGTCCCAAATCAGCAATTTAGCTTCCTTCAATCCTCTTGTCCTGGCGAGAGGGACAATTCTTTTCTTCTATGTGCGTAATCTTGCCCTTGATGTTTTGGATTTTTGGGGAAACAAATGGGGTTGGTTGTGGTATTTATTTGAAATGTTTTGAATATAATTTGGAGGGGGTTAGTGACAGGTGTGGTGTGCTAGTCCATGATGATTTTGCTGCGTAAAAGGCCGCAACACTTGATTTATGACTCATTCTTTTCGCCAATTCTTTTCAACCACGATAATACTGAGCTCGCTTCGCTGGTTAAAGAGGAGGGGACGAAAGTTGAAGGGGCACGGAAACGTACAATTAAGTAAGGTACGGACCCAAACGTCAACGTGTCACGATATATCAGCAGTATCCTGACAGGTAAGATGACTGGAATGAGTAATGTTATTTCTCCTCAGAATATATCTTCTGTTGAAACTAGCCAGAAAGAAATAGAAACTGCTCAAGTACAGTGGAAGTGACTTCACAATTGAAGGTGCTCACAGTTTAAGGACGTATGACCAAAGGTATACAAATAAGTAGGTGTTTGCACATCTTAGAATCTGACACTCACAATTTTTAATTTCACCCTCCCGATCTGATTATATTTAACAGTTAGACAAACCCTTTTTACGGGAGCACCAGTCCAACAGGTGAACAGTGAAGAGAGATTAAAACAAATGTCGCATAAAGACGCAAATTGCATCACACTGCGAATTCATTTCTTAATTCACTTACCTCTGCTAGGCTTGAGTGCCTCCCTCAGAAAGTTCTGCTGAATTTGGACCACCGGCAATGATATATTTAAATTGGTAACTTTACGGGAGACCTAAAGCCAAATTATAGAACAAACAAATAAAATACACAGGTCAACGTGTGAAAAAGAAGAATAAAAGGAAAATAGAGTTTGCTCAATTAGGACCTATGCATCACCAATTTTTTCACTACACACAAACCCATTTTGTAGTCTCATCTGCAAACGATATTATTCATAACATGCTTTAAGGAAACTGCCCAGCATAAAAAAATGTAAGTTGTCTAGTGATTTAATAGCATTTCAGATGATCTGTACAGTGTATGCTAAAGTAAGTGTAGCTGCACTGAAACTGTTGAACATTTGTACGTTTTGGCAACATCCTGAAGTAAAGGGTTTGAAAACTGAATTTTTTGGAAGTTTTAAACCGTGTACACTCTAGAAGAAAGGGAGCAGATGATCGTATTTAAAGGCTAATTTAATGAGGCTTCAAGGGATTTTAAGGTGCCAATGACAAGTGCGGAATCAGAATTGTATATCTGATCTCATGGACAAGGATGTCTCTGACATTGTTTGTCTGGCATAGAAAATCATTTATATTTGATAAAACCAAGACGATACAAAACTAAATACTCTTCGGATGAAATAGATCTTTATCTTGGTTGGTATTGAACGAATTGGTGTTGTGCCATAGGTTTGTGTGGGAAATCGCTCAACGTTTTCCATTATCAGCCGCAAATTTCAGTCCCGTCCCTTCCACAAGTGGAACTTCCACCAAAGTACAAAGAACAGAAGTTAGAAAATATTGTGACAGTCAATAATTATGCAAAAAAGTGCCACAAACTGAGGTACGTAATCGCTAAAACGATTTTCGGTGCATTTATTTTTTCCATACAAACATATACTTAACATCATCATCACCGTCAAACTATTATCCGCTGCAGGGAGAATGTCTCTTCAGGTCATTTTCCAAATTTCTGTGCCGAAGGATTTCCTGCAAATCGTTTTTCTGCCTACAAATGATTATCGGTGCGTTTAATAGTATTTACATACAAGGAGATGCATATCATCATAATCAGACTTTATCAATCCTCTGCTGGGAGAATGTCTCCTCAGTTCATTTCCCAACATTCCGTTTCAAAGGAATTCCTACATGTTACTCGGACTTAATTTGAATTTCATAAAGCACATGACATGATTATAGTTTTCACCAAATGATTATAGTCTTCACGAAAAGGTTTAAACCATTTACCTAAAAAACAGCATCTAAAAGAAAACATTCGGTTATTAAAAAACGAGTGTTGTATATTTCAAATTTCTGTCATCACAAGCCCGGTGGCTTTACAACGGCTCTTCATTAAGGTTTTTAAATTTTTAAACTATTTTTATTGTCAGCTCCCAAAAATACATCGAGTCTCGAGAGCGATATTTAAATGCACATGACATTTTCACATAAATTGCAGCATCTGTCTGGGATATCAATAAAAAGTGAATTGTTAAGTTTTACCTTAAGGATGTTAAGAATAACAAAAACATAGTTGTTTTTCAAGCATCAGTTTCATTCAGGTAAATAGATTGGCACAATCTTCAAGTCTACCATTCTGCTTCTCAAATTGGCGGAAAATAACTTATCCAATCGCTTTCTGACTAAGAACTGTTAACATTCCGTGAAACATTTCTCGATTTAAAATCCTCCCAAAGTGAACTACTGGTAGCTTTTTAACCTGTGCAAGTAAACTCTTTGTTATTCCCGTTCTTCCCCGGATTTCCGAAAAACTTGAGTAACAGAATAAAAGTTATTTTAAACTCCTCTGATCTGTTTGGAGGGAACATATGATGCGCAGTAATTGGAAAATATAAAGTTTACGAAATAAGATATGTCTTCTGAGATGTTTTGGGGGCCTTTGGATGTGGTCTGATCATGCAATATTTCTTCACATTTTAAACGCAATGTGCTGCATTTTTTCGTCCGGTAACTAATAAACCAGTGGTACCCGATCATTTCTTCTTACGCAAACAATTGCTTCCCGGGAAAATTCAGATAAATAACTAAAAGTTTAAAAAAAAACCAGCGTAAATTTGCTGAAACATGTTCAAACAAAGTGCACATAGGCACACTTTTAACTGATCTGTAAATATTTAATTTAGTTAGTGCAGTTCGCCAGGTTTCTCTTCTTAAAAATACGGAAAAATCGACGGTGTATCTGAAGGGATATCACCCCTCACGTTAATTTAGAAGGTCTGCAATTAGAATTTACTTCCTTCTAGAATCAGATACTATGTTGACGAATTAAAAGTTCCGTATTTTCGTTATTTGAGATGCTTAAGCAAGAACGAAAAGAGGAGTTATTGAATAATGCTTTCAGAAATTTATCTCCGTCAGCTTATAATTAAAATGCATTTTGTTAGAAATGCAGCAAGTCCGTGATTAACAAGACTAAAAGTTTTAATTCCTCTTTTGATTCATCTGACAATGCTTGTGTTACTAAAATTAAATAAACATTTTTCTCGAGGAGTAGTTATTGAAAATTTTCATAGGTACCTGTGCCCGTCATTAAACAACTTACCGCAATCTCTAATTTCAAAGAATGGGGTCACTTCGGGTAGAACAACTAGTTATGGATACAAAAAATCGGAATGTTAAATTATGTTTCCAAATGTTTATATCGTATATTATACCTATAAATTAGTGTGATTCATTTAAACAAAATTTGGAAAGGAAAACACAGTTGAGCAAAAATAGTAAGTGTTGATTTTATTTATATCAATATCCATCACTATATAAGATTAGCGAAAGGTAGAAAATAATACTTTTACTTATACCAATGTCCGTTATTATTTCACAATAGCATAAAGTAAAAAAAAAAAATATATATATATATATATATATATATATCAATAACCATCACTGTAAATCTTGGCAGTGAGCGTAAAGCTAAATGTTTAGAGATTGTGATGAAAACAGCGCTTAAGCAACATGAAAATGCCTTTTTATTACTAACAGAGACTCATTCCAGTTGTCGGTACGTTCACAAATTCAAATCGTTTGTGCATCGGCTTTGTCATGGTTAACAAAAAAACTTAAGAAAGTCTTCCTAGTGCCCAATTGCAGTAAGCAGGTCAGAGGTAAATTCGGAAAAAATGGAAATCTCATAGCCTGTAACAAAATTTTGAAGCTACTCAAAAATGATGCTTTTTGAATGCTACCTACCTCCCAACAAGTACTTTCAAAATATACTGTAAGTTGCTGTGCGATAATATTCCACATCATATTTTCGAATTTACTAAAACTTAATAAAACTTATTAAATACATTATTGAAAAGAAAGGATGTTCCCCGTCTGAAATTGACTGATAAACACGCTACTCCAAATGTTTTGACTTTTCAAACCAGAGCAAAGTGACATTTTCCTTGTTGTTGTGTTTTGTTGTTTTTTTGTTTGTTTTTTGTATTCAGGGATTTAGGCGTGAGACAAGAATCCATTTTGCTTTAAGAAAAAAAGGAAAACGTAGTTTTGAAATATAAATATAAGCATTTGTTTCCTATTGCCATCATCTTATGATGTTGCTGCACAGCTGCGAAATGCCGGCCTGAATGGTATACCTACCTCCCAACAAGTTAGTCAATTGTTGCTCCAGGAATAAAAGCTTTTGAGTAATCAAAAACAGCAGTACTGCTCATTTTGTTTGTATCTTGATTGATTTTCTTAAGAAAAGAATGGACTACAGTCTCAATAGCAAAAACAGTGAAGTTTTTTTCCTGACGACTGTGAAATGGAGATGTTTCAAGAAGTTCATCTTGATTTAGGAAGAGTTCAAATACCTTTAAAGGGAATGAAATTACATATGTATATATTTAAATGTTTTTTTTATTTTAATCTTGGTTCCATCGCATTTATTTTTATATGGGAAACGAAATGATGAATCTGCTAATTTTTTAGCGTCAAATATATTTAAAAATCTGGCTTTCATGCATTGCTTGACTATTAAGCATACACTTACTATGTATTCACCGCATGTACAATGTATATCATTTGACATATAACTTTTACCTCAAGATTATTGGAAAGAGAAGAATGAAACGTTTTTTGCCCTGTTAATATGAGTTAACTATTTTTTTTTCTCTTATTCTAGGCGATGCTGGTTAATCTTCAGTGATTATTCAGGAACATCGGCAAAAATCAACAATTACAGGTTTGTGAAGAGATACTAGTGCAACTCTGTAAAACAAAATGTCTACGTACGCATTCCAGAGTATTGCATGTGCGCATTAGAGATGACTATTTATACACTGGTGGGCAAAAATTAAGGACGAAGAGGAGAAATTAGCATAACAGCAGAACGAGCAGGCAGAACGGACCGAAAGACCACTCAGGAGATAGACTAGGGTCCAGTATTGTAGAGCATGCGCATATATGCAGCATGACGTAGGTAGGGGAAGGGTCGGAAGGGTATAAAGAACACGGGTGGTGTACGTTCAGCATTTCGGTGAAAGCTATTGCACGGCGTACATGGTTTAAACGACGTCGAGGTGCTGCCACAGTGTGATATGGCCAACAGGCAATTCAGTAGACTATATCTGGATGACTTTACCCGAGGTCACGTCACTGGGAAATTTGAAGAAGGTCGAAGTATGACTAGTGTGGTCGAGGAGTACGGAATCGCTCACAGCATCGTTTCACGAACTTGGAGAGCATTTCAAACGACAGAAACTGCTGTCCGAGAGTTTAGCAGTGGTCGTCCACTAGCAACCACGGCGGCGCACGACCGGTATATTGTCCTACAGGCGAGAAAAGACAGACGGAAGACAGCGGGAGAAATCGCAAGGCACATGCAACAGACAACTGGACGTCCGTTCTCGCGTTTTACCGCGGCCAGGAGGGTTTACAAAGGTGGTCTATTTGCACGACGATCAGTACGGTGTGTACCATTAACGCCTGCTCATCTGAGACGGCGATTTCTGTGGTGCCAGGAACACAAGAACTGGACACATCATCAATAGGGCCGTGTTTTTTCACGGATGAGAGCCGATTTAGTCTGACGAGCGATTCTGGACGTATACACATCAGGAGAGAGCAGGGAACACGCAATCACACCTCCAACATCATCGAAAGGGACCAGTTTAAAGGTGGCTGAGTTTTCGTTTTGGGCGGTATCATGCTTGGTAGCCGTACTGACCTCTACAACTTCCAAGGAGCTTCAGTCCCTGGTGTCCGCTATGTACCGAGGTTCTCCTACCTCACGTGCGTCTGTTTAGAGGTGCTGTGGGTCTTGAGTTCCTCTTCATGGACGACAACGCTACACCTCATCGTACAGTGGCTGTCGCACAGCTGTTGGAGAGTGAAGATATTCAACGCATGGATCGGCCCGCAAGGTCCATTGACCTAAATCCAATTGAAAACGTGTGTGACCTTCTCGGGAGACGCTTGGCAGCACGTCACCAGTCGCCAGCAACGATTTCGCAGCTTCGATTGGCGTTACAAAAGGAATGGGCCGCTATGCCTCAACAGCTCCTTGACAACATCTTCCTCAGCATGAACAGACGTTTTAAATCCTGCAACGCAGTCAGGGGTGATCTTATCCCTTACTAAAGACTGGATTTTTATTGGCAACCGCCTGTCACATGGACGCTTCTGTCTTCTGTCCAGTTGTGCTAAAAGCTACCTTTTCAATAAAGTATCTTTGTATCCTTCGGATTCCTTGTTTGGACGGTTTTGTTCATTTGTCCCATATTCATACATCGTGGGGATCTTATCGCATGATTTGAGCCGATGTGGAGCACTTCTGCACTACGTTACATTCGAAAAACCGTCTCGTCCTTAATTTTTGCACGCCAGTGTATTATCGTCAGAAGACTGTAGAATCTGAATCAAGAAACGCATTTACCCACTCATTCTGAAATGATTTAATTACGTCTTCAGCTTTACATTTTCTACAGTATAAAGATGTTCCTCTACCATATACGGAGTATGAATACAAACATCAGTCCTTCAATAATTAACATCTTGCAAGCTTTAAAATGTTCTATCCTGACTCGCTTCTAGCAGCGGAACTTTTTTATTGGGGGATTAACGACCACCGTGAGCAACTCAATTATCTATTACTAGTTTCCCGTCCCTAATCTAGAGCAACTGAGTTCAGGAACGGGAGATAGCCAGTAAAACAAAGAAATAAAAAATATAAATGAAGATATCATCGCTGAAATTAATTTCCGAAGTAAAAAAAGAGTAACTGGCAAAAAATATAGCATGAGTCCATCAACTCTTTCAAAGAGTCTGAAAGATCTTGCGAACATTAACGTTCAGCTGCAGAACTTGGTTATCGGTCCCAAAAGAAAAAGGTTCCGGCAGGCTCAACTTGAAGATATCGATTCAAGATATGCATTCGCAGGATGTCTCAATCAGTGGGTCCCTAATTCGTCAAATAAACTTTACAATTTGCCCAGTCTCTTGGATATGATAATTTTCAGGCCAGCGTTGGATGGCTTAATCGATTTAGGGAAAATACGAAATTCTACCAAAAGTGATTTGCGTAAGGCAGGTGATGTACCCATGGAAAGTGACAGGGAATGGAAAGCCGAGAAGTGTCAAGACTTGTAAGCTCTTGTACATTGTACTCCAGATAATGTGTTTAAATTTGATGAAGAAGGAATATTTCTACAACTCGAGCCGAATAGAATTTTGGCACTTAAAGGAGACTAATGCGATGGAGGGAAAAATTAAAGCAGCGTCTCATTGCATTTTTCTGCTGCAGTCAATCAGAAACTGAAAAAACGAAAGGCTTAATTGTGGGCAAATCCGCTAACCTAACTGCTTGAAAAATGTTCGCTCACGACCATGCATCAAGCAAAAAGCCTGGATCACGACAGATATTTTTAGTAATTGACTGTCAAATTCATGGCCGACATGAAAAGAAAAAAAAATATGTTTTTTTATTGATAAGTGTACACGTCATAATGAGCCGCCAACTTGAGATTGCATTCGAAGAGATACAATATAAATAATTTTTCTTGCACAAATATTTTATATTGTAGCTCTTAGGACTGGTGTATGCAGTACATTTTCTGACATTTAGCGGACTCCAACACAGTTCGAGCCTCATTGAGAGTCCTTCAAAATTCACCTTTACGATCCCATTGCTATTTGATGTAAACTCTACTCATCTCTTTACATGAGTTGTAAGATTCGAAGCTGCGCAATATATTTCTTAAGTAGCTTGTTCTACGTAATAAGCAAATGTGAGTAACAGCGCAATATTAAATTTAAATATCTTATTTAAACCTGTCCTAGTTGAAAACATGGAAAGTGATTTCTAATTCATTGTGGAAAAGATAGATTTAGTAAATCCGGCTGCTGCTTGTTATACAAAATTAATTCCATTTTGATGGATATAAAGATTTCAGAAGAATTTAACCCGAGAGAAAATGTGTTTATGCATTGTGCTTTCTATTTTTTATAATACCATGAACAATGTACTTGTCCCTTATTCAAAGCCAACAAAATCTGAGGGCAGCCCCGGTGGCGCAGTGATCTAAGCGATGGCTTTGTAAAGGTTGTGTTGACTTGTGCTCCGTGTTTGGCCTGCGTTTATCGGTGTTCTTTTGTGTGTGTGCCGTCATTTTGTGTATCTCCTTTTTTGTGAACGTCTCCTGTGTCAATTGAGTCCGACTTTGACGTCCTGTAAGTAAAACTTTGCTTGTACTAACTCTTTTTCCGTCCTGGCTTTGTCCAGGGTCGGGTTTAGCAAGCCAGCCATTGCAAATGGCGGCGACCGTATCTGATAGGCCAGGTCTGAAGCTTGATAGCAAAGCTCCGCCCCCACCTGGCCACGTTCGGTCATCGTCACTACCACACGCAGCTGGTTTCTTTTTTTTTTTTTTTGATTGGAAGTTTGATTTTTTTTTTTTTGATTGGAGGTTTAACGACCGCCGTGAGCAACTCAATGGGCTATAAGCAGTCGCCCGTCCCTAATTTAGGGTCACTGGTTCCAGGGAAGGGAGAGAGCCAGTGCCGTAAGACAAACACAACATCCATGCCTGACCGGGATTCGAACCCGGACCCCTTACGGACGAATGATCAGAGGCCAACGCCTTAGACCACTGAGCCACCGGGGCGGCGATTGGAAGTTTAACGACCACCGTGAGCAACTCAATGGGCTATAAGCAGTCGCCCGTCCCTAATTTAGGGTCACTGGTTCCAGGGAAGGGAGAGAGCCAGTGCCGTAAGACAAACACAACATCCATGCCTGACCGGGATTCGAACCCGGACCCCTTACGGACGAATGATCAGAGGCCAGCACCTTAGACCACTGCGCCACCGGGGCGGCCAGCTGGTTTCCAAGCCGCGTTATCTGATGTTACCACTTCTACCAACTTTATGGATGTTGATTTCCCGACATTTTCCACCACCGTGACGTCATTAACGTCTTCAGTATCCGTTGCCTCTGGTACTTCATCTGCTCCTGCGAGCACTGCGTCTCGACCTTCCCCATCTCCGCCCATTCCTACGGCAACTCTACCTTATGCTTCCGTTGTGAAGGGTAAAAGTTCATCTTTCTCTACAGCGAAGAATCCATGTACAACGCCTCTTGATATGATTGTCACTAGAGACAACAAGAAATTACGCATCGAAATTCCGGAAACTTCAGCTGCTGGGCAGGAGGTTTTACGCACAAAGAAACTTGGCATATGTTTTGATGCTCTCCCGGACACCAGCCTTAAGAAATACTCCTTAGCCGTCCGCCAAATCCTCCCTAAGGGAGCGATCACCCATATGGCGAGGAAGCCTAGGACTGTTCTCATCTATTTTGCGAAGCCAGAGTTTGTGGAGCGCGTCTTATCTGACTGACTGCATGTTGGGGATCATACCTTACTGGGAGTCCCGCTCACGCAGTGCTCCGTACTTGTTACGTGCTACCCCGTACCACCAGAAATCAAGGATCATTACTTAATGGCGGCCCTTTCCCGTTGTGGAAAAGTAGTTGGTTCCATTTCCGCTCTGTCTTCCGCACCAACAGACCCAGATGACAGGAACATCTTAGGTCTGCGTCGCCAAGCAAGGATCCTGTTTCCTACTGAAGATGCCATTGCAGATTGCCCTACTGACCTCACTGTGGTTGTAGGGAAGCAGATTTTCCGGATCGATATCGTTACTGCCTTGCATTGTTTTAAATGCAAGGCATATGGCCACATCCAATCACGTTGCCTACATGTATCTGCCAAGCCACCTATTTCCATACCACCTAAAGTCAACACCCCAGCCTCAACACCAGTTTCTCTGGCCACACCAAGTTCGGCTCCACAGACGTCCTTGATCCCTTCTACTGTTTTTCAGATGATTCTCCCCCAGCAAATGATGATTCATCATCAGTCTCCAAGTCTTCGATATCTACTACAGGAACTTTGGCCACCTCTCCATCGTTGGGCCCACTTGCTGCTATGGTACTTCTACGTTCTTCGGAGGTTATTATCTCAGAAAAGGAATGGCAAACCCTCCGTCGTGTTGCTTCATCTTCTTCCCTTGGAATCCCTAATGTGGAGTCAGATCTAACTGTCCTATACCCACCAGCTTCTCCCGGCGTTCCCACGTTGAAACGTACCAGACAGAGTTCCATCTCGCCAGTGACGTCTTCTCCACGCTGCTCTCGTTCCCGTTCGCCAATTCGACAGTCTTTCTCTCCAACAGGAGTTCCTACATCTCTTAAGTCCCCAGCTGTTCCAAAATTGTTGGTTCAAAAAGCTTTCGCTGAATATCTGGAAACTTTCTCTGCATTAGACGGGCCGCTGGCGCCCTCTGATCTTGCTCTGATCATACTCAATCAACCGTCACGTCCTCTCAAGCAGCTAGACTGCGTTCAATCACGTAATGCTCAGCTTCCTACTATTATCACCCAACTTCAGAATCTACTTGCTTTTTTGCCAAAAATTAACACAGTCACTAATGCGCAGACATCTATCTTAAAGAAACGTGTAACCAGTCTTCACAGAAGTGCTGATAGTAATATTCAACCACTACAACCTCTTTCAAGTTAAAATTACTTTCTTTCAACTGTAAGGGATGCTCCGTCCCTTTTACCAATGCGTTAGTGTTTGAAGACATTACACCGCATGATGCGGATATATTATTGCTACAGGAGACTAACTGCCATCCCGACACCCGTACCACCGGTGGCGCACCTGTCCATTTCAATTCTACCATGCCCATCGACTTAGTCTTCACGCAGGACTTGCAGTGGCCATCCATTTTCGTCTTCGATCCTTCATTACTGATATCACGGTCAAACCGATTTATCGTGACCTCCTGCATCTTCTGTCTTTCCGACTTCACAACTTCCGATACCATATCTTCAACATCTATGTTTCCGGCAATAAACAGTACGCCGAGTGTCTTTTTGAGCATTTTGTCTCCTGTGTTCAAGGTCTTTCGGCCACTGATATTGTCATCTTAGGTGGTGATTTTAACTGCACCCTTGACCCATCCCTCGACAGATCGGACGGTTCCACGGATACCAGGTATTTTCTTACCAGAGCACTTTCTACAGCCATCAACCAGCTACAACTCCAAGATTCTTTTCGACACCTGCACCCATTTCTTCGTTCGTACACCTCGCGCTCCTACTCCACTTCCTTCCCTACAACTGCCCGACTTGACCGGTTTTATGTTTCTTCAATTCTTCTTCCTTCAATTATCTCCCTTTCTCACACACCGACAGTTTCTTCCGACCACAGCTGTGTCGTAATGTGTCTTCACACCGGTTCATCTCCTCGGCAATACTACCGTACTTGGACCCTTAATGATGATCTTTTACTTCATTCAACTTACGTAAATTCCATCCAATCGCAGCTCCAACAAGCTTTATATACGCTCCCTTTTGCGTCTTGTCCCTTGCAACACTGGTTAAATGTCAAATCCCAAATTCTTCTTTATACCAAATAATATTCCCACGAAAAACGTACCACCGCCTCTATGAAGATTGATGCTGCACGCTCGATTTTTTCCACCCTAGATCTTGATTTTCCGCTGTTTTCTCATTGCCAAGCTGAACTTCGTGCCTTGCTACTTCCTGACTCCCAACAAGCTCTTCACCGCCTCAAGCTCCTTTATCTCCAGCCAAATGACTATCTATGTGAACAGGTTCAACAACTGAAATTCCACAAACGTTCTGCTCATCACCTCCGTAATCTGAAGTTACCCGATGGAACTGTTACTAATGACCCCACTCGCATTTGCTCCGGTGTTAGAACATATTTCCAGTCACGTTTTGCTCAGTTCCAGTCAAGTTCTCCGCATGCTGATTCGATTCTTCGTGCCTTACCACATATTCCATCGCATCTTGTTACATCTCTTTCTATGCCTATCACCCCAGCAGAAGTAGTACAGTCACTTGCCTTACTTATCTGTCACTCGTCACCTGGTCCTGACGGGTTGACAGTTAATTTCTTCCGTACGTTTTCCTCTTTCTTAAACCCTCTCTTATTGCCTTGCTTTACAGCTGCTTTTTTCTTATCTGTTCTTCCCCCGCTTTTACTCTAGCTCACATCATTCTTCTTCCAAAGAAGGGGTGTCTGCTGGAGTTGGATAACTGGCGTCCTATATCCATCCTTAATGTTGACTACAAGATTTATACTAAAATACTCTCTCTTCGATTGAACCCTGTCCTTCCCACCGTTATACATCCCGACCAAACGTACACCATCCCTGGCCGAAGCATTCATACTAATATTAATCCCCTCCGTGACTCATATTGCCTTGCCCACTTTTCCTCCGAACCTTTAGCCTTCCTCAATCTTGATCAGAGGCAGGCCTTTGATAACGTGAGTCATCAGTGGCTTGCCTCTGTGCTCTCTGCCTTCGGTTTCCCATCTGTCTTCATCACAACCCTCCTTGCCCTGTACCAGGGCTCAGTTGTCCATATCCGGACGGCCTCCTTCCTTACAGCCCCCATTCCGTTTCGTAAGGGCATCCGTCAAGGATGTCCTCTTTCCGGACAACTTTTCTTTCTAGTCTTTGAGCTTTTTCTTTGCTCTATCCGTTCTCTTCTACAATCTCCCCTCCACCATTCAGCATAGACCCAGGCACCATTCTATCGTTCTTACTGCCTACGCCGATAATATCACAGTTCTCATCCGAGAAGAATGGCATTTCACAATTGTTCTTGCATGGTATCAAGTGTATGTTGCGGCTTTCGGCGCTTCGTTAAACCTTTCAAAGTGTACAGGCTTGTGGTGTGGCTCCTGGAGACATCGCCCCGATACACCGTGGGGCGCTCATTGGACTTCCAAGAGTAAAAAGGTACTTTGAGTGCACATTGGCAGCTGGGCCTCAGCAGCGGATGCCAACTGGAGACCCCTCGTCAGGAAACTACGTCACACCGCTGCTTACTGGTCCAACCTCAAGTGCTGTTTGACCTACCACAGTCGTGCACGGCTTTCTGGCACCCACATCCTCTCGTTAGTTTATCATTCCTGGATTGCACAACCGCCACCAGCCTACGTTCAAACTCAACAACATCAGCAATGCTCAGCATTGTTTGGTCATCTACACATTGGTTATCTTCCTCAGTATTGTCTCTACCTTCGACTTGTGGTGGCCTCAATATGCCAGAGATTACCATACGTTATAAAGCTGTAAGAAATTTCAATTTCCTCCGTTTGACAGTTCAACCAGGCTCTTCCGCTTCTATTCTTCTGCTTAATGTTCTGACTCTCCCCCTTAATCCCTTCCTCACCGTCCATCTTCTTCTCAAGATGGATATTCACACTGTCATTCCCCCCCCCCGTTTTCCTCTAGTCTACCATGAAGCTGTTCAGTTCTTTCGTTCTTTACCGCTCATTCATCAACCCCCTCTTCCACTCTTGATCTTCTTTCCGAGCCTCTTTTTTCTCCTCCGTCCTCCACCCCCTACTGCCAACTTTTTCTTTTTTCCCGCATGGCTACACGCTGGGGTAGTCTCCGTTTCCCAACTGGTCCTCCCCGATTTTTCATGGAAACCCGTTTCCGAACTTTTTCCCACCCTACCACCCTCGCCCGAACTGTCTGATAACTTCCTCCAACTTAAACATGCTCTTCAATCACTTTTTCTTTCCCTAGTCGATTCCTCTGGTCTGCTTTCCGTTTCCTCTGCCTCTCTCCCTTTTCCGTTCTTCCTTCCCTTTTCCGGTGATCTCCTCCCTCTCCACAGTCTTTCCACCCGCACATTGTACCGTTTTCTCCGTTCTTCTTCTGCGGTACCTTGCCCTATTCCCTCTGTTCCTTCTTTTGCACTAACCTCAGTCTGGTCTACTGCCCAACATTCACCGGCCCTCTCCTCAGAACTTAATATGCACTGGAGGTTTTTGCACAATCGACTGCCTGTCCCTTCGACTTTGTTCCGGAGAAATATAGTATCATCAGATCTCTGTCCTTTTTGTAACGTCGTTGGTGACGTCTTACACATGTTTGTTTACTGTCCGACGCTGCTCCCACTATTTCACAGTATGTTCCAACTTGCACATCCTTCTTGTACCAGTGATCTCACCCTAGATGATTATCGTTTCCTCGGCCACAGTTCTACAAGTTTCTCCTCTATTTTACCAGTTTGTTCGTATTTATTTATTCTAGCTAAATATATTATTTTCTCTCACCTGCTACAGTTACAAGATCCATATCCTATCACATTCTCTACCTCCTTGGTTGCACACTACCGCAACAGGGTTAAAGCCAGACTTACCCTGGAATATTCCTTGGCGAAAGATACGGCACAGTTACCCGCCTTCTTCAAAACATGGTCGCCGTGTCGTCCCTGGTTTCAGTTTTCTAGTGCCCAGACTGTTCATCTGCTGTTTTAATAAACCTACGTCGGAACTTTCAATTTTTACTGTTCCCTCACCATGTTTTCTCCTGGAACTGGATTGTGTTTGCTTCCTGCTGATGTCACCTTTTGTACACAGTTCTCTTCATCCGCACAGTGACTCTCTGCCACCAGTGATTCCCATGTCACTAGAACTGCGCGAATTTTTTCTGTAAATTGTTTTGCTCCAGCGATGTTCCAAGACTTCAATGAACAATTATCCCAGAGCTACTGCTGTTCACAGCAAATAATGCAATGCCTGTCATTGCTCATTTGTATAATTATCATTTCATTGTAAATATCTACATTTTGTTTTATTTCTCCCCTTCTCTCACACTGCGTGTGAGGTTGGGGATGTTCTGTTGTAATTCTTTTACGTGAATAAAAGCGAATATTGAAACTAAGCGATGACCTCTGATCATTCGTCCAAAAGTGGTCCGGTTTCGAATCCCGGTGACCCATGGATGTTGTTTTTGTCTTACGGCACTGGCTATCTCACTTCCCTGGAACCAGTCACACTAAATTAGGGACGGGCGACTGCTTGTAGCCCATTGAGTTGCTTACGGTGGTTGTTAAACCTCCAATCAAACAAACAAGCAAAGAAACAAACAAAAACTGAGGTTTTAGAAATCTTATAATGAGACATCGAGCTTGATCATTGATATGTGTTTCTTTACTCCATTCATTAGGAACTTCTATAACACGATTAATTAAAAATTTATGCTTGAAAAATATCTTTTAAATGTTTCGGCATAGGTGGATGTCAGTAACAAAATACCCTCGAACAAGCGAAGAATTTGGCGTCACTATGTTGAACGAAAAGAGTAGAAATTCACAAAAGTATTTAAATTCCCTGTCTTTTTAATAAAGCAAATAAGGATTCTGGACCCCATTATTTTCATTTCAATCAGTGCTGATGTCCAGAATGTTGGCTTTAATACTCTTGCTTTTCAGCCTGTGGTAGATCTGAGTGTAAAATTCGATTGTGTTAAAATTTGTATTTTTCAACAGAGATTGTTTTGAATTTCGCCTTCTTTACATGAAGAGGAAGCTTTCATTTGCATCTTGTAGAATTATATCGGCGTGGAATAGATTTTAGTAGAAGTTTTTTTGCCATTTACTTAAATGAAAGTGACGGAACGTACACCACCTGAGAAAATAGTCGTTCAGGGTGAAAAGAATAAACACGACATTCATAACTATAAAATGTTGTTTATTTTCCGGGAATCGGCAGGCACAGGAGTTGTTACCAATTTACTTAACCAATTTACTTTGTCGACTATTCTCAGTTAGTGATTCTTCAAGTGACTTAATATCCGCGTCACATAAATATTTAGGAACCTTCATAGTTTTTTACAACATGTTATTCATAAACCTACAACAAACTCTTCCCCGCCGTGTAACACCACTTCTCCAACACCTCTAAACAACACACGACTTTGACTTTTTATTTTTATTACTCAGCTTTGGTAAAACGTACAAATTGTTCGAGGAAGTAATACGTCGTATTGTAGCAATATTTTTAATCGAGAAGTATAAAAAAATTACACAAGAAAACAAATATACAAGGAGTTTACGTCATGAAATAGACATCAAACCGTCAGCTCAATAATAACAAAAACAGAAAGGAGGGAATGGAAAACAGTTTTGTTTTGCTTTTGAAACAGGATTCTGGTTCATATATTTTGAATAAAATATAAATAGATCTGAATTACGAAATTGTGCCCGTTTGGGTTTCATTTCGTAATTACTGTTCCTAGTGACACTTAAAATTTTTGTTAGAGATATGATAACATTTGTCATCTCTAAGTTCGTCGTCCTGTTTATCCACGCCTCGACGTAAAGTGCAGCGCGGAAAACCTTAACGCACCCAATAACAAGTCCGCACACTATGATCCCCATTAAAGAGACGTTTAACCGCTGGTTTAGAAAAGTGGGAAGAATCCTTTCTCTCATTTTTGAAAGTTACATTTTTAAGACATGTGTTTTTGTAACTGCATATTTTTTTTTACCTGCAGCACACAATATAGTATTTAAGGAGGAGCTATTTCAGTTTGCTTGCAAGTAAAAGAGTGTTTGTTTAACATCAATAGGAAATAAAGATTTTAATGTTTAGCTATATCCATTTCCTTTGAAGACCTACCTAACTATGCATTGCTACAAGGTATGCCCATTACTACTGAAATTTCAAACTCTTGCCTAGCAAAAGGCTCAAAATTTGGTAGAGAAGTTTAACCAATTCAAAGAATAAAAGCATCAAATTATTATTGTTATTTATTTTGTGGATATTATAGTGACGATTGTCAAAATAAGCATTGTTTAACTATGTAAACCAGTGATGAATATGTAAACCAGTGATGGTGGTCGTCAGCGTGTTACACTTATTTTATTCAATAAATTTCATAAATTTCATCTTCCAAATTCCCTGGGTTGCTAATATTGCTCGTGTGTTTGAACGTGTCCGGTCAGTCCTTATTACCTTTGACCAAAGTACAATTTACAACTTACGCAGTTTACTTGCTTTCTTTAATTATCAATACAACGTTAATCCCTAATTAAACGTTCCTTTTCGTTATTCGTCTTTTTAACTCATTAAGAATGTCGGAATCATTTCAGCCCTTGCCTTCTCTTTAGCTGTCTCTGACCAGTATAACAAAGGCTCCGCGCTGATCCCGTGACGTCACATTGAGGGCGCTATTCAAGTGCTCAGGTAAAAACCATTATCTTGAGACAGGCAGTTGTACTCTGAGCAAGAATTATCCTAGCCAAAAATTTCCCCACTTCTCCTGCGTGACTCACTGCAGGCTGTTCAACTTCGAGCACGTGCTAAATGTTTTCTAGCCTGAGCTTCACATGTTTGTAACGAAGATGTTTATAAAATTTCGCAAAAGTAGATAGTGAAAATCGTGCATTAAAAGCATAATGGGAATTTTGTTATCTGTTTATCCTCAATAAAGATAACAGACATTAATATTTAGTTTGTCTTCAAGTGCTAGCCGCATTAAAATAATACAATCTCAAAAGACACTGGATCACAAATCATTCGGAAAACTACAATTATCTTCCCTGCGAGTCACGACCAATTCTGTTGAACAATTGAGAAAGAAAATGAAAAAGAAAAAAATATATATAATCAGTACTGTGACCAAGATTCAACGGTCCTCACTTCTGGCATCCAACGTGATCAGTTACGAACTTGCAAAAGCAAAGAAACCGTTTAGTGACGAAGAATTTGCGAACATGTTTCCAGTTAAAATGGCAGAAGCGTCGAATAAAGAACAGTTTATAAATCGATTTCTATCTGTATCTAATTCTAATCAAGCTGCTACTAGGGGAGCTGAAGATATTAGTTGTATTCCAAACTGTATTCCAAATTGTATTCGTTAAATAAATATTGCACACATATAATTTCCATTTGCACTTGATTAAAATACAGACATAACGGATACCAGGCAGCTCCTAATTTTCCTTAAAGTGAAACGAGAAGAACTTTCTATTCAAGAAGAATTATTGAAAGTTTAGTCTTCGCATGCTACAACTAGACGAAAAGATTTTTTTGCGCTTGCAACACGAGCTTGCAGATTTTCTCTTATTGGCACAAATGAGTTCAAATTAATAAACTAGAACGCTAGCTTTCACCACCCAAGACAAGCGGCTTCATCAGGTTAATGTTTACAAAACTGAGTACGGAATCATACTGAGAAAATTTAAACAAAAACAAACAGATAGAACGAACAGCACGTAATAAGTACGTTATGAGCACGTGATGTTAAACAAGAGATGACAAGTGAGATCTCGTTCGTGGAGGTTTATCTAGGAGGACAGGCCAGACAGCTGGTAGATCTGTGGAAAAAATAGAATTGGAAGCGCTTTCGAGTGTTAGTATTTCCACGATTTCCCTGAATACGGTGGTTCTTTTGTACACATACACTGAAGTGCCAGAAAAACGGGTCCAGACGAACTTAAGCAAAATACATAGCAACGTCACCTATGCGCGTACCCGGTTGCGTCCGCCAGTGCGTATGTAAAGCAATAGACATCCTTGCCAGCTGCAGAACTGGTTTCCGCATGAGAATGACAAGTAATTACGATTTAGGCTATTTTCAACGCGGTGTCATACTTGGCGCTCGTGAGATGAGCCATAGTATTTCGTAGGTAGAAACGAAATTCGGATTTTCACGGACGACCACTGCAAGGGTGTGCCGTGACTACAAGAATTCCGGCAAAACCTCCAATCTACGATACCAGTGTGGCCGAAAGAGACATTGGGTAAATGTGACCATTGTCGGCTCTCAAGAATCGTTTCACGCGAACGACGTGCAACACTCTCGCAAGTATCATCGGAATTCAACGCTGGAGCCTCAATAAGCATCAGCGTTTGGACTGTGCAACGTACCCTGCACGATATGGGTTTTAGGAGCCGACGCCCAACTCGAGTCCCTTTGATGGGTGCACGACACAGAGCTATGCGCCTCGCTTTGGCACGGCAACACCGCCACTGGACACTTAATGACCGGAAAAGAGGTGACTGCTCTGACCATACGCGTTCCTAACTGTATCGGGCAGAGGGAAGGATTCGCGTGTGGCGCAAACCCCATGAAGCCATGGATCCCGCCTGTCGACAGGGAACTATACCGGCTGGTGGGATGTCCGTAATGGTATGGGATGGGTTTAGCCGGACTTCACTGGGACCCCTGGTGCGTCTACAAACATCTCCAACGCTATGTGTGACTCCTTTCAGACGAGATACACCCGTTCATGTCCTGCATTCTTGCTGATAGGTTGGGCTTGTTCCAACAGGACAATGTACCTCCACATAAGTGTCGGTACGCCACATTATGGTTAGAGGAGCATTAATCTGAGTTTGGGGTGTTCTCTTTCCCAACCAAGTCCCCAGATCTAAACATGATAGAACACATTTGGGATGCCTTGCAACGCGCTATCGAACACAGGAATCCCAGACCTCGGAATACACCCGAATTGTGAAACGCTCTGCAAGACGTATGGAGTGCATTGCCTGCAGTATACTTCCAGAAGCTAGTGGAGTCCATTCCCGTCGTATTTCTGCAGTTCTGCGCTCCCGTGGGGTACCTACTAAGTATTAGACTGGTGTACCAGTTTTTCTGGCACTTCAGTGTATGTATGTGACTAATTTCTTGAGGTCGTCTGGAGTGGCGCCGTGCTTCTCAACTTCCTTCGTTAGAGCCGTTGTAAGCTTTTGGTTCTTAATCTCCCGCTTGTGTTCGTTAACTCTGAATCTGACGGATCTAACTTCCGGATGTAAATATGTCCAGAATAACCTAAGATAATACGAACCATCAAGATCAGAATATGATTCTTGTTAGACTGAAAAATTTGCAATTGGCGGTGAAGTTTTAAAACAATATCATGTCGAATATTAGGAACAAACATTTTCACCATCGAAAGGTGACGACTTTTAAAACTAAAGCTAAATTCTGAGCAGCAAGATGCCCAGAAATTTCCCGTCAAATGACCGTTCAGCAGTTTTGATGAATATGTCTTTCAGGGAACTTTGTTATTTCAGACTACAACTTCGTAATCGCTTTCCTCCCGGACTTTTAATGGCTCTCATTGAGACACTGGATCAAAATCTTTTGGTGTTTATTAAAATTCTATAGATCCTGCAGATTTCCTCGTTCTTGTCTTTCGGCGGCCACACTTCTACGTTTTCGTCCTTCACATTGTCAAATTCTTGAACACCAGAAAGATTTCAACAATGACCTAATCTGTTACAACTTCGTCTGCAGAAACTTCTTCCATTATGATAACAGGGACTGTTTTTTTCAGCCGGTAAAAAGTGTTAAGTTCTTTTCATTCCAAGTGTTAGTAATGATCATTACTGAATCAAAGTTCGTGAGTTCCTTCCAAAATTTCCCAAGCTTTTAATCTTCTTTAATTACCAGTTTCAGAAGACTTTTCTGTAATTGCTGTTTCATTGCTGCTATGACCCCTTAATCCATTGGATAGATCAGTGACGTCACATTAGGCTGTTGAATGTTGACAACTGCAAAACTGCCTTCCTCGCTGTCCATCCTGCCCCACCCCTGCACACACATACACACACACACGCAGAGGTGTACATTGTATTAAACCATGTCTGTTTAACGCGATTACAACAACCTAGGCTTTTTGAACATCCTGTGAAAATGAAAAACACATAAACAATTTAGCACTGAAGCCGCGAACGCGATAAAAGGAAAAATATTTAATCTGAAAGAAAGTGTCTACAATTCATAGTTAAAAGTGAATTTCGATTTTTCTCGGTTAATTGAGGGATCCGAAAAAAAAGAGCGTCAATATCAAGGTTTTACAGTATTTCATCATTTTACTATCTCTAACTTTATTTCTGTGATGCACGGATAACCCGCAGAACGGATTACCCGCGCACGGATAATCAGGAGTTTAGTGTTGTTAGGAACGGTTTTCAAAGTTGTTCATTACAGATATATAAAAACGTGCACCTACCTAGCACACATGATTAACACAACACATACGTTACAGAATTTACTCCTTCAATACTTCAACTATTCCAAACCACTCCAAATATTCAAACAGATATACTGCACTTAAAGGCCGTGTCCTCTAAGGTCACGGTACCTTATAAAATCCACTACAGAGTGAATTACCGTCCCAAACCTTTAAAAGGGATTTACGTCGAACTTCACTTATATACTTGTTTCTCACATTTAAAAAGAACTTATACTGTATATAATTTATCTGACAGATATTTACCTAAGTGATTTTTTTCTCTGGTTTTAATTTAATAATGAGTCAACCAGAGAACTTCCCATATGATATCGGTATGTAACTGTTCTATTCAAATATCTGAGCCACAGAAATTTGGAGCATTTTAGTATGGTGCAATATGTGTGAGAATCATGCTAAGAAAAACTATGCAGTCAGCTAACCCGTTAAACAATAGCACAATCTGTCTTTTTTAAGCGACTTCGAATGATTTTTGAAATAGTTTCTGTTACCCATATTAATTCCCAACCATATTTATAAAACAAGTCAAAGATACAATACTTTTTTAAATTTTGATTAAGTTTGATAACAGCATGAACACATCTGAAAGCATTTCACTACTGCAAACATACACCGTTTCGACGATAGAACATGATTTGCTATTCAACAACCTCAGAACGAAAAATTAGCAAAAGAAAATGAAGTTATTGCAAGACATTTATCTGATGTTGTGTTTCGTATTTAGGCGGCTTCTTCTCTATGAGCTATCAGGTAATATCTTGAAATTGAATAGCATTTTTTATATGAACGGAGTGCCTCAATTCTGGTTTTATCGTAGAATGAAGTCCAAATTGTCATTTGCATTTAAAGACCCACTAAATGTAGTTTTCCATATAGGAAAGATGCCTCATAACAGATATTTGCATCATAGAATTTTACAAGGGAAACAAGATTGAAGGGGTGCATTATGAACCGTAGTAGAGGAAAAAGGTATACTGGTAAATTTGTTATAACACATTTAAATAATACTAAAAACGTAATTTGGTTGTTCTCTAGAAAAGATGTGTCATAGCCCTCATCGCGAATATTAAGATTCCTGCCAATGAGACTGCTACAGCTTTACGCTTCATCACATGTTCTTTTTCGAAAAAGTAATTAGGCTCACTTAAGTCCCCTGAACACAATAATCTGAAATATGGAAATTAAAGAAAAATACAAATTCAGAAAGATTTAACGTGGAGTAGCTAAACACTACTTGGTTTTTCAGGAGTGAAAACTGCTAAAAAATCTCTGATATATTATATGTTTAAAACTGCTTGCACAAACCACCAGTGAGATATATATGCCTGGACAATATTTTCCAGAAATTTGAACAAATTGCGCTTTTTTAGCTACGCTAAATTGTGAATAGCAAGAGCTTTAATTCACCTATATAACAATTTAGGAATAACGCAATTGCAAGAGGGTATATCAGAGTTCTTCATTTCGCAATTGCGGAAGTAATCACGGGTGATTGCATGTAAAGTGGTAGTCCGTTTTAAGCAATCAACAAGAAATGAAAAAATTATAACAGTTCGCAAATCAAACAAAAGTTAGAACTTTTTTTCATGACAAATTACTGAAAGAATTTACATTTAGGCAGTAAATATCCTGATTAGACTTTGGAATATTAGTCTGGTCCGAATATAACGAATATCAACCGCCATCTATTCACATTTTTACAGATATTAACAACTTTATACTGAGGTAACTCTGGCATTTACGTTTTCAGAGTGAAAGCTTGCATAAGTATGCAATTATAATTAACACCAAAAACTTAGAGATGACACACATATGGCAATGTTCCTGATGAAATGTTGTTTTTCAAAAAGCTTTGATAAACGCGGTTTTTTGTTCTTAATTTTTACCGTTAACGCATGTTTTTATTAAGAACTATATCAATCCGTATAATACATTTCCCCATTTTGGTTTGCCATTTGGATCATAAAATTCACATTTTTTCCTCAACAGGTGCATGTGATGTAGTTTGCTTAAGTTCAAAAATGAAGGCGTAGTTGTATGTATAACATATATGTTGCAATATAAGGATATCGTTCATGTTGCTTCTCATTCTTTGGAACATTTCGATTAGTGTTGTGGCTGAGAGCAACGACTGCCAACTGGGCTTCTTTTGTTCGTTGTGGTACCGAAAGTCCGATTTCCTAGTCTTTTCAGAAAAACTTTACAGAGTTTGAATATGTCCCCTGCATAGATTTAACTATGGTGATGAATACTATTTTCCTTCGTCGAACAGCACATATTTATACACAGTGGAGTCACATTATTGTGACCACCTCCTACTTCTGACGTCAACAGCGCTTGGCCAATGAAAGAAGGAAGGTGCCGTGAGCTGGCTTGGAGAGTATACACTGAGTGGCCACTATATTCTGACCACCTCATCAATACTTCGTTGGGACACATTTCGCGTTTAATATTGCGTCGATTCTTCGTGGGATGGACTCCACGAGATGTTGATAGGTGGTTTGTGGAATCCGAGACCATGGTTGATGAATGGCACTTTGCAGGAATGTGAGATTGCAGGGTTGTGGATCCAGATGTCTGGGGTCTCGTTCAACTTCATCCCACAAATTCTCAATTTATGAGATTTCAGTGTCTTTCATAATTACGAAAAACAGTGACATTCCAATAATGACTTACTATTGAAGTAGCCTATCATTTTAACTCTTTTCCCGCCTTAATTCTCTACTCCTATCTCCACAAACCTAATTCGTAAAACTCTCATTCTTGAAAAATTCCATTTCAGTCAGATAACATTCGTGGCGAGAAATAATTCGTATATCACTTCTATTAATATCATAACTCAAAGATTTAGTACTAGAATTGCACCTGTGTATTTTTATTTACAACAAAAATCTAAAAACGCTAGAGCAAAGGTCAGTCTTAGATACCGATCACAATGGAAGATATTTTATTGATATTTAGTCACCAAAAAGATTCACAGTTTTTTTCTCAAGCATTATAAATGTGCTGTTTTTTCTCGATATCTCCTGTTCTAACGGTTCGAACTTATTGATTTACCTCGTATGCAACAGTCTGCACTCAAGGCTCGGCCTGTACAATTTAGTCATCACGAAGCCACGTTTTTCCACTAGGTGCCGTTAGTATGCGTTAATATTTTTATGGTATATATTAAGAGCTGAAATGTTATCGTACATATAAATGCATTCTTCCATTAAGAGCTGAAGAATACATATACATCTACGAGACTATCGGGTTTTAAAAAATTCTGTATGAAATATCGTTCTATAAGAAATTCTAATTGAAATTTCCTCCAATAAGAAATGATATATGAAATATCCTATGATTCGAATTCATATTAAAAAGCCTAACGGTTATGCATTAGGTAGCATTGCGATTTTACCTAAATTTTCTTTCGAAATCATGCATTATGAGACTGGGAAAAGCCCTGTACTTGGGATTATTGTAAAATGAAATATAGTAATCTCTTGGAAAACACAATTCATGCTTACTCCTGCATCTCCGTATTTTTAGAAATCTCCCTAATACTGTTAAGGAATGGATTATCTCATTTGTCGTCAGATCCGGTTGGAAATAATTTTCCAAACAAGCTGACTTCATATTAAACACGAATGTGTCGCTTTCTTCGGAATTCATAATCTCTTGTACATATTCAATTCACACTAGGTCGTAAAATGTGGTGTGAAATTTAAACAAAAATGTACGATAGAAAATAATACGAAAAGAAAAACTTTGCAAAATGCCATCAATTTTCAATATTTAATAACAAAATGTGTGAACATTTTACTGCCCATTAAAAAAGTAGTGCAAATATTACTGTTCTAAAAATAATGTGCTAAATATCTTGCAAGAAAACATGTTTCATGAGCATGTTTCTTTTATGTAAGCCTGCTTTTCACACAAACATTTTAAGTGATTCCGTCAGGCTTTCGTCGAAAGAAATTAAGACTTGTTAAACTAAATTCCCATCAGTAACATCTCCGGAGGAATGCCTCTGGATATTTTCAGAAAACGTGAAGCTAGGGATTCGCAATATTTCCAGTGGATACAAAAACTTGGCTACAAACAAACGAAACACGACGAGAACATTGTTCGAACCTGATGAAGCTACGCATGCAAGAACTTCAGAGGCGAATATGCGAATGATTAGAAAATAACAAACGATGACTAAATAGTGGCCCTCCGCCGCGAATGGAAACCGCACATGTAGGAGGGTAGATCAAAAGCAAAAGCACACGCAGGAATAATTGTGACAGCAGATTGCTGCTGCATTGAACTCCGTGTAATTTGAGGATTTCTCAACATCGGATCCGTGCCTAATACAAGTAGTTGGGCGATTTTGAAAGAGCACGTATTTTTGGGCTGAGAGGCCGGTTAGAGGCCTCTCAACCCAATTATTTATCTTTCGGTCTAGCCATATTGAGAACAGACTATACAAATTGAAGCAAAAATTGTAATTTATATGCTAAACGTTACTGAAAAAATGTGTGAAACTTCATGATTTAGAATGGCTTCAGAATATGCAGTCCAAAGTAGATGTAAGTTTTGCCTTATGTCTAAACGATAAAATGATTATTTTAGCTATAGAGCGTGGGTTTGTTCGGGTTCTGTAACATTGCTCAGAAGCGTCGTTCCAAAGAACGACGCTTCTGAGCAATGTGACCGCTGACCAGTAATGAGTACTTTTATGCCAAGAAGTAAAACTTCTTCGCATAACAGTACTTATTAATAGTCAGCATCTTGTGGAAAACAAAATGTTTCCTAAAGTTGTCCCCAAAAGGATTATTTGGTAACGATATATAACGTTGAATCGATGACATTTTAACTTTAACTCTATCTGCTATACATTTTTGCTACAAATCAATGCTGACATGCGAAGAACAATCCTTGACAAAGAATCTGTTTGTTTTCAACATTTTCCCAAGCGTTAATAAGAAGTGCATCACAAATATATTAACAACAGATTTCAGTAATCATAGAATACTAAACCGCTATTTTAAAATTACATCTTCTTTTACAAATATTACAAACAGCTTTAATGCTTTAACCTAACACCCTGCTACTAATAACGACATATCTGCGAATATATGACGCTGCTTTATTGCATTTGTTCAAACGACCAACTAATATTTCTTTTTTTTTTATTTTTCTTTTTTTTTTTTGGTTGGAGGTTTAACGACCACCGTGAGCAACTCAATGGGCTATAAGCAGTCGCCCGTCCCTAATTTAGGGTCACTGGTTCCAGGGAAGGGAGAGAGCCAGTGCCGTAAGACAAACACAACATCCATGCCTGACCGGGATTCGAACCCGGACCCCTTACGGACGAATGATCAGAGGCCAACGCCTTAGACCACTGTGCCACCGGGGCGGCAACTAATATTTCATGTGCATAGGATGATGTCATTATAACTTCCATGAGGATTTCTGTGCGATTGCATTTCAAAATATTGTGGTGTAAATGCATTAGAGTGAATGGAATTTACGCGAAAACACAGTGGCTAAGATCACTAGAAAGTTTTCGGTATTAAGAAGAGGGCATAGAGATATGCGGAAAATTTTCAAGTATTTGTATTCCTGAAAGATGGTCATTAATAGCTATTAATATAACTAATAGTGAACTAGTAATGCTTATCCTATTTCACATGTTCTTTCACTACAGTTAAAGACTACAGTTAAAGAGCATGTGAAATAGCTGCTCGGCTTAGCGGTAACCTTTTTGTTTTTCAGGTCTGTTGATTTAACCAGAAAGTAGTGTACGGTTGTAGCTGTCAAAGTGAAAGTGTGGTGAATGAATTCTGTAAAACCTACCAAGTTTTTAGCTGCTCTGCATATATATTCTTTAGACAAATTATAAATGCTTTTAACTGTCTACTTTCGAAGTATGAACAGATCGTTTAGGAGAGAAAATTAAAGAATCTGCGGTGCGAAATGCGATGCCGCAATTTAATGTCTTCATGGAGTAAAGACTTAAGTGACACCTTGAAAGATTTCCTGTAAGGTATTTCCATGGATTATCTGAGATATAGAATTTCCACTTTCTGCTTTCGTAAAGAGATAACTTGTTTCCTAAATTTAATATTTTTTGCTAAAACTAAATGAAGAAATCAGACAATCCTAATACACTGGCGGAAAGTGAAAAAAGAACACAAAGAAGGAATTGGCGGATGATCATGAAATTTACATATGTTAATGAGGTCGAGTTTACGTAGGTGTGATGTTAATTTTGGGACCAGCCGGTGAGCGCTTACGCCACAGCACGGCATAATATGCAAATTATCGTCGGTGGTATTTAAGGAGTACGGCAAAATTAATGTAATCAGTCGTCGGCGTACGGACACGTGCGAAGACTCTTAAGAAGCTGCAATGCGTGGATATGGAAGACGTGTACGATTCTAGCAGTTATCGGACTTTGAGCGAGGTCGTCTAGTCGGACTCCGCGAGGCTGGGTGGTCGTACCGTCGTATTGCGGAGCAATTTGGACGGGAAGTATCGGTGGTGGTACGATGGTGGCGTAGATGGTCCGAGAAACATTCCCACACGAGAAGACGTGGAACCGAGTCACAGACGGACTGATAAGCGGACCAATCGACGCATAAGAAGAGCGGCGTTATCAGGCAGAACATCGACCGCGACGCAAATCCGAGCTGCCGTTGCACCTGAGGTGACTGTGCAAACAATCCGCAACCGTCTACTGGATGCAGGACTACGTGCATGTGTGCTTCTGGCATGTGTACCTCTGACTCCAGCCCACCGTCAGGAATGGCTGCATTGGTGTCGCCGACGTCTGCACTGGAGAACGCAATGGCGATCTGTCGTGTTCAGCGATGAAAGCAATTCTGCTTGGAAGCATCCGATGGCCGTATGTGTGTTCGCAGACGCACAGGGGAGCGTCTCCACCCTTCTTGCGTCCGCCAGCGACACACAGGGCCTACACCTGGTCTCCTGGTGTGACGAGCGATCAGCTACTCCTGTACACACTTAGTGTTCGACCGGGTACGTTAAGCAGCACCTCCTACATCAAAAACATCATCCAGCCCGTTGTTGTGCCATTTGTAAGGTCGGTCCATCGTGGTGTTTTCCAGCAAGATGACGCACGCCCACACATGGAACGTGCAACGCAACATGCACTTCAGGGTGTGAGACAACTTCCATGGCCTGCACGTTCACCGGATTTGTCCCCCATTGAGCTCGTGTGGGATTTTATGGGACAACGACTTATCGGGTCTCCACAGCCAGCTAGGACCATCCCCGATTTACGCGTCCAGGTTGAGGATGCTTGGAACTCAATACCGCAAACTTACATCCAACATCGGTACGACAGACTCCATGCCAGAATTGCACAGTGTGACGCAGTTCATGGCGATTCAACCACGTACTAACCATGTTGCATGGAAATGTTATTTTTCAGTTTACCAGCTAATACAGCTGTATTTTAACATAATGTTTTGATCACGTTATCCTCTGTATTCCGTTATTATGCTGTATAAATTTCGTTGGTATCAGACGTCTGCTTCTTGGTGTTTTTTTCACTTTCTGCCAGTGTAAATATAAACGAAATTCTGAAAATATTATTGCTAAACGCTTTAACTAAGTCTGCATAACTGATTTCTTTAAAATAATATTCACTCTTAATAATTTCTTGTTACTACCATTATTCAAAACTGAAATCCCAGTGATGATTGATAGAAGAAATTAGTTAAGGTAAACAATCTTTGTGAATTCATTATTTAGCGACCAAGCAACATATTGCTCTTTACAACTCCCACAATAATTTTTCAATACAATGTTACTTTTTGACTATAATATAAACTGTAGAAAAAGTTGATAGAGGTAAATTCTAAGCATGTATTCGAAGTAAGAACGTGAGGATTCTGTATTGCATTATTCCAACGTGATTAGTAGTAAATTTTAATTCGCCGGATTCCCTAATCTTATGTCTTTAGTGTAGAAAACCTGTATGTGGTTCATTCGGTGATAAGTATAAAATGTTGAACATAACATAAGATAATTTCCTTGAAAGGCTCTATCAGAAATTTTCGCACATTCTAGAAAAATGTCTAGTGTAATGTACTGAGCAGTTCGAGAACGACATGTATTGTTTACAACATTCAGACATTTTTAAGCCAGTAGTATTAATCCTGACTTGCATTTGGAAATATGTGCGCCTACCGCCTGAAACGAAATGTAATCGAAAATGAAAAAATTCGACTTAGAATTCCTGAGAGGCCTAAGAGACTTTAAAATTATTTCAACAAAAAATGTTAACAAAACAACCCCCTTTTCTTAGGAAATTTCCACTTTAAAGATGCATCCATGCAGTTTCAAGGCTCTTGAAATATCTTATAAAACGTCATCGAGACAAATTGAGAGATTTCATAGATGTGCTATAAATTTTTGCTTTTTCGTGAAATTATGAAATGTGGTTTGCAATGCCTTTTTCGCAACTGAAAATATTATTGAAACAAATATGAAATATTAAAGTGCAAGTACAATTCTCCACGGATAGATAGATTTCAATATTTATTTGTGGGAAACACATAACAGGAAATATATTCTTTGCTCATCAGCTCCTTAGAAATTAAACTTGAAATTGATAGAAATTTCCTCTATCCCAATATTTTGGTTACATGAAATTTGCCTCATGAAAGGGAAACAACGATACTTCCGCTCCCAGCTATAGGTGCCAAATATAAAAATGCCTACGTTTAAATCTCTGCTCTTTTAAATTTATATTGTCCAATCGTCAAGAAAAGGTGACATCATGAAACAAGGAATTCACGTAATAATAAGAAACGTATTTAAAAGGTAGACAAGTAGGTAGGAATGAAGATATTTGCTTTCAGAGAGACTAAATGAATCCGGTGGTTAAGGAACCAGTAAAATTGGTCAGTGTCTGTAAGGCATATGACCGCCATGCTAGCCTGTACCTTCAACAAAATTCGGGCATCCGGTGGAAATGCAACTCAGCTGGCGCTGTGATCTAAGCGCTTTCTTTTAAACATTCGTCAGAGATGAATATAGGTTAAAAGTCAGAGTGAGGCATGGGCGATTTCTTCGTCCCGCGGAACTGATGCTCTCTCTTTTCTAAAACAAATGTGCTGAAATTACGGGCAGGCGGCCGCTTATAACCCGTTGAATTGCTCACGGTGATTGTTCAACTGCAAACAAGAAAATTCCAGAGGAAATATCCCGACTTTTGTGCTGTGGTATCACTAAAGAGATCGTGTTAACGGAGTGCAGCTACGCTGCAATTTGCGGCGACATGGGCTTCTGCCCCCTTTGTACATTCGGTGCAAACGTTACTCTATACGTATCTGACATGTTCCTGTGGTGTCAGCAATTTGAACTTTGGAGGCAGCGACATGTCTGTTTTTATAGTCAATCATAATATTTTGTACAGTCTCTCCGGTTACGCGGCAATGGAAATGTACTTTTTTAAGACACTGAGATCTGATAATATCAACACGTCGTCCACAACAGAGCCGGGACGGCCTGAGCCCTGAAGCCCGAAACTGAGCACTGGTCGAAACCGGGCTCGGATGCATGACATTACTACAGTTCTGGCTCCGGTGGGCTCGGGGTTTAAGTTTTCTTCGTTCCTTTTTCTTTTTTTTTTTCGTAACAGTGATTTTACATGATTCATCATACGGTGCGTTTTAGTACACTTACTACTTTGCAAAGCGAATTCTTTGACAACTGAGTTTGATGAGGTGAGGAAACTGTGGAGGGTAATTTCTTCCGGGCTTAGACAGCAAACGCCGTAAGCCCCGCCTTAGAAGATTTCTGCGGAGAAGAAAGAGTTTCTTCAAGAACTGTTTATAATAGACAATAGATGTCATGCCGTTCAATCCCCGTCCCTTCACCGACGCACACATGGCATCTCTCTACACACTTTCTAACAACGTAAATCTCAGCGCGTTTCTTCCAGATGTCCGACCGCCCGAAGCATTACAAGAGAAAATGAAATACTCAACAAATCGGACAATTTAAACCATAGATGCAGATAAATGTCCCGTCCCCGCTCACGAGTTTAGAAAAACATCGGTTAATTGCAGGAGGAGGAGCCTTTTTCCTTTATTTTTCCGATCATCAAAAGTTAGAGAGTGTTGATGATTTGCAACAAATCGTTGAAGTACTAGGGGAATGAATAGTGTGGAGGTAGAAAGTCCTTCATATGATATACAATAACATTAGTAGTTAGGACCTCGATTGAGTTGGCTCTAGGATATTTGTTCAGAAAGCAGATGAGATAACGGCAGTTTTTGCTGTCAAGCGCCGATGTTTGGACAAAGACGGATGGGAACAGTATTTGGAAACAAACTGATAAGGAATGATTTATTTACAAAATTGTTATGAACACAGACTTTAAATATTTTTCTTCCGAAATTATAATACAACAGGCCAAAGGGTCGCACAAAGTATTTCCATTTCGTTTCTTTTACATAGGTCTCTTTACTGCACTCATTATTTTCTTCCACATCAGCGGCTTATTATACACTGCAGTTTCTGCTTACTGGGTCTATGTATGATATAGTATTCATAACGCAAATTATCATTTCTTTTGTAATTAGAAATCGTTCAAAAATTTGTACATTTAGTTGAAGTTTAAGAAAATGATACAATGATTATTCTGAACATGTTGAAAAAAACGCCGCTTTTTCTTTAGTCTCTTTCATATTTTCCTTAATTGTGGTCTAGCAATGCGCAAACGTAATGAATAATCTAGTCATTAACCCTGATTTCCACAAAGTTTTCGTTTTTTCTTTTAGCATAAAATTCGATAACAAATTCTACATAATTAAAATGGTAAACTTTAGTTTAGTTGTTTGATCAATGAGTCGTCCTAAAACGCTATCTGCTCAACAAAGCATATGTCAGATGGTTAAAATATAAAACGTAAAATCTGAAATGAACTGCGTTTCCCTTCCTTAATTTTCTACGTCTCGGAATATCAAGAACGTTCATGGATAGTTCTTTTCATAAGTGGTTAAGAAACAAAATAAAGTTATGGAACAAAAAATAATGAAGATGTTTCATCCAATCATTGGCAGCACCATCTACTGGTGATTGAGCTAAAAAAACTTGAACACGAACTGGCTGACGGCAAAGCTTATCGTTAGTATTTCTTTACGTTTTATAATATCTGTCGCAGATATTTTTCTCTATACCTCCGAAATCATTTCAAATAAACGCATAGAAAGAGTGGTCCATATTGGTTAACATTATTTAATTTTTGAAATAGAGATTGGATTCGGTAAAACGAATCCAATCTCTATTTCAAAAATACTACGAAAAATGTCTTTCGTTGCTTTCAAGTTCTTTGGAGCACTTCTAACAAGATCATGTCCCTTTTGAGAAATACTCTCACGAAAGAATGTGACTTGGTCTTTAACAACTCAAGACAGCCATAATTCAATGGCGATCGAACAGACTCAAACCCTAGCTCTCAAGCTACCAAGATATCTGTTCAAAGTATTAATGTCAGTGCTTTAGATGGTGACCTTTCGCTTTAATCGTTTGAAAGACACCGAACTCCAGCTGATAGTGACACAAAAGCAAAACCATAAACACTACGACCGTCTGCACACGATACATAAGGTGAATTTAATGACACACTTGAACTAAGATGACATAGTTAAAAATATTTAAACTGCGTGAGACCTTTCGGGTCCTGCCTGCAGGGACCCATCATCAGACGCGATAAAAGAACCACACACATGGAAGAGGCAACATGTATAAAGAATTACACGGGGTCAAAGGACGTAATAGTGAATCGTCGAATGAAAAGTAATTACAATGATGCGTAAATGAAGTGTCCCTGAATGATCAAATGAACCACGTGTGCCATGTCATTACAAAAACGGGGGTGGAAGGGATGAGATAATGGGGGGTGGGTAGGGAGAATTTAGAGAGGTTGAGATTGTGTGGATGTGGCCGAGATCAGGTATTTCCAGGGTCGGGGAATATTTCTGGGTAGTTCATCATTACAGAAAGTATCGAAAAATTTGTCTATGTATAGGCTTTCAGTGAAAAATAATTGAGATTTGGTGTGACGAGTTGTGAGGATTATGGATTCGTCCCAAATGGCGGTGTGATTCTCCTTGAGTAAGAGACGGGACAGAGCAGTAGAGGAAGATCCATTACGACAGTCATATTGATGTTCATCATCAGCGACGCAGCAAGTATGTCCATCCTGGTCAATGACAGAGACCATTCCTTGTACGGAAATGTGACATTACGACCTCCTCTATTAGTGCACGTACTCCATTGGCTGATGGACGGTATAATGTTTGTATGCGGTGGCTTCGGAAGAGACAGCACGCCGACGAAATCGTGTTTGTCTAAAATATGCACATACACATTTTAGAAGCTCAGCATTTTCTGGTACGCCATATGTTTATATTAATAACCTGAAGTGGCAACACAAAACTTCGTCTCCAAAAAGGGAGTTGCGGAACACAGTTGAAAGCATCATCTTAACAATATCAGAAAACTACCAGGAGTCAAGGATGTCATAACCGAACTTCCTGTTAAACTCTCGATATCTATAGGAACTCCTGTTAAACTCTCGATGTCTATAGGTGGCGTCATGAACCAGAACTGTTGTCTAAAGATTAACAAACGGTCTTTGAGCGTTGAATCATGCAATCGGGCCCACTTTTTGGCCCCATTGAGGGTTCTAATGGAAAACTAATAAAAAAGGGCCCATTTCTGACAGGATATAGTGTTACTTTTATATAATGTACCAAATATTTAAAGTGAAACCGGTGAGCCTTGGAAAGAACCGAAAACGTTTAGATTTTTCTATGTTTCCCGGTTATATTTAGTTTTTAGTTTCTTTCTCTAATCGGAAATAAGCGCGCTATTTTTGTACATACCAAAAGCTGAAATATGGGTGCGACGTGGTAGAAATATTTAAGCGGCAATTCTTTTATTCTTCATTTTTGTTGAACTTATGCAGTTTCATTGCTGAAATCGATGGAACATTATTTTTCTGTACATTTTCTACTCTCACAAGTCACAAAAGTAAAATCTTTGCCGAATATCAATTTAGAAAGTTTCACTTAATTATTTATTTCATATTTAAAATATCCTTTTAAAACACGTTAACAGTGATTAAATTGTATACCCAAGTTCCTGTTTTTTTCTGGCTGGTTAAAAACAAAATGAAGTAGAAACGCTGAGCGTTAAGAAAAACTTTCAATAACGTTTTTTTTTATACATCAATTAGAAAATATTACCTGGACACCTTGCACCAACATATTTGGACTTGCCTCTTAGAAATCGTTCCCTCCGAAAAATGAATAAAATTTAATTAAGCTGCCTCAAGAGAGGCATTAGAACTATGATGGTGTTCCATAAATAGAAAAAAATTATGGGTTTGCCCAGAACGTAATAGATAAGCAGGGGATAACAAATAAATAAAAGCTTAGTAAATAAATATAAGAAAAACAACTTTGGTCTAAAAAGTCAGCAAGAAAACATAATCACTATGATATATGACTTGAGGGAAGAAGAAAGACACCGGACGAACTAATGCCTCCATTTGATTGTGAATAGGCAAATAATTATCGTTAACATAAGGTTCAGAGAAACACCTAAATATTTGTATTTGTAGCTGAATCTATCTCTTCTTCGTCTAAATATGGAGATATATATCTTTTTTGAATGCGTAGGGTAATTCCGAAACGAACTGAAATGTGCGGTGGCTCAAAAATACCCAAATTCATGTTTCTTATGGGCAAAGAAGATGCCATTTTTAGAAGGATTTAACGACGTAAAAGAGCAAATCAGTGTGTTATAGAGTCTTATCTTCCAAATTTTTGGCCAGTTGTTCCAAAGAAAGGGAGGAGAAGGTACCGTGAGATATATATATACACTATCGCTGTATCACGAGAAATTCTAATCCAGACACATCTATGATGAATTATCAGAACGAATGCTTAGACCATTGCGCCACCCGTGCGGGAACAAAAATTTGAATGGTCATGATCATATAGATATCTCAGCTGAGTTGAAACTCTGTGGGACGTTTGTGGAACGCTAGATAAGGCAGTTGGAAACACAGATTCGTTTCATACTGGAACTGTGAAACGCATACAATCAACTTGGGTGTAGATCTCCCAAGTTTTGTACAGACGCCTCGTGTTCGTATAGATGCGATGGCTAACGTTTCCTGTTGTCATGGTGAAAATACAGCCGAGGAAGTATTAAGTTGATAGTCTGAATTCATTGAGCAATCATCGTGTTAGCTTGTGGAAAATATTTACGGACACAACACATGCATATTCTATAACTAATAGCTTTTAAAATAATTCTTTGAGTGGTTATTCTAACACTAATGCTTAGTTTTCAAACAGTTTGTTATTCTTAAAATAATTTATATGTAAACTCCCTTCATTAAATATTTTGTATTTTAATAAACAAGATGTCCCTAACCTTACGCCTTTCAATGGCCTTTTCTTAAACTTTAGCTCAAGAGAAGTTGAGGATGTTTACGTAATTAAAAGTTTCGAATAATGTACGTCGGGTAAAATCTTAATATATTAAAAGGAGATTGTAATTTCAGTTGTAATATAAGGATAAGTTGTATTCGCTACACGCTAATGAAGACAAAATGACACACGCGACATAATACTTCTGACTGCTGCATACAGCATTAGGCCTTCGACGTCGAATCTGTGCTCAGTCGAGTACCATGAACATGACGATGCATCAGTCAGTCACGTCCGGAATCAGTACTTCGCTATTGCATCACCACGTGAATGTTTCTCCATTAAGTAACCCTCTTCTTATACTTTAACCAAAACAACTCACACGTTTTACCCTTTCCGAAATGTACACACAAACTCTTCGTACGCCCACATCTAGTTTATCGTAAAAACCAGTAAAACTTTGGTTTTACTGATCACGTCCATATATCCACAAGTTCATACGACTTCTGGCCACGATCTTTGTCTCGTTACCGCGGTATGAGGTGCAACTCACTTTACATAGGGATAGTCGTAATTCTGTGAGCGTTTATACTATATAAAGAAGTACAATGTTTTGTTGCCTTTGGCCAAAATTCGTTTCACTGTAGTCCAAGAAGAGAGAATAAACTTTCTTCAAGAGAAGACGTCAAAGCTCTTACTAATTGCTTTCGATGTTCTCTTTCTTAATTACAATTCTTATTTATGCGAAAGGAAGGCTGATAGATTAGGGAACTTGTATTGAATTAAGGGTGATAGATGAGGGAACTTGTATTGAAATTCGTGTTTGAAGAATGGACAATGGTATAATGCTTCTAATTCTTCTAGGAACAAAGGAGTCCCCAATTTCTCCTGCCTGAATAACGGTGCCAAACAAATTGTGCAATGCATGGTAGCCCTGCATAATTGAGAGCAAACAATGGTATGTTTGCTCTCATTCTTATAAGACTTCGGTGTGTTCGCTATTCAATTTTTGAACGGGGTGCGGTATTTGTAAGAAAACCAGTTTCAAACGTTCCCAGAATGAAGATTATTGAGACAAAAATATTTGAATGACTTGCTGCGCAATTTTACCAGGCAGGCCATGGACTAATCGAGAGAAAAGCATGATAAATACTGAAGTATTTGTTGAAATTACTTGAAAATTAAATGTATGGAAAGTTGTTTAAGTGTTTAGAGAATGTTTATATCTCGGAACTAATGGATACTTAAAGAAATAATGCACTTTAATGATATTATAAAATTAGGATTTCCTGTACGATGGATCACCTTTTATCGACGCCCACGGAGTTTATTTGTATTCACAGTGTGAAGAATTCGAAAATTCTGTTGTTTAAATTTCTTGATACTTAGAAGTTTTAAAATACTTTAAGTAGTTCGCAATGGGTATTTACGCATTTTTTGATAATACTAAGGAATTAATATTCATTAATAACATTATAAGTTTAGGAAATTCTTGAGATGAATTTCTTTTGCCGATGCGTAGTTTATTTGCATTCACACTGTGAAGGAATTCCAATTACGGGTGTTTAGATACATAAATATTCGAGTTTATTTTACTTGACTGGGAATGGCTTTCTTAATTTAGTTTTACGGATAAATTTGTAAGAAATTATGGAGTTTCATTTCGGAGTTTCTTTTTGAAGAATTTCTCATTTGTTGTTGCGCAGTTTATTTGTATTCGAAGTGTGAAAATAAGAAATTCCCGAATTTTATCAAATTTGCAGACGTTTTTGTCGAAATTACTTGATATTTTTTCTTCATAGGGTATTTTACTGTAAGATAATGTAAAACATATTTTTGTAAATAAAAGTGCGTTGAAGCATGGGGGAGTTCAGAATAGGATTCTTCCTCTTGTGTTTGGTAAAGGGGACACGCCACCCGCTTCTTCCTCCAACGTATTTTTACCCAGTTTGGAGCAGTGTGTATTTTCATATGTCAAGTCAAAATGAGCCTTCCTGCTTTTGGAACGCTGATGGAATGCTCATGTATTTGTTGCTCTGTCCTGTTCTGTGAAGTATAATAGAGCGTAATAGTTACAGTGCGTATGCTTAGTGTATTTTCAGAGTTTGAGCCTCAAGACCGTTTTAATCGTTGAATGGTTGAGAGAATTTTTTGTAGTTTCTGTATATTAATACCTGTGACCCTATCGCCTTCGTGGGAGAGGTATACAGGTACTTAGAAGATGCATAGCGTGGAAGACTCTTTCGTATGTACCATGGGCGCCTTACTCTTTGAAAACAAGACAATATGAAATAAACTCCGTTTATTTAGCATATAAATAATTAAAACATGAACTACTAGCTTTCGTTACTGGCTGGTAGTTTCATGTGGCTGTTAGTAGTTTAGATTACAGAATCAAGGAAGAAAGAAAAATAATTTCTAAGAATATGAGTAAATTAAAAAAAAAAACCTTTCTAGAAGTGTTTTCTTTCTCGATTCTGTAATCTAAACTACTAAACACGTAATGAAGCTACCCGCAGTTAACGAAATCTAGTAATTCATGCTTTTAATATTCATACGCCAAATAAATGGAGTTTAAATTTTATTGTCTACTAATAAATGTGTTGTTGCAGTTCTTTCTAATGTACAGTACAGTAAAATTGATTAATTGCTCCAGTAATGCTTGAATGATTGGTGGGACAAATTTTCTGCATTACGTTCGTTCTCGAAGTTGAGCCTTAGAAGCCGTACGTCCTATAGATGCAAATTCTTTGCAGATTCAATGAAACTTTGGACGTATAATATTTAAACTTCATGGATCAGATTTGTGCAGTTCCGTAAGGGACAGAGAAAAATGCCCCTGCGATTTTACAAAGGAAGCAAAACTACTAAATTCCTATTCGTTAAAGTAATTTAGAGCCAAGGTTTATAGGAAAGTGTTTGAATATGTTCAGCACTAGCAGCTTTCCAGGTCCGCAACATTTCGCGCACTTAGTTCATTTATAAAGTTTTCTTCTTCATAGTTCAATTTGAATGTGGCTTTGTAGATTTTAATTAAAATTTCAAATGACTCTGAGGTTCGTGTTGAAATTCATGCATTGTTTAATCACTCTATGAAATGTATTGATTTGTCAAGTGTATATCTGTGAAAACAGCAAATTTATGTTCCTAAATATTCTAATTTTTTCTCCCACAGTTGGATGATGTACGGGACTCGAGCAATGTAGAAATCTTTGGATGTAACCGGTGTTGTGACAGTAGTAGCAAATAACTTTCATCCAAATGATCTAAAACAAATATTTTAAATATTGTTTTTAACAGTTACTTTCTCGGGCTGGTTTCATATTTTATGTAGGGATACTGATATTACGAAAGACAAGATTTCGAAACGATAAACCTGTACTTACATATCTCGATCTGACCGCTGCAAGTAGTTATCCAAAGAAAGAAAATCTTCCACCTAATAAAATCCGTCGAAGAACTGTTATGTATTCCGAGATAATCAAGCACTGTAAGTTCACAAAAAAACATCACGTTTATTTAATACAGCACTAAGATATGCGTTTTTAGTCATATCAAAATACACACCAACGTTTTACAAATCCCCGCCATAATCCCCCTCTTTCCCACGAGTAACCCAACAACTACAAGAAAAAAAACCTCCTTTTTTTTTTCACTCTGTGTCTCCCTCTTGCGGTCAGTCGTGTCAAAACGCGAGATCATCAAATGCAGCTGTTGTTGAGAAATGTTTCCATCCAGCTTACTTGGCAAGCCGTCAAACGCAACAACTGATAAGCGTTTTTAATAAATTTCTGATAAATACGCAATACATGCCTGTGTTCTTAAGAATTTATATTAAATGATACGTGGTAATCAAAATTCTTTTTCTGTAATGTAATCTATAACCTCATTAGCTGTGTGCTGGTACATTCCTAAAGATCTGGTTTTCTTTTTCCTGGGAACAGTTCTGATCCTTCTTTAGATTTGGCATATGATGAGCACCTTTAAAAAATGCCTACCGATATTCTTTGTTTATATTTTTTTATGGTGAAATTACTGAATGGCTTTAGAGATCAACGTGGATAACAATGAATTTACGGAAATTGAATATTTCAATTATGTTTTTCTTTTATTTATATTTAAAATGTTTGCTTTGGCTGAAACTCACGCTTCGAAATCCATGGGAAATGTTGAATTTGAAAACAGTTCTTAAAAGGTGGATAAAATTGCACAATATATGGAGTACACTGGTGTGCAAAAATTATGGACGAAGAAGAGAAATTAGCATAACAGCGGAACGAGCAGGCAGAACGGACCGAAAGACCACTCAGGAGATACTCTAGGGTTCCGTACGGTAGGAATGCGCATATATGCAGCATGATGTAGGTGGGGGGGGATGAGTGTCGGAAGGGTATAAAGCACACGGGCGGTGTACGCTCAGCAATTCGGTGAAAGCTATTGCAAGGTATACATCAGTTTGAACGACGTTGAGTTGCTGCCACCGTGTGATATGGCCAACAGGCAATCCAGTAGACGAAATCGGGATGACTTTAACCGAGGTCGCGTCATTGGGAAGTTGAAAGAAGGTTGAACTGTGACTGGTGTGGCCGAGGAGTTCGGGATCGCTCACAGTAGCGTTTCACGAGCTTGGAGAGCATTTCAAACGACAGGAACAGCTGTCCGAGAGTTTTGCAGTGGTCCTCCACGAGCAACCACAGCGGCGGACGGCCGGTATATTGTCCTGCAGGCGAGAAGAGACAGACGGCCGGTATATTGTCCTGCAGGCGAATAGAGACAGACGGAAGACAGCGGGAGAAATCGCAAGGCACATGAAACAGACAACTGGACGTCCGTTATCGCGCTTTGCCGTGACCAGGAGGCTGCACAAAGGTGGCCTGTTTGCACGACGACCAGTACGGTGTGTGCCATTAACGCCTGCTCATCGGAGACGGCGGTTTCTGTGGTGTCAGGAACACAAGAACTGGACACATCAGCATTAGGGTAGAGTTCTCTTTACTGATGAGTGCCGTTTTAGTCTGACGAGCGATTCTGGATTTATACACATCTAGAGAGCGCAGTGAACAAGCAATCACACTTCCAACATCATCGAAAGGGACCGGTTTTGTGGTGGCAGAGTTCTCGTTTGGGGCCGTATCATGCTTGGTAGCCGTACTGACTTTCGCATCTTCCAAGGAGGTTCAGTCACTGGTGTTCGCTATTGTACCGAGAATCTCCTGCCTCACGTACGTCTGTTCAGAGGTGCTGTGGGTACTGAGTTCCTTTTCATGGACGCCAACGCTACACCTCATCGTACAGTGGCTGTTGCAGAGCTGTCGGAGAGTGAAGATATTCAACGCATGGAATATCTTCACTCTCCGACAGTCCCCTGACCTAAATCCCATCGAACATATGTGGGACCTTCTCGGGAGACGCTTAGTAGCACGTCACATGCTGCCAGCAACGATTCCGCAGCTGCGATTGGCGCTACCAGAGCAATGGGCAGCGATGCCTCAACAGCTCCTTGACAATCTCGTCCTCAGAACGGACAGACGTTGTAAATCCTGCAACGCAGTCAGGGGTAACCATCTCCCCTATTAAAGACTGGGTTTTCCTTGAAAGCCGCCTGTCACATGGACGTTTCTGTTTTCTATCCAGTTGTGCTCGAAGCTACATTTTCAATAAAGTGCCTTTGTATCCTTTGGATTCCTTGTTTGGACGGTTTTGCTCAATTGTTCCATATTCTTACATCTTGGGGATCTTATAGCATGATTTTACTCTATGTGGAGCACTTCTGCACGACGTTATATTCGAAAAACCGTCTCGTTCATAATTTTTGCACGCCAGTGTAGGATCCAAAATTTCCGGAACTGCGTCTGTACGGCCAAGTACGTGTGCTCATAATCACGGTGATTATTGGATAGCAATTCGATTTATATGTCATAGCTCAATATAGGGGGAATTGCTAACATCGTTCCGCTCTCACAGGGAAATTGGTTTTGTCCATTACGTCACGCGAACGCTGAGGTACATTCGGGTACTTTGAGCTACATACACAGTGTTCAGTGAATTATAAAAAATGCCGGTTTTTTTTTTTTTGTATATTTTTATTTTAGCAGCGCGTTAACATTAAGTTTTGCGTTCGTTTGGGCAACAATGCAAATGATACTTACGAGTTGGTGAAGCAAGTTTATGGCGAAAACAAATTGTCGCGTCCAAAAACATCCTAATGGCATCGTCACTGAAGAGAAATCAGACATTAAGTCGAAGACGCCGACGAAAAAAGCGAACGGCCAGTGATAGCTGGAACGGTTTAAACATTGAGTAGGTTTCGTCCTTGTAACCTCCAGCAGAAAACAGACGATTCAGGGAATGGCAGAGGCAAGGTCAAGGGATACTAACAGATGATCTGTGAAGATACACCGAGTGTTTCAACACAACGTCCCACGCATGTTAATTGAAGATCAGTTGGCCATAAGAATGGAAATGGCGGGCGATCTAAGATCCACAATTTCTTAGAAAAATCGTAACGGGGATTAAAATGGTAATTCCTGTTAAACACGTAGAATTAGCGGCTATGAGCTACCTGGAAATTGCCATCTTCTCCACGCAAGCAGAAATTCCGCCCAAACCGCAACAAAAGGAAGAACATGGTAGAGGTCTTCTTGGACATCCAGGGTATTGTTCATCTTTAAGTAATCCCTAAAGGATTCACTGTCAACAAGGAGATCTCTCTGTACATGATGCGACGTGTATATCCGAAAGAAGAGGCTTCAAAGGTCGAGAGATCAATTGTGGAAATTGTTCCACTACAGTGCACCGGCACATAGGTACCTCCTCGTTATTGTATTTCTTGCCAAAACAAGATGCTTTGTCCTCCCACGGGCCCACCGTACTAACCTAATTTCACTCCTTGCAACTTCCACCTCTTCCCTGAGAGGACACGTTGACATCCGAGTCATCAGTTTTGGATCCCACAAGAAATGAAGAACGCATCATTGGTTGCATGGCATACATTAAAAAGAAGGGTTTCCATAAGTAGTTCGGCGAACATTACAGCTGCTGGCAGAAGGGTTTTTTGCAAAAGAATCTTATTTTGAAGGACGACGTATGCTTCAGTTTAGTAACTCTTACTATCATCAGTCTTACGGTCCCAGTCCAGGAACTTTTAGAAACCACCTCATATCTGTAAGGTAATAAATAACAAGAAATGTGATTTTTACTTGTTCGTAGCCTCTAGTTGTGAAGTTTAATTTACTGTTTCAAAGCAGAGCGTCCAATTACAAAATTTCCTGACGATATGATATTCGACATTTGTATGTTTTTAAACAATTTTGGCGCTTTTTTCAATACATGAAGAGAGAAGTTCCACCAACGTATTTACATTCTACAGCTTTTTTAACGGCGAAATGCTTAAGAAAGTAACAGGAAGAGATAAAACATTATATTAAGAAACTATAGCCCCAGAAGAAAAATGGAATAAAAATATTTTTTGTGTATAAAAAGTGGAATAGAAGAAACTGAGGAATTATTAATCTGAACCTAACTGAAATGTATTTTTTTCCAACAGTATTTCGAATCACACAGTTTATCGCAGCCTTTTGATTTGCTTGCCTCACAAATTCCTACATTAAACGGAATTGCTGTATGCAAATTCCGTTTCATCTACGTTTTAAAACGCCTGCCTCGCCTAAAAATAATTTTACTTGCACCTTTGTTTTTCATCACTGAACACTTCTAAGCGCCTACTTCATTTAAAATTTGATTAATGTTTTCTGCGTGGGAAAATTATATTGATGGTAATTTATGATATTTCATAAATTTGAGAAATACCATGTGTCTATTTCTAATCGTGAAAGCTATTTTCACTGTGTTAGACAAAAGAAAATATATATAGAACACATTTTCATATCTTTTACTGTTACCTAGGAAATAGGTGTAATAGAAGCGGCCAACTCATCTGCATGAGTGGCGGGGAATACAATGACGTTTCATTAAATTTGCTCATATCAATCTCTGGTTTTAGCATTTCTGTGTTCCAGATGGTATAATTATAAACACAGAAATTTGGCTTTCAACAAAATAGGAATGTTCAAATTTGGCACCTTAAACTTTCGAATTAGATATTTCCTGATATGCGATTTCAAGCTCTTAAAAGATCTGAAGGAATTGACATGAACATGCATTATTTTCGTTTCTGGAGTATAAGGATTTTTTTGGCATACATTGATGGATAATTGGAAGCACCTTAATTCAAAGTTACCGAATTTCATTTAACCAGTGAAACCTTTTACCAATCGGTATTTTAGAAACCAATGTTTTTCTAAACATCAAAACTGGTGCAAGAAATAAGCTCCTTCTTCCTCAGTAGAGTAGACTGGCCAGTGGTGGCTCGTGGTTGAAAAAATAGGTGAAGAGCTACAAGACCAATATGAAAAGATATCTACTGTCTTCAATGGAAATCATTATATGAGGACTGACCCATTTTTTGAATATATTGGATCGATTCCTCTTTCTTTTAAAACTGCAAATTTGTCGATTATGTCGTCATAGAATGGTTGTTTCTTCGTGAGCATCAATAAAATATCTTTCTGAATGAAGAGTTTTCCAAAGAAGCAAGTCTATCTTGAAAAATAGTGTATCTTTAGTAAGTTTGTATTCTTTTAAGGAAGAAAATTCTTCTTTCCACTGACACACTTGTAGAGAGAATGGTTAAAATGAGACTCGAAGAAGGTCTTTAATTTTTCATTGGCATATACAATATCAGTTAATTTTAAGGCGCGGTTATTTATTGAATATTTTTTGGTAAAAATGTTGCAGATTTTTAAAAGCGTGATGGATAGCTTGAATTAAATTGTTCGGATTTGGTTGTGTCAGCAAGACAAAAATCAAAGTTTTTCACAATCTTGGAATCTTATATCCACTTCCATAAGAATGTGGTCTGAAATTTCAAAATACAGATGTTTATAATTTTGAAAAATTGTTTCTTGTGTAAGAGCAACATGTTCCCGTTTAGATCTGCTTATTTCTGTGATTTTGCTAGTTTCTCCAGTGTTTCAAATACTTCAAAATTTCACGAATTTTTTTAATTTGAGTTACACCGTAGGTTAGGTCTAGTGATTTTTTCTGCAAAATTTCGAATAATAGATCGGTAGAGCCAAACATTTCGTTAAATACTATTGCCTAAAATGTAAATTTTAAAAGTGTTCATATCGTTTAAAAACCCCTTGGCAAGTTGAATTGATTTTTGTCGGATTGTTCACTATTTGTCAAAAATGTGAATACTTCCACCAATTTATCCCAATCTTCAACAATTACACTTCCTAACTTCGAAGTGGAGGACCAACGAGTTTTTGCTATGGTTGCTATGCCTATTGCGGTTGTAACTGTGACTGTATAAGGTCGCTTCACTGAGTGGTGACACGGCTAACTGGGGTTATCAACTATTGATGTTTCTTCTCAAAGCTCCGTCACTCCTTATCCCTCAACATACAGGTAGTGTTTCATATTTCTGCCACCGTTTCGCTGAACGCCGACCCCTAACGATTCTTGTCGGGAAAATTTCCAACTGGAATTTCGTAGGAGCGGAATCTCATTCATTCGTTTTGTAGTGTCTTGTGTGGGATATTTTGACATGCAAATAAACAAGCGCTAGATGAGAAGTAATTTGATTTGTCTTGCAGTTAAATTTCTTCAGCTGCTAAAAAAACAACAAATTCGTAATTTTACCTAAGAACTAGCCTAATGTTCCATGGGATGGGGTAAAGAAACGGATAGATGACACAAATTAATTTGTAAATACCACAACAGTAACAAATCTCGCAGAAGATAGTTTTTGTTTTATTACATTAAAATATTGATTAACCAACCAAATATTTGTAGTTTAAAAGGTGTTAATTGTGTAGTTCGTGTACAATTAAAAAATCCATTAAAACTGTATTTTCCGAAATATGGAACTGAATATAAAGACATCTGCAGAGAATTACAAGAATTACTGTTCATATGCAATACAAATTCTGACATTGGTTTCTCATTAAAAAAATGGTGATGGGAAACAAGGGCAATTTACTTGATTCTCCTACGAAGAATTTTAAAGAAAAAAAGTGTATAACATATTTTTTAGGAATCTATTAATCTTTTACTTAATTTTTCCATTTAAACATACATTCATACATCCTTTTAGTAAATTTAGACATTTATTGGATACTTTTATTATTGTTATTATTATTATTATTATTAAAGGATCCTCTAAAATTTTTCATTTTCTCATAACTCCAGACACCCAACTGAAAGGGTGGGAGCCTGCACAAGTGTTTCCGCTTGTTACAAGAAGTATACATTTTATTTAGAAATCACCTTTTTGAACACTCTATGTATACTTAGTAGGAGGTTCTTGTTAAAGGCATTTCAGAAAAAAAAATGGCAAAAATTAATGTAAACGAAATAATGTTTTTTTTTAAAACATGAAAGAATAGGAAAGTGGTGTTACACAATAGTACAGGAAATACTAAAGATAAGATGGAAAAACACCAATGGATCCAGTTTTACATTAATTATATGATTACAAATTACTTTACTTTTTATGTACAATATCCAATATGGTTAGATATTTCAGTGAATAGATTATGGCATTTTACAGTAAATTATTGAAATCCAAATAATATTGTTTAAATTGGTTTTTAAATTATATTTTAGTTTTTCTATGAAAATACTGAGAGCGTATCGGGAACAAAAATTATATGTGTTTAAGGGTTTAGTTTACTAATTTATATTTTTCTGTTTTAATATAATTCACATTTTTACCATTAATATTTTAAATTCTTTATTCTATTATTTTATTTAGTACTTTTGTTCATTTTTTATATAATATTGGTGCTAATACTTCCCATATATTAAAAGCTTTGTGAGCTCTAAACGTTATAGTTTCAAACTCCAGTATTCTTCTGAGATCACATTTAGTAGCTAGTTGAATCTGCTCTGTATTTTTTATTTTTGTTCGTAAGATAAGGCATTATATTTTTCCATATATTACGTTTTGTTATTGCTAATAAATAATGAATTGTTAGGTTTTTAGATTCAGAGCAGTCTAGAAGTACGTGGTACAAAATGGTGTGCAGTAAATTCATGCCAATAATTTAAGTATTCTTGTAAGCACTTGCAGATCTATTTTTCAAATATGCGATCTATAAATAAATGTTGAAGAGTTTCTTCTGAGCCACAGTAGTTAGAGTTAGGATTACATATTAGTTTAATTCGATACAGCCATTTTCTCGTCGGGATAATATTGTACGAAATTTTGAAAAGTAGATCTCTAATATGAGTGCTTAGTTTTATTTTTGACTGCAGTGCCCAATACTATGTACCATATCGGATTGCAGTGTATCCGCACCCAAGGCTGTTAGAGATAATATCTCACTAGCATTCTCTTCCTCCTAATTTTAACGATTGGAAGACTTATACTTTAGCAGTCTAAAATTATATTACTAGTGGAACAAGTCTGGCATGGCAGGAATTTAGAATGCCTCAGAAAAACCTTTTTAGGGATTTTTTTCCGTGGAAATTTCCCATGAAGACATTTTTTCTCAAAATGTGAAACGAATCGAGCACTTTTATCATTAAATGTGAGAAAATAAAGTTTTTCGGAACTTCAAAGTATAGAAATGTAAACAGTACTTTTCATAAAGCAACTAGTTTCTGGAAATACAGCGTTGACTACATAAAAAGTCTAATTTATCCTCGTTATTTAATTAATAAACAGCTTACCTATTTTTCAAAATCCAAACCAGAAAAATCACAATTAAAATGTTCCAAACATAGAGAAAAGAAAATCAAAGTATGACAATCAGATAAAAATTGTATCAGAAATAATCGAATTGAAACGAAATCGCAATAGGAAAAATCGCTTAAACAGTGTGTGTGATCGAACCGGTAAGCCTAACTGGAACGCCAACTCAGCAATCTCGCAATTCCAAACTTTCCTGATCAGAAACTCTCCCCTAGGTCTAAGGTTGATGTTCTGTTTTTGTGTGACTTGGCCACACAATAACCGAAGATACTCAATAACCTTTGGTTTTCCCTTTGTTGGAGTTACAATAAGGTTCACAGTAGTACACTATGGTAGATACTGTATTCAATCAAGAAAACGTTTGCAATTGAGTACGATATAAGCTATAAGATGAATTCTGCACTTTATTTTGCTTTCATACAGTTGCTTAACTGAATGATTAACTTTATGAAAATAGCTTAAAACATACTCGATTTACCTCGCTATAATGCACGTTTAAACAGGACGGCACATGAAAAACTAATTACGATCAGCCAAAAAACAACAACATTAACTTGGGTCCGAGTCTGCTCCCTCTAGCAACGAAAAATGGCATTTTTATTGTACGCAATGCCCCGTAGATATCCCAGAAGTGACAGAGCTTTGAGAAGTAATAGTTACAGTTGATAATCCTAGTTAGCCGTGGTGGTGAAAAAACGAAGGTTATCCACTGAGGCTTGGATAAAATATACGACTCTTTGAAATTTTAGAAAAACTCTGCTGTAATACACGGGTCAAACGATGTGCTAAGCAATGAACAAAGACAGCTTGAGAAGCTTTACCCTTGATTTTTTCTGGAGCCCATTCAAGTGTCTAGACATTACACGTGCCCCATCGTAACATTGTCCTATTAATTATTGTTGATAATCGAATTGTTCCAAAATTTTGTCTAGCATTTTGTATAAAGCTTCTGACGTTTGATCTCCACTCATGTCGTGGAAACCCAAAATTCGCTCAGCCAATGCACCTTCCGAATAAACAAATCTTAGTATTAAAGAGCGCTGAGAAGTTTCATTTATGGCTGTGATGTCATCTACTTGAATGGAAAAGCATTGAATTTTATTTATTTCATTTTTAACGTGATCGTTTATTAATTCAGAAATACATTCAATCAATTCACTTTGAATAGTTTTTGAGTAACCTGTAAAGACATGTTTTATGTTTTCGTATGGATTTTGAATTTCCAAAGGAATTCTCGATATCAACAAAGAAAGTTATTCCTTGAAAATCCCACTATTTATCAGGTTTATGATTTCGTCATGGCCACGGAATGCTGGTTCTTGTTTGTTAAAATATAACACTGCATTAATCACTGTATGCAAGAAAAGTCTATTTAAACGAACGCCTTCGTTGAAATGCATTTTCAAAAGCCTAGCATTCTCCCTTAGGGCATTGGCAATGATGTTCTGATATTTTTTCAAAATTCCTTTGCATTCACTCGCATTTCAGGTGTTTGCTAGAACCACTATGTTTATGAAGCGAGCGTGTTATATTTAATAAATCTGAGAATCCGTCTTTATTCCAGGCCGAATATTTATTACTAAAAAGTAAGCAGGGCCCAACAAAATAACTTTTGTAAAACTAAAGTACTACAAAGCCATTTATATTCAGTAAACGTACAATTTTTAAAATTAATATTGTAAGATTTACCGCTCTTTTTGATTTCGTTTTTGGCAACAATTGTCAGTGAATCCGTTAGTCGTCCTTGAAGTAAAATGACTCATTTATCTTCATCTTTCCACCGATTAAATGGAGTTTGTAATAAATTACAAACAATGTCGTTCACAGGATACATACTTTAATTAAAACTTTCACTAACTGTTAAACTGTACGCGAAACCACAGTAACAGCTAAACTGTTTGACAAATAATAACAAAGCACGAAAAAACAAATCCCTTTCGGAAAGCATGTACAACAAAATTGCAAGGAAAAACCCTAGTGGATTGCAAGGTACCATGGGTAGCAGGTCCCGTTTCACCGTGATCTCCTTCGAAAGTCACGGTTTCAAATGCAGAGCCTCAGGTCCGAAAGCTAAAACATTTCATATGCGCACCAGATAGCGGAGGTTGACATCACGGTTACCATAGCAACTCGTTGGAAAGCTGCAGACTTCCAAGGGTTTTCATTTCGGTTCTTCACTTGTACTGTTTTGCGTACGAGGACTTGTTTTCCGTATTGAACGCGCTATGTGAATTGATATCTAATCAAAATTGAGTATTTTGTAACACAATAAAAGCAAAAAGAATATATTGTACAAATAACTGAATAAAACTTTATTTTAAGTAAAATAGGTGAAGAGGCACTTCACCTACTTCACCTGAAAAGCCGCCACTGAGAGTGGCTGACATCAATCTTGTCTTACGATCTTCAGTAATATGTCAAATAATTAACGTTTCAATGTTAAAAAAGAATCTGGCAACTGATATACATTTTACAGGGTATCAATGGAATTCTGTAACTTGGTTACAAAACGTTAATGGCGTTCTCTATGTTCCTTAAAATCTTGCGTTAATATATACATTTCTGAAAATACATTTCTCAGTTTAACTTCAATAAAATAAAACACATAAAGTCTTTCTTTACGGAAAGTTTTACACTGTGAGGGCGAACAACAAAATTGTTTTCAAGTAAGCCTTTCACTAGTCCGAAAGTGAAGAACTATACTCTATCTGCAATTTCATGCTGAGTGTAAGAGTTAGAAGAAATCCGAAAACAACCAATGCAAGAGATTTGTTGAACGTTCTGCTCTGCTTCTCATGCCCCTATCGTATCAATTTTTTGCGGGCTCGTCAGGTTATCAATTAACCGTACTACCCAAGTTCAAACTGGTATTGTGTATAACCGATTGAATTCAAAAATTAAAAGCTTGTAAGCGAGAGTTCTGAAAAATCGAGATATCCATATGCAATAATGATTGGAATGATTTCTAGTTTTAAATTTTACTGGCAGGTTTCCTTTCTTTACGAGAAGTAAGGAATCTAAGCTGTAAATGAAGGAACAACATGCCATTTTTTTTTCTTTTTGCTTAACCAAGGCTGTAACCCAAGGTTAGTAGATCCTCCAGTGAGCGATCATTCAATCACACGAAATATTTTTCTTAAGCTCCTCCGATTTAGGAACCTGTCGAGTAGTGCTCGAGAAGATATTACCGATTTGCTCAAGAGAATTTGAAAAATGATTGGCTACAATTTTCTTAAAACTGAAACGGTAATCCGTTTAACTGTCGTAAGAAAACTATATACAATTCCGCAAGATTTCGCTCACTTACGGATGGGGTTTTCATGTTTATTCTATTAGCCTTGTAAGAAAAAGTTTTGCAAAGTGTATTTCGTTTTTTTACGCCGGTGAAACGTTACGTTACGTTGCTTTTGAAGAAGTTTTAGGAAAGATGTGTCCGACCCCAGGTTTAAAAGGGCCCTTAGTGCTAAAAGATCTAAGTAAACTCAGTAAGAAACATAAAGAGGAAAACCAGTGAAAGAAGAGAAGGGGATGTCTTTTGAGTGAACCGCGACATCAGTGCGGAGTGGGAAGGAAGAGAGGGTAAGGGTAGAGGGAACTAAGCACCACAGCACTCATCTCAGAGAACCACGACACTACTTAGCTGCCGTTGTCACCTGAGGGTGGCTGAAACTCACAGAAACCACTTTAGGATGCCGCAGCAACAATCAGTACTCACCACCTCAAAGCCAACTTAAAAAAGGGAAGTGCTGGTCTGTCTAATACCCATCTATGTTCACAAACTTGCTCTCCATCCGATGCATTCCTCCATCTGACCAAGTGCTTCAGCCCAAAAAACAGTGTTGCTCTTCCCAAAGTACCTGTCAGGTGGGACAACGTTTGCCGCCTTAGTTCTGCGATACCAAAGGAATTCGCAGTGATCATAGTCAACTGCTTCCCTAAAAATTCCATTAGGGTGGGCTTCAACTTACTTGAAGACTTCTTGGCGAGTCTGGTGGAAAATTCATGTTCTATCTAAACTCCTTGTGTGTTCCCAAGGTTCCAAAGTGGCGTCCAAGAGGAATCCCCAGTGATCACACGAAATACTCGGCTCTGCACCCTCTCGATTCCCTCAAGCTAATTCCTATTAATTCCTATCCAGAAGGGGGAGGCGTAGTGAGCACTGGCCTGACGACCGTCTTGTACAGAATTACTTTGTGCTGTGATGTAAGGAAGCTTCTTCGGTGGAGTAGTGGAGCTAGCTGCCCTAGGCATTGTAAAGTTCTGTTCGTGGGGTGACTGCGGTTCGCTACCCACAAAAGTCGATAATATTTTTGGAGCCCTTGGTACTTATTGGAGGTAGCTCAGGGGATTATCTCTCGAAACAGAACAAGTTTCGATACTCTTTGGACAGATCCAAAAACAACAGTGCGCTGTTCTTAGATGGGTTGATCTTCATCTGCCAGTCAGTGAAGTAGAATTCCAGCTGAGAGATAAAGTCCTGGAAAAGTTTAACAGCTCCGCTTTTGTTCAGAAACCTAATTCCTACAGCTGTATAATCTGCGTATTTTATCACCAGGCAAAATTTTGGGTACGTCTTGCAGATCAATTGAGAACAGCAATGGTCCAAGAATAGAACCCTGAGGAACGCCATCCCGAATCTTCATTTCAGAAGAAAGCTCACCCTTAATCTTAATAGTGCAACTGTGGCTGTTGAGGTACAAGACAATGAACGGAAAAAGTGGGCAGGGACACCAGAGCTCATGCAACTTGTGAACTAGAAAATCCTGCCATACGCGGTCGACGAACTTGCTGATATTCAGGAAGATAACAGTGGAATGCTCGCTCTTATCACAAACTTCGGAAACGAATTCCGCAAGTCTGATTAACTGGTGGGCTGTGGCATGCTTAGCCCGCGAAAGAAACGGATTTCCACTTCTGTCTTATATACTTGGTGTATTAATCAGTTGTGATATGCTATTTTCCTGTCTTTCAAAGAACTAGTTGAATCGAGACAAAGTAGGAGCAATGCCGAATTTCCTCGATAACTTTTTCTCATTGAATGATTTTGAAATAATCGAATGTTTCGAGATGTTACCATAACCGAATGAATGGATTATTTCTACTCGATTATGCCTATCGTTAGCTCAGAAGAACGACGTTAGAGTTTATTTACAAATTTCTGTCGATTAGGGATATAAAATGTCTTCGCATTTCACGGATAGGTGAGAATATCATGTAAACAATTAGCTAACATTTTCCCAATGTTCCAAAGTGGTGTAAGTGGTTTAAAATTCGAAAAATATTCAATATGAATGATCCAAGATGCTTGTAAAATTGGCTGATTTAGAATTGCATGTACACAGCATTCGTTTTCGGAACAAATTAATTTAATCATCTGAGCAAAGGGGATTCACTTAGTAATGCCTACTTTTTCTGCACACATAAAGACGTGTAAAAATTTTAAAAGTGATCTTTTATGATAAAGTGGAATTTTATCTTTTCAGTGAAAATGTAATTATTTTTCAGCACAAGGGTGGTAGTAAGGTTTTAGATGCGTTGGTCTCTAAAGAAGGGCCACTCTGCTACCGAACATTTCGAATAAAACGTACAACCGCTTAACAGAATACAATATGAAAATAATATAAATACAGACAATACCTGAAAACACTAAAGAATACATAATTCCTTTGGAAAATTTCTCCTCATTATATGTTTTTCCGACGTGAGGTTCGAATCGTGTTGTTAAAATAGCATACAATGCTTCCTCCCATCCTGAAAATTTGAGTCACACCATACTGTTGAAGGGACTCTTTAGATATGATCATACTTTAAACAAATCTGTATCTCTTACTGTTCAAAGTCAAAGGAGCAGGTAGACCAGCCGAGAAACAAAGTTAGAGGAACACTGCCGTGAAATCATACATGTTTGCCACACAAAAGCCAAATCCTTGTGTCAATAAACGAACGGCGCTGTACGACGAAGTGCAACTGTAACATTTGCTTATTCCATACACAAAATGTTTTCGTATATAAGCGACTGGTGTCGAATAAGTGGGCCATCTTACCATTTGTATTGTGAGTTGCTGTGACTATAGGTAATTGTGTTCATTTAAATAATTAATTGCATAGACCAGCTACGACAGATCGACAGCAGGAAAGTTCTAAGCCGAAGTGGCGTGATTGTTAAATGTGGACCGATATTTTTTCTGCAGCCTCTGGCGACAATTTCAAGTCACTAATAATTGCTCGTCAATGTATAATAGATATTTACCGTTAGCCACAATCCGTGCAAAACTCCATTTCCCTTAGCCCATGTTTGCGGAACCTAAGTGTACCATATCGCGGCACGCGTTACCACGGAAATTTCATAATAGTAATCTGTAGAGCAGACGGCCAGTGGTTTGAGTTTCCTTGACTGTATCATAGAGAAATACTTGTTTCAAATGGAGTAGTCGAAATGTTAATTGGTCCCACATAAAATGAGTACACATGTGCTTTTTCGATGATAGTAAAGTCAGTTCAGAACCAGATGCTCGGAAAACATTCATGTCGTATGACGTGCGACACGACAAACCAATGAACGCTCTCGAACGGGAAGATTTCGGTGTGACTGTAAAAAGGGTTTTGTCTCGAATCTTCATCAACCGTCGTTTATCTATGCACGCAATATTCATGGAGGAATATCGAGGTATGTCCCATATCGTCGCAAGACTCTGGATCGTCATGTGGATGTTTCTGGGTTATAGGAATTTCTTTTAATGAACGGTAAGGCATATCCTCCACGAGTCTTGTCCTAGATCACGTCGTGTCCCATCGCATCAAATCTGATATTTTAGTTATCCAATGTTGGTCAGTTCTTCTTAGAATGTGTCATACCGTTGCCACTTCAGGGATTTCACTTTGATCCTGATGTAATCAGCACTTTCCTTTTCATGATCAATGAGTTCCTCTTTCTACATTTCCTGATTGCATCAATCATGCAATAAATATTGGAATTCCTCTAAAAAGTCATAATGAAACTAAGAGGATGCCTAAAGTGATAACGCAAATCTGAAAAGTTACACTCAGGACAAGTACAATGAGTACTATGTAAAAATGGCCACTGTAACTTTTTTATCGATAGAAAGATCATTGTAGAAAAGTACAATGATATTTTAAGGAATAGTGTCATTGTTAAAAGTCAAAGTTTTGTTCCATTTGGTCACAAGACTATTCACAAAAAAATATATGCTTTAGTAACAGGGGACAGAGAAAAAGGAGTACAGCGATATTAGGGAAAGTATGTGAACTGTAAACTTAATAATGCTAGAACACACTTGTTATAGGATATCTTGCGGGAATATTATGATTTTAACAAGGCTTCTTTTTTTCAACTCTTGCAACACAACCTTATCACAGTGCCTGTGTCACATAGGAAGAAGAGGATTCTGGTTGGAAAAATGAGTGTCTCAATTCGTGTGGACAGCTGAAATGTTGGAAGATGCTTCATAAACTCAGAAAGTAATTTTTGCTAACATATTTTAAGTGCTTTCTGGCCCCAAGATATTCAAAAGAGCATCTGAACATTTTAAAGTTATTTATTTATTCCTCCCTTCAATACAACCTAGTACATGCAGTTAAAATTTAAAGATCTTACCGTTCCTAGAAAAACGGTGTTTGAGTTCAAATTAAAATGTGAGAAAAAGCATTAAGAAAAAATAGCGATAATTTTTAGATACCTTACTAGATTCTTTTGTTTACTGCATTCTATTCCAATATGGAGATGTATGTCAACTGTTAAATGCTTCGACAAAATTACTTTCGTTTTTTAAGCATAAAAAAACCACTTCACATTTGCTTCGAACAAAAATGTGTCAGACTAAATAAAGGTCAAAATAGCAAAGTTTTTAAGCGCACGGTGAGAAGCACAATTCATAAAAGTTTTGTGACAGTATGATGAGGAATAAACACGGAAACACATTTTTTTCCTATTTCACCACTGCCAATAGCAGGTGGGAAATAAAGCATATTAGGACAGCTAAAATATTGAAAATTTTATGCACTGTCATAAAAATTATATGTACTCAATGGACAAAACATTAGAGATACCTACCTAATAGCGCATCGGTTCTCTTCAATTGCGAATAGCATCTTGCACACGCCTGGACAACAAGTTCATCAGATTCTGGAGGTTTCTCGAAGGTGTGGCCAGTTACGACCGTTGCAGAATTATCCACAAATCCTCCGGAGATATCTGTCTACAATCTACGGTTCTGATGTTAAGATTCCGGGCGTCCCACAGAGATTTAACAGGATTTTAATCTGGGGACCTTGGGGATAACTAGAATGTTCTAAACTCGTATGAATGATCATCAAGCAATGCTTAAATCGTTGTGGTCCGGTGGAGCAGCGCATTGACTTTTGAAACAGGCTATGAGTTGCTGGATGCCAGAATGCGTGAAAGCGTGTAGGTAATCAACAGCGTATGCTTTTAGCGCGTAGCGGTTAAAACACCTCTCCAGATACATTAAGAATCCTAATGTTTCCCATGAGACGGCTCCCCAAGCTAACGTTGAGCCATTACCACATTGAACAGATCTAACCCGACGTGAAGAAGTCATGTCCTCATTGGATCGACGACACAATCACTTCATCCAACCACTCTGTTTAGATGAAAACCGGATTCATCTGACCACACAACGCTATGTCACTCTGCAGAGACACAGTTTTGATATTATCAGCAGCAGGCAAGGAATAAAATCCCAAGATAAGCAATTAACAGTAGCACACGAGTAGGGTTTCGGCTCCGATTGCCCAGGGAATGTGACATGTAACGTACGGTGTGCTCGGTATCGGTGTTTGGGTCACCGACATTTAAGCTGGATATGATTTTCGCAGCCTTTTCGAAAGCATGTGCCTGTACGAACCTGGATAATGTACGTTGGCCAAGGTTTCTAACGGAGGCCGGTCGGGTATATTTTGTTCTTACGAGCTGATACGTCCGTCGATGGCATGCTCGCGGTACACATTCAATACGATTGCCGTGAGGGGCTCTAGGGTTCATACCACTTGGGCGATTATATGATCACCTGTCCCGTGACGACAATTCATCCACGATCAAAGTGTTTCGCATCACCATCTTTACCCATATTCGTCGATTTCGGGTAGAATTGGGAAGCATCCAAATGTATTTTGTAGTTTTAATATGAGGACCTTTTTTATATCTAAACATCATAAATAGTTATGAATCCACTGCTTGATTCCGCCATATCTCCCAGTGTAGTCACTCACTGAGCCGACATTTTTATACCCTAACGACCGTAGATTCTGCTACACCTAAGGTGCCCGTCCGCAAATTTCATTTGTAACAATAACTCAGGATCCACTGCAACGTTTATCAACAGGCGGCGCACAAATTGAGATGTTACCTCCTAAATTTACTGACAGCATCTGCCGTCGGTTTTAGTGAGATGAAGTAATTCATTTGTTTCCTTGAACCAATAGGTTGTACGATAGGAAGACGAGTGTTAGCCCAAATTGTAAAAACAAGGGGTTAGCGCATGCAGATCAACTGTGATTTCGCCGTAAATATAAATTTATATATAAATATATATATATATATATAATAGGATGTAAGGTCAGGTGATGCGTAACATCACAGCCTCTCCTTGACAAATGTCAACCCCGCCTTCTCGTGGTGCATCCTGTTCCCACTAAAGGGGCTCTGACGACCGCCCATAGCGGTATAACTATACCATCGGGATCAGAGGAAATTCTATCCCACACTCACCAACCCGCTTGGCCAGCGTGGTGAGTTATGGCCAAACCCCTCCAAAATGATTCCACAACTTAAATCTTGGCCCTCAGTCTCCGGCAGCTGGAATGTACCTGGCCAAGGCAGCGGCCAGTGCGACATGAAGGCAGAGGGTGCTAAGAATCCCCGGAGGACCTGACTAGGCTGCCATCTGATGCTGACCTTGGCTACTTACAATGGACGCTCCCTATCTTCTGATTCAAGGCTTCTTGAATTGGAAGAGGAACTACAAAGGATCAAGTGGGACATCGTGGGGCTAAGTGAGGTAAGGAGAAAAGGAGAAGATCTCATCGAACTGAAAAGTGGACATCTCTTCTACTATCGTGGGACAGATACTGGCAGAACTAGTGGTGTTGGATTTATAATAAACAAGAAACTGAAGGATAAAGTTGTAGAAGTTGAAAGTTCCTCTGACAGAGCTGCACGACTTGTTATCCAACTCTCGAAAAGATACCAGGCTCAGATTATTCAAACTTATGCACCCACCACAAGTCATCCTGAAGAAGAAATTGAAGAATTTTATGAGGAAATTTGTCATCTAAATAATAAAGGTAAGCAGCACTTGAAAATAATTATGGGAGATTTCAATGCAAAAATAGGGCAACGGCAACAGAATGAAACTTCAGTAGGTAAATTCGGTCATGGCAACAGAAACCAGCGTGGAAATACTCTCGTTGAGTTTGCAGAGGCAGAAGGGTTTTTCATCTTGAACTCCTTCTTCAAGAAAAAGCCACACAGGAAATGGACATGGAGACATCCAAATGGGAAGACAAGTGAAATTGATTTTATTATGTGTAACAAAAAATTCGTCATAGAAGACTGCAGTGTGCTAAACAAGTTCAACACAGGTAGTGACCATAGATTGGTGAGATGTAAGATGCACCTCAACACTAAACTTGAACGTGGCAAGCTCATAAGACAAACAAAATCTATTGACATAACCAACCTTAAAAAACACCATAATACCTTCAAGTTAGAACTGAAGAACAGGTTCTCTGCTTTAGAAGGCCTAACATCGGAAGAAGTGGACATCTCTGAAGTTAACAGAAAAGTAACCAAAGCTCTTATGGAAACAGCAACAAAATTAGCTGGGTCTAAGAACAAGTTGCATGTGAACAAATTATCAGGAAAAACCAAAATGTTGATGCAAAAAAGAAGAGAGATGAGGACAACTAAAGAAGATGTGACTTCCAAAGTGGAATATATAGAGCTATGCAAGACAGTAAGAAAAAGTATCACTGAAGACGTAAGGAAATTCAACTGTGAACTAGTGAGGAAAGCAATTGAAAACAACCAAAGCCTAAAGATAGCAAAGGGACATCTCAGTAAGGGAAGAAAACAGATTATGGCACTGAGAAAAGAAGATGGTTCTGTAACAAGAAATAGAGGCGAAATTTTGACAAGAGTGAAAGATTTCTACTCCAAATTATATGAAAGGGATTATATATGCACTCCAGACATCATGAAAGATACCAGTACCAGAGTTCCTCCAGTCCTTCCAGCAGAAGTTGCACATGCAATCAAGAACATGAAGCGAGGAAAAGCTCCAGGAGAAGATGGAATTACTGTAGACATCATACAAGAAGCAAGTGGAGAAATCGAAACAGTACTCGCCCAAATTTTCACTCGATGCCTTAATGAAGGAAAGATTCCTGAGGATTGGAACACCGCTACAATGATCCTGCTACATAAGAAAGGTGACATTGAGGATCTCGGAAACTACAGACCTATCAGCCTCCTATCAGTAGTTTATAAAATCTTCACTAAAGTTCTTTCACACCGCTTGAAGGTAGCACTAGACATGGCTCAACCGAGAGAACAAGCTGGATTCAGGAGTGGCTACAGCACAATAGATCATATCCACGTGCTGAGAGAACTAATTGAAAGAGCAAGGGAATATGAACTTCCATTGTGCATGGCTTTTATCGATTATGAAAAAGCCTTTGATTCGGTGAAACCATCAGCAGTTACAATGGCTCTGAAAACCTGCGGTATTGAAGATGCATACATTAATATTATTAATAACATCTATGAAAATGCAAGTGCAAAGATTAGGCTGTTTGAAAATACAACACACGTAAAAATTGGAAAGGGAGTGAGACAAGGTGACACCATATCTCCGAAGCTCTTTAATGCCACATTGGAGGGTGTTTTTCAGTCGCTGAGCTGGGAAAACAAGGGGATAAAGATTAATGGAGATTATCTAACCCACCTTCGTTTTGCTGATGACATAGTCATTTTTGCAACTACCCCATCAGAGCTGCAGAGTATGATCCAGGAACTTGCTGATAAGAGTAAAGAAGTGGGATTAAAAATGAACTTTCAGAAGACAAAAGTGATGTTCAATGCTTTTACAAGAAATGAAGATTTATCGATTGATGGAGAAAAGCTGGAGATAACAGACACATACGTTTATCTTGGACAGCAGATATCAAGTGAGGGTCACATTGATGAAGAAATTAATCGGTGTACAAAACTTGCCTGGAGAGCTTTTGGAAGAAACAGCATAATTTTCAAGAGCAATATGCCATTATGTCTTAAAAGAAAAGTGTTTGATCAATGCATCCTTCCAGTGCTTACATATGGTGCAGAGACGTGGACCTTAACTAAAAGAGACATACAAAGGCTGCAGACAACTCAAAGCAGCATGGAGAGGTGCATGCTTGGTGTAACCCGGAGAGATAAGAAGAGGAACGCGTGGATCCGAAAAATGACATGAGTGGAAGACATCATGATCAGAGTTAAATCCCTGAAATGGCAATGGGCTGGACATACTGCCAGAAGGACAGATTATCGATGGACAGCCGAAATTTTAGATTGGATTCCAAGGGACAGGAAAAGACCCAGAAGAAGACCGCATAGGAGATGGGTGGATGAAATTCGAAAGTATGCAGGGGTGACATGGAGGAGACTGGCACAAGACAGACCGCTGTGGAGGAAACTTGGGGAGACCTTCGTCCAGCAGTGGATTGATAATGGTTGACAATGATGATGATGATGATGATATATATAATATTTTATGAATTATTTACTGAAAACTTCTTTTTGATGTAATTAGTAATCACTGCTTAACGAAAGCTAACAGCACATTCTTTCAAATTGACTAAAATTTAATTGCAAAAGAAGGAACCAAATGCAAATTAAGTACTAATATGTAAGGTCAGGTGATGCGTAACACCACAGCCTCTCCTCGACAAATGTCAACCCCGCCTTCTCGTGGTACATCCTGTTCCCACTAAAGGGGCTCTGACGACCGCCAATAGCGGTACAACTATACCATCGGGATTAGAGGAAATGCTATCCCACACTCACCAACCCGCTTGGTCAGCGTGGTGAGTTATGGCCAAACCCCTCCAAAATGACTCCACAACTTAAATCTTGGCCCTCAGTCTCCGGCAGCTGGAATGTACCTGGCCAAGGCAGCGGCCAGTGCGACATGAAGGCAGAGGGTGCTAAGAATCCCCGGAGGACCGGACTAGGCTGTCATCTGATGCTGACCTTGGCTACATATAACGGACGCTCCCTATCTTCTGATTCAAGGCTTCTTGAATTGGAAGAGGAACTACAAAGGATCAAGTGGGACATCGTCGGGCAAAGTGAGGTTAGGAGAAAAGGAGAAGATCTCATTGAACTGAAAAGTGGACATCTCTTCTACTATCGTGGGACAGATACTGGCAGAACTAGTGGTGTTGGATTTATAATAAACAAGAAACTGAAGGATAAAGTTGTAGAAGTTGAAAGTTTCTCTGACAGAGCTGCACGACTCGTTATCCAACTCTCGAGAAGATACCAGGCTCAGATTATTCAAACTTATGCACCCACCACAAGTCATCCTGAAGAAGAAATTGAAGAATTTTATGAGGAAATTCGTCATCTAAATAATAAAGGTAAGCTGCACTTGAAGATAATTATGGGAGATTTCAATGCAAAAATAGGGCAACGGCAACAGAATGAAACTTCAGTAGGTAAATTCGGTCACGGCAACAGAAACCAGCGTGGAAATACTCGCGTAGAGTTTGCAGAGGCAGAAGGGTTTTTCATCTTGAACTCCTTTTTCAAGAAAAAGCCACACAGGAAATGGACATGGAGACATCCAAATGGGACGACAAGTGAAATTGATTTTATTATGTGTAACAAAAAATTCGTCATAGAAGACTGCAGTGTGCTAAACAAGTTCAACACAGGTAGTGACCATAGATTGGTGAGATGCACCTCAACACTAAACTCGAACGTAGCAAGCTCATAAGACAAACAAAATGTATTGACATAACCAACCTTAAAAAACACCATAATACCTTCAAATTGGAACTGAAGAACAGGTTCTCTGTTTTAGAAGGCCTAACATCGGAAGAAGTGGATATTTCTGAAGTTAACAGAAAAGTAACCAAAGCTCTTATGGAAACACCAACAAAATGAGCTGGGTCTAAGAACAAATTGCATGTGAACAAATTATCAGGAAAAACCAAAATGTTGATGCCAAAAAGAAGAGTGATGAGGACAACTAAAGAAGATGTGACTTCCAAAGTGGAATTTATAGAGCTATGCAAGACAGTACGAAAAAGTATCACTGAAGACGTAAGGAAATTCAACTGTGAACTAGTAAGGAAAGCAATTGAAAACAACCAAAGCCTAAAGATAGCAAAGGTACATCTCAGTAAGGGAAAAAAACTGATTATGGCACTGAGAAAAGAAGATGGTTCTGTAACAAGAAATAGAGGCGAAATTTTGACAAGACTGAAAGATTTCTACTCCAAATTATATGAAAGGGATGATACATGTACTCCAGACATCATGAAAGGTACCAGTACCAGAGTTCTTCCAGTCCTTCCAGCAGAAGTTGCACATGCAATCAAGAACATGAAGCGGGGAAAAGCTCCAGGAGAAGATGGAATTACTGTAGACCTCATACAAGAAGCAAGTGGAAAAATCGAAACAGTACTCGCCCAAATTTTCACTCGATGACTTAATGAAGGGAAAATTCCTGAGGATTGGAACAACGCTACAATGATCTTGCTACATAAAAAAAGTGACATTGAGGATCTCAGGAACTACAGACCTATCAGCCTCCTATCAGTGGTTTATAAAATCTTCACTAAAGTTCTTTCACACCGCTTGAAGGTGACACTGGACATGGCTCAACCGAGAGAACAAGCTAGATTCAGGCGTGGCTACAGCACAATAGATCATATCCACGTACTGAGAGAACTAATTGAAAGAGCGAGGGAATATGAACTTCCATTGTGCATGGCTTTTATCGATTATGAAAAAGCCTTTGATTCGGTGAAACCACCAGCAGTTGCAATGGCTCTGAAATCGTGCGGTATTGAAGATGCACACATTAATATTATTAATAACATCTATGAAAATGCAATTGCAAAGATTCGGCTGTTTGAAAATACAACACACATAAAAATTGGAAAAGGAGTGAGACAAGGTGACACCATATCTCCGAAGCTCTTTAATGCTACATTGGAAAATGTCTTTCAATCACTGAACTGGGAAAACAAAGGGATAAAGATTAATGGAAATTATCTAACCCACCTTCGTTTTGCTGATGACATAGTCATTTTTGCAACTACCCCATCAGAGCTACAGAGTATGATCCAGGAACTTGCTGACAAGAGTAAAAAAGTGGGATTAAAAATGAACTTTCAGAAGACAAAAGTGATGTACAATGCTTTTACAAGAAATGAAGATTTATCGATTGATGGAGAAAAGCTGGAGATAACAGACACGTATGTTTATCTTGGACAGCAGATATCAAGTGAGGGTCACATTGATGAAGAAATTAATCGGCGTACAAAACTTGCCTGGAGAGCTTTTGGAAGAAACAGCATAATTTTCAAGAGCAATATGCCATTATGTCTTAAAAGAAAAGTGTTTGATCAATGCATCCTTCCAGTGCTTACGTATGGTGCAGAGACGTGGACCTTAGCTAAAAGAGACATACAAAGGCTGCAGACAACTCAAAGCAGCATGGAGAGGTGCATGCTTGGTGTAACCAGGAGAGATAAGAAGAGGAACACGTGGATTCGAAAACTGACAAGAGTGGAAGACATCATGATCAGAGTTAAATCCCTGAAATGGCAATGGGCTGGACATACTGCCAGAAGGACAGACCATCGATGGACAGCCGAAATTTTAGATTGGATTCCAAGGGACAGGAAAAGACCCAGAAGATGACCACATGGAAGATGGGTGGATGAAATTCGAAAGTATGCGGGAGTGACATGGAGGAGACTGGCACAAGACAGACCGTTGTGGAGGAAACTTGGGGAGACCTTCGTCCAGCAGTGGATTGATAATGGTTGACAATGATGATGATGATGATACCTGCAAGACAAAGCTTAATATATAGTAATATCTCCGAAGTTTCAAAAATCTGAACGTTGGTCCAGGAAATATATGCGAGATATTTAATGTTATTTCAAATTTATGTCCATCATTTTCATCTTACCAAGCCAGTTGACTCAGCTAAAGAATGTAATTGTCTGCAAAAGACGTAGTCAATCTCAAACTCTTTCGTTGGAATTTCCATTCGCACAAAATTATAAACATTTTTATCCTGACATTCTAGTATCTAAGCCCCATTTTTCATAACAACGAACTTCCCGAAATTTAAGCAGTCTAGATTTCGATGAATTGCATCTTTTACTAAAACACCAATATCTAAAAGTTATATAATTTTTTTCACTCAAATATGTAATTACTGAATTTTTTGTACATGTCTGTACCAAGAAACCTGCTTTTTGTGTCACCATAAGTAAATACCGTTCGTTCTCCAAAAATATGGCTGACGTGCTATACAAAATGAATAGTTATCTCTATTCTAATGCAGAAAAACTGTTCAAAATATAAAACAACGCATTTCGAAATTCCTGAATAGTTTTGCTTAAAGTTTTTGCACAGTACCTAAAGTTTCTTTGTCACCGAATTTTTAGTAATGTAAAGTTATTTATGTTTTTACCAATATTTTGGGAAAATCTGAAAACTACAGGGATTGTAGAATTTCGAGCAAAAGATAAACATTTGAAAATATGACACTTTTTTCCCTATTCCTTGTGTAATAAAACATACCAAGTTTCAATTAATTTATTTCTTCAGAGCGATTATTTATAATCGAATCACTTATTTTCTAGAAAAGTAATGGTGAAATATGTATAAGTCCCATTAATTCCTAGATCGAAATTTTTGTATTCGTCTGTTCGGCCTGATGAAAATTTTACAGCAAAATCTCAAAGAAAAAAGAAAAAAATTCCAAAGATATCTCTTTTATTAAATTGCTGTTGTTCAGTTGCATTCAGACGCAGTTTAAGCTGGTGTTTTTGCCAGAGAGTGCAGGATTGGGCAAAAATTCTAAATTAACTTTTATAATTTTCTAAAGTTTTTTCAATTCAAACAGCAACTTTAAAATTGTCAAACTCAAAACAATAAACGACATTTCAGCTGGGACTCACTTGGACCCAAAGATTACTGCTGTAGCTATAGCTTATCCCGTCACACTCTTAAACACAACATTGAAATCGCAGGAAACTGTTTCAGTAATTAGCCACGACTGTATATAAGTTTTTGGAAAACTCATATATTGACATGGTTTTCTAATAAGGAAAAACAAATATTTTTCATACGCTGAGGTTCAATGCAAAGCACATTTTTTTATTCGATAGCACAATGACGAAGAAATATCTCTGTACTCCTCCAGTGGTCTTCATAACAGCCGTTCAAGGAAATATCAGGATTATGTGCTTAAAATTGCACTAGGGTATACATCAATGGTTTCTGAAAAATTCTTGATGACACTGAAAGACATGCCAGTGTATATATCGAAGTATAAACTGTTTGTGGAACTCATCCAAAGAAGAATGAAACTGAGCTGAAGATTTTCCGAACGTACCCAAATTACACTCCTGTTACTTAGAAAAACATCTTAGTCATAATTCATGATATTTCGGAGAACAATGCGAAACTGAAGTTACTATTAGTTTTTCATTGTTTAGTTTGAATTTAAGTTTTAATTTATTCTACGATATGGGTAACCAACACTGCGTTTTTATTAAAACCTTTTGTGTGCTTCAGTAAATAAAAATCTTTGAAGATACTTTTCTCGAAATAGTTTTTAAACAACATTATGGAATTAGGTCATGTCAAGCAGTATTTCGTTTGTAAAATATTCTATTTTACGTTAATCACATATTTTTTTTAAATGCATTTATGTTGTACACACACATATGTATATAAAAACGATGTCTTAGATTAGGCTTCCTTTCGAATCTGTAAGCAGGGTTATCATTACGGAATCCAGACTTTTGTGGCATTCAGTTAGGCGTATATGTTGACAAAGCTCATTAAATAAAATAATTCCTACTCGAAATTCCTAACGCTTAACTGGGAAGTTAGTGATAATTGGAAAATTGCTGTGTGAAGCAGATCTAAGCGAGAATTTAAAATTCGAAGAAACTTGTGTCAACAACTTACTCGGCATGGAGTTCAGGTGCTGTCGACAGCTTTTCTGAGCGCTTCGTTCTACTCCGGGAAAGCGATAGAGGAAGAATTTAAAACGCTGACATGAAAAAGAATAGTTTGCTCTTAAGCAATGTGTTACTTAGAAAAACTTAGGAGCAACAAATATTTTAATATTACTCTGGTAAGGAATCATGCAACTTTCAGTCTAGGTAAATTATCTGATTATTAGAGGGATAATATCAGGTACCATATTGCGCTGAGTTCTTCACTACATCCTCTGCCTGGATTAAAACCCGATGACTGCGAGGGCTTAAAGCGTTCACCTAGTTAGGACAGAATGAGAAGTTAACGAGAAGTTTATAGTACGCCAAGCCCCGGTTAATCCTGATCAACGATATCGTGTGTGTTCCCAAAATCCAAACGGCGAGTCAGCAGGTTGCTCAAGAATGTGCTGTGTTGAATTCGTGATGTCCCATAGTAGTAATTGCAGAATGGAGGACAAACTGTGTAGCACACATCCAAAGGAGATGCTGAACATATATTTATAAAGTCGTCTAGACGATGATGCAGCAAAATCGCCTAGAAGAGTAAAAATAGAAGAATACATTTATTCCTCAGAGAAACATATTTCGGTGATTTTAAAATAAAACATACTTCAATAGACTGGGTGCATTTAACAAACAGTTGTGTAATTAACCCTGGGAACCAATGCATAAACGTACCACATCTCCGTAAAATGCTTCCTTTTGCTTTACGTTTCTTTATTCCAAATTCAAATCATAACTTATTTACCAATTCTTTAGGAAGAGTCATTTTCCTTTCTCTTCATACTCTGCCATCATAGCCAAATTCCGAATTTGATTTTGGAATTCTTCATCTTTGAAAATAGAAATTCGCAAGGATTTCCCTTATCGGAAAAAGGTAAAACTGTACAGCTAAGTGCAGTTAAGAGGTATTTACATCGTACGAGTAAAAGCTGTATACTTTAGAACAGTTTTTTTTTCGATTTCATATTTCTTTAACGTTAACATTACCTTACATTAGTAGAGGAATTTTTAGCACGTCTTCTCTAAAAAAGACCATGTTTATGTTATTGGTCAGTCCGTCCGTCCGTCCGTAGACACGATGTCTCTGCAACTAATTTTCCAATTTGAAAAAAATCTTTTTGCATTCGGTAGCTTGAAATGTATGAATGACGACCCTTCATTTTGTTTCTATTTTACTGTGAACAATTTCGCAGCTAAAGGGCGCAAAGGCAGATGATATCAAATTCAAAATACATTTTGTTCCATAAATTTGCTCATAAGAACGCAATTCAAAAAAATATTTTGCCTTTCGATTCCACTCATGGCTAAGATTATTTTAGGTATAGACACTTTTTCAAGTTACGCATAGATTATCCGCTAGGTTGCGTAAATTAAATTGCGTGTCCCCCGTTATCTCTGCTTCTAAAACTCCGATTTGAAAAATAATTTCTGCAGAGGATACAGCTCCTGGTGGGAAATACTTTAAATGTAATTTCTAACATTTGGTATAAAACGGTTTGGCCACCATGGGGCGTAAGAAATAATATCCGTTTGTGATGTATCTTTAGCAAACTATGAGCTTCTAAAATCTCGACTGAAGAAATTCTTTCCTGAACCGATAGTACTCACGACGACAAACCTTTTTCGAATTATTTCTTCTTTAAACAATGCATGGTTTCTCCGCCAGAGGCGCTGATGTACATCTTATTTTTGTCAATATCTCTGCTTCTAAGAATCGGATTGGAAAATTGTTCTTAGTTGTTGGAGAGAGTTTCCGGTGCGACATGGTTTTCATATAATTTTTTTCTGCTACGGGGAGTAAAGTTAAATTGCGCTTTCGCCGATATCTCTGCTGCTAAAACTCCGATTTGAAAAATTCTTCCAGCACCGGATTCAGCTCCCAGTGAGAAATGTTTTGATTGTAATATATGTTTTTTATAAAATATGCTTTGGCCACCAGGCGGCGTAAGACTTAATTTATGCCTCTTAGGTATTTCCAGCAAAATATGGACTTTTAAAAGCTCGATTGAAAAATCTTTCGTGGACCGATACCGCTCATGTTGATAAACATTTGAGAATATTTTATTTCTTAAAATAATGCATGGTTTCTCCATCAGTGGGCGTAGAGGTATGTATTTTTCGGTCACTATCTCTGCTCCTAACCGTCGAAATTGAAAAATTACTTCTTTGTTAGATAGCCTTTCCGGTGTGAAAAACTCTCATATAATTTCAAAACTTTCAAGTAATACATGGACTTTCCGCTAGCGGGTGATATGGTAAATTGCGTTTTCCCGGATATCTCTACTTCTAAAATTCCGATTAGAAAAATTTATTCTGCACCGAATATAGCTGCTGATAGGAAAAATTTCTAATGCCTGATAAATAATAATTTAGCCACCAGGTTGCGTAAAAGGTAATTTCTGCGTCTCATGTATTTGTAGCAAACTCTGAGCTCCTGAAAACTCAACTGAAAACATTCTTTCGTTGACCGATACTGCTCACATCGAAAAACCTTTTGAAAATATTTTGTTCTTAAAATAATGCAGGATTTTAGGGCCAGAGGGCGTAAAGTCATATCTTATTTTTGTCGATATCTCTGCTTCTAAGAGTCTGATTTGAAAAACAAAATTATTTTATTGTTGGAGAACATTTCCATGGAAAAATATTTCTCATATGTTTTAAATTTTTATTAGCGCTCAAGTCTGCTACCAGGGGGCGTAAGATCACATTTCTCTTTACATCAATGTTTGCGAGACTAAAAACCCGATTCAAAAACGTTTATCTTCGGTAAAATACTATTAACTATGCAAACTGTGTGTGTAATTTTGTTCCAAAATAGTACACAATTTCCCAGCAAAGGTCGCATATGCTCATTCTGTTTTTTCCAATATCATTGCTTTTAGATTTGCAATTTAACAAATTATTTTGACACAGGAGGTCATTTACCTTGTAGAACACTTAAGGATAATATAAGGAACCTTGTAGTTCACAGTTTTGTTGGTAGGTGGTGTTTCGGCAATGTGCAGCTGTAATGCCGCTTCTTAAAACGCTATTTAGAAATTTTCTTCACTGTATGCCATTTGCAACAACAGAGATGTGGAACAGTATCCTCTTTAAGTAACGCAAAGGTTTCCCACTAGCTGCGTAAAGGTCGAACGCTTTTCCATGAAGAATAATTATCACCTATTTTCAAATTTTCCGTTATGCATTTTTTTTCTTCTAGCAGATGTAGACTTAAATCATGTTTCTCTCTATATTTCTCCTTTTAACTGTTTGATATGCAAATCTCTTTGTCTCTGGTACCTTCCTTGTAGTATGAAAAACTTTTGGTTCGCCATTTGTTAATTTTTTTAACATGCTTTTTAGCTGCTGGTGGAACTAAGTAGATATTTCTATTTCTGGATATTTTATCGATTGTTGGAACCAGTTGGTTTTTTTCCAAAGCGGTTACATTGATTTTAAATAGCTTTGATAAATTTAATTCGCGTCAGAACGGATTCAAAAGACGTGCTTATTAAATACGAAAATTCGGTGTCATAATTCTTATTTACTCTGCTGTGAGGAATGTGATTATTTAGGTAATTAAAGAAAGATCTGCTCTTTCACACCAGTTTCTTACAATAAACCGGAAAAGAACGTTTCTCAGTGTACCCAAGTAAAGAGTGGAGACAGCCTCAATTATGACGCGTAATGTCAAATGCCACACAGGGAATGGATGCTGAACGTTAATCTACTGATTACAGCACTATTGCTTCTTCGTTTTGATTTACGGTAATCGCTGATAGATTTCGGTATAATATGGAATTATACCCTCTGCTTTCGACTCACTTCAAGATGTCGTCAGACCTCTTGGGTCAAGCTCCTGACAATAGGAAAGGACATTTTCCCTTTTTTTCATTTTTTTTTTTGAGGATTGCAATAAACCACCCAAAAATACTTTAAGATGAAATATTCGCCCATCTGACGCATTTATATTTTAAAACAACCCATCTCTTATGTAAATGTAGATACACTTTTCATTATTGAACCATTTCTTGTTTTCTGCTCGGGTATTTTTCTTTTCATTTAGTGCAAGTATGTTGTATAACCTGATGTATTAAATTTACAGATAAAAAATCATGCTCTTGTTTTTTTCGTTTTTTTTAAATACTTTCCAATGAAGTGAAGCTCTACATACACTAAGCTACATGAGCGACAAAACCACTGATTTTGCTTCAGGCATTCTTACGCCATTGGAAATTTATTATCATGGACAACCCGATTGCCCTCACCTCGTCAATTAGTTTTTATTATCAAATCATGGTGATTCTCCTTTTTTTCTGAAATGATAAATACGTTTGCTATATTTGCTCCTATTACCTAATGGTGTTTCGAAATTTCTCAAATTTATTAGTCATATTTATAAAAAATTAAATTTTCCGATTGCTAAACAATGCCCGTATCAACTTTCCAAAATGAATTTATAAGAACCCATAATCGAATGATACAAAGTCAGTGCGGGCATTTGTATTATCCTGTAAAATGTCTCTGGTACCAGACAAGGAAGAATCACTTCTTTTGCGACGTTTCTGCATTTCCCGCTCTTTTTTCGTTTAACAATTCTTGCTCAGTTCAAAATCCCTCAATTAAATGCATTATCTGATATGAAACCCTTTTATATGTTGATGTGATAAAAGCATAATTCAAGGTGTTACTCTATTGATTTCAGGTATTAGTGCTTTCCACGGGAGTCTTCTGGCAGTTGAGCTGAGTATTTTGGGGATCTAGTCGATTTTGCCGATATTTCTTGAGAAATTTGCAAGTTCTGAAAGCAAACGACAAAATCTAAAATGAGGTTATCCTAAATCTTTTAATCGGGAAATCATAATTCTGTCTTTTGATCGTTTCGAACCTTGAGAATAAAATGCTTTTGGATTCAGTCCCCTGCAACCTCTTGAACTTTTGTGATTTGTCTCACAAATGCAGCGATATGTAAGTGGAACATTTTAGTTTTCGGATATTATCTGACTTACCATCCTTGTCACATTTACACCAAAAAACGAACTGCCATCTCTAAAATTTGTATTATATGGTGTAACCCCGTATTTCATTCATGATTCATAAAATATTGCTTCCAAAAAATATTTCCGTAGATGGGACCATGATCATTGTAATACGAAGTCTGGGTATCTACTTCCTTCTCTTTTAAGGCGATGGAGTTCATCGTTCCTTTCGAACATTTACTATTCTGAGTTTATAGAAAAAACAATGGCACAAAATGATAAAAAAACTTCACTTACAACTTTCTTCACGCTTTGGATGGTAATATTTTCGGGAATTGATACCCTTCAATTAGTGTTTAAAATATTTTGTTAGCATACTGCACACCTTGCCCGATTACTGTACGGGAAATGATTTACTGATATTTTGAACTTTCATTTAAATTAGGGGTTACCGAATTAAAACACAAAATTGCGAATTTAAATATTTCTGATGTTAGTCACAGTTTTTTATTCATAATTTGGCCACATTATTTAGTCAGTTTTCATTGAGTTTTTGTCTTTTGATCATGATCATATGTAGAGGATTTTAGGAAGGGAGTGTCTGACCATAGGTCTTAAACAACCCTTAGAAATAAAAGGGTAGGAGATTTGGGCTAGAATGCCAGATAGGAAAGCGACACGGAAGCGAAGTAGAAAGGTGGAGAAAGACGCCCTTATTTATAACTGGGGGGGGAGCAGTACCCGAGGTCCGACGGCTTAACGTGCCCATCCGACGCACAGCGGATATTAGTGGATCGAGCGTTTGTACCTGCCTGGGATTGAACCTGAAGTCCTTTCCGTGGCAGTCACGAACGTTTCTCACTAAGCCACCCGTGGCTTCTTCCTGAAGTGCGGGTGCGCTGCGCAAAATCAGGTGGGCAATGATCGCAGAGGCCGAGGCTTTGACTCCTGGTACATCGTCGTTGCGCATTACCTTCTGCCCAACTCAATAAAAATGTATTCAGAAATAATTTATCTTAACGTGTCCATTCTTGTGTAAGCGAACTGAAGTAAAGGCTATGCACGAGATATTCCTTTAACTCATTTTCCGTGTTGCAAACTTTTTAGAACCAATAATAAATACAATAGTCCTACAAAATTAAAGCCTTGCCTTCAGAGATATGTTATATCCACACAAAATTACAATTTGTGGCTCTGAAGAGACATGCGCTGTCATCATCATCATTTCATTACCATCTCTTAAGAGTCTTAGAGAACAGGTAACACACGGAGGTTAACTTTCGAATTCAATTAAACTACACATGTCCGGATTGTAGATCACGATAGACTCTTGAAGAAATAACAAAAGTGTAGTTGTAAGTAAAATATTATGTATAACCCAGAAATCTGTCAATAGAAACTTCTAAGTGAGAGAAAACATAAATTAAGTTAAAGCGAATATGTTTAAAGGCAAAGAGCAGTTCAAACAGAAAATGTTAGTTGCCGCACATGGCATGGGATATTTCTGCAGCTCTACTGAAAAAAATACCCACTACGGATTTAAGAACATGTGATGGGCGCACAAAGATAAGTAACAGGGCAAAAACAAGAAAATAATAAACGCAAACTGTTTGTTATTTGTACTTCCGAAAACGATGACCATATTTTTTGCTCCAAGCAAGGGAAACCTTCCGAAACGCGTAGTCATGTATTTGAAAATAAAGAAAAGGAAACATAGTAACAAAAATACTTATCAAAACTAATGCCTAGCGAAAGGCGTAAGATTTAGAATTACGTTTGATGATACACAAAGAAAAACGCTTGGGAAAATTTTGTTGTATTTTATTTTAGAATTAATAAACTAAAAGGAAAGGAAGGACTTATCTTCGTATTTAAAGAATAATGTAAAACAAAATTGCATAGGACATCAAATACATGTACTGGTGCAGAAATATGTAATATCATAATATTCAGTAGCAATATGTAATATCATAATGTTCAGTAGTTACAGTTAGGGATTTTGCGTGAAAGTGAAATGAAAGATGCATGTGTAAGAATCAAATAACACGCTTTGAAATCAAACGATAAAGCGTGCGTTTAAAATGCAATTTATTGGGCAATTTCTTCACACAACAAAAAAACATTTCATTATAGACAAAATGATCAATTCAGAGAATGTGCAAGACTCGGAACTTCAGTAGCACGTAACACCACCACTTAGTTGAACAACATCTCGAAACTTATGAGACATACTTGCAACGATATTATTAATGAGTGTCTGCAACAGTTAGTCCCATATCACAGAAAACACGCCACGGAAATGTGCCATTGTAGTGGGGTACGGAACTTGGTTATCCAGTTGTCGCCGTACAGCGTCCGAACTTCTCTGTGGGGTAGGTCAGAAGACCTTTTATTCAGCTACAACAATTCAATCCCTTGATTTTCCAGTTCCTGAAGCAGCTCCCAGGCACGCTGACTCGTTGCATTGTCATCGAGAAAACAGAAAGCATGTCCAGTAGCAGGGTGAAACAGTGTCGCATTAGACACAATGATCTCGTTTGAAATCTGACACTCCCATCCTAAAATCCTCTATATATGATCTGATCTGATCTATTTCAAAACAATTAACGCAATAAAATCAGAAATTTAGTTTTTTGTACTTAAAGTTCATTTTATATTTTCAGCACAACACAGTTTCGTAGCAAGTTTAATGGTTTTGATTACTCTGTTAAAGCATTTCATCAGACCACCGCGGTTAATAGAAACAGAACCAAGAGGAGTGTAAATTGAGCTTCATGTGATGGTACCGCAGCCATTTTGCTGAGGAATTTCTGGTTTTAGTCGTAATGCATGTATATGGTAAGAAAAAAATATCATATGTGTTTATATTAACAATTGCTTGAAGGTGGTAGGATTGAAACAGCATTATTTTACTTTCTTAACGCGTTGTACTCTACCTCCCATGCAACTTCTCAACAACTTATCCAGTGTCTTGAAATTAACTTTAATTGGTATTTTCTTTTCATAAAATAAGGAGTATCTTCAGGAACAATTACCTGAATTTGAAATAATTCAGTCGTTCTGGAATAGTTCGAATTTTCAAATGGATATTATGCATACGTGTTCTTATATACTTAAGCAATGTTCCGTACATTCACCCAAACCCCTCAATGTGTGTGCTATGAAAATGCTTTGTTGCTCCACTTCTTTGGAGGAGAAGCACTCCTGGACAACAAGTCAAATGTGCCCATGTGTAAGCGCTTAATGGAAAGTGATTGGTTAATAAGTTAGATATTTTGATGCCAAAAACGTTTCAAATATGTGCAAAATAGAGTTATGAAATGATTAATCTCGCTATATTTTGGTAAAGCAGGAATGTTCTTGTCCTCATATTTAGATCATTAGGGCAGATGTGATACTTAATGCACGATGTACTCCACAAATGTTTCAAAAGGGCTTCTGCAATTTCCTAATACAAACAACTTGTGAATGCACCGGGAGATTCATCACAGTCTTGTGGTGTATATCGCGTGTAGAGTCACATCTTTTGCCGCTGACAACCGTCAACTTTGGGAAACTCTCAGGGGCCCGTCTGCAAATTGTTTTTGTTAGAATAGTGCAGGAGACAAAGCCCGGATTATCAAGGGGTGGCATACGAATTGAAATCTTACTTACTACATTGACAGAAGAGTATCTTTAGCAATATATTATTTGTACCAATACTGAAACCAAGCAGCAGATGCAGCGAAGTATAGCGACGTACTGTAGATCGCGATCACAGCCGACATCTATTTTGGCTACAAATTGTCGACTCTGGGTCGCTTTAAGATCCCGTCTGCAAATTGCATTTGTATGAGTAAACAATGAAAAATATCCAGAATTGTCAAGGAGCAGCATAAAATGTGAAATAGGAATTACGACATTGACATCGTCTGCATCTATTACAGCTGTATGACATATTTGCTCCACAAATGTGTACCAAGCTGTTGTGCAACAGGAAAAGGAGTGAGAACCAAAAGTAGAAAAATAAAGGTCGGTGTAATTAATAAAGGGATATCTCCGCACTAAGGAAGATACAGAAACTTACTTCTACATGTATCAAGGTTTAGAACATGCATGCATTGTGGGAAAGGACCCTGGCCTAATAATAAAAGTTATAAAATGTTATTAGCCTCATAACACGTAAAATGTTGACGCGAGTTTTGAATATAAGCTAGTTCTCAACTTAAGTGTTTAGAACGTAACAACAGCACTTATATGGTAGGAAGCTCCAAACAGGTAGCAGATAAGTATGACTAGTTGGAAGACCCAGGGACCATTTTAGTAATTTGCATGAAATTCCTTTTCCTGATTTGCATGAATAAATGGATCTTAACACTCAAGTTCAGAATTACACGAGCATATCCTTTAGAACTTCAGCAGAATGGGTGACAAAGAAATACAAGTATATGTAAGATGTTAGCTCTTGTATATAGTGCAAGACATTGTAGCAGGGTGCTATACCAAAGTAACACCTCCGAGAAAAATTTGGGAAAGCAGTGGAGCAGAGCAGAGCTTCCAAATTGTAAGTGAAAGCAACTTATATTGACAAGAGAGCAACCTCTTATGTAATGAATATGGAGAAATCTAATCATTATAGTAAATCAGATTAAAATTTGTATGCTGCCCTTTGACAACCCCGCAATTTTTATTAGGGTACTGTTACAAAGGCAATTCGCCTACAATCGCATTATAGATACCAGATTCCACGGTCGTCAGGGAATAACGATGTCGGCCTTGGCCGTGATCTGCGCCCAGGTACTTCGCTTTATCTCTCGGTAGATTTGAAACTTGCTTGCGTTAGGACATCACCAGAAGTTCTGAAGCTCTGCTGAGATACAAACAGTGTTATTTACATATATCGCACGCATCACATTTAACAAATTCTTTCTCTTTCCGAGCGGCACCTGTTGGTTTTTATCCGTTAATGAAAACTCAGCGATAGTTTGTATAAGGTGTTTTGTGAATATGAGGAAAAATTATTAAAAAAAGGTAATTGGGAAAATAAACACTACATTTGTCTTGATAATAGATAAGTGCTGGTTAAACTTCTTATATTCAGTGAGAGTTACCGTTTGGATAAGTTACGTTTCATTGTCTTATATCAAAAAGTTTTTACCATGACTAAATTTGTGCCATGCATTATGAAAATATGCTTTTATCGATTCCAGCTACCTAGTATTACAATTCCGCTTCTGCAATAAGTAGGCTGGTTAACGCTCTTGTGTTCTTCAAAGAGCAGAGATTTCTACATCTCGAAAGCATCTGCATCAGTTTCTACAAAACATGTGCTCATTCGATATAGCATGAAAATTTCTTCACCCCCATCTGCCCTAAGTCTTTCAGCTGTCGGACTGCCCCAAAACCAGGAGATAATCATAGCAATATAGCAATAGCGTTTCCTAGTTTTACTTAGAGGTTATTTCGCACTTCTTGTGAGGAAGCAGACGTAATTGTGTTTTAGATATATTTTGTCCTGAGTACATTTCTTTGGACACACGCGCAAATATATGTATTTCATGATTCTTGCATCCGAAATATTTGTAACCAGCATCATTTTGAAACTGTTTTTTTTAAGATTAAAAATGCAGCAGTATCATTTGCTCCAAATATAGAATATTCTGCAAATAATAATCTGCAAAATTTTAGAATTTCGAAAGTTTCCTTTATAAAATGTTTCCTTTAGGCAAATCAAATGGAAAGGTATAAAAACATGGGTTGCCGATTATATTTTCTATTCAAAATGAACGAGTACACCAATTAAAAATGGAATCCACAAAAACTAAATATTATTTATTGATATCACGTTTTACAAGGCTTTTTCAAAACACTGAAAAGACATTTAATTTAACGAATCTGCAATTCATCAAAATATTCGGTACATAAAATATAAGCGCAAATGAAGTTACCCGATTTTCTTTCAAACGTATAGAAAAGATGCAAAGCCCGGTGGCGCAGTGGTCTAAGGCGATGGCCTCTTATCATTCGTCCGAAAGGGGTCCGAGTTCGAATCCCGGTGAGGTAATGATGTTGTGTTTGTCTTACGGCACTGTCTCTCTCCCTTCCCTGGAACCAGTGACCCTAAATTAGGGACGGGTGACTGCTTATAGCCCATTGAGTTGCTCACGGTGGTCGAAAAACATCTAATAAAAAAAAAAAGACGCAAACAAAATTAGTTCATATCTCTCATTGCTTTTTGCATCCTGCCTTTGTATTTCACTCGCACCGCATCGAACAAAGTAGCGATAAATGCTGAATGTCTTTAAGTTGATTTCCAGCTTCCCGCTAGCCTTTTATTAGGAAATCTATTAATGTATATTTAATAAATCAAACTTTGTTTTATATGGTTCGAGCATGAGTCGCTCTCTAGAGAAGTAAGACATTTGTAGCTTCTAATGCACTTTTTTTAAAAACCTAATTAGTTACAAATTTTGAAGTACAACGTCGTTCAATGCAAAGGCCTAATAGCTATCAGTTATTAAATCATAATTCAATACCGAATGAAAAGAAAAAAAACTAAATCTGCGTTTCTCAACGCTTTTATTCTTTCTACTTTTATGGATGAACACCTGAAAAATGTTTTTCCTGATGTGCAGAACATTTTCATTTTAAAAGTTTTACTAGACACGTAAGGTACTGATTTAAGCATGCCACAAAGGAATTAAATATGTCCATCAAAGGGCGTTCATCTATTTAAAATCTATAATTTAACAAAAACAATTTCTCTCAGTTTATTTTAATATTAGTATATTTTTAGGAATTTCAAACTGCAAACTTTTATTTAATATATCCAAGATTGAGTTATCGTATTTGAAATATAGCGTGACTAAATATGTTAGGAAATATTTACTCAAATTTATTTTTCTCCAAAATATCAATTGAAAGGTGTAAATATAATATCAATATATCAATTGAAAGGTGTTTATATCTAAAATATCAATTGAAAGGTGTTTATATCTAAAATATCAATTAAAAGGTGTTTATATCTATAATTTTTATACATCACTTAGCACATCTCAAATGAATGAAAAAAAAATTACGGGTATGTAAAATAATATAACTCTTTGAAGAAACAATTTGCTAACTTTTGCACTTTCGAAGAATTTTTGTTTCATATTTCATTCGTGGCAGCCATTGAAACGGCTGCCAGCAAGTGCAACACAACATCATACAAGACTACAATGGTGCTGTAACAGACATACGTGGCGAGGGGAATGGAAACACACTTCTCCACAGACTGCTCTCACTTCTGTCCCAGCTCCGACAATTATGAGTATCATACGATTCACAGCGTGATGTCATGTTCAGGATGCTATCGTTTTTTCACTTACTTTCACCGCTCTTACGGATTTTCGGTACAATTACGCAACGATGATATGTTGGTGTCGCTCTGCATTCCGTTCTGCTGCCGTTACTCCGTGGTAGTCTCGATTTTCATTTTCAACAAGAAAATGCCAGTCCGCGCAGTGTCAACATAAGCAGACAATGCCCTGGCAGTTGACCAGGGGTTTTCCTTGCCAATGCGATCCCTAGATACCTTCTCAATAGAAAACATCGGGAATATCGATGGCAGAAGACAACGATTCCGGGCAAGCCTATCGTAATATCGATGAACTATGGACACAGTTCAATGATACCTCAGGAAAGTAGATCTCAATAAGCAAAGAATTGCTGACTCTCAGTATTTCAAAATATAGCTACCAACTTCTTACTTCTGAATAGTTTGAAAACTGTATGGTAGTTACATATGCATTGTATTTTTTACATCTGTATGACAGCTATATATGCGCTACAATTTTGATATCTGTATGCTATTTTGATTTCTGTATAGTTACATATGCCATGAAATTTGTTGGAGATAATGTGTGGTAGCCCACAATAAGTCAAAGATTTTAAGTATAATAAAACACAGACTATAAATTTCTGTTATTAGCACGCATAAATGAAAATCGTTTGGATATGGAAATATTTTTTATTGCATTCTATTAAAAGTGAGAAAAATATGACTTACTTAGCAGCTACCCAGCGAAAAAAAAATTATGGGCGAAATCATGCTTTTTTCTTTTTGTCACGAGCAATTCCGTCCAACTTCGGTGGAATATTTCTTACTTTTAATCTCCAGTCCGCATCAACATTGAGGCGATTATAACGCTCTTTCTTCATATACAAAATGTCAGATATTTTTATTCACCAAGATATATGGAACCAATGGAAAGTAGATAATTCAAATGTTTTTTTATTTAACTTCTTAAAATCAGGAACAATCTTTACATAGAATTAGCCGAGTGTTCAATCCTTAAAAACAATGTTTTCTGTGAGCCATAATAAGTCACTTTACCAATGGCATCTTTCTCTTCCTCCTTTTGAGTTGTTTGCTGTTCGTCATGATACTAAAAATGAGTATTTTTGTATTTAGTGCAGGAAAGTAATCTGTAATGCTAATCGCTAAATCATGCAGTTGTTCAGTTATGTTATGTTTAATTCCTGGTAACAGTTCATCGTCATAAAATGTTTTCAGTAAACCATCAAACGTCATGTTAACAAATGCATCCTGCCCTTCCTCAAATTGATTTTTGTTGTACATGGCGACATCGAAAGGTATTTATTATCCATTGATTTTAGGGTTTTGTACAGCGAAGTAATCTCTGCAGCAAATCTCTAAATCACGCAGGTACTCAGCTAAGTTAGGTTGAAGTTCTGCTGGTAGCTTTTCTTCCTAAGTGGATTTCAGAAATATCTATGTTGCAGCAATTTAGATGGGTAAATTTTGTATTACGTTCATCGATCCTTCCCTAAAGAAAGAAACCTATCTATAAATGTTCTTTTATTAAATGTTACGCATTCATTTATTTTTAGGAAGATGGCCTAGCGTGCGACAATGGGAAGGTTTAATTGGATTATTTCTTAATCACGGTTTGTTTCCTTTTTATGTATTTGTCTGGACCCCTAAATATTTCTTTTTTGCAAAAACAAAGCAAAAAAAAATAAAAAAAATAAAAAAATCCACGTTTAGATTCAGACATTCCGACCATATCTGATAAAAAGACCGTGAAAATTTAACATACTTTGTAGGAGAAGTGCGTCATTAAAATTTCACCATGGCTAACGGCAATGTTGCCCTTCATGACTTTGAAATAAAAATCGAAAAAGAAACTGTCTTCGTATATTTTTGCAATATTGATTTCTCCTTTCGAAAATTAATTTCTGGTTTTTCGCCCTATAGCTCTATTAGTGAGCTTGCATACACCAAGAAATTAAGATTTTGAAAAAAATTCAAAATTGGCCAAACCTAAGGGGGTAATCTAATAACGACAACATTGAATTAGCAGCTATGTTGGTCCAGCAGTTGGTCCGGCAGCAGCCATGCGGATCGCGTGTTCCCTGCCTTTAGAACTGTACAGTATGCAGGTCACCGAGTTCATAGTAGATAACACACTTCCTGGAAACTGCTTTTTACAGAATTTTATTTAATAAGTGTTCCTGCTACCAAGGACTTATTCTATGATTCACATTATGAGATTAATAGGGTATCATATACGAGTTGATTAAGTAAGCAACTTCTAGATTGTATGGTTAGTGCTGCAACTGAAGCTATGCAACTGATCTTGTTTCTTCAACATCTTAGTGCCCGTATTTAAACGTTCTTAAATCACCGATAGATGGCGCAAAAACTGTTGCTCAGAAAAACAAGAAAATTACTCCAGGCTGTTCATCTTCCCCGAGAGACCGTCCATTATGTATTTGGATTTCATTCTGCTTGCCTACAAACCCTCAGTTTTGACAAACTTTTACCAACTATACGTGAAGCAATATCAGGAAGAAACAATATGTTAAGTCCAACCATTGACTTTTCTCCTTCCATTGAATTCCACTATTTAACACAAGGAGTCTCTGCTTGATAGAACTGGACTGCTAAACCAATGAAATTCTTTATATGCGTTAACCCTTTAACTACCATGACCCAAACATCTGGTATCACTCTAAATACCATAACGTCAGAAACTATCTGCTGTTTCTATTCATTGTTTAACAGAAAACAGTAGTGACTGAGCGTGATTCCTTCTGATCCCTCATAGGTGTAGAAAATCCGAAGAACAAGTAAGTGTAGAAAATTTGACTCACTCTAGACAGGCGTTTCGGGCGGCTACGGCCGTGTTTACCTAAAGGCGTTTTGGGTGTTATGATCTTTAAAGGATTAATATCAAATTACTCCATTACGTAACGCAACAAAGGAGCGGAACTATTGTATATGACTTTACGCATTTTGGCTTTCATCGCATGAGATGCGATTTCAGATAGAGTGCTAAGCATATTCTGTTTAGTGGGAAATTGCAATACATTAAATTAAATATTGTTGTGTAAGAGAGTTTTGAGGCTGATATTGATTTGTTCTTTCACGTACTATTCAAAGTCAAGCGATTATTAAAGAGTCCACAATTTCTACCAAAATAAATCTTCAGTACTTAATGGCATATTTGTAAAACGAAAAACAAATAATCGAAAAATATTAAACATTTATAATTTGGGTTATCCTGGTATGAAACAACAATAGTTTTTAAAAGAAATAAAGTTTAGGCAAATAGCTTGACAGTATATAAACTGTAACTCTGGTAGAGTGCGACATCTAGTGATTTCGAAAGAAAGAAACCGGTTGAAATGTAAATTGCATTCATTTTGTTAACGTAAACGCCTTCTTATTTTAAAGGAGTAAAATAATGTCAATCTTAAAGTTTTGTTTTATATAATAATTTTATAATTGAATAACGTTTGGATAACAATATAAAAAATACCTGATTACCCTATATAACTTTTTTTCAGAGAACACGATGAGCAGTTTTCAAAATAAAGTACATTTCTCTAACGCGAAATGCTGATTTTTCATACTTTACACTAGTCATACACTGCTAAGTGTTGTGTAGTGTTAATTGTTTAAAACACGTTAGACAGGTTTGATTACAAAAACCGAAATTCAAATGTTTTCCATTAGGAAATTTAAGCATCTCAAATTAACTTCTCAAGAGCTGCGTCCAGTTTTTTTACACTTTGAATCTGTTTATGTAAATTGCAGAAGAATTATTTTAAAGCTCATTTTGACAAAAACGAAACATAAAGAGATGATAATTTTATATTAATGAACGGTAAAGGAAATCACAGCTTCAGAAAACCACTGCATATCAACAGTACATGTGTAGGTTAGCAATTTCCGCAGTAATTTACGACGTACTTTCTTCTTTTCCTGCAGTTAAGATATTTGGAAACTAAATATTTATATTATATAACGCACATATGGAAAATTGCCCTTAAACTCCATTTATCAGTACAAATCCCAAGAACTAAATGTAAGTGGTTTATTAACTACTCTTTTCAGAAATGCATCATATTTTGATTCTCCCTGACAATTCAGGGAATGAATGTGAAGGCATTTTGTTTTATTTCCCAAATAATGATAATTTTTTGCGTGGTAAATCTGCGTTAAAATCAAATTTTTGTACGTATTTTCTTGAATTACATGGGAAAAACTTAAACAGCGTACTCATTGGATACACGCATTATCCTGTTAAAACGTGGCCGCTGGCAGGTCCTGCAAGTAAGGGACCACTACTGGCTCCAAAAATCGTCGGAGATGTAGCGGTGGCTGTTGAGTGTACCGGTGATGCGTACCAGGTGGGTGCCGTGGTCATATCCAATTGCGCGCCAAACCATAACGCCAGGCGACGGACCGGCATAGCGATACATAATTCAGGCGCCTTACAGTCTCTCGCCGCGGTGCCGACACACGCGGATCCGACCATCTTGGTGTTGCAGGCGGAAGCAGGATTCGTCGGAGAAGACAATGTCGTGAAATTCCGAAGTGCAGTGGGACGTCTGCCATTGGGAAGACAACCCTGAAAACGTATGGTGCGAACCATTCATCTGCCTTTTGGGTTCAGCCCCTTTAGATTATTTAGATTAGCACATGGTAAAAAAAAGAAAGAAAGAAACTAACTAACCATTTGTGTGCGTGGATGACAGTTTAAGGAGCCTTGATTTTCATTTTTTTTTCACAGAGCGTAAATCACCCATCGCCACGGAAAAAAAAACCATTTTTATGGGAACAATTACTCATAATTTGCTATTGCTAAAAATTAGTTAGCAAATATTTTGTTGTATTAGAAGCACTAGCATCACGTTAGCTACACTAAGGCTTAACCGCATACATGGAAAATCGGCATCCAGAAGACTGAAATAAAACTGAATGCCAGCTTCCAAAATATGATGATGTGTTGCAATGCAAACATCTCTACTCTGTGGCATTGGGTTTTTATTGCGGAAGTAGTCTGAGTCATCTGTGCTTGAAAAATTGCCCCTTCAGCGAGGGGTGTTTAAGGTTTTATTAAAGGATGATAGAAATTTCAGACTGAAGTCCATGTGGATGTTTTTTTTTATTATTATTATAATATTTTCCGTCATTTTCTTAAATTTTTCTTTTTAATTAATTTCTTCATATATACAGCTATAAACGAAAACAATTAGATTACATACAAGGGTAGATCGTCCAAAAACCTACGGGGGAGGGGGTGTTCACGGATTTTCGGGGACTCTAAGCAGCCTCGAAAAGATGCCTGAATACATCACTGCTTATATGAAAATCCCTTTTTTTCAAATATCTTCCACTTTTTGTTCAAATTTGTTAATTTTTGTAACATACTTTTGAGAAGTTAGTGTGAGTAAGTAGCTGATTCTATTTGTGGATGTTTTATGAATTCTAGAAATCCGGTTGATTTTTTTATGACGGTATCCATTGACTACCCTACAAAAATACTGTTGTTGGGCCATAGCTCAACCCAGCACTAGCAGCCAATAATGGTCCAGCACTATGTTACCGCTGCCCAACGGTCAATAAAATGTTCCCGGCGGCCACAACATGGGCCAACAGGTGGTCAACAGTTGGCAACTAATTAGTTGTCATATGCCAGAACAAGGCCATCAGTTATCCATCACAGGTAGTAGCTTCCACAAGCGGCCCTGCAAGTACGTGCCATAAATGATGGTTAGCCTAATGTGTTCCGCTAATTTCCCCGGCAGTGGCAGACGACAATGACGTGGCGTAACTGATGTCTTGCCTCATCTTGTCCACTACCCAGCAAAAACAGTCTTGCTGGGCCAGCACTGACAGCAATGTCACAGCAGTTCAAAATGTCCGGGAGGCCAAAAGAAGTGCCAGCAGTTCAGGCCAACAGCTGGCTAACAGTTGGCACCCCATCAGCTGCAATATGCGACAACAGGGCCATCAGTGGTCCATCACAGGCAGTAGCTGCCACAAGTGGCCCTTCAGTGGCCCTGCAAGTACATGCCAGAAATGATGGTTAACCTAATGTGGTTCGCTAGTGTGCCGTTAGTGGCAGCCGGCAACCATGTGACGTAACTGGTGGCTTGCCGAATCTTGTCCGCCAATTTCCCAGTAGTAGCTATAATAATAATAAAAAAAAAAGAAAAAGAAAACCTCAGATTCCCAAAGCTACATTTTTTTCTACCTTTACAAAACTTGTGAATTAACTCACTGCGTTGTGGAAATTTCCTCAACAGATCGGAAAAACACCGGTTTGTACCTGAGTAGATTTGAAGCTGGGCCGTTGGCATAGATACCTGAGCTCTCTACCGACCGGACTAATTTTCCACCCGCGAGCTCGGCTTAAAGCTGTCTGTTTGGTATGCAATGTGTACTCGGAAAGCTTCCCTCGTTCATTTTACAATATTGCGAGGTATTTTTCATAAAAGTAATTTTCACATAATTGATAAATTAATTTTTTCAACGTAATGACAGTTTTTTTTTTTTTTTTTACCTTAACTCATTTTCACTCATTTTCAAGGCGCGTACATACTTAGAGTCGCTTTCCAAAGTTTGGTACTGTCCTTGTCGTCTTGAAAAGAGATTGTTGAATAAATATATATTTACCCGGGTTCATGTCACATTCTGTTACATTTTTAACATTGTGTCTTCCCTTTCCGTTGTCCGAAACTACATTTGTTTTAAAGAGTAAAAGATATTTTACTTCTCGTTATTTTTAGAAGCGAATTCCTCCCAGTCTTGTGTATTCAACCCATGGATGAGTACACCACATAGCGTTGCTTTTTTTCTTTCAAATAATTAATAAATTTTGTACGCATATAATCCTTTTTTTTTCCAACAAACGTTGTTTTAATGGTTTTCCGGGATATTTGTTTCAAGCGGTTTCAAATTTTTTCTTGTTATTCATCAACTCCATTCCATGAATTTTTATTTATGGGAAGGGAGTGGGTGTATTTCATGGCTGTAATCTAGTATTTCACGGCTTAAACTGATATCTCCGTCGACGTAAAATTTCATTAGGAAATTAATTCGCCTCTCCACATATGGATTGTTTTCTTAACATCCACTAAAATAACACGATGGTAATAGCGTCGTCTTCAACTAACTGGTACCATGAGAGACACACAAGTTGCTTCTGCGCATGCGTAGTCCCGTTGCTTCCACCTGTTGTTGGGGGCTGCATTGGTTGCCAGCAACGGGCCCCTAGTGGCACTTGCTTGGAGGCCGAAAATTCATGGCGATGCTGCAGGGCCATCAATGGCTCGCCAACTGATAGCGCTGCCACCAACGGACCACTACCGGGCCGTGAGCGGCAGATTTCAACCAGCAGTGACCCATCACTGCCAGCTGGAGGCCAGCAGTTTCCCAGCACATGTGTTTCTGCTGGGTAATTTTCCAGTAGTAGCCGTAAAAAGAAGAAAAAAGTTAACCTCAGCTTCCCGAAGGGACAACTACTCTTCCTTTCCCTATTACTAATATTCCGCATGACGGCCTGCCGCTGGGGAAATTTTCTCAACAAGTCCCGAAAACCGTGCATTTGGATCTGGCTGGCAACGAACCAACGACAGTCTGACAGTACTCTTCCTTTCCCCACTACGAAAATTCTGTATGACGACCCATCGCTGGTGAAAATTTTCTCAACAAGTCCCGAAAAACGTGCGCTTGGATCTCTGCTGGATCTCGCTGGCAACGAATCAACGACAGTCTGACAGTACTCTTCCTTTCCCCACTACGAAACTTCTGCATGACGTCACGCCGCTGGGGATATATTCTCAACAAGTCCCAAAAAACGTGCTTTTTGATCTCGCTGGCATCGAATCAACGACAGTCTGCTTGGGAAGCGGTCGCACTGGCCACTACACTAGTTTGGCACGTACACGCCTTTACTTGAAACTGAATCCCTCTCTTGCGCGATGTGAAACTAAGGGTTCTCTTTTGAATTTAACAATGTGGCGATGAATTTTTCATAAATGTCCGTTTCATATAATTCATAAATTTATTTTCAGCGTAATGATTCTTTTTTTTTTTAAATTAGGGGAACTTCACACATTTTCAAGAAGTGTACCAACTTAACAGCACTTTCCAAAGTTTTGTGCTGTCCTTGTGGTCCTGAAAGGCGATTGTTTCATTTATAATAGATTTATCCGTTCATGTCACATTCTGTTAAATATTTACCGCTATATCTTTTCTTTCCATTGTCCGAAGCTACATTTCTTCTAAAGAGGAAAAATATTTCATATTACTTGTCGTTATTTTAAGAAGCGAATTCCTCCAATCTTGTGTAATCAACAAATGGATGAGTACATTATATCCACATAGCTTTGCTTTTATTTTTTTTTCAAATAATTGAAAAATTTTGTACGCGTATGATATTTATTTTTAACCAACATAACGATTTTTAATGTTTTTCTCGGACCTTTGTTTGAAGCGGTTAAGTGTATGATAAAACAAAAGATTACAGATATTTTTTTTTTCTTTTTATTCATGTGAATGGATTGTGGGTATTTTATGGTTGTCTGTACTCTCGATTCTTAGTGTGTTAGGGCAGAAACTTTTCTATGAAATTAATTTCTATAAATGCATGAGAGTAATTGACTTTTTCTTACAATTCGTTAATAAGTATTTATATAATTTTCTTCCAAAGGTAATCTTCGTCGATGTGGCATTTCATTAGGAAATACATTCGCCTCACTACACATGCCTTTTTTTCTTAACATCCACTAAAATAACACGATGACGATAGTCCTGTTGCTTCGACATCGTGTTGGGTTTGCTTCGGTTGCCAGCTACGAGCCAGTGGATGCACTTGCTGCCCGCAATTCACGGCGTTGCTGCAGGGCCTTCAAGGGCTGCCAACTGATTGCGTCGCCAACAGCTGGCAGCTACCGCGCCATGAGCGGCAGATTTCAGCAAACAGTGAACCAAAACTGCCAGCTGGTGGCCAGCAGTTTCACAACACTTATGTTTTTCCTGGGTATGAATAACTTTGAAAACTTTTATTCGCATCAGTGAGGATTCAAAAGACGTTTTCGTTGCAATGGAAAATTTGATTGTAAACAAAGTATTTATTACTTATTTTCTGCTTTCTTTTTTTTGAAGTAACTTTTACCATGTTAAAATATTCTTTTTTTACGTTAAATTCTATGTTTATAGCTGATATATATATATATATATATATTTTTTTTTTGATGAACTACCAAATGTATATACGAATCTCACCATTTTGGTCTGCTACAGATTTTGCAGGTGTACTTCTGAGTCATTTCAACATGCACAGTATTTGTGTAGATATTCATATCTCCTGTAAAAATTACCCGTAATAATATTTCGTTTAATTATTATTAACGACGCATTTCTATACGAGACAAAAAGTAAGCACAATATAAAAACGAATTAGCAGTGTGGAGCTATAGAAACAAAATTATTTCGGGTTTCAATCATTGTTAGCTAAAAAATCATCAGTTCTCCTATTTTTTAGATGTTTTATCCAGTTTCAATGCTAGATTTAAAAACTTTAGTTTAAAAATTTTAGTCTTGGAGAAATTTTTTGTTATCCAGTTCCCCAGCTTTTCTATTATGTACTACAGAGGTAAAGCCCATGCCAAGACGGCAAAGTTGCAGCGATAAACTTCGACGGTGTAACTTATTTGGGAAAGCATTTGGCTCCGGAGCAAAGGGAATATGTTTTTATCCCCGTCACAAACAAATTTGTGTTTTCACATTTCGATACAATATGATATTTCAAGAAGTTTTAGGAAGGGAGTGTCTGCCCCCAGGTCTAAAACTACCCTTAGACGTAGGGAGCTAGGATATTTGAGTAAGTGAACTCAATAGGAAAGATAAAAAGAAAGTGAGTGAAAGGATAGAGTGACATATCTTGTGAAAAGTGACACCCGTCCGGAAGAAAGGGGGCAAGGAGAACCAAGAACCGCACATCACAGAGAACCATCCACAACACCACCTGGCCGCCGACGCCCCAGGGAGTGACTGAAACTCAACGAGACCAAATCCAAATGGCAGAGCAGAATCCATTTTCACCATCTCGATGCCAAACTGAAAAAGAAGGTGGTGGTGGTCTGTCTAACACCCACCAGTGTTCACATACTTACTCTCTCTATGTCAACGATTGCCGCATTTGTTTTGGGATACCTTAGGAATTCGCTGGGATTGTAATCAACTGCGCTCCTGAGAAGTCCATTACGGTGGGTTTCCACTTTCTTCACATTTCAACCCGAACCCAAATTTATAAGCAACCCCACCCCCATTTAAATTTCCTGGATACAACCCTGGATTCTGTTAACCCAATAAAAAGTTTAATCTCGTCACTAAATATATGCAACGTATAACGTGTAAAAAATTTAATGATTAAAATTTGATCCCAAAATCCTTGGAAGGAAACCAAAGAAACATATATACAATGGATAACAATTCTGACAGATTTTCATGAGGAGCTTAAAAGGATAATCCTCTCTAACATAATCCTCCACCGAATATCTTTGCTTGAATATTCGGTGGAGGATTATCCTCGAGTGGGAAAGGTGTGGCTTCATTTGTCTTAATAGGCAAATCACCTTGCCGGAGGGAAATCCAATTAGAACGGAAGAGCGAATTAAAATATCCCTTCTGTGGGTATAAATCAAGTGGCATAAAAACAGTCGTAAGTTGGTCTTTCTTCAAAACGGTCGTTAGTTCGTCTTCCTTAGAAAACTACCAATTATCCTACCTTTGAACACAGAAATCATTGATTCTACAGCTACAAGTTATCACATAAGGTATGTAGTCTCTTTGTACATAATATTTCTTTCTTACAATAATGTTCACTTAAATTGTATGCAGCGTTGTTCCCTATAGAATTCTTATTTGGTAGGGCAAATGATTAGGTTCGGATTCCACTTCTTGGTGAAGCATTGATGGCGTTTTAAATCATATTTTGTAATTTGCTTTTTTAAATTCACCATGAATTAGGGACGAACAATTCGGTAAAATCCACAAGTTGCTCACGGTAGTGTTACTAAACTTAAAAGAGAGAGAGAGAGATTCAATTTAATTATAGTGGTGATCTTGTTGAAAAAATTTTCCCGTGAATATTGAAGTAAGTATTTCTTTACGTATGATTTTTCGCGGGTGTTTTTTTCGCGAATTCTGATTCAATATAATTTACGATTCGTATAAAGTAAATGAGGGGGAAATGCGCACTTCTAGAAAATAAAGAAAAAAACGTCCATATCTTGATAAAAGCAAAATAAGCCAGCTAGTGGCTGAGGTTTTCTTATATCTGTTAGAAACATGAGATCTCTTTTAATTTCATGAAGAAAAGTATTAATTTCAACTAAGCAATCGACACATCTAGTCAGAACTATTCCCCTGCTCGACCGCATAATGTCACCTAGAATTACCAGGTCATCGTGTTCCGAATTTTCTCATCAGGTGTAGTGTGTTCCGAAAATGGCGGAAGAAACTCATTGTAGAAGGAACAGAACAATATTAATATGTATAAGTATGACTTAATCAGAAAATACCGTCAATAAGAAAATAATTCAAACTTTGTGAGCAAATCTTCAACACTTTATGAGAAAATTGTGCTTTTCGGTTTACATTTATCAGCGGTGTGCCCACAGTGTTTTGCTGTAATGCTATCATGTGTAAACATGAAATGAAATACTATCACATGTCAGAACCCGTTGAACATGGAACACGTGCGAAGTCCCTATCCCAAAAGCTTTTCTGGAGCCCTCTCACCCCATAATAACCTAGGTGTTGCTTTTTTTATTAGTTTACTAAGTGTCTAAAATGAAGTTGGAAGACATAATTACCGTTGCTTCCCCTGTAATGCGCCACTCATTAAAAATAATTGCCTTTTGCCTAATTACTGCTCGTGAACAATGAACTTCTTCTGCCATTTTGGAATAAGTTTCGCCATTTGGATGCACATGTTCTTTCGAACAATGAACCTCTTTCGACATTTTCGAATAAGTACGATGACCTTGTGATGTTATTGAACGTTGAGTGTTTAAGCACAGGAACTGTTATGACTAGTTTTGTCGATTTCTTACTTTAAATTAATGTTTTTTCATGAAATTAAGAAAAACGTGTTTTTATTAGACGTAAGGTGACATCAGCAGCAGCCGGAGTATTTTCCAATTTTCTGAATATGAGCATGTTTTCCTATTTTTAAGCAGTGGACATGTTTTCTGTGGGCATTTTTTCTTACATTCCTGTAAAGAGAGAAGCTTTCAACCTTCATACGGCACCTAGCAACTTTTGAAATATTTTGGCGGTCCAGAGAAGGGAGGAACAAATAATGTACTCTTTGGTATATGGGAGGATATTCCCACTACTCAAATATAGGAAATTTATGCCTACTGTTAACTATAATGTTTTGTTTAAAACATGACGTCGTTCTACACAGTCATGAAAAAATATGCTAATTTCAATTATTAAGTCGACAAAACTAGTCCGAAACTTTTCCTCTTCTAAACCATATGTTGTTATCTAACATTACAAGGACACCATAATTTGTCGCCAAAATTCTTAGTTGAAATTTAGATATATTTTCATTTAATTAGAGAAAGACCCTATGTTTCTGCACATAAAAAAACACGTGTCCATTCGAGAAATGAACCTCTTCTGTTTCCATTTTGGAAACAAACTGTGATGGCGTTTTAATGCTAGATAACTCTATAGGGTTGAACGGAGGAAGTGTTCTGATTAGTTTTGTCCATTGCTTAGTTGAAATTAAGATATTTGTCCCTTAAATTGAGAAAAAAACTCATGTTTTAGCACGTAAAAGCACGTGTTCATTCGAACAATAGACACCTTCTGCCATTTTGAAAACACACTGTGATAGCCTTATAATGCTAGATAACTTTCCGGTAGGGAGAAGTGGACACCGGAAAACTGGTCAAATTGCAATTTCAGTGCCATAAAATTGTTTTGAATAAACAAATATCGCGTGGCCATATTTCCCCATTCTTGAGCAACTATTGTTCACAAAACATTTTTTTCAGTATTTCGTTTTGAATAAGAAATTTAGACATTTCCATGATTTTCGGGCCAAAGACAAAGCGGAGAACTTGCCACAAAAATTTTAAGAAGTCGTACAAATATTGCGTTTTCGTCCGTTTCGTTGCCACCTCCCCAGGTGTTGATTATTTGAGTCACTAAAGTTTCCGTAATTTTGCATTTTCATATATGCGCTATTTAATTCAATGGTTTATAAAAAAATATAATCAACAGCTCAAAAAGAATTTCATGGTATATAAACTACAGCTGAAAAATCCTTTGCGGGCATGTGCAAACTCAGAAAACTTGTCTGGGGAAGGGATGCGGTGGCTTAATACCAAGAAAATAAAATGTAGAGAATTTCTGGTCGGATCCGGAGGTCTTCAGCGTTTTTACTAATTGCAGCTGAACAAATTCTCTTCGGGTATGTTCTAACGCATAGAACCCAAGGAGGTGAGGAAGGCCTTAACACCCGACAGGTTTTCTGCGTTTACACGTGCCGTCAGATAATTTGTTCAGCTGAAATCTGTACACGCCAAAAGCCCCCGACAGGGTTACAAATATTTTATATTTTCGGTATTAACTCCCCCCCCCAGACGGCTTTTCTGCGTTTGTAATTTCTTGGGTTTTAATTGTTAACGCTGAAAATCGTCTCGATTAAGTTGCAATTTTTTACTTTTTCGGTATTAAGCCCCCTCCACTCGACAGGCTCTTTGAGTTTGCAGGCACAGTCAGATAATCCTTTATGTTTTTATTTGTGAACGCTGAAACTCTCCCAAACCAGAAGTTCATTATATTTCATATTTTCAACATTACCCCCCCCCCAGTTTTCCTCCCCCCCCCAGCTTTCCTGTGTTTACACATGCCTGCAGAGCGTTTTTTCAGTTGTAGACGCTGAAAAGCTCCCGTTTGAGATACATATTCTTCATGTTTTGTATTTACGGTCTTAACCCCCCCCCTTCCAGGTTTTCTGTATTGGCATGTGCCCTCAGATAATTTGCTGTGTTGTAGCTTTCAAATGTTAAAAACCGCAGTACCGGAGCAGAAATTCTTTATGTTTATTATTTTTGATATTAAGCCTCCCCCCACCCCGCCCGGTAGGTTTTCTGAGTTTGCATATGTCCACAGTGAATTTGCTTAGCTATAGTTTTTATACCATGAATTTCTTTTTTCGAGTTGTAGATCATAAGCATTTTTTTATAGCGAATTACATTAAATATCGCGATTAAGAAAATACGAAATTACGGAAACTTTGTTTCTCATCACCAACCTATGGGGACATGGCCACGAAGCTGTCTAAAACGCAATTTTTATACGGCTCCTCAAATCTTTTGTGGCTAAGTTTCCCGGGTGGCCAGTTCTCCTACACCCGATGATTTTATATGGTTCAGCTGATCAAGGGTTCTGATTAATTTTTTAAGCAAACTACGGAATGTGTGAAATAACGTTCACGGAAAAATGCCCACTTCTCGAAAATAGGAAAGAAATGGCCACTTTTCGAAAATACGGCAACTTTCGACTGATATGCTCTTTTGTCTGTTAAAAAATTGGTCTTTTTTTATTTCACTAAGAAAGGCCTTAATTTCAACTAAGCAGACGACAAAGCTGGTCACGTAAGTTCGCAATTGGTCATAAAAGTTTAAGCGGCCGTATAAAAATTGCCGTTTCTTGGACCCATAAGAAAAGTGAATTCGGAACTCCAAATAAATTTTGAGAAAATGTTTTATGTCAGTCAAGTAATAATTCCACTTTTATCCGGGGAAATAAATTACCGTGACTTAGCACATTTTTAAAAACTACGGTATTATACGAAACAAATGAGTTACAGCATGCCTTTTGCTATGTTCGAAAAACGAAGATAAGATGGGCTTTTTTAATAACGCTGCGCTTTTACTTAGTCTCCAAATATTTATTTATAGGGCCTAGGCCTGTTTTACAGTTCTTATATCGCTGATTGTATATTCATAACGCTTGCATATCAAGCCAGGGTGTTAATGTTGCGCCTGTACTTTGGCAAAAAACGTTATTTAATAGATCCTAAGCATTTCTAACAGGTTTTAATCGATCACACTAAATATTTAGGGCGTTTACATAATATATTAAGTTATTAATATTGCTCTCTTACTTAGGCATAAAATATTAATTAATAGGGCTCAAGACATTGGTAAAGTAAACTGTACTAAATGAAATGCACCAGTTTTCCTAGCGATCTAAATGGGTACATAAGATCAAATACACAAGGTGTATATAGAACCTTTCTGACTTCCTATATTTTCCATGTGATACGAATCGCTTTTCGAGTGCTGATATTTTCAGATTTTAAATTTCAACCTTGATATTCCGTATTTAGGTGAGAAATAATCCGTTCATGCATTTAATAAAACGCATGAACGGATTATTTCTCACCTATTTACAAGCCATCTAGGCCGCGGGCCTTTTTAAAAGATTTTAAGTTACAACCTACGTATTCCGTATTTGTTAACATTTTATAAAAACTAAGAGGACTTGGTGTCTTGTGAAGAGAAGTAATTCGTTGAGTACGCTTTCATTAACTTTTATAAAATGTTTAGAAATACGAAATATGTAGGTTGTAACTTAAAATCTTCTAAAAAGACCGGCTGCCTAGGTGGCTTGTAAATAGGTGAGAAATAATCCGTTGAGTGCGTTTATTAAGTTTTATAAAATGTTTAGAAAAACGGAATATCAAGGTTGTAATTTAAAATAAAAAAAGATCAGCACCTGAAGATCGATTGGTTGAGTCTTTGCTAATTAGCCTTTATCGTTTGCTATCCCTTGGGAAATATTAAAATCATAATACAGTTTAAGGAGTCAGAAAGGTTCCACGTAAACCTTGTTTCATTTTTATCTTACGCCAATTCAAACTCCGTGCTAACCCTACTGCAAGTGTCAACCTCATTGCATGACGGGCTGAATGAGGTTGACACTTGCAGTATGGTTAGCACGGAGTTTTGAACGGATGGAGCACTTTTTTAGTCACAGTTCACAAAAGTTTACCTGCCTGGGAATGTAAATTGTATAATTATGTACATAGTGTTTTTAACCGAATGTATGATTGAGTGGTACGGTGTGTATGTTTGTGAAGTTTTTATGGAGATGACGAGCTATGGTTACGTCTCATATGGCAGAGGGAAACCTGCGTTTATTGTCCAGTAAATAACAAAAAAAAAAAAAAAGGAAACTACGATGTTTCATCCCCGAAAGAATGAATATCATAGGCAAGGAGTCTTTCAACTATTGAAGGCCAGCAGCATTGCATGATGATGATTGACGTGCTTGAAGTGTTAAAGGAATAAAGTGACCATGATCTTTCGGATAAGTGATTGGTTATTTTAATAATATATCAGCAAAGATATTCATCTCGGGCTTGAAAAGTTTCCAGCGATATGACAAATTCACTATATTGAAAAAAGTCACCGGACACCCCTTCAAGAGCAAATGAATGGTTCCGCTGCGTTGTTAAGATGCGCGATACAGCTGCAAAAGGAATAAAAACAAGCCCGCAACTGATCGCGATCATATCGCCTGTGAGGTTGAGTGAAAATGTCGCGGCTGGGAGAGAACTGACTTTGAGAAATGAAAGATTGTTAGTTGTTATATTAGTGAAACCGAAAGGCGTTCAAACATATCCAAGTCAACTGTTTTGGATGTACTGAATAAGTGGAAGCCACATGGCGTGCCTAAAGCAGCAGGTACCGGCAGACCAAAGAAAATCAGTAGTGATAGAGGATTCACTACTGTTTCTTGATTCTCTAGATTCAATCGGGCATCAGCAAGTTTAGGATAACTGGCAGGCCGCACAAATTTAGGGGTCCTGTAAAAATAGCCATTTCTTGGCAACACTTCGCTTGCATAACAAAAACATTTTGGTTTGCAAATGTGTCGTTGTGAAAACACAAGTTTGTCCGTGTCTCTCACTCCGGAGTAAGTCTCTCTCCCAACTGAGCTATGCAGACAGAATGCCTCGCTGCGGATTTATCGTCGTGACACATGTTTTCACCTCTCTAGTACGTCACAACGTGCGCATCAAATATCACTGTTACTTATAAAATGACAATTTAATCAGAAATCCCAAGGTAAATATGAGTTACTCTCATACCAATGGAAAATGGGCTTTGCTGGATTGCATTAGGGAGGGTCTCATGTGAAATTTCGCTCTAGTTTGTGGCAACAAATCGCCGAGATTTTGTAAATTTTCTTAAAGCTACCGTGTTTGGTGAAACAACTGAATTTTAGTATATCACGTTGTATTTGGAAAAAGTTCATTAAAAATGTTGATTATATCTATTGTATATATTTAAAACACAAGGCCGTTCCTTTCTACAATCTTCCAGCGCCATCCACTGGAGAGATGTTCATGATTTTTTTAACTGAAAGCTACTGGCCCACAGATTTGTCATCACTATGTTTTACTCACTGTTCATAAGTAATTTTTTTTATGTTACCATGACATTTTCTTCGTACAATCCACCGTTCGTTATTCTTGCGTTTGTTCTTACTTCAGTACTTACAGCGCCAATCTCCCTTTCTGCGGTGGTCGAAATTGGAACTAAGCCCTCCGCTGTCATCTACGTACAATAGTTTCAATTATATTTTGCGTTGTAAAGCTTGAAATGTAAAAACGATTATTATTCTTACTTTTTGATTTTTCCGGTGCATAGCTTTGCTGTTAGAGGGCGTAAATTCAGATACAATAGAATTTAAACTGCATTTTATTCCATCTATTTGCTTTTAAATATCCGATTGAAGAAATTATTTTTCCTTTCGATGCCATTTATAACGAAGACGATTTTGGGTTGCTTCTTTTTCAAGTAATGCAGAGATTTTCCGCTTGGGTGCGTAAAGTAAAATTGCGATTTTCTCTATATATGCAATATCTGCTTCGAAAAGTCTTATTTGAAAAATTCTTCCTGCATTTGATACAGCTCTTAATCGCAAGTCTTCTGCATACAATTTCTCATGTTTGGTAAAGAGTGGTTTGTACACCTCGAGAAGTAATTGTATTTTTCTGTTTCAGTTGTATTTGCAAGAAAATTTGAGCGTTTGAAAACTCGACTTACAAAAATGTTTCGTGGACCTATACCCATCGCCTCGGAAAACCTTTTGAGAGTATCTTCTGCTGTATGTAGTTTATGGTTTTTTCACCAAGGGGTTTGGGTATATTCCAAGTCGAATCACATTATCGTGACCACCATCTAATATCCACAGTAATCGTCGTGTGCAGCGTGGACAGCAGCTAGACGGGCTGGGAGTGACTCAATAAGGTGCTGGAAGGTGTTCACAGGTATGTGGAGCCATGCTGACTACAGTGCATCTTACAGCTCCTGGAGAGTGCGTGGTGGAGAATTCATATAGCGAACAACACGATCGAGATGATCACACAAATTCTCAATTGGGTTTAAGTCTGGGATATTAGGGGGCCAGGGAAGTACTTTGAAATCTTTATCATGCTCTTGCAACCACTCTCGGACATTTCTAGCTGGGTGACACGTCGCATTGTCGTGCTGGAAGATCCCATCCGCCCCAGGGAAGACAATCAGCATGAATGGGTGTACAGGATCTGCAAGGATGGATTCATAACGACTTCGGTTCATAATGTCTTCGACAGGTATGAGTGGACCCAGGGAATGCCACGAAAACATTTACCAGATCATAACGCTACCCCCACCAGTTTGTGCTCTGCCAGCAATGGTTGAGGAATGTCTATTCTCCGATGTTTCTCGCCTTATATGCCAACGTCCATCCGTTCGATGAAACAGAAAACGTGACTCATCGGAAAAGGCAATTATTTGCCAATCAGCGGAGGTATAATTCCTATACTGTCGTGCAAACGTAAGCCTTTTCTGATGATGCATCTTCGTTAGCATAGCTGCAGTGACCATTTGTCTGCATCGGGCCCCATATGTCTGCTGAACTGTCGTTATAGACACACTTCCGGTAGCCCCCGGGTTCATTCAGAAAGTGAGTTGCTCCGCTGTAGTGTGTCGATCGGCCCTCACGTGCCTTCGAAGCCCACGTTCACCTATCACATCAATGGCCCGTGGTGCTCCGCAGCTTGCACGTCGTTCGTTCGCAATGGTGCCGTTTCTCTAATCACGGTCCACTTTAACCACAGCAGCACACCAACAGTTCGCATACTGTGCTGTTTCAGATATACTGCCACCCTTGGCCTAAAAGCCAATAATCATTTCTTTTGCAAATCTGATAAATCGCTCCTTTTATCTATGACAGCAACGAGTGATTGTGATACAAATAATTCTAAATGATCTGTTTAAAAATTCGTTTCACCTCAAATGGGAAAATAATTTTTTCATAAATGGAAATTTCTTGTAATATACAATTTTTTGGAGACACATCGAAATACCTTAATTTCATTTGCTATGCATTTGAAAAATTTCTATTAACTTGATCAAAAAAAAAATTGTTTTTTTTTTCTGATACCATATTATCGGAAAATATCATGCCCATACCTTTTTCTAAGACTGATGAGGAACCACGGTGGTCTGTGATATGCCCAGCTCGCCTGATAATCTCCGAGTGCTGGTTGTCGGAATTATCTATACGGCATCCGAATTCACGGTTCGCGGTGTACCTGACCTCGGCGGATCATCAAGGTTTCTTCACCTCAGCAAAAAGTTTTGAACCATCTGGTTGCTGTGCTGTGGCACAGGGAACCTCCCTCTTTCGCATAACAAATGTTTTGTGTTGCTTGAGCAGCGTTATGGCCGAGTTCAAACTCGTAAAGCAAAAGTTCCCTAATTAGCCGGTTGTGGCTGTTCATCTTTTAAGCATCCCAAAGGCAGGCAGAACGACGACATGCAATACTTTTCACAGCAACGACTACCACTTCATATCCCTTAGGACTGAGTGCAGTGCGCGACTTGAAGCAGTTTAAACACGTGACATACGCGCCACAGCACATGCGTTTATGCAAATATTGCAAAACATTTGACTTTACTCGCAACGCCGTCACCAAAAATCTTTTGAGAGAGTTCTCCTAACCCTGTGGAGTCCGCATTTGGACGGTACAGGATAATGGTCATCGGCTAGAGGTTACCCTCAGTAAATAAAAAATTTTCAAACTTGAATTTCAAAAAAAAAAAGGGGTGTGGGTGGATTGGAGGTTTAACGACCACCGTGAGCAACTCAATGGGCTATAAGCAGTCGCCCGTCCCTAATTTAGGGTCACTGGTTCCAGGGAAGGGAGAGAGCCAGTGCCGTAAGACAAACACAACATCCATGCCTGACCGGGATTCGAACCCGGACCCTTTACGGACGAATGATCAGAGGCCAGCGCCTTAGACCATTGCGCCACCGGGGCGGCCGGTGTATGTGTGGATGGGCTCTGAGGTGTATACGCCCATGTTCTTCTCCAGCCTTTTTAAAATTTAATTCTCTATTTAGTTCAGTAGTTTCTTCTGCAGGCAACTGACGGACAGACGCGTTATTGTTGAAAAGTCGATGAGAAGCAGACCAACGATCAGTCATTGAACTGCGTAATGGAAAAGACTCCTTTTTGAACGCTTTACAAAACAAATTAGTAAAATCATGCAATGCATTGAGTATGATACGCTTTCCAACATACCAGAAATTATTACTCAAGTTATTACTGAAAATATGAGGATAATGGTTGTGGAATAAATATCGCTGCTGTGCCCTGACCTTGACCCCATTATGATTATATTGAGCAGAACTGGTTTACTATACATGCGGAACAACATACTAAAGTTTTGTCGCAATCGAAGCACTTTTACGTAAGTTATGACGCATAAAAGCAATGGAATGGATCCCGCTCCTATGTTCTGACCTTTGAAACCATTTCGCCCATTTTCAATGGGGTTCATCCCCAGGTAGTCTCCTACCACATACAAACATTTCATAGAAATCGAACCATTTTTACGCGAGTTATTGTGAGGACGGACGGACAAAGCTGGAGCATATACGCTTCTTCAACTTATGGTTGAAAAGCGTATAAAATATAAAATTATTAAAACCAAAACCGAAAAAAAAAATTAATCGTATCATAGGTTTCGGAACGGATATATTTTTAAATTTTTTATAACCACGTCGAACATTAATCCGCATTTTGAAAATGTAAAGCATAACTATTCAGTAATAAAAGCCTTAACTATGTTTCTGTTTATTTCCAGAATTCCTGGCCGAGGCCCCAAAATGAGTTTCAGTTACGTTCCCAGTTTGCAGGATTTGGCTTTGAATAGAGTTTTTGAAGACATATCACGACACGGAACAAAATTCCGCGATGACTCCACGAATTATCAGAAATTCCGTAAGTACCACATTTTTCAAATTCCATTTTGTTTTTGAAGTGCGACCAACGAATAAGGTAGAAAAAGAAAATGTGAGAGTTTCTAAATTATAGGGTACGAACCCCACCTAGCAGAAATGTTCAAATCAGCCTGCGATGGATACGACAGAGCCAGAAAAAAATTTGCGGAGTAGCCATCGCATAAGTCAACATATGGGTGCAAAAAGTCAATCAAATTTTCATTGTTGCAATAATAATTAAGAAGAAAGGTAATAAAGAAAATTACCAACTTATATTTCTTTTACCAAAAGCGGGCCTATACTAAACACTACGCGATTGCAATTATAACTAGGGTAAAAAATAGTGACCTCCAAACCTAGAATTTCTTTGTTAAATTTGAAAATAAATTTGATATAATTGTCGGTGAAAGCCAGGACACATTGCTCAGACTGAAATATTTTTTACTTTATAACATACTCTAATATTTCTAAAATTAGCTACTATGCTAATGACGCTTCTTCTTTTATCTTCCTTTTTGAATGTAATGCAAAAAGGAAGATAGTTTATACAAAAATGTGTGTGTGTACATATGCACACCAATGAGCCAGTATATTTTGACCACCCAAGCCTAGAGAAATGACCAGCACTGCTGAACCACAAGAGCTAGCATCGAAATGAGCAGTACTGCTGAACGGCAAATGTTTTTTTGAGGTTTAACGACCACCGTGAGCAACTCAATGGGCTATAAGCAGTCGACCGTCCCTAATTTAGGGTCACTGGTTCCAGGGAAGGGAGAGAACCAGTGCCATAAGACAAGCACAACATCCATGCCTCACCGGGATTCGAACCCGGACCCCTTTCGGACGAATGATCAGAGGCCATCGCTTAGACCACTGCGCCACCGGGGCAGCAAACGGCAAATGCCTGCGTCGAAATGATTGGCACTGCTTAACCGCAAGGGGCATCGTCGAAATGACAAGAACTGCTAAACTGCCGCCCCGTTGGCGCAGTGGTCTAAGGCGCTGGCCTCTGATTATTCGTCCGTAAGGGGTCCGGGTTCGAATCCCGGTGAGGCATGGATGTTGTGTTTGTCTTACGGCACTGGTTCTCTCCCTTCCCTGGAACCAGTGACCCTAAATTAGGGACGGGCAACTGCTTAAAGCCCATTGAGTTGCTCACGGTGGTCGTTAAACCTCCAATCACAAAAAACAAAAAAACTGCTAAACTACAAGGGCTCATTTCGAAATGACCGGAACAGCTAAACCGCAAGGGCTCACCTCAAAATGGCCGGCACTGCTGAACCGCAAGGGCTAGCGTCGAAATGACTAGAACTGTTTAACCGCAACGGCTAGTGTCGAAATGACTAGAACTGCTGACCAGCACTGCTGAACCGCAAGAGCTAGCGTCGAAATGACCGGCACTGCTGAACCACAAGGGCTCTCGTCCAAATGACCAGCACTGCTAAATTACAAGGGGTCAATTCAAAATGACCGGCACTGCTAAATTACAAGGGGTCATTTCAAAATGACCGGCACTGCGGAACTGCAAGGGCTCACCTCGAAATGACCAGCACTGCTGAACCGCAAGGGATTGCGTCAAAATTAATAAATGTTCGTGTAAAGTAATAATTTTAGCTCTGGTTTGAAGAGGCAGAACCAATTTTCGGGTCTTTGACATTCAGAAATTCAAATATCACCAGGTATTCTGCATAAACTTCAGTCAACTGACTACAAGCAGCTGCATTCTAACTCGGCAGACGATTCTAAATCCTTTTATATCTCACTAGCGGACTTCGGAGAAAAGCTATTTTGGATTAGAGGGGAGCGATCGCTTTTTTAGAACTGGATTTGCGTTTCCTCATTTGCACATTTTTGCTTCTAACTTCACTTCTGTTACTAGTAATAACATTCTGTTAACATATTTGAATTCAGCATATAATTTCATTAAAATGATGTTAATACAGACATTTTGACGTGCACTAGGAACATCAAACAGAGGTCATCGTTCTTTCCGCGTTTATAAGTGAGTCACGGAACAAATATCATTGGTCGCCAGCGGGAATCGAACACAGGGTCTTCCAGTAATGCGCCGGATATGATTTTACTGCGCCACAAGTGCCTCGAATTCCTCCAGACTCTCTCACACTAACTGCCAAGCCAATTTGGCAGGTTGCTTCTTGGAGCCCCGCACAATGCTGGGTATTCACCAAAGATGGTATGCAGCAACCGAACAAATAATTAGAAGGCGAATGAATAATTAATACAGACATTTTGACGTTAACGCATTACACATTTTTGATATTTGAAGTCAACTTATACATTGTACTGGAAGACCCTTTGTTCGACTCCCGGTGGCGGCCAATGAGAATTTTTCCGTGACTCACTTATAAACGCGGAAAGAGCGATGACCTCTGTTTGATGTTAAAATGTGATATAACATGTCTTCTTGACTCTAACATTACACTTCAAAAATTGACTTCAAACATCAAAAATTGACTTTCGGTCTACTGTTGCTTTACCTTTGGCCACGATTGTATAATAGTATGTGTTTAAAGTTTAAAAACAACCGTCCTAGGACGGGCTATGCGGTAGTTTAAACATAGACATAGACACATATGTCTCTGCCATGGCCCGATTATCGGCAGGGCAGACGGGGCACTTGCCCAGGGCCTACAAATTTCAGGACACCACAATTTTCTATTCTTGTGTCACACAGATGCTACATTGGCAGCACTTCCCGGCCCATCTCTAAACGTACCCTCGAACATCGGAAGGTATTTAAGCAAACAATTAATACCAACGGAACACCACCACAGTCATCATTAACATGCTATTTGAAAAACCATCCTATTGCCACTCCGACGCGGAAAAAAAATCATCCATTTAAGATTTCCACCATTTTCTAATCGAAAAGAATTAAACTTCTTAGAAAGCCATGAAATTCTCTCTTCTATTAATTGCAATATAGAATCCCCACAATATATGCAATACATTCACCAATTTTGGCAAGTTTTATTTGATTTTTTCAAATGGCAACACCATAATTCTGGTTATTTTCATCTCTGTTACTGTGTTAACTGCAAACCGCGGATTATCATTTAATTTATTTTTTATATACTTCTCAATTCATGCATATACACTGAAGTGCCAGAAAAATTGGTAAACCCGTCTAATACTTGACAGGTGCCCCGCGTGAGCGCAGGACTGCAGAAATACGACGGGACATGGACTCCACTAGCTTCTGGAAATATGCTGTAGGCAATGCGCACCATACTTTCTGCAGAGCGTTCCACAATTTGGGTGTATTCCGAGGTCTCGGATTCCTGTGTTCGATAGCGCGTTTCATGGTATCCCAAATGTGTTCTATCATGTTCAGATCTGGCGAATTGGGTGGGAATGGCAGCACCCCAAACTAAGATGAATGCTCTTCTAACCATATGTGGCGTCCCGACACTGTGTGGAGGTGCATTGTCCTGTTGGAACAGGCCCAACCATCAGGCATGAACACGTGTACCTCGTCAGAAAAGATGCACCCATGACGTTGCCCGGCCACAGACGTATGTAGACGTACCAGGGGTCCCAGTGAATTCAGCTAAACATACCCCATACTGTTACGGGCTCCCCACCAGACGGTACAGTTCCCTGTTGACAGGCGGGATCCATGATTTCATGGCGTTTGCGGCGCATACGAATCCATTTACCTGCCCAATACAGTTAGAAACGCGACTCGTCAGACCAGGCTAGTTGTTTCCAGTCATCAAGTGTCCAGTGGTGGTGTTGCCGTGTCCAAGCGAGTCGCATAGCTCAGATTCGTGCACCCATCAAGGGGACTCGAGTTGGGCGTCGGCTCCCAAAGCCCATATCTTATACGGAATGTTGCACAGTCCGGACGCTGATGCTTGTTGAGGCTCCAGCATTGAATTCCGATGATATCTGACTTCAAGAGTGTTGCACGCCTATCGCGTGAAACGATTCTTAACAGCCGACGATGATCACATTCTCCCATTGTCTTTTTATAGCCACACTGGTGTCTTAGGTTGGAGGTTTTGTCGGAATCCTTGTAGTCACGGTACCTCCTTGATATGGTCGTCCTTGAAAATCCGAACTTCGTTTTTACCTCCGAAATACTATGGCTAATCTCACGAGCGCCAACTACGACACCCCGTTGAAGGTTGCTCAAATCGTTATTACTTATCATTCTCACGCCGAAAACAGCTCTGACAGCTGGTAAAGATGTCTATCGCTTTATATACACACTGGCGGATGCAATCGAGTACGCGCATAGGTGACGTTGCTATGTATTTTGCATAAGCTCGTCTGCACCAGTTTTTTTGGCACTTTAGTGTATATATACGTTTTTTCATAATAAAGTGTTATACATATCCCTAGTGTTTACATTTTGCCAAATTGTTTTTTAATTTATATTACGTGAAATCCAAGGTTTGGTATGAAATCATATTTTGAGAAATTTACTAATTTCATTTTGAATTCTCCTAGGAAAAAAATAGATCGAACTGTTATGGGTACTGCTTATTTTTAGAAATAGCTAGGTAAACTAACCTGAACCACTTTAATATGCATTTCAAACACCCTTGACCAGGTGAATTTCAGCCAGGTTGTTAATAATTTTTATTTCTGCGCTAAGAACCTTAATGAAGTAAAATATTTGAAAGCTATTTATAAACTCAACTAAATCTAAAAGAAAATTTATATATACTTTTTTATTTAAAAAAATCCAAAGTACTTTCATAGGTCACAGTTTTAAACCCACTCACATTTCATAGTTGTTTTCTTTTATATTCTCAGAACCTTAACAGCCATTTTGACAGTTGTGCACAGAATTATTTTCGTTATCTACCTGTCTTGATACCATGTTGCACATGCATACAAAAATCCATCATTTTAATGTATTGCAGGGTATTTACATATAGTATAGTAAAGCCGCATGCAACATGTGTGTGCAGTTATTCTATATATTCAAAACAAATATTAATGTGTAATATTGTTTTGCTTCCCACTCCTCGTGAAATATCTGGGATTGGGACCCAATTCTTTTTGCCCTGGGCTCAAGATTGTCATGATCGGGGCCTGGTCACTGCCCCGATCATACATACATGCACTTGTTCTATGTTGCTATTTTTAGGGGATACAGAGTGCAAAAAAATTGCCGCTGTTGAGTAGATCATATTTTTTTTATCTGACTTTATCTGTACATATAAAATTGAAAGCCCTCATTGACTCATCACCGAATCTCAGAAACTACTTAACTTAGAACTTTCAATATAACCATCATGTGATTGTTATATTGAAATTAATTGGAAACTTGTGACTTGGTCCTTCTGGGTGGTGTAGTGGTTAGCATACCCGGGCGCTATCTAGGAGACGCGGGTTCGAGTACCTCTCCAGGACGATGAGCTTTTCAAGTTTTCGGAAACCATCTGACTTACCATGCTTGTCACATCTACACCAAAAAACGGAGTGTCGTCTTCAAAATTTGTATTAGAACTTTCATATTTTGCAGGAATGTTCCTTTTACGACATAGAGGCAAACTAACAAAGCATGTTTTTTCTATCAAGACTCTAAGTGAGTCGAAATGGGTTTTTTAAATAACCCAGCTTTGATAACAACTAGGACGTTTGGCAATGATCGAGGCATTGTTGTCCAGCAACTAAAGTCCCACCTAAGTTTTGAATGACTTGATTTGACCTGCTTCACATATATTTTGTTCTAAATTTATTTGTTCTGAATTTAATTAACAAAAAACCCTTAAAAATCAAGTAAGGAGCGCTATATCATAATAAGCTTTGCATTTAAACATTTATAGTCAAAATCAAATTACCAACATTCGTTTTCACTGAAGCAACGATGACGTTATATAAGTAGTAAGGTGACTGTAATAAATATAAATATGAGGGGAGATTTTCATAGTAATCGAAATTGGAAAAAAAAATTCACCCTTGAGATATCAGCGGTGGCAATACAATTTTGCTCGCGCTCCTCCCCCCCCCCCAAAAAAAAGAACATCTGTTTTGCTAGGTTTTAAATGTACAGTTTCGAACGAAATTGTTTATAAGCAAGGTTCTTTTTACATTTTATGTTGAAAGCAACAACGTATTTTGTTCTGTTTTCTGTTATTATTCTATTAATATTTTAACGATGAAAGTGATTGGTAACGACGTATTTTGATTTGCTTCGTGTAGGCTTGAAGTTTTAAATTTACAGTTATGAACGAAATTGCTTATGTGTCGTCTGGCAGATTAAGTCAGGCAGACATGTGTTTCCCAAAAGAGCAAAGAAATATGCAGTGTATGGCCATTTCAAATGTATATCATATACAGGGCGTTTTAGAACTCGTGGGACAAACTTTAAGGGGTGGCAGAGAACACTGCAACAAACATTTTTTGTATAGGAATGTATGGGCGCAAGTGACGCGTTGAGGCACAAAGACAAGAAATAGACATGAAAGGAAACCTAAATGGTTTACTTACAGCATCGTTGACAAGTGCTTCTTTACAGCAATGTTTACAATAATTATTCAAAATTGCGTCTACCAACAGTAATTCGTGCGTAGCCGCGTCCACGGAGTGATTGGCGTACAGTTTCAAAGATGCTAACCCATATTTGAGGGACGAGGTCCTCAGCAGAGTAAACTGGAGTCTCGTAAACGAGGGCCTTCAGATGTCCCCATAAGAAGTTGTAGAGGTTCAATAAATTGGCCGCTCAGGGTGGCCAACGGACTGGTCCACCACGGCCAATCCATCGCCCCTCAAAAATGGCATCCAGTTAATTGCGCACATTAATGCTGAAATGGGCTAGCGCCTCATGTTGCTGAAACCTTGTCGGGCGGCCAGTGGTACATTTTGAAGCAATTCTGGTAAAACCTCTTCCAGAAAAATACGATAACATCTGACATCGAGTCGCGTTGGTTGTAGATATGCGCCAATCAGGAAGTCGTACACAATACCCACCCACACATGCACAGAGAATCGTTCTTGGTACGCATGTGGACCTGTAGCGTGTGGGTTAGAGGTTGGATGCATTTTGAGCAATTATTGTAAACATTGCTGTAAAGAAGCACTTGTCAACGATGCTGTAAGTACACAATTTATGTTTCCTTTCATGTCTATTTCTTGTGTTTGTGCCTCAACGCGTCACTTGCGCCCACACATTCCTATACAAAAAATGTTTGTTGCAGTATGCTTTGCCACCCCTTAAAGTTTGTCCCATGAGTTATGAATCAGCCTGTATATCATCTGTATGTCAAATGTATTTTAATATCACTACGTTCTAAGAACGGGTACTTAACTAGTGTGCATATATACACTGACGGAGAAAAAAATCCCAACACCACGACAAAATAGTTGTAGAGGAATGAAATGGCGGCAATACATTTGTATAGGTAACATATTTAATCGATTAATGTTTCAAATCACAGTTTAATGTAAGCGCGAGAAGAGCCATTTTAAATGTGAAATGCTGGTACATTAATAACAGGTGTAACCGCCAGAATGTTGAATGCAAGCACGCAAACGTTCATGCATTAGTCGTTCAGGTGCTGGATGTCAGTTTGTGGGATGGAGTTCCATGCCTGTTGCACTTGGTCGGTCAATACAGAGACGGTTAATGTTGATTGCGGGTGACGCTGGAGTTGTCGTCCAATGATGTCCTATACGTGCTCGATTGGTGAAAGATCTGGTGATCTAGCAGGCAACGGCAACATGTTGACACTCTCTAAAGTATGTTGGATTACAACAGTAGTATGCGGGCGTGCGTTATCCTGTTGGAACCCCCCCCTGGAATGCTGCTCATGAATGTCAGCACAACAGGTTGAATCACCTGACCGACTTACAACTGTGCCGTCAGGGTTCGTGGGAAAACCACCGGAGTGCTCCTGCTTTCATAGGAAATTGCTGCCCAGACCATAACTCCAGGTGTAGGTCAAGTGTGTCTCGGCCGTTGACAGGTTGGTTGCAAGTGCTCACCTGCCCTCCTTCTCACCAATACATGGCCAACACTGGCACACAGGCAGAACCGGCTTTCATCAGAAAACACAACAGATCTCCACTATGTCCTCCAATGAGCTCTAGCTTGACACAACTGACGTCACAAACGGCAGTGGTTTGGAGTAAGTGGAATGCACGCCACAGGGCGTCTGGCTCGGAGCTGTCCTTCAAGTAACCGATTTGTAACAGTTCGTTGTGTCACTGTGGTGGCAACTGCAGCTTGAATTGCGGCCGCCTTCCTACTCAGTAGTGCCACGTGGGCGGCCGGAACCCGGTCTTCTTGAGGCAGTACCTTCCCTTGACCACCGCTGCCAACAATCATGCACAGTGGCTACAGTCCTGCCAATTCGTTCTGCAATATTGCGGAAAGAAAATCCAGCTTCTCGTAGCCCTATTACACGACCTCGTTCAAACTCCGTGAGATGTTGATAATGCCTTCTTCGTCTTCTTAAAGGCATTCTTGACTAACATCAACACACTACGTCGAATTTCAACGATAACTAACGCTCACGAACGTTACAGCGCGTATTTACAGCAAACCTGCTTTGCATGTTCCGAGGGGCGCTACTAGTGCTACACGTATGCGCCGAGCGCGAAATTTGCATAGACGTCATCTTACAGATGTATTCTCACCGCCTACCAACTGTCGTTACACATCCCCTTCTTGGTGTTGGGATTTTTTTCCGTTAGTGTATTTGCATCAATTTATTGTTCCAGAACGTAATTCAGCTCATCCAGCATAACTAAAAATTATTTTCTCTTTTTCCACAGAGTCCATATTTTCCCATAAATGTCTTGAAATATTTGAAGAAAAAATGAAGTTCGAAATAGATGGAAGGTCTCCTCAGGATTATATGAAATTACTGCAACAGTTCCCAGACTTCGTATTCAACCCATTTGTTAAGAGAATAGAGGAGCGTCGCCGGCAAAGATACAGTCCTGAAATCATTGCAACTATTAGTCGCAACTGCAAGGTACGTATTCGATTTTAAATCATCTCATTTAGTATGTTGTTCTGTACCGTAGTCATCTCTATTTTAAATGCGTACAATATACTTCAGAATAAATGTAGAGTTCTTCATTTATTAGGAGTATGCAAAAGTTTCCGCCGCCCCGCTAGCTGGCTCTGTAGGGGCCTAACTCGTTGGCGCCCCATGCTGTCAGTTCGTACATGAAGCCAAGCATGGCGGTCGATAAAGTTCATTTGTGGCACTGTTTGTTATTCATGTTTAATTTAGGGAAAAGTGCGAGTGAGGCATACGGTTCGATATGTCAGACGTATGGCGAAACAGTTCTGTGTGAACGGACTTTTTTAGAATGGTTTGCCAGGTTTAGGAAAGGTGATCTAAGCTTGGAAGACAAGCCACGTGCAGGTAGATCGCAGGAAGTCACAGGAGAGGAGCTGGAATCACTGTTGCAAGAGGATGCCACACAACCGACCACGCAACTGGCAAAACGTTTGAAAGTTGCTCAATCGACAGTGGTACGGCGTTTACAGGCCTTGAGGAAGATCCAGAAGATTGGTAAGTAGGTTCCGCATACTTTAGAGTAGCGTGATATTGGTCAACGATTGGTAATATGCATATCTTTGCTGAAGAGGTTTCATGGAAAGAATTTCTTGTAGAAGGTTGCCACCCGGGATGAAAAATGGATCTATTGTGACAACCCCGTACGCAAGCGATCCCTGGTCGACCCAGACCAGCCATCAACATCCACTACAAAACAGGATACCCACGGGAAAAAGTGGTGTTGTGTGTGTGGAGTGCTGTGTTTCGAATTGTTGAAACCGGTCGAAACAATCACTGCACAACGATATAGCGACCAGTTGATGAAACTGAATGGCACAATTGTGCAAAAACACCCATGGATAGGTAAAGGATGCCTCCCAGTCATCTTGTTACACAATAATGCCAGAACACATGTCGATGCCACCAAGAAATCAATCTTTGAACAGGTACACTGGGAGGTTTTAGCGCACCCGGTTTACTTCCCGCATATTGCACCCTCAGACTTTCATCTGTTTCGCTCTATGGAACATGCCCTACCCCAACTGCGGTTTACCACAGCTCCAGATGTGGAAAATTTAGTCACTGCGTTCTTCAGCTTAAAACCCGAGTCCTTCTATCAGAGGGTCATTCATTTGTTCCCTGAAGAATGGCAAAACGTCATTGATGCTAACGGCTAATATTTCGTTGCATAAATGCGTACTGGTTTCCTGATTGTTCCTGTCTACTTTCTCCTTAAACTTTTGCATACTCGTAATGCGTAGAGAACTTCAGTAAGCAAAGTGTGATCCGCGAACACCTGGGCGTCCCGGAGATCATTTCAGGGGAATCCTCGTAGTCGAAACTATTTCCATAATAATACTGAGATGTTATTTGCCGTTTTCACTCTCATTTTCTCATCACAGTGCAGTGGAGTTTTCCAGAGGTTACATGACATGGATGACGTCACCGCTCTGACGGCTGATGGAATGTGTCCTGTTGTTTTCTAAATTCTTTTATTTTCTAGAATTAAAACAGTGCATATTTATACCATAAAGCTTTTTAAAAGCTTTCTGTTATAAATATGCGCATTTACAGAGATTTATGCAGTTTGAAGAAATATTTATTGTATCTATATGCACTCACTGCCAAATAAAAGGTGCACAAAGAAGGAAGCAGCCGACAGGAATGAAACTTTATGTGTAGGTTTGACGTCGTGAGATATGCAAATGATTCAAGTATCTCGCTTGGCAGTGCACGTGGCGTAAGCAAGAAGGGAATGTAACGCTGTGCCATTCCGGCCATATAAAGTCGTCCCATGGCGCACGCTTGCCATTCTGACTCGTGATGTTGTGTAGGTTGCATCCTTTGCAAGTAAAGTATGCCTCGGAGAAAAATTGTGAACCAATTCGAGCAGTTCCTGAGGGGCGCATCGTAAGGCTCCGGAAAGCGGGATGGCCTTATCGCCGCATTGCGCGCCGTACGCCGTCGTGCTGATATCTACTAAGCTCGCTGTTTTCTGCAGTGGATAGAACAAAGCATGCGGCAGGGACAGGAAGCCTGTGGGAGACCTAGACGAACCACAGAGCGAAAGGACAGACGGGTTGTCGGACATGCGCGGAGTGAAACAACAGCCACGACTGCAGATATTCGACGAACAAAGGTGCCCTTCATGTATCGTCCTATTAGTGCCATATACCATTGGCAGACGATTGAACAACGTGGGATTACACACACGCAGATCATTACGACGACTGCAGTTGACACCATTCAATCGTCGCCAAAGACTACAGTGATGTCGTGTCAGACTGTCATGGAACAACTCAGAAAGGTAGCGGGTGATCTACAGTGACGAGTCTCGCTTTTGTCTTGGAGGAGACGGCAACCGAATCCGTGTGTGGTAGCACCGTAGTCAGCGCCAAGATGAACGATTTGTTGTCGAGCGTCACACGTCCAGAAGGCCTGGTGTCAGGGTGTGGGGTGCAATTGCCTACGATGCCAGATCACCTTTGGTGCTCGTTACAAGCACTTGGTCAGCCCATCGTTGCGTTAATGAGGTCCTGCAACCAGTGACCCTACGTTTCCTGAACGTTCACTCCAGTGCGAATTTCCAACAGCATAACGCTCTTTCTCTTACTGCTCCCGTCCCGAGAACTTGCCCTCAAGGCATTGACATTTGCCATGGCCAGCCGCATCGCCAGACCTATCATCAATTCAAAATGTGTGGAATGCTATTTGACGGGTTATCCACACTCCACCCTTACCTAACAATCAGCAGGAACTGCCGAGAAGAATCAATATTTGATGACTTATCGCAAGCAACCATTAGGAACCTGTACAACTCCATGCCGAGACGTGTTGTATGCTGTGTGAGCAAATATATGGCGGACCGACGCCATACTGATATACCCCAGATATTGGCGTGTATAAATATTGCCCATATCAGTCTCAATGTTTAATCACTTATTGCTCCTGGTAACCTTTGCACTCCTTCCGAATAGCATTACAATCCGACACGTCGTTCTGGGTGCAACTATTTTTTTGACGTAGAATGTATATGTTACTTGCTAGACCGGACTTTAGGACAAACTAGTTTATCCGATGCGCGATTGGATGAATGGGTCTGTCCTAGTTCGAACTACAGGGGACACAGTGTGGACAGAGAATGAGCAATGCACACTGAAGAGCAATTGAATTAGAGACAGCTGGCGTCATGCAAATGTGGCGCTGTAGGCGGCCCTCTAAACGGAAACGACATGACGTATGCAGCGATCCGACAATATAAGGAGTGATGCGACGGGAATCAGTAAGAGTCGGACGCAGTATGAGTAAGACGAAGGATCTAAACGCATTTGATAGTGGGCAAATTGTCGGGGTCCGACGAATGTGTCACTCCATCTCGGAAGTCGTGCACGCAGTGGGTGTTTCACGAGCCACTGTGTCACGGATGCACCGTCAGTACATCAATTACGGTGAAACCATCCCTGCAATGGCCACCTGCAGTGGACAACAGCGTGTGGATGAGCGAGGTCCTCGTCGGCTAGCTTGCATTGTAACAGCGGACAGACGGGCCACAGTGCAGGAAATCACTCGGAAATTTAACGCTTGTGTTCAAAAACGTGTAAGCAGCCACACCATCCAGAACCATCTCCTCGCTATGGGGCACAGAAGCCATCGTCCCACGAGGTACCGCTGCTAACAGCATATCACAGGGTGAAAAGATTAGCATGGGAGCAGAAATATCGCCGCTGGACCCTAGATATGTGGAAAAATGATGCCTGGACTGATGAGTCGAGATTCACGTTGGTACACGCGGATAGCAGGATACGAGTACGGCGCAAAACACGTGAAGCTATGGATCCTTCTTGCCAGCATGGTACTCTTCAAGCTGGTGGGGGTGGCATTCTCGTCTGGGTACTGTTTACGTGGACCGAAATTGGACCCCTGGTACGTGTGATATCGTCCCCCACAGATCAACGGTACCGGGATATCCTGGACGACCACTTGCTCCCGTTTGTGCGTCTTCAATATCCCAATGGGGACCTCATCCTGCAACAAGACAATGCACCATGCCATCGCTCCCGAATTGTATCCGAATGGTTGGATGAACACTGCACCGACATGACCTCGCTTCCTTGACCAGCAAGGTCACCTGACCTCAATCCCATCGAGCACATCTGGGATGCCATCGTGCGGGTTGTTCGAGGCTCTGATCCCCCTCCATCAAATCTTCGTGAACTGTGGCAGCTTGTTCAGGAGCCGTGGATCCGTTTGTCTTCCCAACGCTTCCGGTGTCTTGTCGAGTCCATGCCGAGACAAATCGCAGCCGTCATCAGGACGAAAGGTGGTGCTACACGTTACCAGACATATATCTCCAATTCTATTGCTCTTCCGTGCAGATGTATAGGAAAGGACATTAGTTCATTTTCAGAGCTGTTAGGCAATATATTCGGACGAAACATCTAGACCAGTGGAACAAGTGAGTACGTTATAGAGTCACCTCTGTCTCGGATACAAACGGTTACCCATCGTAACCATAGACGCATACAGTTCACAGAAACTGTCCTGCGACATAGCATGCCAGATGGTATCCAAATTGCGGTCCAGTTCGCCGGCATTTCGGGACTGACGTAGATTGCGTCCCATCATGTCCCAAACATTTTCGATCTGTGAAAGGGTACCTGGAGTGGAAGGCGGCTCCGGAGACTTTTAGAGAGCGGAATTCTTTGGACTGTGATCTGCGAAACTCTCCAATATGTGACTGCATTAAAAGCTATGGAGAGTTCTTCCACTCAAAGTGGAAAATTGGAAAAAATTGACATGTGCAAAATTGCACGTGTATACCGGGCGTTTCACTGGGTAGTGATAACTTTCCTGTAGAATAAATCGTTAAAGAATAATGATATGAATCTGTAAGTCCGAGATGTCGATCAGCAGGCGACAGGCATTGGTAAGGAAGTAGTGAGACGGTGGACACACTATTTCGGACATTTTTTTTGGATTGTAGGTTTGACGACCACCGTGAGCAACTCAATGGGCTATAAGCAGTCGCCCATCCCTAATTTAGGGTCACTGGTTCCAGGGAAGGGAGAGAGCCAGTGCCGTAAGACAAACACAACATCCATGCCTCATAGGGATTCGAACCCGGACCCCGTTCGAACGAATGATCAGAGGCCATCGCTTAGACCACTGCGCCACCGGGGCGGCTATTTCGGACATGAAGCGATATGCCACGGAAGAAAGAGTTTTCTTGGTGAAAAATTGGTATGCGGAGGGCGACCCCCCTCTCCAAGTGTTACGAAGGTAGGGTACAGCGTTTGAGAATCGCCATAACACACACCTGACGAAATCGATAGCGAAATTCGAACGAACCGGCAGTACCACAGATGACGTGGCAAGCATCGCGACAAAGAGAAGAACAGCGCGGTCACTATTGTGACAACTTCCTACCTTTAACGTCAACAGTGAAAAAGATACGTGTCGTAAACTGGCTTGGAGGGTTTATAAGGTGTGTTGTAGGCATTCTCAGAAGAAGTCACTCGTTGTTGTCATGGATAAAGTAGAAGATTTGCAAAAACGAATGATTGTCTGCTTTCGGCACAAGATTGGTAGTATTTCTGAAACAGTGCAGTTTGTGAACTGTTAGCGTGCTGCTGTGGTTAAAGAGTATCGTGATTGGAGAAATGGCATCGTTGCAAATAAGCGATGTGGAAACTGCGGGGCACCACGTGCTATTGATGTGAGACGTGAACGTTGGCTTCGAAGGTGCGTGAGGGCCGATTGACATGCTATTGTGGAGCAACTCATTGGCCGAATGAACCAGCGGGCTACCGGAAGTGTGTTTAAACCGAAAGCTCAGCCAACCCTGCTGCTTATGGGGCTCCGATGCAGAGGGATGGTCACTGCACCTATGCTGACGTAGGTGCATCGGCAGAAAAGGCTTACATTTGCACGGCATTATCGGAATTGGACCTGTGCTAATTTGCATAGGATTGCCTTCTCCGATGTGTCACGTTTTGTGCTTCATCTAACGGATGGATGTTAGGTTTCTCGCCTTATATGTTAGCGTATAAGGCGAGAAACATTGGAGAACAAACATTCTTCAGCCATTGCTGGCAGAACACAAGCTGGTTGCGGGAGCATTATGGTCTGGGGAACATTATCGTGGAATTCCCTGGGTCCACTAATACCTGTGGAAGGCACCTTGGACCGAATTCGTTATGAACCCATTCTTGCAGACCACGTACTCTTATACATGCTGATTGTCTTCCCTGGGGCGGATGGGATCTTCCAGCACCACAATGCGACGTGTCACACACACACACACACACATCTAGAAATGTTTGAGAGTGGTTGGAAGTGCACGATGAAGACTTCAAAGTACTTCCCTGGCTCCTTAATTCCCCTGACATAAACTCAACTGAGCATCTGTGGGACCACTTCGATCTTGTTGTTCGCTCTATGCATCCTCCGCTACACACCCTCCAGCAGCTGTCAAATGCGCTCCAGTCAACATGGCTCCACATACCTGTGAACACCTTGCAGTACCTTATTGAGTCCCTCCCAGCTAGTCTAGCTGCTGTCCCCGCTGCATACGGCTGTTACTCTGGATATTAGCTGCTGGTCACAATAATGTGCCTCGACGTGTGTGTGTGTGTGTGTGTGTGTGTGTGTGTGTTCGGCGTTGGTCTTTGCTGTCACAGGTAAGTGATCTTATAGGCGTCAGCTCTTGGAGATGAGGGATGACAAAACAATGACTCATAATGCATCTTTACTTTATTTTTCGTTTTATGCAGAAATATAAAAAATTGTGCATATATTTGGTTCACTTTTTCCGTGATCAGAATTTTCTGTTTGTTGTTTCAGGACTTACAATCATTTCATAGTTCGGGACGGAACCTGGATCCGGTTGTGTACAATCCTTTCCTCAGAAACATGAAGAACTTGACGGATCTGAGTTTCCAAACTTTCAAGTTTCTCGATGTGGGCACCATGGAAGTTATTGTCACCTCCCTCACTCAACTAAAATATTTGAGTCTGTTTGCTTCGCATATTAAGGACGATGCGTTGTTCATACTTTCTGGTCATAAAAGAGTTGACTGCAAAAAGATTCGAAGTTGCTGCTATACAAATGAGTGTGGAATGAGCAGTCCATTGCAGCTCTTGGAACTCGACATACTTTGTACCGAAGCCAGCAAGGCTGGAGTAGCTTGTGTTGTAACACATATGCCAACACTTCGATGTCTAAAGTCTCCTTCCTATGAAGATTTACCTGACGCTTTGTCCGAAATTTGCATACAGCGAAAGAAATGCGGAATGCCCCGATTAAATGTGAAGATAACATCTCTTTGTTGTTGGGTATTCGATGGAAACTGGAAAACTGTGCTCGGCTGTTGCCCAGAATTAGAGGAATTAGAGGTACTCATTGGTAATGATAATTCCAGATGGGCTGACCAGATAGAGGCCATGTGCAAACTAACTCATCTAAGAAACATTTCGTTTTATTGCGCAAGCAGTAATCGTCTCAGAGAAAGCATGATGATGTTCTGGACCAGTAAAGGTAGTCAAATAAGGTCCTTAACTCTTCAAGGAGAAATAGGAGAAAAGATGTTATTCGACACAAAAGATCTCCAGTGTATTCTGAGCATGTGCCCACATTTAGAAAAATTGTCACTGGAGTCTATTTATTTGAATTGCCCCATATTGGACAACAAGCCTTTCAGGTATCTTCCGTGTCTGAGGAATTTGCAAAACCTGTCCATAGAAATGGAAGGTGAGCAGCCTTCAATGGTCGTGGAAGAAGTCTTCAAGATTGTTTGTGAAGCTAGATGGATAAGAAAATTGAGATTGACGACCCCTGTAGCTAAAGAAGTTGCTTCTGATTTTCTGTCAAAAATAGGTTTCCTTTTTTTGAATATGGTAACGTACACCAACAGCAGCAACAGTCAAAGAACCGCGAGTTATCTGTGGATTAATAACGATGTCACAAACAATTGAATGTAAAAAAATAAAAACTGTTTCATTAAAGTGTTTAAATAATATCTGCTTTCTGTAACTTCCTTGCCAATAAAATGCCAGAGAATGAAGGTCTATGTTTGAAATTTATTTCTATAACTGATTATAAAAACTTACAAATCCGGTATATGCTTCTATAACATTTATAGCAATGCGTATATTGATTTCACGCACCATATGCCAATTTTAAATTAACTGTCCAATATGGTTTCGGCACATTTCATCTCTATGTGAAACTCCGAAAACACATTTGGCTCTTACACTTTACTGGTGTGAATTTCACACGTGGTTCATCGATTAATCTCTACCCGGAGTCGTATTTTTCAAGCACATTGAATTAATATTTTATTTACAATTTATTGGGTAGGTGAGAATGAAATGTCCGGCAAAGGACCAGCACACGTTGATGGGGAGAACGGAAAAGTAGGACAACTTACCTAGACAAAATACTCCAGATGGCAACTATGGTATCGACACATAGTTGCCATCTGTCCGGCAAGGTCATGATCCCGGAACGGAAAAAGTCTTGTGGCTGAGACCAGAGATGGAAACGGGTCACGGGTCAACGGGTCGGGTCAAGGTATTCCTGACACGATTTTGATCCGGTTTCTTTCCCGTTTTATTTTTGAAAAGAGAAAAATATATTCAAAAGAAAAATGCGCCTTGTGGAATTCTGTAGTCGATACTGGTGCCCACGCAGTGAATAATGATTTGCCATGCAAAAATATTCTGTGTCCTACTTAAAGCAACGCAGATTTCCTCCGGCCGAGGTCAGACAACACACGGACTCCACATCGTAAAAAGATCCTTGCTTTGCGTTCTTTTAGAGTTAAACTGTCCAGGGCAAGGTACAGGCAAACGCCATTCCCCTGTTTCTCAGCTGATTTACTCTCTCGGTACCAAGTTCACTGTATGACTAAGAGTTATTTTTCACATCGCATCGTTTACATTGACCATTCAGAGGTTTTCGATTGATGTTCTAACATCACGTTTCCTTGACATGACGTCGAAATTAACTCCTTATTTGTTAACATGGATGGATTCAATATTAAGGTAGTTGAGAAAGGCGTCGAGGTCAAGAAATACGTGCTTGTTGAAAACCACAAGAGGAAGAGTGAATGCTGGAAATTGTTTCCCCTCATTAAGGAACCCGTGAATAATTTTGTGTTGTTTGGTCTTGTTTGTTGTTCAAAATCTGGAAAAAGTATAATTAGAAAGAAAGATGTCGACGGTGTAATAAAAGATTATGGAACCAAAAACTAACGTGCCATATCAAAGTATGCGCACCTCCATCACAGCGGGAAAAAGTGAACCATCTAAACACATAAAAAAATGCATTTGTGTAATCATAAATAAAGATTATCATTTGTAACGTACTCCACGGTCATAGTAAGCCATTACTTCTGGATTACGCAAAATAGTAGCAGTAAAAATGGCACTAAAGTTTAGCAAGTAACCAAATTTTATTATTGAAAAAGGATTTCAGTTGTTAAATATCAAGAAGTTATTGGGATGAATACATATGTTACGTTTATATGTACATATATATATATATAAATTGAGTTTCGAATTTATAGTTCAAAGCCGATTTGTCCGGGTCAGTTACAGGTCCTGATTGCGTCGGGTCAAGTCCGAGTCAGAAATGTTTGACCCGTTTCCAACTCTGGCTGGGACCCAAATAAGTCATTAACTGCACGTTGAACCTCGTTGTCCGTCGTGAACTGTTTCCCGGACAGAAAGTGATCCAGGCGACGAAACAGATGATGGCCTGTCGGAGACAAGTCCAGGAAAATAGACAGAATGAGACAGTACTTCTTAGCCCATGGCACTTGGTGTCAGCATCGTCCGTTTGGCGACATGAGGACGAGCGTTTTCCTGGAGCAGAAGAACACATTGTCTGTTTACCAAAGATGGTTGTTTCTGCACCAGTTTCCGGTGTATCTGGTGTAATTCAGCACAATAATGTTCTGCAGTGATCAGGGGCGGATTTATGCTGTACGGGGCCCGTCTCACTGAACCTTATGGGGGTCCCTCGCTTTGAGACACACATTCGGGTTCCGTGTATATTTAGAACAATTTTTAAATCGACTATGCCGCCCCGGTGGCGCAGTGGTCTAAGGCGTTGGCCTCTGATCATTCGTCCGTAAGGGGTCCGGGTTCGAATCCCGGTGAGGTATGGATGTTGTGTTTGTCTTACGGCACTGGCTCTCTCCCTTCCCTGGAACCAGTGACCCTAAATTAGGGACGGGCGACTGCTTATAGCCCATTGAGTTGCTCATGGTGGTCGTTAAACCTCCAATCAAAAAAAAAAAAAAAATCGACTATAATCAATTTCATCATCATCAAATAATTATCTTATTATCTTATATTGAAACAAAGAGAAAAACATTATTTCATTTACTTACAAACACAGCATCATGTTTATAAGAAATTCCTCCTGGCTCTAATTACAGCAAAAATATCTGTGACTTCAGCATAACTGACACGATTCAGCGCATTACAATCTATGTACAATATTGAAAAACTATATAAATGTTCTTGAGAAAGTGTTGTTCGTATTATAAATAGTTCTTAACTCTTTTAAGAGCACTGAAGGATCTTTCACCACTTACGTTAGATATTGGTAAAGTAAGGAACATTTTAAGAATGGTTTCCACATTTGGAAATATTTCTTTCAAATCGCACTGTTCACAAGCAGTTTGTAGCAATCTTCTGGCCGGACTGAGGATTGATCTTGTTCCCTGAGATTTACAAAGCGGCGGAAGTGCTGCAGTTCATCACAAAACAGTTTTCCATCTATGTCATTTGAATATTCCTTGGAAATATTACTGTGGTCATATTTTGTAGAATGGTCATTTTCACCAGCAAACACTCCTTTGAGTAGGTAGAACATAAACAGTTGAGTCACATTATTGTGACCACCAGCTAATATCCAGAATAACCACCGTGGGCAGCGCGGACAGCAGCTAGGCAGGCTGGCGGTGTCTCAATAAGGTGCTGGAAGGTGTTCACAAGTATGTAGAGCCATGCTGACTGCAGTGCATCTGGCAGCTTCTGGAGGGTGCGTGGTGGAGGATCCACAGAGCGAACAACACGATCGAGTTGGTCAAACAGATGCTCAATTGAGTTTAAATCTGGGGAATTAGGGAACCAGGGAAGTACTTTGAAATCTTCATCGTGCTCTTTCAACTACTCTCGAACATTTCTAGCTGTGTGACACGTCTCAGTGTCATGCTGTAATATCCTGTCCGCAAAAGGGAAGACAATCAGAATGTATGGGTGTACGTGGTCTGCAAGGAAGGATTCATAACGAATTCGGTCCATAGTGCCTTTCACAGGTATGAGTGGACCCAGGGAATGCAACGAAAACATTCCCCAGAATATAACGCTGCCCCCCCCCCCTTCCCCCAAATTATATTCTTCCAGCAATGGTTGAAACATATTTGTTCTCCGTTGTTTCTTGCTGTATACGCCAACGTCCATGCTTTCGATGAAGCATAAAAAACGTGACTCAAAGGAGAGGCATTAACAATCAGTGGAGGTCCAATTACGATACCGCTGTGCCAAAGTATTTTCTGCCAATTCATATTCGTTAGCATAGGTGCAGTGATCATCAGTCTGCATCGGAGCCCCGTACGCTGAATTATCGTTTTAGACACACTTCCGGTAGCCCCTTGCTTTATTCGGCCAGTGAGTTGCTCCACTGTAGGGTGTCGATCGACGCTGACGCACCTTCGAAGCCGACATTTACATTTCAGATTAATGGCACACGGTGCTTCGCAGTTTCAAATTCGCTTACTTGCAATGGTGACATTTATCCAATCACGATACACTTTAACCACAGCAGCACGAGGACAGTTCACAAACTGTGCTGTTCCAGAAATACTGCCAACCTTGGCCGGAAAGCCGATAGTCACCCCTTTTTGCAAATATGATAAATCGTTCCTCTTATCCATGACAGCAACGAGTGATATGTTTTTAGATCATAAATGATCATATGTAGAGGATTTTAGGAAGGGAGTGTCTGACCCTAGGTCTTAAACAACCCTTAGAAATAGGAAGCTAGAAGATTTGGGCTAGAGTGCCCGATGGGAAAGTGACACGGAAGCGAGGTAGAAAGGGGGGGGAGACGCCCTTATTTATTACCGGGGTCCGACGGCTTAACGTTCCCATCCGACGCACGTTGGATATTTAGTGGATCGAGCGTTCGTACCTGCCTGGGATCGAACCTGAGGCCTTTCCCGTCGCAGTCACGAACGTTGCCCACTAGGCCACGCGCGGCCTAATATGTTTCCAGAATGCCTATTGCATACCTTATATGCCCTTTAAGTCTGCTCACGACACGTGCCTTCTGCCATTGGCTATCCGCTGTTGACTTCAAAAGTAGGAGGTGGTCACAATAATGTGGCTGGGCTGTGTATATAACCAAACTTTGCTCCAGCTCAACTACCAGGTTGTCACAGATAGCATTCAGTATGTCCACTCGAATCTTTTCTTTTCCCTCCAGATTAACTTCATGGTTTGAGCTTTCATCAGCAAAGCTCTTTCTTTTTATTCTACATTTGTAACTCTCATCACTGCTTAGTTGCTCCACAGATATAGATCAACCAGACAGTGATGAGAGTTTCTGGCATTGCTCCGGAAAGTAGATGCTTCCGTGCCAATGCCAGAATAGCCGTTACATACGTCATCAAGGAGTTTCAGAGAGTGAAATAGATCTACTGGCATCTTCATGTTTCCATCTCCTTTTTGCAAGGATTTGCTGATTTTGTCGATTCGTTGCAACAGTCGGTCCCACAAGAAAGTCATTAAGGCAGTTTCATATTTGTCAAACACACTTTTGCCAATGATTTTGCCTCTGTTTTTTTTTGCCAATGATTTTGCCTCTGTTTTGCCTAAAGTCTTTTCAGTTTCACACTCAGAAAGTTTAATTAATGCTTTTCTAATCTCACTATAAGCTCCTGGTAAGGCTTATTCAGCATCAGCTCTTGTTGACCATCGAGTATCACTCAAGTGTTTCAGAATGTGTTGATGTGGTTGAAGGTGGGATTTAAGTATTTCTCAACGATCAGTGGAGGCCGAAAAAAATGTATAGACTTTTTGAATAAAATCAAAGTAAGCTTCAGCATCCCTGCAGCATTCAGCAGCATTATTGCCTACTAAATTCAAAGAATGGCTTGCGCACGGCACATAAAATGCTGTGGGACTTCTTTCAATTATTTTTGCTTAAAGACCGGCATACACACCGGACATGTTCAAAGCATTGTCATAGCTTTGATCTCTACAATGTTTTATATCTAGTGCTAGATATAAAATCTTTTCAAGACAGTATCTTTCAAATGCTCCGATTTGTGGGATTTTATGGGCAAGAAACCAAAGAATCGCTCAACAGATTATCCATCAGGTTTTACATACCTCAAAACAAAAATTAGTTAGTCCACATGGCTTACTCCAGGAGTAGAATCGGCGATAATTAAAAAGTACTGTGGATTTTTAACCTCCTCACAAAACACCTTCTTAAGTTTCTCCGCCATTACAGTTAATATCTCATCATACGTTTGATGAGACAAATAGTTATTTCTTTCTGAACCACAATCTCATACTTTTCAAAATAATCTTTCAGAAAGTCATCAAACTCTGCAAAATACTTAATACAAGTTAAAAAAATTACCTTATTTGCATTTTCAGAGCATTCAGTTTCTTTGTGACCTCTGAGTGGATGTCCGAGTCCTGCAAGTATAGTTTCATAGTGGCCACTACAGATATAGTACTTGCCTCCAATAGCCCTTCTCTTTTTCAATCTGAGTCACCAGTTGAGAATCAACTCTCCAGGATAATTTACTCCTTCTGAGCATGTTGACCATGGTTGTCAAGTGAGACTTCGAGATTTCACGATTTTTAAAACTTTTTCTATACGGGATTAATCAGAAAATCCAACAATAAGAACCGTATGTGATTTTTATGGTCGGGAAAAATTTACCCACAGAGATATTTATGGTCGAGAACAGACTAAGGAGTTTCAGAAAAAATTAACCAGTTTCTTTTTTATTTTGTTCCATTTGTCCGTCATCTATAGGTTTCCCAGAATCAGGAAATGCTTTGCAAATACGTTTTCTCAGATTGTTTTATTTCTCCTTTATTTTTTGGTTTGTCTTTAATAAAGTAATCTATCATATCAGAGGTGGGGTTAGAAGGCCATGACGCTATATTAGTCGGATATAATGAATTCGTTGAACAGGTAGGCCTACTTTCTTGCCTTTGATTTGTTGGTTCATGCTCTTGGTTGATTATTTGGTCTGGCTCTAAGGGCAGACAATTAGAATCATTCAGTGGAAAATGGGATGGTTTCTCTCATGAATCTAAGTAGCTGGAGCCCAGATTTAAATTTATTAAACTAGCCTTACCATTGTTGTTGTCGAAACTTGAATGGTGTGGGTCCTGTGTAGGCCCCAGTTGCACATTTTCTTTTCAAGCAAATGCATCCGCAAGCTTTTGTTCAATTCGCTCATCAGCGGTATGACTCTGCACATGCTTCTGTAACAATACTAATAAACTATCCTTTTGCTTTTGAAGACGTTCGTCTTTTTCTTCTTTTCGTCTTCCACTTTTCATAACCTGACTCGTAACTTCGTTTCACTGGCTTCATTTTCAGGAGAATCAGTCACATAAACTATATGTCAACGTAACAGAAACAACAGCTGTAACAATGCCGATTTTAAGAGTACTATTAGGTGTTAATAATCACAATATTAAGTAAGAAACACTGTATAATAACACAACGTGCAGATCGAATGGCAACACAGAAATACAAATTGCAGGGATTGCAGACGATATTTTAGGTTATGTTGCGACGTTACCAGTGGTCAGTGTCGATACCATGCACAAATGAAATTGCTCTGCAGTTAGCAAAATTTTACCCCTTGTCATGCAGGATAGCCACATTTACATTTCTTAAGTAAAGAACAGACGACAAGCATTATATAAAGTTTGAACCACGACTGTTTTTCTACGAAACCGCAGAATATTATATTCATCAGCATAACTCCCCCCCATTTTTTTCCTTTTCTTTGTTTCCTCCTTGCTTTACTTCTCTTTTCATAGTGAATCGGGGGCCCTTCGCGATTGCTACTTGCGCGACCCCATAAATCCGTCCCTACAGAGAGGTGTTGTTTCATAGGACCGCTGTTGGCCTAGTGGACAACGTTCGTAACTGCCACGGAATAGACCTCAAGTTCACTCCCAGCAGGTACGAACGCTCGATCCACTAAATATCCGCCGTGCGTCGGATGGGCACGTTAAGCCGTCAGACCCCGGGTGCTGGCCCCCGGTAATAAATAAAGGCGCCTTCCTCCCCCTTTCGACTTCGCTTCCGTGTCACTTCCCTATCGGGAACTCTAGCCCAAATCTCCTAGCTTCCGTGTCACTTTCCCATCGGGCACTTTAGCCCAAATCTCCTAGCTTCCGATTTCTGAGGTGTGTTTAAGATCTTGGGGTCAGACACTCCCTTCCTAAAATCCTATACATATGATCATGCATTTTGTATAAAAGTGAAAATCGTATAACCAAGGTTCTCACTGTGTTTTGTTTGCAAATCTCTTGATGACAAGAATTGATCTTATTTTAAAAACAAAAGTGTGCGTGACTTTAAAGTGGTGCAGCAACTGTTACAAGAACTCAAAACTTCTGACAACACTGTTGTCACATGCAACTGAGACATACTATCTCTCCAAGCCCGCAAAACTATGAACAATATATAATGATATGACATTTTACCACTGGTAAAACCAACAATATTAAATGATACTAGAAAGGATGGATATGCTATACATTGAAAGAAAATGAAAAAAAAAATGAAAATAAACAATGACAGTCTTGATGACAATGAACAGCATATTAAAGCATACAAATTCAAATTTTGAATTACTTTGCTTTTTACTTTCTTGTAAAGATGAGAGTCCCAATTTGCCTTGCATATTTTCAACAGGAAACTGTCCTAAACAATGGGATTTTAAAATTCTATGTTGATATGTCCCGATAAAAAGGAAAAACATAGAAGTTTCAGGCACCTTTAGAGTTTAAACAGATGTTTCCATGCATGATAGTAACAACGATACTGGCTTTTATTTCGTAGATTTTGAGTTGAAGTGACTTCTGACATCCCTTTACGAAATTTTTTATGGGGCTTTAATAATGTAAAATGTTCTTGATTTTATTTTGACAACAGAACAGGTAGAAAAGTGACACAATCACATCCTCTGCCATCTGATGTGGGTGATTTGCTGATTGTCATGATCTCACATAATTGTAGTGGTATAAATTTACTTACATTATTAAGAAAGTGTCACTCATATGGAAGTAGACATTCGTCATACATAACACGATATGCAACTTGCTCATTAACCACCTTTGACGAAATGATGAAGATCACTTCTACATTTAATCAAATTAAAAACGGTATTTACAAGTTAAAACATATGATAGATTAAAACACTAGATCTTTCGATCACACTAGTGATCTTCATCAGGTAACTCACCTAATGACATCAAGGTACGTCGACACGCAATATATAGGGATTTTTTGATGACCCAAACAATGGGTAAAGCGCATGCTCACGAAAGTTGTTGTGAACAGAGAGAGAGAGACATAGAGAGACAGGTAACAGTACTGCAAACGAAGAAAGTAAAAATGATGTTACACAAGTATTAATAATTCAGCTGTAATGATTATTTCCGCAATGTTCAAGTAGAGCAGTCCATGTTCGTGGGAGGAAAGAAGGTACATCGTCGTTACAGCAAATACCTCTATAATGGTGAATATATAAGCTTTCTGCAAAGAGGGTCATGCTTTTCGTGCTGTGTGTAATGAGGATTTTGCATTCATCCCATAATGGTCTATGTGTGCCGCTAGCTACCAATCGGGCTAGGGCAGTCGAATGGGAGCCTGTTCTGACATCGCGTGAGTGTTCAAGCAAACGGGTTTTTAAATTACGTAGGGTGGAGCCTATGTACACTTGATCTATTTCACTGGGGTTTAACGCTCTCAGGGGAATAAGGTAGACTCCGTACTTGTGTTTGGTTTCAACGGGATCCCTGTCACGTTTAACTAGAGTGTACAAACTGCGTGTTTGTAAACCAAAGTTTATATTAAACTTGGCACATGCATGTTTTAGAACGCTGGTGCAGCCTGGAAAATAGCTCATGGAGCCTACGTACCTGGTAAGGGTGCGGGTTTTTTCTAATGCGGTAAACGCAAGTCGTCGATGCCTGCGGAGAATGGTGTGTACCAGGTCTTTCGGGTACCCGAACTGACTAGCAATGACAAAAATTCGTTGAAGTTCAATGCGCCGAAGGCGCACAGATGACGAATGTGTAAATGCCCGTCGTACCAGGTAGCGCAGGGAAGCCAGCTTAACATATAAAGGCTGCGCTGAGTTGTATGGGGCTATAATAGTGTGGGATGTGGGTTTACGGTACACTGAGTATTTTAAAGTGAAATTTTGGGGGTCCCGCTCTATGAGCAAGTCTAAGAACGGGAGTTTTAAGTTATTTTCCAATTCCAAAGTAAGGTTTATGGAGCGATATTTAGAGTTTAACAAACTGAGAAAATGCAGCAGGTCGGAATGCGGATGTGGCCAAAAGACAAGAACGTCATCCACATAGCGGGTGTAGAGGAGGGGTTTGAGCGTACATGCGCCAAGTACCTCATTCTCCAGGGTTTTTAACACTGACAAGATTCGCTATTTCCAAGCAAAACCTATGTGTATTGAGGCTGTCAGAGACCAAGAGACTAAATACCGCAATTCGTTTGAAACGAACCTACATAGATTACCTTGCACGTAGGGCTTACTCACTACATGGACAATTCACAAGAACATACCATCGTATTACTGTTGATCACTCGCTGATTATTTTGCATGCTATTATAAAGAGTGAAACTGAATCACAGCACAACCGTCATATGACTAAGCTCCGTGGCTTGGTTGCTTCGGAAATCCAATCTCGACCCATTCGTTTTGAAAGATCGAATCAACCAAACGGACATGAGCCCAGAATGTATGTTAACTTAAGCTCTACCGAACTCTCTGATGTTCAGAAGAACGCTCTGGAGCGGGGGTTTAAATTTTGCTATCCGAATACTAGACCGAATCTTTTTCAACTTGTGCCACAAGCTGAAAGTATCATCCGGGCATTGCCTGCAGAACACCAGGACGACGCAAGAACTAAATTTGTTCAATCATTTTGGCACGGGTCCGCCCCGAGTCAACGAGATTCACACCAAGGCGCTACCACGACATTGAATCAAAGTCAAGCCTACAAAGAAGAAATGCGTCAAATATGTGAATTACAAAAAAACACTAACTTGGCTATCATATCCGACGATAAATCGAATAAGATTGTAATCTTGGACCGTGATGCATACCACTTAAAGATGCAAGAAACTATTCAAGCAATTCCACATAAAATTTTAAGATTTGATCCTGTCGCAACAACCGTTGCGTCTGTCGCAAAGTTGAAGAATCATGGCCACTTACCTAAAGAAATTTCCGATAGTATGAACCCTCCTAAGGGCCCGAGAGTACCCGAAATCTTCGGGAAGATCAAGCTCCATAAACAAAATCACCCCCTCCGCCCCTTAATTTCTTCGTATGCGTCTCCTATCCGCCCACTTCAAAAAGCCCTTGCAAAATTTCTCTCCCCCATCCTAAATCATTCTCAGTTTTCAATTAACAGCCCTCTACAAGCTATTAATCTTATAAAATCCTTCAATTCGCAAGGCAAGCCGTTTATAATGGCATCCTTGGATGTTGTGGCGCTATACCCCAGTATTCCCCTTCAAGAGGCACACAACATCATTTGTCAAAAATTATATACTCATAATCCACCTCTCCCACCTTTGGAAATAAAGGCTGTCCTTTCAGCTTTAAAGCTCGTTGCATCCAGGTCTTATTTTAAATTCAAAGATGTTATTTTCCAGCAGAAAGAAGGCGCCACTATGGGCTCACCCCTCTCAGCGATTCTCGCCGAGGCTGTCATGCAAACCCTGGAGAATGAGGTACTTGGCGTATGTACGCTCAAACCCCTCCTCTACACCCGCTATGTGGATGACGTTCTTGTCTTTTGGCCACATCCGCATTCCGACCTGCTGCATTTTCTCAGTTTGTTAAACTCTAAATATCGCTCCATAAACCTTACTTTGGAATTGGAAAATAACTTAAAACTCCCGTTCTTAGACTTGCTCATAGAGCGGGACCCCCAAAATTTCACTTTAAAATACTCAGTGTACCGTAAACCCACATCCCACCCTATTATAGCCCCATACAACTCAGCGCAGCCTTTATATGTTAAGCTGGCTTCCTGCGCTACCTGGTACGACGGGCATTTACACATTCGTCATCTGTACGCCTTCGGCGCATTGAACTTCAACGAATTTTTGTCATTGCTAGTGAGTTCGGGTACCCGAAAGACCTGGTACACACCATTCTCCGCAGGCATCGACGACTTGCGTTTACCGCATTAGAAAAAACCCGCACCCTTACCAGGTACGTAGGCTCCATGAGCTATTTTCCAAGCTGCACCAGCGTTCTAAAACATGCATGTGCCAAGTTTAATATAAACTTTGGTTTACAAACACGCAGTTTGTACACTCTAATTAAACGTGACAGGGATCCCGTTGAAACCAAACACAGGTACGGAGTCTACCTTATTCCCCTGAGAGCGTTAAACCCCAGTGAAATAGATCAAGTGTACATAGGCTCCACCCTACGTAATTTAAAAACCCGTTTGCTTGAACACTCACGCGATGTCAGAACAGGCTCCCATTCGACTGCCCTAGCCCGATTGGTAGCTAGCGGCACACATAGACCATTATGGGATGAATGCAAAATCCTCATTACACACAGCACGAAAAGCATGACCCTCTTTGCAGAAAGCTTATATATTCACCATTATAGAGGTATTTTCTGTAATGACGATGTACCTTCTTTCCTCCCACGAACATGGACTGCTCTACTTGAACATTGCTGAAATAATCATTACAGCTGAATTATTAATACTTGTGTAACATCATTTTTACTTTCTTCGTTTGCAGTACTGTTACCTGTCTCTCTATGTCTCTCTCTCTCTCTCTGTTCACAACAACTTTCGTGAGCATGCGCTTTACCCATCGTTTGGGTCATCAAAAATCTCTATATATTGCGTGTCGACGTACCTTGATGTCATTAGGTGAGTTACCTGATGAAGATCACTAGTGTGATCGAAAGATCTAGTGTTTTAATCTATCATATGTTTTAACTTGTAAATACCGTTTTTAATTTGATTAAATGTAGAAGTGATCTTCATCATTTCGTCAAAGGTGGTTAATGAGCAAGTTGCATATCGTGTTATGTATGACGATTGTCTACTTCCATATGAGTATCACTTGTAACACGAAGTTCGTCTACAGTCTGTTGGACCCTAAGAAAGTGTCACTGATTTCTTTTGACAAGAAGCATTATAACATATGCCATTATACACTAAATACAACCATCTTTAACAGGGAGGTGAAAGAGAGAACCAGATACTTCACTCTGCTGGTATAAAACAGAATAAGTTGTCAAACTTCATACAATAAGCAAGTTTAAAATTACCAGATGTAGTTAAACGTAAGTACATTTTTTGGGATCACATAGCCAACATAACTCTGCGTCTATCTTAGCATCAATTTTTTTCCTGTAGTATATTCTTTCCTTGTAGTGTCCAGTTTGATAAAGAGAAGGTTATGTATGGAAAAACAAGAACCTTTAAACATATCGACTATATGCTTTTTTTGAAAACTTGCAATATGTGACTTACAACCAGCAATGGGGTGTGATTTTCCCGATTGTGGTACATGAATTAAGGGTTTTATTATTAATTAAAGTTGAGAGTTTCTTTCTTCTTTCGTCTGAAGGATATTTTTTATGTTGCTTCTCCCCAAGGATTTTTTTTGGGGAAGGGAGAATATTTTAAGCACAAACCTCATTGTGGTTTGTTTTTTTTTTTTTTTTGTTTTTGTTTTTAGATTTTTTTTCTCATAAAGTATAAAGTACACATACTGTAGACACCAAAAAGAATAAACACAAACATGTATACTTGACATCATTCTCCAGTCAAAGAATTTGAAAATGGATAGGGTAATTTAACTGGGAGGGAGGTCAACCAAGATTCTACATATGCTGTTTAACAGAAAAAGAAGAACATTTATATTCCGGTGTTCAAACTGTGTTATCATGACCATTCCTGTTTAATGTTTTGTTTACATCTTTTTTCTTTCGTTCGAAGTTAGTGGGGTTTTTTTTCGAGTGTGTGAGATTTGAAGTCACTTAATTCATATTGTGCTTCGTTTGTCTTAAAACATCGACTTTCTTTTGCGTGAGTTTTTACAACAACACTGCAAAAATGCCTCCTCAATGGATAAAATCTGCTGGGGAAGTAGTTTTCCAGAAGGAAGCAGCAAAAAGAAGAAAGGCGGAGCAAGAAAGGGCCCGTCGGGAATGTATTTTTTTTTTTTTTTTTTTGATTGGAGGTTTAACGACCACCGTGAGCAACTCAATGGGCTATAAGCAGTCGCCCGTCCCTAATTTAGGGTCACTGGTTCTAGGGAAGGGAGAGAGCCAGTGCCGTAAGACAAACACAACATCCATGCATGACCGGGATTCGAACCCGGACCCCTTACGGACGAATGATCAGAGGCCAACGCCTTAGACCACTGCGCCACCGGGGCGGCGTCGGGAATGTATGTATGCTGTGCAAAGAAAATGCGATCGAAAACGACACGCCGCCTCGGTGGCGCAGTGGTCTACGCGATGGCCTCTGATCATTCGTCCGAACAAGGTCCGGGTTCGAATCCCGGTAAGGCATGGATGTTGTGTTTGTTTTACGGCACTGGCTCTCTTCCTTCCCTAATTAGGGACGGGCGACTGCTTATAGCCCACTGAGTTGCTCACGGTGGTCGTTAAACCTCCAATCAAAAAAAAAACGACACCGAATTGCAAACATGACGTCAAAACAAATTGCACAACGTTGCGAACTACATCAGATTGCAAATATGACGTCAGAACCAATTGCAGAAGGTTGCGGACGACATCAGATTGCAGACATGTCACAATTGCAAATATTACGTCAGAGACGTGGTGTTACAATCCGCCGACAAAATCCACGAACTAGAAACCAAGCTGGTCTTGACGCAGTTAACGTTGTAGAACGAAATGTTGACTCTCATAACTGTATTTCCATGGACAGTATTTGCGAATTTTGTCATGCGAAACATTTTGCGGCAGAACAGCCATCTGACAAACTTTTTATGCAGTTCTGTCATAAAGGCGAAGTAAAATTAGATGCTATACGATCAGCCCCTGTTATTCAGCAGTTAACGAAAGAGCAGCATCAACATTCGAAAAATTTCATGGACAGCAGCAAAAAGAAGAAAGGCTAAAGATCAATAAATAGCGCTTTGACGTAGCGTCCATGGGAGCTAACAATTGCTCCTCCTCTTGGATATGGTCCCTGTTGGTTCCGAATTAACGGACAAATTTACCATCGAGCAGGAGCTTTGTACCCAGAAAATGGGATCCGGAGAAAGTTTGCTCAACGGTATATATTGAACCCGGAAGAGGCTGGTGATCAAAGAATGAGGATTAGGGAAAACGCGCAGTGCAATCCAAGTCTGATGCAAGAGTTAAGCACTTTCATGTCTCAAAATAATCCTTTTGCTGACGCACGCAAAATGCTTTATGAAGTTAAACAAGAAAGCATTAATGATGCAGCTCTGCATGGCGTTGAGCCGGCAAAACTAGTTTACGGAAAATAACAGGGGACACTGACACAGGGTTCACAGTCTGTGTATACGAAAAATGTTGTGTTCCAGGTAGTGTTGACGAAATAGGGACTAAAGGTTTTACAAAACACATAACAGACAACCCGTTGTATCAAATTCATAACCGACTGCTTGGGAAATTTTCAGAAAGCTGTGAGCCAACGTCGCCATCTATTGACGTGGAACTCAAAAACTCTAAATAAATGTCAATAATTTCTGTACAATTAATTTTATTTTCGCCGTTATTATGGACAGGCTTTCATCTAGTAGATTACTAAGGCAATAATGAACCAATGTATGTGTCTAAGGCATGGGTACAGCATAATAAGACAATAATAAACCAACTTTTGTGTCAACTTTTGTGTCTAATAAGGCAATAATGAACCAACTTATGTGTCTAAGGCAAGGGTATAGTGAGGCAATAATAAACCAACTTATGTGTCTATGGCAAGGTTATAGTATAATAAGGTAATAATAAGCAACGTCCAGTGCTGATACCAGCGTGCCTATTCTGTGCGTTTTCAACGGCAAAACGAGGTTAGCATGGGCACAAAGAGTGGTCTGAGGCTACGCATCCACATTTCCAACAGGATTCGATGAACATTGTATTGTTAAGCGTTACTCCCGTTACTACGCAGCAAAAACAGACTTGCCGGGCCGCTGCCCAATTGTCAAAAAAATCTATCCCCCTCCCATGATTTATTCATCACTAGCAGTGGGTGCCACAAGCGGACCTTAAGCGGCCCAACAAGCATGTGCATTGATTGGTGACTAGCCTAATGTGGTCCGCCAATTTCCCATTAGTAGCCATCAAAAAAAGCAAAAAAAAAAACAAAAAAAACTGGTATTCACAGTTTCCGAAACGCACAACTTTTTCTAATAAAATTCGTATGTATGACTTCACGGAGGTGGAAAAATGTCCTCGGCAAGTCCCAGAAAACTCCTGGCTGGTATCGAATCAACGACATCTTGCTTACGAAGCGGACGCCTTAACCACTACACTAGTTTGCCACGTGCGCGAGTTTGCTTGAAAGTAATCCGCTTTCCTGCGCGATCTTAAACGGAGGGCTCTTTTTTAAATATTACAGTTTGGCGAGTTAGTTTTCATAAATGCCCATGTAATTCATAAATTTATTTTTTCAAAGTAACGAGTTTTTTATTTACCTTATGGAACTTCACTTACTTTCAACGAGTGCACCAACTTAAAAACGTTTTCCAAAGTTTTGTGCTGTCCTTGTTGTCCTTTTTTTTTATTGGAGATTTCTTTTTGTTTTGTGTTTTTCTAAAAAACTATTTATTGGACTTGCTTGACAGAAACATTGGCATACATATTGATCTGGGTGAACAGATATATGAAGTATAGACATTCTGTGTTTAAACGACAGAAATGTCCATAGGTAAACAAGGAACTCAGCGAATAAACCTCCGAAAGATAAACACAAACATGCCTTACCCAGGATTCGAATTTAGACACCTCTGTTGGGCGAATGATCAGAAGCCCTCGCTTAGGCCACTACGCCACCAGGGCGGTCTTTGTGGTCTTGAAAGGCGATTGTTTAATTAATATATTTACTCGTTCATGACACATTCTGTTACATTTTTAACGTTATATCTTCTTTTTCCACAGTCCGAAACTACATTTGTTCTAAAGAAAAATGTTATTTTATTTTACTTCCGGTTATTTTTAGCAGCAAATTCCTCCAATTTTGTGTATTCAACCCAAGGTTAAGTACATCATATTAACATAGAGTTTTTTATTTGTTTTTTTTCCAATACTTGCTTATGCATTTCGTAATGAAAATACCCATTTTGTACGCGTATAATTCTTATTTTGCTCAAACATAACGATTTGTCAATGTCTTTCCGGGACTGATGTCCGGAATTTCTTGTTATTCATGGGAATGGAGTAGTTATGTTTCATGGCTGTTTATATTCTCGTTTCTTCGTGCGTTTGTGCAGCAATTTTTCTACGAAATCAGTTTCTATAAATACATAAGAGTAATTGACTATTTCTTGCAGTTCATTAATTATTATTTATAAAATTTTCCTCCGACTGTAATCTTCACGACGCAGCATTTCATTAGGAAATTAATTCGTCTCTCTATATATGACTTCTTTTTTTTTACCATCCACTAAAATAACACGACGGCAATGGCGTCATCTTCAACTGACGAGAAAAACAGCACGTGTTGCTTCTGCTTCTGCGCTCTCCCGTGCTTCCACCTCGTGTTGGAGTTTCTTCGGTTGCCAGGAACGGGTCACGAGTAACACTTGCTGAAGACCCATAATTCATTGCAATGCTGCCGGGCCATCAATGGCAGCCAACTGATGGCGCTGCCACAAAATGACCGCTAACGAAATGTGAGTGGCATACTTCAGCCATCAGTGAACCATCACTTCCAGGTGGTGGCCAACGGTTTCCCAACACTTGTGGTTTTGCTGGGGAGCATTCAAATCCTAACAGGTTGCACCACAGGGTCTCTTCTGCTGTCTCGTACCATACGGGATAGTCTCCGCTCATCTATAGTACAAATTAGCACTGGTCAGCCCACATCCTGCCGTCGATTCGTAGCCCCCTCTCCCTCCCAGCACTTTTAAAGGTACTAACTATGCCTGTATGCCTGACCATTAGTAGCTTACAAGTCTTGCTGTCTCTGAACTTCTCTGACCTGGAAGCCTGGACATTACAATTTGGCCTTTACCAAACTCACTTCGCGTTGCCTTTCCCATCTGAAGAACAAGAATAACAGTAATTAACAGGGCTCAGTATCACGTGTTATTTATACCGTTTCATGGTCTACGCATGCGTCGTCATTTTCCTAGTGTTGCTTTGATTTCCATAAAAACCAGCTGGTCGCATTGTTTAGGATCTTATACACCGATGAGTCTACCTACCTAATAAGCTATAGGACCACATTTAGCTTATGACCACCTACCTAATAAGCTATAGGACCACATTTAGCTCGCAAAACAGCGACCACTCAGCAAGGCAATGAAACGATGAAGTGGTGATAGGTATGCTGGGGTATCTGGTACCATAATGTCAGCAGCAGGACCTCCAGTTACCGTACACTTCGGGGTGTGGTGATTTAGGGCGAACCCGATTTTAAAAATCGAACCACAAATGTTCGATTGGGTTCAAGTCAGGTGAATTTAGAGATTGACAGAAAGTCACCAGCATGTTCCTCGAACTACTCCTTCACGATTCTGACAGTGTGGCATTGCGCATTATCCTATGGTAATGGCCATCACCAGCTGGGAACAAAATTGCCATGAATGGGTGACCTTGGTCCGCAACGATGTTCAGACACTTCACAGCTGTCAGGGATTGCGCTGTTGTGATAATAGGGCCTAAAATGTCCCAAGAAAACATCGCCCACAGCATAACACATACGCCGCTGGCCTGTTTGCGGTCAGCAGTGCATCTAAGTGTCATATCCTCCGTTGGTTATCGGAGTATCCACGCTCGGCTGTCTACTCGATGCACCAGGAATCTTGATTCGTCAGACTAGGCCACTTTCTTCTAATTATTCCACGGTCCAATCTTGATGATCTTGGGCCCATTTGATGCGTTGTTGGCGATGACGTGCCGTGAGCATGCGGACTCGGCTGGGTCTTTAGCTAATCACGCCCATGCAGAGAAGGCTGCGGTGAACTGCGTGTTGTGACGCTTTGCCGCTGTAGGTAACTTGCCGCTCTGTGTCTCTGCTGCCAATGTGAACTATGAGCGACAGTCTCTGTTCCCCTCTAGCACCACTGAGCTGCGGAAGACACACGAAAGGGCGACGGTTCGTAGTTTGGCCATTTTTACCCCACTTTTGATACGTACTCACTACAGCGGCACCTGAACAACCCACAAGCTCCGCCGCTTCCGAGATCGTAGTTCCGATGTGCCGTGCCATCACAATTTGTCCTTTATTAAACTCCAATAAATCGGCAGCTTTTCCTATTCTGACTCCGAACACTCTACTAACCGAAAGCCGATCCTTGGGTTTTGTATATACCGCTCTGTGAACTTCACCTGCGCCACTCTTTGGTCTCCAGGCGCGCTCATTTCTCTAGGCTAGGTGTGGTCTTAAAGTAATGGCTCATTGCTGTATATTTATCATCACCATCACCATTGTCAGATGTTATGAATACACTGCTTGATGAAGGTCTTCCCATGTTTTTTCCACAATGGTCTGCCTTGTTCCAGTTTTCTCCATGCCAGTCCCGTATGCTTTCGAATTCCATACATATATCTTACATGTGGTTTTCTTCTTCTGGATCTATTCCTGTCCCTTGGAATCCAGTCTAAAAGTTCGGTTGTTTATTATTGGTCCGTTCTTCTGGCAATATGCGTAGCCCATTGCCATTTCAGGGATTTTACTGTGACATAATGCCTTCCACTCTTGTCATTTTGTTACGAGTTTCTCTTCTTATCTCTTTTGCTTACATATAACATGTAACTCCACGCTTCTTTCAGTTGTTTGCAGTCTTTGTATATGTCTTTTTTTAGATCCACGTCTCTGCTCCGTACGTAAGCACTGGAAGGATGATTTATTAAACACTTTTCTTTTAAGATATAATGGCATAATGCTTTTGAAAATTCATATGTTTCTTCCAACAGCTCTTCAACCAAGTTTTATACGTCGACTAATTTCTTCATCAATGCGACCTTCGCATTATATCGGCTGTCAAAGGTAAATGTAGGTATCGGTTATCTCTAGCTGTTCCCCATCAATCCATAACTGTATTTGTTGAAAAAGCATTGTGCATCAGTTTTGTTTTCGAAAAGTTCCTTTTTAATCCCAATTCTGCAGCCGCGGTGGCGCAGTGGTTTAATCGATGGCTTCTGACCATTCGTCCGAGATGGGTCCGGTTTAGAATCCAGTGATGCATGGATGCTGTGTTTGTCTTACCGCACTGGTTCTCTCCCTTTCCTGTAGTCAGCGGCTCTCAATTAGGGACGGGCGACTGCTTATAGCCTATTGAGTTGCTCACGGTGGTCGTTAAACCTCCAATAAAAAAAAACAAGAAAAATCCCAATTCTTCCTTTTTGTGAGCAAGTTCCTGGCTCATACTCTATAGCTCTGGAGGGGCAGTTGCGAAAATGATTACGTCATCAGCAAAACAAGGGTAAGATAAATCTATCAATCTATACAGTTAATTTTTAATAATTGTGCCTTTCTGATAGAATGTCTGTTGTTAAAAACAGTGCGTGCTTATATCATCATTTGGTCGCCTGTGGGCACCACATCTCTGCAACTATTAGTTCGATTTAAAAAAATGCTCCCTGCATTGTAAAGGTTGAATTGTGAGAACTTGGACATTTGCTGCCCGGTTTTTTTACGAAACACCGCTAAAGGGGGTAACTAGAGATAACTTCGTATTCAAAATATATATTATTCCATATCATCATCATTGTCAACCATTATCAATCCCCTGCTGGACGAAGGTCTCCCCAAGTTTCCTCCACAACGGTCTGTCTTGTGCCAATCTTCTCCATGTCACTCCCGCATACTTTCGAATTTCATCCACCCATCTCTCATGTGGTCTTCTTATGGGTCTTTTCCCGTCCCTTGGAATCCAATCTAAAATTTTAGCTGTCCATCAATGGTCTGTCCTTCTGGCAGTATGTCCAGCCCATTGCCATTTCAGGAATTTAACTCTGATCATGATGTCTTCCACTGTTGTCATTTTTCGGATCCACGAGTTCCTCTTCTTATCTCTCCTGGTTACACCAAGCATGCACCTCTCCATGCTGTTTTAAGTTGTCTGCAGCGTTTGTATGTCTCTTTTAGTTAAGGTCCACGTCTCTGCACCATACGTAAACACTGGAAGGATGCATTGATCAAACACTTTTCTTTTAAGACATAATAGCATATTGCTCTTGAAAATTATGCTGTTTCTTCCAAAAGCTCTCCAGGCAAGTTTTGTACGCTGATTAATTTCTTCATCAATGTGACCCTCACTTGATATCTGCTGTCCAAGATAAACGTACGTGTCTGTTATCTCTAGCTCTTCTCCATCAATCGATAAATCTTCATTTTTTGTAAAAGTATTGAACATAACTTTTGTCTTCTGAAAGTTCGTTTTTAATCCCACTTCTTTACTCTTGTGAGCAAGTTCCTGGATCATACTCTGCAGCTCTGATGGGGTAGTTGCAAAAATGACTACGTCATCAGCAAAACGAAGGTGGGTTAGATAATCTCCATTAATCTTTATTCCTTTGTTTTCCTAGTTCAGTGATTGAAAGATATTTTCCAATGTGGGATTAAAGAATTTCGGAGATATGTTGTCACCTTGTCTCACTCCCTTTCCAATTTTTATGTGTGTTGTATTTTCAAACAGCCGAATCTTTGCACTTGCATTTTCATAGATGTTATTAATAATATTAATGTATGCATCTTCAATACCACAGGATTTCAGAGCCATTGTAACTGCTGATGGTATTTCCTTCTAAATATCTGATTGGAAATCTTTTTTCTTCCTTTATATGTCATTTAAAACAAAGACTGTTTTGCGTACAGTTTGTGTTTCAGTAATTTTGCGATTGATGGCGTAAAGTGAAACTACGTCTTCCTCGATATACCTGCTTCTAAAAGTCCTATTTGAAAGATCCTTTTTGTAACGGAGAGAGCTCCTGGTGTGAAACGTCCTCAGAAAAATTTGAATTTTGGGGAAAGACTGTTCATCCACCAAGGATCGCGTAAATTGGTTTTTCTTTTTCTGGTATTTTTGCAGAAAAATGTGCGCTTCTCGAAACTCGATTAAAAAGGTCTTGCGCAGAGCGATATCGTATACCACGTAAAGTTTTTGAGAATACCTTCTGCTTAAAATAGTGCACAATCTTTTCGCCGGAGGGCATACATCAGTAACTTATTTTTGTCGATATTTCTGCTTCTAATATTCCGATTTGAAAACTGTTTCTTCATCTGAGGTCCCTTCTGGTGCAAAATGTTTTGCATATCGTTTGAAAAGAAAACTAACGCACGGGCATACCATTAGAGGGCGTACGTTTGCGTTTCCGTTTTGCAGCAATATCTGGGAGACCAAACACATAACTGAAAAATTTTAAAATTGTTTTTCTTTCAGATATGACTTATCGCAAATACGAATTCCAAGAAATCTGCACGTTTAACGCAAATGCGAATTCCAAGAAAACTACACGTATATTGCAAATGCGAATTCCAAGAAGTCTGCACATACAAAAAACATACATAAAATGTAAAAATTTTATATCTTGGCTTTAATTCAGTAACGCACCATGGATTTCACCCTGGGGTGGTGTAAAATACTGAGGATGCTAATAAGATAATACTGTGCTGGAGAAAATCTCCCACTCCCAATATTAGGAGTGGTAAAAAAGTTCTCGCCGTACTACAAGTGTGTTTCTAATTACCTGAGGAATCTTTACAGCGTTATCTGAAAACGGGTTGGTTCCAATTGCGGACAGAGGGAAAAACAGTGTCAATTGCGGACACATCCGGTTATGTCCGCAATGGGGAAAAGGGGAAGAGTTTTAGTGAGAGATTAGGTAAACACTCCCTTTGGCGAAAAATCCAAGAACTGGGATTAGTGAATGAATATAACAATAACCATAAGATAAGACAACACCTCCGAATGCGTGCTTCATTGGCCTATCTTTCTGTGAAAAATAAAGACGATGGTTGATATGCATTCAAGAATCCAGTCCCATTAATGAAAACCTTCAGAAATTTTATGATTTTATGATTATTTCCTAATTGGCTGGAAATTCCGGTGTTACTGTAGAAATATGGAATTGCAACAACAAACGACAAATAAGGTCGTCGAAGGCTGGAACCATCGGTTAAATGCAGCCATCAAAAATCCTCATCCTAAAGTCGCGAAGTGCATAACGTGCTTGAAAGATAAAGCGAGGAACACCGACTTCCTGTACGACAGAGAGTGACTAAATATCGAGGACAAGAACAAACACAAACAACAACAATCAAATTGTATGAGCGGATCAGCAAAACTACGGCAGAGTTTTACACAACTGCGAATACCCTACGTTGTTTGAAGAATCTATCGTTCATTCAGAAGTTGGAATAATGAAGAAGAAATCCACAGCTACCTTCAGTTTTGTAATTTTATTTTGAAACTGATATACAGTATGTTTTTATGAGAATATTTGTATATATTTTTTTACTTTTTGTTTTGATTTAAAGAAAGTGAAATAAAATAAAACAGATTAATAAAAAAATATTAACTTTTCCAGAAATTGGGGTTGAAAAAAATTATAGCTGCACTGGAAGCTCATTCTCATAGGTGGACTAGCCCCGGCTGTATATTGTATAAATTTATATTTATATACTCTATGGTTTTCTGTTACGACCCACAGTAGCGTATAAAAAAACAAAAACAAACATACTTTTTTAAATAGGCTGATGAAAAAGATTTTCAAATAGAATGAAATAAATCGCCCATTTATCTGCATAACACTTTTCCAATATTTGAATGACTTCAAATAAAATTCTGGAGAGGGATTAGGAATTTCCTTAATCCCTCACTAACTCCTTTCCCCATTTCCCAGTTGCGGACAGAAAGATTATCTGTCCGCAGTTGTCACTGTTTTTCCCTCTGTCCGTAACTGAGACGTCCGCCATTTGGAAGACACCCTGAAAACGTATCGAGCAAACCATTCTATTGCCATTTGGGTTCAGCCCCTTTTGATTATTTAGATTAGCACATAGTAAAAAAAAAACAAAAAAAAAAACTAACTAACCGTTTGTGTGCGTGAGTGACAGTTTAAGGTGCCTTGATTTTCTTTCTTTCACAGAGCGTAAATCACCAATCGCCTTAGAAAAAAACCTACCTTTTTATGGGAACAATTATTCGTAATTTGCTATTGCTAAAAATTAGTTAGCAAATATTTTGTTGTATTAGGAGCAGTAGCATCGCATTAGCTACACTAAGGCTTAACCGCATACATGGAAAGTCGGCATCCAGAAGACTGAAATAAAACTGAATGCCAGCTTCCAAAATATGATGATGTGTTGCAGTGCAAACATCTCTACTCTGTGGCATTGGGTTTTTGTTGCGGAAGTAGTCTGAGTTGTCAGTGCTTAAAAAATTGCCCCTTCAGCGAGGACTGTTTAAGGTTTTATTAAAGGATGATAGAAATTTCAGACTGAAGTCTATGTGGATGTTGTTTCTTTATTATTATAATATTTTCCCTTATTTCATTTGGTTTTTCTTTTTAATTAATTTCTCCAAATATACAGCTATAAACGAAAACAATTAGACCACATGCAATGGAAGATCGTCCAAAAACCTACGGGGGAAGGGCGTTCATGGATTTTCGGGGAGTCTAAGCAACCTCGAAAAGGTGTTATAATGAATATTGCTTTTTCTAATCTTCTTGTAATGGTTGTTGTTTTGTTAATTATAACATGAATAAACTTTCCTGCTAGTAGTGTAGTAATAATATTAAACAAGCTTTTAGCTGCTAGTAATGTTGTAGTAGTAATTAAGATGAATAAAGTCTTAATGCTGGTTGTTAATAATAACAACTAATGAAATAAACCTAACAGCCAGACAGAGATCTGACAAAACTATGAACTCAGAAAAACGTACTTACTAGAACAACTTTTTATTAGATAAACTGTTGATATGATCCAACATACACTTCACCGGACACACAGCTACTCAATAAAACGTAGCTCCTTGCACATGAACGAAGCTCTCTTCACATAAACGAAGCTCTCCTTACGCATATAACGAAGATCTCTTTACACATGAAACAAAGCTCTCCCTACGCACATCAACAAAAAGCTCTCTCTGGTATTGTTGAACGCGCCTATTTATACTGGCTACCACCACGTCATGACTTACACTCATTGCCAGATCTCATTCAGCGGGAGAAATAACATCTCGTTCATTAAGAAGATAATTTACATAGGAAAATAGAATAACCAGAGATAGTAAAATCAAAAGGAAAGTGAATCTAGAGTATACGTTACATCATCTCCCCCTTAATTTTTTTTTTTTTTTTCGAAAAACCTATCAATTTTGGAGTGTAAGTCTTACACTTCGTTGACTGACGTTTATCGACCTCTTTTTTGTTGTTGTTTTGGTGGCAGCAGTATGTACAATATCAAACTTGGCAAGACAAAATCAAGAAATCTGTATTCGTCTGTGAAACACTTTGTATACTTGAACAAAACAAACCTGCATCGGCATACCTTCCTTTTAATCTGCCTAGCAGGAATCACTTTTTTAATTTCAAATTACGTTCTCATATTATCGTTGAATGCAAACCAACTGTATCAGCAGCGAAGATTGCCTGTAGCTGCCTAACAGTAACAATTTTTACTATTTTATCCCTACGCACATATATATAGATTTCAAATTACGTCCACATAGTATCATTGAATACAAACCAACTGTATCAGCAGCGAAGATTGCCTGTAGCTGCCTAACAGTAACAATTTTTACTATTTTACCCCTAAGCACATATATATATATAAAAATTTGGATTAGTAGATGGACATAGAAGAAATATAAAAAAACACATATATACACAAAAAGAATGCATAGGCCCACACGAAAAAAATAAATTCTGACACGCCAACTGGTCGTGCAGGAAAAACAACAAACGGAGAAAAGAACCTGTCCACGAGAACGTACTTATCTCGAGGACGCATAAAAAACTCTAGTACGATAACGTTTTCCAGGCCTAATCGGACTGGTAAATTCAGGTGGCGTAGCTCTCTTCAAGGACGTGACTGGATCTGGACCATCTATAGTCTGTCGGTCAAGAAATCCCGGCGGCTGACAGGAATGGTCAGGAACGGCTGAAGTCTGTCGGTCCGGAAATCCCTGCGGCTGACAGGAACGGCTGAAGTCTGTCGGTCAGGAAATCCCTGCGGCTGACAGGAACGGTCAGGAACGGCTGAAGTCCGTCGATCAGGAACGGCCGAGGTCTGTCGGTCAGGAAATCCCTGCGGCTGACAGGAACGGGCTCTCCCAGGCTTTTGATACCTAGTCCCTTTGTGCTGGGGCCCGTGTTGTCCTTCCAGCATTCTTTTGGACGGACGTGGCTCCGGCCACATCGTTTGTTTTCGCTTTCTCCCTCTGGGCATGAGAGTAGAAGCAGGCATCGGCCCTGTTTGCCCTGAGCGTAGGTTCCAGGGGCGAAACCCGGGCGGATGCAAGGATCTCTGCCTTCGTCGCTGTTGTGGCGAAGCAGATTGGGGAGACAAGTTACGTTTTCGACCAGCTTTTGGTGTTGCTGGACGGTTTGTAATTTGTGTCTGACGTTTAGGAATCGTCAAACTATTGTCCATAACTGATAAATCAGAAATATCTGATGACTCTGAGTCGCTGCTGTAAGTTAGTGGTCGTGCAGGGCGATGTTCATTTCTGCCTATAGGAATACTCTCTGACGAGGTATTCAAGGAAGTAGGAGCTTGTGTTAGTGCAGAGTTATCAGGAAACGGTGCAGAAATAGTCTTGGCAATGGTTGGAGGGAAAGGAACGATACTAGTATTTAAAGAACTTGATTCGAGCCTTCGTCTCATGGGAAAATCAGGTTGCGTGTTTGGAAGCCCGTCGTGAGGAGGGGAGGGTGAAGAAAAAATCACTGGAGATTCTTCAAAAATGTTTGTCGGTTCGTCCAAAATTTCTGGAGGTTGATCGTGAGATATAGACTCTGGAGTCTGTGGAACAGAAGGTTGAGTAGGGTTGATTATAAATTCGATATTTCGTTCATGATACTTGCGACACTGAGCAACGTGTACGTATTGAAATTGATTGTCAGGTTTTTCAAGAACAATGTTATTTTCAAACACATTTGCCACCCGATATAGACCTTCGTAGCTTGGTGCAAATTTCTTCACTAAAGTATGAGAAACAGAAGACTGGAAGTGCGTTTCCACGAGAGTGAGATCTCCAACGACAAGATCTGGTTCCCTACGCCTAGTATTATAATATCTTGCTTGAGCCGCTTGTGCTCCTAGCATTGCAACACGAGCTTTTTCTGCCATGATTCGTACTGATTGCGGAGTTGGTCGCTGGTTTAGTTCGTCGATAATCCCCGTTAAATTTTCAAAAGGGGTCTTAATTTTGCGACCCAGAAGAAGTTCTGCATGAATAATTTTAGTAGATTCGTGAACAGACGAGCGGAGGGCGAACGAAAAAAGCTCAAGATGTTCATCCCATCGCTCGTGATGATCCATGACAAATGTAGCAATCATTTTAACTTGAGTGCGGTTTACTCGTTCCGCAGGATTACTCTGGGGATGATATGGGGAAATGAATTTATGCTTAATGAGTAGTCTCGCACACATTCTTTCAAAAATGTCAGAAATAAATTGGGGACCATTATCCGAAACTACTTTATTAGGTGCACCATATCTAGAGAGTACTTCATTAACTAATACATTACAAATAACTTCTGCCGTAGCGGCTCTAATGGGAAAAACTTCAACCCATTTAGGAAAATTATCAGTTAATACTAGAACGTAACGAGCTTTGTTTTTAACAGATAAAGAATAAGGTCCCAATAAATCTATTGAAATAATATCAAAAACATGAGAACTTGAACTAGATTTCAAGTGACCGGCCGGTCTTACATTACGGTAATTATTAATCTGACACAAGTGACATGATTGAACGTATGCGAGCGTACTTTGGTACATGCCAGGCCAATAGGCAACATCCCGCAATTTACAACGGGTCTTGCGAATACCTAAATGGCCTGCAAGAGGTTTGTCATGAAATTCGTTTAAAAGGGCCATTCTAAGGGTTCGCGGAATACATGGGCGAAACTCTGCCCTAGTAGTCCTAGATTTCGTATAGTAAAGAAGACCCTCTATAACTTCAAAATGCTGTGACCTCCCAGCCAGAGTAGGATCACTTTGTAGGGGCGAACCCGCAAGCAAAAAATTGTAGATATCCCCAAAATCTGGATCATTTATTAATTCTGCCATTATCTGCTCTCTGGATGTTATATCAGCTATTAGAAGTAAAGGCTGACATCCAGGAGTAGTTTCTGTGGCTACCCCACTAATCGGAACGGGAGACAATGCGTCCGGTAATTGATTCTTATGACCTGGCTGATACGAAATTTTGATATTGCTCTCTTGTAACTTCAGAGCCCACTTCATAAGTCTTTGAGATAGGTGCTTATCAGAATTCAAATACTGAAGGGCAGAATGATCCGTAATTATGTTAACTGTCAATTCGTTAAGATAACATTGAAATATGTCAAGAACATACACTACAGCAAGACATTCACGTTCCGTAGCTGAATAATTGCGTTCAGCTTTGGCCAAAGTACGGGACGCAAAAGCTATTGGATGCCCAGCTTGTGACAGAACGCAACCAAGACCAACTCCGGATGCGTCAGTATAAATATCAAATTCCTTAGTATGATCCGAGAAAGCCAACACAGGAGGCTGAGTCAACGCTGACTTCAGTGCAACCAAGACCAACTCCGGATGCGTCAGTATAAATATCAAATTCCTTAGTATGATCCGGGAAAGCCAACACAGGAGGCTGAGTCAACGCTGACTTCAGTGCTTCAAATGCAGCGGTAGCCTCAGGTGTCCAAACAAACTTCTTGAGTTTACGTTTCAAAGCATACAATGGCTCACAGATTGTAGCACAAGCGGGGATGAACTGCTGATACCATCCAGTCATTCCGAGAAAGCGTGATAGTTCTTTTGCTCTTTTAGGCCGAGGAAAGTCGACAATAGGCCTAATATTTTCATTATCCGTAAATAAGCCGTGGGGAGCGATTTTCAACCCCAGATATGCAATCTCGTCCCTCGCTATCTGGCATTTACTAGGTTTTAACGTCAAGCCAGCATTGTATATGAGTTGGAACAGCTGTTTGAGCAGAGAAAGGTGCTCGTCAAAAGTCTCGGAGGTAATAATAATGTCATCCAAATATACATGCACATGGGGACCCAAAACAGGTCTGAGAACCGTATCCATAAGCTTTTGGAAAGTAGCAGGTGCAGAAGCTAATCTACAGGGCATACGCAGGTATTCATAAGCCCCAAAAGGAGTCACAAAACCTGTTTTATCGACAGAGTCCGGATGTACCGCCACCTGCCAATATCCACTCACCAAATCCCAAGTTGACATCCATTTAGTTGATGACAGGTCATGCAAAATATGCGACATGACATGTAGTGGATAATTGATCGTTTTCGTGACTTGGTTGAGCTTGCGGAAATCTGTCACGAAACGAAATTCATTGGGTTGTTTCTTTGGAACCAAAAAGGCTGGAGCAGCCCAGGCGCTTGATGATTCCCTTATTGTGTCCTGTTTCATCATCTCAGAAATTTGACATTGCATTTCCTGTTTTTTATGGGGAGCACAAGGGTAAGGTTTCGTCGCTATCGGTTTCGAACCATCAGTGTCAATGTCATGATAAACCACCTGTGTGAAACCAGGTTGATCAGAAAATAAACCAGGGCTTTCTTGCAAAAGTAGAGAAAGCTGGTTTCGTTGCCTCTCATTCAGTTGGTTACTCAATAACAAACTCGTTATATCTATAGGATCCGAAGGAATCACTTCGACAGGTTCCGGAAAGGAAATAACATGTTGTTCGAAATTCAGAGTAACTTGAAAAGTATTGATAAAGTCCATTCCTATTAGACATTTAACAGGTAGTTCGTCTATAAGCAGGAAAGAATGCGTAAAACGAGCCTTTCCTAGCCCTAGAGATAATGTGACAGTTCCTGTGATACTGAAGATTTCGTTATTTGCACCTCGCAAATACTGCGTCGCAGGCTGAACGAGTATTGCAGGAAAATTTGCAGTGCAAAACGTCGTATTTAGGGCTGATATTTCAGAACCAGCGTCGAACTTTGTCTCGACAATAATATCTTCAATTGTCAAGAACACATCAGGCAACTGAGAAGTTTGGACAGTCACTAATACTGTTTTAGGGTCAGAATGCTTGGTATCAGGAAGCAGGACCGAACCTTGGTCTACTTCCTTTGGAAGTTTAAAGGATTCCTGGTTGGATTATCATGCGGTCTGAAACCTCGGCCCTGCCGGGTATCGGGAAAATTTTCACGATGAGGAAAACTGTGTGAAAACTGCTGCGTGAACTCCGCATGTCTGTTGACCTTTTCATTTCTATTACTTCTTCCCTCAGCACGGGCAGAAAAATCATCATTGCCCTGAGCATAAAAACGTTCCGAATGCTGCGGATTGGAACGGGGTCGATCATACTGTGCATTTGTAAGGTATCCAGAAGATTGTTCAGAAACAAGCGGTTGGTGTACCACTCTTCTATGTAGTGGGACGTATGAAGCTTCTGCGTGCACTTGTGTACGCTCGCGTTGAAAGTCATTAGGCCTACTATGCCGCTGAGGATATTCGTAATAAGCCTCGCGGGGCGCCCGAGCATGGTGAGTTGGACCATGTTTGCCGTGTCGCTCTTCATACGTTCGTATGAGGCGAAGGCACTCATGAATTGTAGCAGGGTGTCGAACCTCAAGAAAATCCTGTAGAAATGGATCGAGCTGCTGCAATAGGGTGTCCAACATGTCGACATGACTGGCATGTGGATCCCATAAGTTATACAAGCGTGTTGTTTCCAAAGCAAATGTAACAGGGCTATCGTTGGGGCCTTGCTGACGAGAAAAAGTTGTTGTGCAAGGCTAGCTCGTCTGAGGCCGAAAGGAAAGACTTACAAAAATTCCGCACGAAAATTCTCATAATGAGAATCCGGGTTCGACACTCTCCACTGCCGATACCAGGTCTTAGCGGTATACTTCAAGCAAGTGCCTGCTATTTGTACTTTAAATTCTTGAGGAATATTGTAGAGATCAAAATGATGTTCCAAATCTTCGAGAAACTTTAAGGATCCCTCCAAACCATTGAAATTAATTGTTCCTGCTTGCGGCACGAAATGGGCAAGCATTCTGCTTCGCTGAGAGGATTGAGCTCCCTCAGGTACGACCCGCGACTCAGAGTAATAGGAAGCTGGTGAATTACGAAATTGTGAAGAATGCCTGGGCACTTGGAAATCATTATCAGTAAAGTGAGCCCCACAGGCTTCTTGCAGATTGTCAAAAAAAAAAAAAACACCATCACCATCGAAATTTGATTTAGGGTGAAAAATTGAAGTTGTCTCAGGTAAGGAAGACATGGGTAATAATTGTCAAGACCTCGTGTTCAGGAAAAGTTCGGGCGCCAATTATAATGAATATGCTTTTTCTAAGCTTCTTCTAATGCTTTTTCTAATGCTTCTTCTAATGGTTGTTGTTTTGTTAATTATAACATGAATAAACTTTCCTGCTAGTAGTGTAGTAATAATAATGAACAAGCTTTTAACTGCTAGTAATGTTGTAGTAGTAGTTAAGATGAATAAAGTCTTAATGCTGGTTGTTAAAAATAACAACTAATGAAATAAACCTAACAGCCAGACAGAGATCTGACAAAACTATGAACTCAGAAAAACGTACTTACTAGAACAACTTTTTATTAGATAAACTGTTGATATGATCCAACATACACTTTACCTGACACACAGCTACTCAATAAAACGTAGCTCCTTGCACATGAACGAAGCTCTCCTCACATAAACGAAGCTCTCCTTACGCATATAACGAAGATCTCTTTACACATGAAACAAAGCTCTCCCTACGCACATCAACAAAAAGCTCTCTCTGGTATTGTTGAACGCGCCTATTTATACTGGCTACCACCACGTCATGACTTACACTCATTGCCAGATCTCATTCAGCGGGAGAAATAACATCTCGTTCAGTAAGAAGATAATTTACATAGGAAAATAAAATAACCAGAGATAATAAAAATCAAAAGGAAAGTGAATCTAGAGTATACGTTACAATGCCTGAATACATCACTGCTTATATGAAAGTCCCTTTGTTTCAAATATCTTACTTCCACTTTTTGTGCAAATTTGTTAATTTTCGTAACATGCTTTTGAGAAGTTAGTGTGCGTAAGCAGCTGTTTCTGTTTGTGGATGTTTCATGAATTTTGGAAATCCGGTTGATTTTTTTTATGACGGTATCCATTGACTATCCAGCCAAAATAGTGTTGCTGGGCCATCGCTCAAGCCAGCACTAGCAGCCAGCAATGGCCCAGCACTATGTTACCGCTGCCTAACGGTCAATAAAATGTCCCGGCGGCCACAAGCGGCGCTGCAAGCACCTGACATAAATGATGGCTAGCCTAATGTGGTCCGCTAGTTTCCCGGCAGTGACAATCATTGCCGCATCTTGTCCACCAATTTTCCAGCAGTAGCCGTAAGAAAAAGAAAAAAGGAAACCGCAGTTTCCCGAAGGCACAACTAAATTTCCTTTCTCTACTACGAAACTTCTGCATGACGTCACGCCACTGGGGAAATTTTCTCAACAAGTCCAAAAAAGTGCTTTTGGATCTGGCTGGCATCAAATCAAGGACAGTCTGACAGTACACTTCCTTTCCCGACTACGAAACTTTTGCATGACGTCACGCCGCTGGGGAAATTTTCTCAACAAGTCCCGGAAAACGTGCTTTTGGATCTGGATGGCTTCGAAGCTACGACAGTCTGCTTGGAAAGCGGCTGCACTGACCACTACACTGGTTTAGCACGTACGCGCCTTTGCTTGAAACTGAATCTCTCTCCTGCGCGATGTGAAACTAAGGGTTCTCTTTTTAATTTAACAATATTGCGAGGTATTTTACATAAATGTCAGTTTCATATAATTCATTCATTTATATTTTCAACGTAATGATTGTTGTTTTTTTAGCGTAGGAGAACTTCACTCATTTTCAAGAATTGTACCAACTTAAAGGCACTATTCAAAGTTCTGTGCTGTCCTTGTGGTCCTGAAAGGCGATTGTTTCATTAATATATTTAACCGCACATGTCACATTCTGTTACATATTTACCACTATATCTTTTTTCCACTGTCCGAAGCTACATTTCTTCTAAAGAGGAAAAATATTTCATTTTTCTGGTCGTTATTTTAAAAAGCGAATTCTTACAATCTTGTGTAATTAACCCATGGATGAGTACGTTATATCCAAATAGCGTTGATTTTTTCTTCATTTTCAAATTTTTTCCAACATAACGATTTTTTATTGTCTTTCCGAGACCTTTGTTTGAAGCGGTTCAGTGTATGATAAAAAAAAAACAGATTACAGATAATTTTTTCTTTTTATTCATGTGAATGGATTGTGTGTATTTTATGGTTGTCTGTACTCTCGATTCTTAGTGTGTTAGGGAAGAAACTTTGCTATGAAATTAGTTTCTATAAATGCACGAGAGTAATTGACTATTTCTTACAATTCGTTAATAAGTATTTATATAATTTTCTTCCGAACGTAATCTTCGTCGACGTGGCATTTCATTAGGAAATACATTCGTCTCTCTACACATGGATTTTTTTCTTAACATTCACTAAAATAACACGATGTCGATAGTCTTGTTGCTTCGGTTGCCAGCTACGGGCCACTAGAGGCACTTGCTTGGAGGCCCGCAATTCACGGCGTTGCTGCAGGGCCATCAATGGCTGCCAACTGATAGCGTTGCCAACAGCTGCCGCCCCATGAGGGGCAGATTTCAGCCAACAATGACCCAGACCTGCCAGCTGGTGGCCAGCAGTTTCACAACACGGGTGTTTTTCCAGGGTATGAATAACTATTAAAAATTTTATTCGCATCAGAGAGGATTCATAAGACGTTTTCATTGCAATGGGAAAATTGATTGTAAATAAAGTATTTATTATTTATTTTCTGCTTTTTTTAAGTAACTTTAACCATGTGAAAATATTTTTTTAAGTTAAATTCTATATATCATCATCATCATCATCATTGTCAACCATTATCAATCCACTGCTGGACGAAGGTCTCCCCAAGTTTCCTCCACAACGGCCTGTCTTGTGCCAGTCTCCTCCATGTCACCCCTGCATACTTTCGAATTTCATCCACCCATCTCCTATGTGGTCTTCTTCTGGGTCTTTTCCTGTCCCTTGGAATCCAATCTAAAATTTCGGCTGTCCATCGATGATCTGTCCTTCTGGCAGTATGCCCAGCCCATTGCCATTTCAGGGATTTAACTCTGATCATGATGTCTTCCACTCTTGTCATTTTTCGGATCCACGAGTTCCTCTTCTTATCTCTCCTGGTTACACCAAGCATGCACCTCTCCATGCTACTTTGAGTTGTCTGCAGCCTTTGTATGTCTCTTTTAGTTAAGGTCCACGTCTCTGCACCATACGTAAGCACTGGAAGGATGCATTGATCAAACACTTTTCTTTTAAGACATAATGGCATATTGCTCTTGAAAATTATGCTGTTTCTTCCAAAAGCTCTCCAGGCAAGTTTTGTACGCCGATTAATTTCTTCATCAATGTGACCCTCACTTGATATCTGCTGTCCAAGATAAACGTACGTGTCTGTTATCTCCAGCTTTTCTCCATCAATCGATAAATCTTCATTTCTTGTAAAAGCATTGAACATCACTTTTGTCTTCTGAAAGTTCATTTTTAATCCCACTTCTTTACTCTTGTCAGCAAGTTCCTGGATCATACTCTGCAGCTCTGATGGGGTAGTTGCAAAAATGACTACGTCATCAGCAAAACGAAGGTGGGTTAGATAATCTCCATTAATCTTTATCCCCTTGTATTCCCAGCTCAGCGACTGAAAAACACCCTCCAATGTGGCATTAAAGAGCTTCGAAGATATGGTGTCACCTTGTCTCACTCCCTTTCCAGTTTTTACGTGTGTTGTATTTTCAAACAGCCTAATCTTTGCACTTGCATTTTCATAGATGTTATTAATAATATTAATGTATGCATCTTCAATACCGCAGGTTTTCAGAGCCATTGTAACTGCTGATGGTTTCACCGAATCAAAGGCTTTTTCATAATCGATAAAAGCCATGCACAATGGAAGTTCATATTCCCTCGCTCTTTCAATTAGTTCTCTCAGCACGTGGATATGATCTATTGTGCTGTAGCCACTCCTGAATCCAGCTTGTTCTCTCGGTTGAGCCATGTCTAGTGCTACCTTCAAGCGGTGTGAAAGAACTTTAGTGAAGATTTTATAAACTACTGATAGGAGGCTGATAGGTCTGTAATTTCCGAGATCCTCAATGTCACTTTTCTTATGTAGCAGGATCATTGTAGCGGTGTTCCAATCCTCAGGAATCTTTCCTTCATTAAGGCATCGAGTGAAAATTTGGGCGAGTACTGTTTCGATTTCTCCACTTGCTTCTTGTATGATGTCTACAGTAATTCCATCTTCTCCTGGAGCTTTTCCTCGCTTCATGTTCTTGATTGCATGTGCAACTTCTGCTGGAAGGACTGGAGGAACTCTGGTACTGGTATCTTTCATGATGTCTGGAGTGCATATATCATCCCTTTCATATAATTTGGAGTAGAAATCTTTCACTCTTGTCAAAATTTCGCCTCTATTTCTTGTTACAGAACCATCTTCTTTTCTCAGTGCCATAATCTGTTTTCTTCCCTTACTGAGATGTCCCTTTGCTATCTTTAGGCTTTGGTTGTTTTCAATTGCTTTCCTCACTAGTTCACAGTTGAATTTCCTTACGTCTTCAGTGATACTTTTTCTTACTGTCTTGCATAGCTCTATATATTCCACTTTGGAAGTCACATCTTCTTTAGTTGTCCTCATCTCTCTTCTTTTATGCATCAACATTTTGGTTTTTCCTGATAATTTGTTCACATGCAACTTGTTCTTAGACCCAGCTAATTTTGTTGCTGTTTCCATAAGAGCTTTGGTTACTTTTCTGTTAACTTCAGAGATGTCCACTTCTTCCGATGTTAGGCCTTCTAAAGCAGAGAACCTGTTCTTCAGTTCTAACTTGAAGGTATTATGGTGTTTTTTAAGGCTGGTTATGTCAATAGATTTTGTTTGTCTTATGAGCTTGCCACGTTCAAGGTTAGTGTTGAGGTGCATCTTACATCTCACCAATCTATGGTCACTACCTGTGTTGAACTTGTTTAGCACACTGCAGTCTTCTATGACGAATTTTTTGTTACACATAATAAAATCAATTTCACTTGTCGTCCCATTTGGATGTCTCCATGTCCATTTCCTGTGTGGCTTTTTCTTGAAGAAGGAGTTCAAGATGAAAAACCCTTCTGCCTCTGCAAACTCAACGAGAGTATTTCCACGCTGGTTTCTGTTGCCATGACCGAATTTACCTACTGAAGTTTCATTCTGTTGCCGTTGCCCTATTTTTGCATTGAAATCTCCCATAATTACTTTCAAGTGCTGCTTACCTTTATTATTTAGATGACAAATTTCCTCATAAAATTCTTCAATTTCTTCTTCAGGATGACTTGTGGTGGGTGCATAAGTTTGAATAATCTGAGCCTGGTATCTTTTCGAGAGTTGGATAACAAGTCGTGCAGCTCTGTCAGAGGAACTTTCAACTTCTACAACTTTATCCTTCAGTTTCTTGTTTATTATAAATCCAACACCACTAGTTCTGCCAGTATCTGTCCCACGATAGTAGAAGAGATGTCCACTTTTCAGTTCGATGAGATCTTCTCCTTTTCTCCTTTCCTCACTTAGCCCCACGATGTCCCACTTGATCCTTTGTAGTTCCTCTTCCAATTCAAGAAGCCTTGAATCAGAAGATAGGGAGCGTCCATTGTAAGTAGCCAAGGTCAGCATCAGATGGTATATATATATATACTTTTTATCAACTACAAAATGTATGTACGAATGTCATCATTCTGGTCTGCTACAGATTTTGTAGATATACTTCTGAGTCATTTCAACATGCACAGTATTTGTGTAGATATTCATATCTCTTGTAAAAATTACCCGTAATAATACTTCGTTTTACTATTATTAACGACGCATTTCGATACGAGGCAAAACGTAAGCACAATATTTTTATATTCAATATTTTTATATATACGAATTAGCAGTGTAGAGCTGTAGAAAAAAGATGTTTTCGGGTTTCAATCATTGATAGCTAAAAAACCAACAGTTCTCCACTTTTTTAGATGTTTTATAAAGTTTCAATGCTAGATTTAAAACCTGAATATTTTAGTTTAAAAACTTTAGCGTTGGAGAAATTTGTTGTTAGCTTTTCTATGATGTACTACAGAGGTAAAGCACATGTCAAGACGGCAAAGTTGCAGCGATAAACTACGACGGGGTAACTAAATTGGAAAAGCATTCAGCTCCGGAGCAAAAGGAATATGCTTTGATCCCCGTCACAAACAAATTTGTGTTTTCACATTTCGATACGATACGATATTTGAAGACGTTTCAGGAAATGAGTGCCTTACCCCACGTCTAAAGCTACCCTTAAACGTAGGAAGCTAGGAGATCTGACTAAGTGAACTCAATCTTAAAGATAAACACAAAAATGAGTGAAAGGAGAGGGTAACATGTCTTGTGAACAGTGACACCCGTCCGGGGAGAAGGGGGTAAGGGGAGCCAAGCACTGCTCAACATCACAGAGAATCATCCACAACACCACCTGGCCGTCGACGCACCAGGGAGTGACTGAAACTCAACGAGACTAAATCCAAAAACCAGAGCAGAATTCATTTTCACCAGCTCGATGCCAATCTGATAAAGAAGGTGGTGGGGGTCTATCTAACACCCACCAGTGTTTACATGTACTTACTCTATCTCTGTGAACAATCGCCGCATTTGTTCTGGGATACCTAAGGAATTCGATGGGATTGTAATCAACGCGCCCCTGACAAATCCATCAGGGTGTGTTTCCACTTTCTTCACATTTCAACCCAAACCCAAATGTATGAGCAACCCCCACCCCCAATTTAAATTTCCTGGATAAACCCCTGGATTCTGTTAACCCAATAAAAATTTTCCACTCACTACTAAATATATGCAACGTATAGCTTGTAAAAAATTTCATTACTAAAATTTGATCCCGAAATCATTGGAAGGAAACCGAAGAAACATATACACAATGGCTAACAATTCTATCAGATTTTCATGAGAAGCTTAAAAGGATAATCCTCTCGAGGATAATCCTCCACCGAATATCTTTGCTTGAATATTCCGTGGAGGATTATCCTCGAGTGGGAAAGGTGTGGCTTCATTTGTCTTTATTGGCCAATCACCTTGCCGGAGGGAAATCCAATTAGCGAATTAAAACATCCCTTCTGCGGGTATAAATCAAGTGGCATAAAACAGTCGTAAGTTGGTCTTCCTTCAAAACGGTCGTTAGTTCGTCTTCCTTAGAAAAGAAAGTAGCAATTCTCCTACCTTTGAAGAAAGAAGTCATTGATTCTTCAGCTACAAGTTATCATATAAGGTATGTAGTCTCTTTATACATATTATTTCTTTCTTACAATAGTGTTTACTTAAATTGCATGCAGCGTTGGTCCTTATAGAATTTTTATTCGGTAGGAAAAATTATTAGGTTCGGGTTAAACTGCTCCGTGAAGCATTGATGGCGTTTTAAATCATATTTTATAATTTGCTTTTTTAAATTCACCATGAATTAAGGACGAGCAATTCGGTAAAGTCCACAAGTTGCTCACGGTAGTGTTACTAAACTTAAAAGAGAGGGAGAGATTCATGTCAATTATAGTGGTGATCTTGTTGAAAAAACATATCCGTGAATGTTGAAATAAGTATTGATTTACGTTTGATTTTTCGCGGGTTTTTTTTCGCTAATTCTGATTCAACATAACTTACGATTCGTATAAAGTAAATGAGGAAAAAAGGCCCACTTCTGGAAAATAAAAAAGAAACGCCAATATCTTGATAAAAGCAAAATAAGCCAGCTCGTGGCTGATGTTTTCTTACGTTTGTTAGAAACATGAGATCTTTTTTAATTTCATGAAGAAAAGTATTAATTTCAACTAAGCAATCGACACATCTAGTCAGAACATTTCCGCTGCTCAACCGCATAATGTCACCTAGAATTACAAGGTTATGGTGTAGAGTGTACCGAAAATGGCGGAAGAAACTCATTGTAGAAGGAACGGTACAATATTATTATGTTTAAATTTGACTAATCACAAAATACCGTCAATGAGGAAATAATTAAAACTTTGTGAGCAAATCATCAAAACTTTATGAGACGTTGTGCGTTTTGGTTTACATTTATCTGCGGTGTGTCCACAGTGTTTTGCTGTGATGCTATCATGTGTAAACATGAAATGAAATACTATCAAGGATCACAACCCGTTGACCATGAAACACTTGCAAAGTCCCTAGCTGTAAAGCTTTTCTGGTGCCCACTCATTCCCATGATACCCTAGGGGATGCTTCTTTTTTATTACTTTACCAAGTGTCAAAAATTAGGTTGGGAGTCATAATTACCGTTGCTTCCCCTGTAATGCGCCACTAACTAAAAAGAATTGCCTTTCGCCTAATTACTGTTCGTCCACAATGAACTTCTTCTGCCTTTTTGGAATAAGTTTCGTCATTAGGATGCACATGTTGTTTCGAACAATGAACCTCTTGCGCCATTTTGGAATAATTACGATGACCTTGTAATGCTATTGTACGTTGTGTGTTTAAGCACAGGAAGTGTTTTGACTAGTTTTGTCGATTTCCTAGTTAAAATAAATTTTTTCATGAAATTAAGAAAAACGTCGTGTTTCTAACAGACGTAAGAAAACATCAGCAGCAGTCGGAGTATTTTCCAATTTTCAGAATATGGGTAAGTTTTCCTATTTTTAAGCAGCGAGCATGTTTTCTATGGATTTTTTCGTACATTCGTGTAAAGAGGGAAGCTCTCAACCTTCATACGACACGTAACAACTTTTGAAATATTTTGGCGGTCCACAAAAGTTAGGAATAATGCACTACAATGCACTCTTTGGTATGTGAGAGGATATTCCCACTACTCAAATATAGAAAAATTATGCCTACTATTAACTATAATGTTTTGTTTGAAACATGACGTCGTTCTACACAGTCATGAAAAAATATCCTAATTTCAATTAATAAGTCGACAAAACTAGTCCGAAACTTTTCCTCTTCTAAACCATATATTGTTATCAAACATTACAAAGACACCAAAGTTTGTCGGCAAAATGTTTGGTTGAAATTTAGATATATTTTCATGAAATTAAAAAAGACCCCATGTTTCTGCACATAAAAAACAAGTGTCCATTCGAGCAATGAACCTCTTCTGCCATTTTGGAAACAAACGGTGATGGCGTTTTAATGCTAGATAACTCTACATGGTTGAACGGAAGAAGTGTTTTCATTAGTTTTGTCCATTGCTTAGTTAAAATTAAGATATTTTTACATTAAATTGAGAAAGAACTCACGTTTTTGCACGTAAAAAGCACATGTTCATTTGAACAATGGTCATCTTCTGCCATTTTGGAAACACACTGTGATAGCCTTATAATGCTAAATAACTTTCCGGTAGGAAGAACTGGTCTCATCGCAATTTCAGTGCCATAAAATTGTTTTGAATAAACAAATATCGCGTGGCCATATTTCCCACTTCTTGAGCAACTATTGCTCACAAAACATTTTTCTTTCAGTATTTCGTTTTGAATAAGAAATTTAGACATTTCCATGATTTTCTGGCCAAAGACAAAGCAGAGAAGTGGCCTCAAAAATTTTAAGGAGTCGTACAAAAATTGCGTTTTCGTCCGTTTCGTGGCCACGTTTCCATATGTTGACTATTTGAGGCACATAAAGTTTCAATAATTTGGCATTTTCTTAATTGCGCTATTTAATTCAATTGTGTAAAAAAAATGTTTATAATCAACAACTCAACGAAAGCGGTTCTTGATATATAAACTAAACTACAGCTCAACAAATCCTCTGCGGGTATGTGCTGACGCAGAGAAACAGGGGGGGGGGGGTAGGGCTTGATACTTGACAGGTTTTCTGCGTTTACACATGCCGTATCAGATAATGTGTTCAGCTGAAATCTGTACACGCCGAAAAGCCCCCGCCAGGGCTGAAAATGTTTTATTTATTCGGTATTAAGACCCCATCCCCCTGAGACGGGTTTTCTGCGTTTGCATGCTCCGTCAGATAATTTCTCGGGTTGTAATTTGTGAACGCTGAAAGTCTTCCGATTTTGTTACAAACTCTTCACATTTTACTTTTTCGGTATTAAGCGCCCCCCTCCGCGCGACAGGTTTTTTTAGTTTGCAGGCACACTCAGATAATTCGTTATGTTTTTATTTGTGAACGCTGGAAATCTCCCAATCAGACCAGAAGTTCCTTATATTTCATATTTTCAACATAAATCCCCCCCCCCCCTTTGCTTTCATGGGTTTACACTTGCCCGCAGAGCATTTGTTGAGTTGTAGACGCTGAAAACTCCCGTTTGGGATACATATTCTTCATGTTTTGTAATTACGGTCTTAGCCGCCCCGATGGCGCAGTGGTCTAAGCGATGGCCTCTGATCATTCGTCCGAACGGGGTCCGGGTTCGAATCCCGGTGAGGCATGGATTTTGTGTTTGTCTTACGGCACTGGCTCTCTCCCTTCCCTGGAACCATTGACCCTAAATTAGGGACAGGCGTTGCTCACGGTGGTCGTTAAACCTTCAATCAAAACAAAAATACGGTCTTAACCCCCTCCCTCCCCAGGTTTTCTGTATTTTAACGTGCCCTGAGATAATTTGTAGGGTTGTAGCTTTCAAACGCTCAAAACCGCAGTACCGCAGCAGAAAGTCTTTGTGTTTATTATTTTTAGTATTAAGCCCCACCAGCCCGATAGGTTTTCTGAGTTTGCACATGTCCACAGAGAATATGCTTAGCTATAGTTTTTACGCCATGAAATTCTTTTGTCGAGATGCAGATCATAAGCATTTTTTTATAACGAATTACATTAAATATCGCGATTAAGAAAATACGAAATTACGGAAACTTTGTGACTCCTAGCCAACCTATGGTTACATGGTCAAGAACCTGTCTAAAACGCAATTTTTATACGGTTCCTCAAAATTTTTGTGGCCAAGTTCTCCAAGAGGCCAGTTCTACACCAGATCATTTTATATGGTTCAGCTCACTCAGGGTTCTGATTAGTTTTGTCCATTGTTTAGTTAAAATTTCGGTATTTTTCCATGAAATTAAAAAAAGAACCCATGTTTCTGCAAGTTAAAAGCTCGTATTCATTCGGACAATGAAACGTTCCCACAATTTTGTAAGCAAACTACGAAATGTGTGAAATAATGTCTACGGAAAAATGTCCACTTCCCGAAAATAGGAAACAAATGGCCAATTTTTGAAAATACGGCCACTGTCGACTGATATGCTCTTACGTCTGTTAAAAAATTGTTCTTTTTTTATTTCACTAAGAAAGGCCTTAATTTCAACTAAGCAGACTACAAAGCTGGTCAGATCTGAGTTCGCGCATATGGCCATAAAAGTTTAAGGGGCCGTATAAAAATTGCAATTTCTTGTACCCATAAGAGAAGTGAATTCAGAACTCCAAGTTAATTTTGAGAAAACGTTCTATGTCAGTCAAGTAATGATTCCACTTTTATCCGGGGAAATAAATTGCCCTGACTTAGTACATTTTTAAAACTACGGTATTATACGAAACAGCTGAGTTGCAGCATGGCTTATGCTATGTTCGAAAAAGGAAGATAAGATGGACTTTTTTAATAATGCCGTGCTGTCACTTAGTCTCCAAATATTTATTTATAGGCCCTTGGCCTAGGCCTTTTTTACAGTTCTTATTCCGCTGATTGTATATTAATAACGCTTACATATAAATCCAGGGTATTAATGTTGCGCCTGTACTTTGGCACCAACCGTTATTTAATAGATCCTAGGTCTTTCTAACAGGTTTTAATCGATTACACTAAATATTCAGAGCGTTTACATAACATGTTAAGTTATTAATATTGCTCTCTTACTTAGACATAAAATATTAATTACTAGGACTTAGGACAAAATAAACTGCACAAAACGAAATGTACCAGTTTTCCTAGGGATCTGTAAGATCAAAATGACAAAAGTTGTATGTAGAACCTTTCTGACTCCCTAATCCTTGAGTTATGATTTTAATATTTCCTATGTGAGAACATGCAATAAAGACTAATCAGCAGGGTCTCAACGAATCGATCTTCAAGTGTTGATCTTTTCAGATTTTAAATTACAACCTTTATATTCCCTATTTCCAAACATTTCATAAAACCTAATAAAACGTACTTAAAGGATCATTTCTCACGTATTTACAAGCCACCTAGGCCGCGAGTTTTTTTAATAGATTTTACATAAAAACCTACGTATTCCGTATTTGTAATTATGTTAAAAAAGCTAATAGGGCTTGGTGCCTTGTGAAAAGGTGAGAAGTAATTCGTTGAGTGCATTTTATTAAGTTTATAAATTGTTTAGAAATACGGAATATCTAGGATGAAACTTAATATCTTTTAAAAAAGCTCGCGGCCTAGGTGGCATGTAAATAGGTTGAGAATTAATCGTTAAGTGCGTTTTATGATGTTTTATATAATGTTCAGAAGTACGGAATATCAAGGTTGAAATTTAAAATCTAAAAAGATCAGCACCTGAAGATCGATTGGTATTTATCCTTTATTGGTTGATATCACATGGAAAATATTAAAATCATAAGTTTAGGGAGACAGAATTATTCTAGATAAACCTTGTGTCATTTTGATCTTACAGATCCCTAGGAAAACTGGTACATTTTGTTTAGTAAATCATTGGTCGTTATTTTTTAATCCTTTAAGTGTTCCGCCCTTCGATACTTGTACGCGGTGTTTCATCATGGTGAAAGGAATTTCTCGAAGTACTTTGTTCTTTTTGACAAAGAGTGTGTAGTTTACAGTTCTAGTGGCTTTGTCACTCTTTAATTGTAAACATGACACCCTGTGCAATTTTCATTCTGTAGTTGTAGATTTCTATAATTTGTCGTTTAAACACTTGGAAAATCCCTTTCTGTTTGTCTTTCCTCTTGAGTTCACTTTCTCAGATCTCCTAGCATCATATTTTTAAGGGTAATTTTAGACCTTGGGTCAGACACTCCCTTCCTAAAACTTCTTCAAATATCGTATCATATCGTATTACCAACAGCGCATCGCAATCGACGAACGGAATAGTTGGTGATCTGAACGAATTTGATCTTGAACACATTGTCGACGCTGTACAGATGGGTCATCCTATCGCCAAAGTCATAAGAACCCTAAGGTTCCCTAGGGCTACTGTATGAAGGGTGCACTTGCGATTACAATACGATGGATGTACGCGATTGCACTATGACGGATGTACGCGATTACACTATGACGGATGTACGCGATTACACTATGACGGATGTACCATCTCAAAGGGATCAAGCGGTGGCCGGCCACACGTTACTGGTGACTGCGGTCGACGTAGACTTTCCAGACTGATACATACCGACCGCTTTTCAACAGCGGTGCAAAGCACATCCAGGTTACATGTCGGAGGCCCAACAAACGTCAACGAGCGAACGGTACATTGCGAAAACATAAATTTGTCCGTGACAGGGATCGAATCTACTCCCCCTCACTCCGGAGTAAGTTGCTGTCCCAATTAAGCTGCACGGACAAAGTATATTGCTGCAGATTTGGCTTCTGGACACGTGCTTTACCTGTGTACTACTTCACGTCATATACCTTTTCTCCTCTTTTACGCTTTCCAACGATAGGTTGAAGAAGCGTATATGCTCCAGCTTTGTCCGTCTGTACGCACGATAACTCACGTAAAAATATTACGACGAAATTTTAGTATGTGGTAGCGGACCACTGGGGACAAACCCTGTTGAAAATGGGGTCTAAGGTCAGGACATAGGAGCGGGATGAGTCACATTGCATCCTGCGTCATAACTTGCGTAAATATGGTTCGATTACGATGAAAATTTAGTAAGTCGTACAGGACCTTTTGGGGACGAACCATATTGAAATTGGGTGTAGTGGGTTCAAAGGTCAGGATATAGGAGCGGGATGCATTCCATCACACCTTATTAAAGGAGTAATTCTTGTATCTATGTAAATTTTATTTTGAAAACGGCTTTAAGGATTTTGATTAAAGTGGTTAACCTACCGTTTTCTGGTACTAGAAATGGATTTAGCTTTATCTCGATTCTGAAAAAAATCGTTTAGTGGGTTAAAAAACCACCCCGAGTTACCATGTTTTTAAGTAATGGCGTCGTCCAATTAATGTTAAGCATTCTTAGAAATCTTATGACGTCACACTGTAGCGATTGAGATGTTGGCGCGCGGTCACGCCTTCTGCCTCATTACGTCACGCGTTGTTTGTGGATCCTATTAAAGTTTTATGACCTCACACTCTCGTCACGTGCTGTGTGCGTATTGCGAATTTCTTCTATTTTCTTCTAGAACAAAACGTTAGTTGTGACAGCTGCTTGGAGTTGATGCGTAGTACAGTATAAGCAGCGGGACGTTGATTTCGCATGTTTTTCCCTTCAAAATTTAAACTTCATACATCATTTTTTTGTTACATTTTTGCATAGTCACTTGATGACGAGCGTGTCCGCTGTGCTAAAACATGATTAGTTCGTTTTTATTCATTGCTATTAACAGAATGTCACGTGGATGTTGAAACAATATTAAAAAGTACGGCTGGTCGACGTTTCAACTTTAATATGAAGAATACGGAACTGTTGGAACAAGAACAAGCGGAAGAAGTAAATATGGAACAGATTGGACATTCAAGAGCCAATGGTTTCCGATCACTTTCCAGTCTCGAAACATATGACCTTCTATTGGAAGAAGATCAGCCTACAAAAAGACCATTCCCAGCAGCTAAGGCGAGGAGCATGGAAATAATGTCCGACGTTATTTTAACCTTCAATGAATCAATATCGGAAGAAAACCCCGATCAAATGCTGCGAATAAATAGACAGTGATGAAAAACCAATGCTACCATGGGGTTCGTTGAAGAACCCTATGTTGGCATTTATTGTTTGGTGTTTCATGTGCGGAAATGAAAAAAACAATTTAAAAGAAATTCTTATTCTAACAGAAATAAAAATTTATCATTCATCTTTGTTTCGATGTTTATTCTAAATTAATGTGTCTCTAATTCGTCTGTCATAATTAATCTTGATGGTTTAGACTTAGCATTACAATACTTGGAAATAACATATCAAAATATTACTTTCTTTGTGCCCTCAACCCCCCTTTACCCGAGCGATGCTCTGTGCTCCTGATATTTGTTCTTAAGCGTCCTAACTTGCGTAAAAATTGTTCGATATCGATGAACTTTTAGAATGTGGTAGGGAAACATCTGGGAACAAACCGTATTAAAAATGGATGGAATGGGGTCAAAGGTCAGGACATAGGATCGGGATCCATTCCATTGCCATTGTGCGGTAAAACGTAAGTAAAAATGCTTCAATTGAGACAAAACTTTTCATGTTGTTCCGGAAGTATACTATACCGGTTCTGTTGAATATAATCGAAATGGGATAAGAGTCGTGTCAGAGGAGCGAGGTTTATTCCACAGCCATTATTCTCATAACTTGATAAGAAATGCTTCTATTGCGACAAAATTTTAGTATGTGGTTCCTTAGGTATACTGAACAATTCCGTTTGATAATATCGAAATGAGAACAAAGGTCAGGGCACAGAAGTGAGATTTATTCTACAGCCATTATCCTCATAGTTGACAAAAATGCTTCTATTGCGACAAAACTTTAGTATGTGGTTCCGGAGGTATACTGAACCAATTGTGTTTAATATCATCAAAATGGGGTCAAAGGTCAGGGCACATGAGCAAGATTTATTCCACAGTCATTATCCTAATGACTTCCGTAAGGAGTTCTGGTATGTTGGAAAGCGTATCAATGCATTGCATGATTTTACTTTCTATTTCCTTTTTTTTTTGTAAGTGGAGAATGAATTTTCATTAATTCTAGACGATATGTGTAACAAACATCACACATTTTTCGAAGAACCCAGCGGGAGACACGCCCATTTTTACGTTCGGGCGCCAATATGAGAACACAAATATTTCCTCTTCACGGAAAAATTTGCGTGGATCGAAACCGCCCCCCTTCACGGAAAACTTTCTGTGGATCGAGACCGCGCCCCTTCACTCTACAGTAAATTGTTCTCCGAAATAAGTTGAACGGATAGAATGTGTAGCTGAAGATTTGTCGTCTTGACACGTGATTTAGCTGTCTAGTACGTCACAACATACTCTGGGCTACGGAAGCCAACGCTTTACTGGTTTGCTGCTGTTGACTGCGCGTCATAGGATCTTACCCCCCTTCCTTCTGGTGCAGGGAACACTAAAACAAAACCACCGGAAGGTGGCACCGCGTCGGTTGGTCAGACGAATCTCGTTTTCAGTTGTACCGAGCTGACGGAAGGGTTCGGGTGTGGTATCGACTGCATGAGGCCATGGCCTCGTCTCATCAGGTCGGCTACCTTCAAAGCGTGGTGGCTCTGTGCTGCATTGGGGAGCATTTTCATCTTCGACATTAGTTTCCTTAATGAGTCTGGAGAGTTATTTAACCGCTGCGCTCAACCAGGATGTGCTGAATGATGAGCTTCATGCTTTTACGACCTTCGCTCATCCTGCGGTCAGTGGTCTGTTTCACAAGGACAATTCGCCGACCCAATGTCAGGCATCTGTTACTCAGACATGACTATAAGAACACTCATCTGAGTTTGGAACCATCCAGTGGCCCCCTATGTCCTTGGATTTAAGCCTTCTGGAATGCGGAGAGGTACATCAGATCAATGGATCTTCGGCCGCCATCTCGGGCGGAGTTGTGGACAATAATGCAACAGGCATGGCCTGTATGACCTCCAGTAACTCTTTGATGTCTGGTGAAGTCTATGCCTCTGCGTGTACAAGCTGTTATTCATGCTAGAGAAGAACCAGTAAGCTACAGCATTAGGTAGGTATGTGTAACGTTTTGTCCATTGAGTATATATCAGTTAGCTTCTGTGCCAGCGTTTTCCGAGTTTTTCTGAAATTACGATCAGCTAATATTGCCATGAAACGTTGAATTAAAATATCTTGCAAAAATGAAAAAAAAGTAAAAAAAAAAAAGAGATAGAAATCCATTCTTGTGTCATTGCAGTTGTAACAGGCAACTCAGCATTTTTATTAACTATGAATACAGAGAATGTATGTTCAGTTTTTATATTGTCGTTATAGTTCTGAAGCGTAAGCAACGTTTTCCTTGAAGAGTACCTGATGATGATTTTAAGAGATGTTGAATATCTTTTCATTTGGAGCTAAGACGAAGAGACTTTAATATTTGCCAACTCTGAATCAAACAATACAGAGGGGGCCACGGGATGAGCATTGATTTTACAGGTTGAATGCAATAACTTCTAACAACTGGCCTTGTGCTTTCTGATACTCTTGGCCAAACTGAGATGAACACAAAACTGTAGGCGTTAAAAATGAAATGGAAGTCAGGTTATAGAATTGGAATATTTTCTGCAGCATATGAATCATGGCAGTTGCTTCGATGACATTTGACATGAGTTTCTTGTGGGTCAGTCCTGTTCTATTGCATGCTGTGGGTGGGTCCATGTTAAGTTAAGATAAAACATAATAGTCAAGATGAATTGAATGAAACGCGCAAACAGAAAAACAGCAATGTTAAACTTTAAAGAAATGAAAGGCGATGAAATTCTCGATTTTTTCACCTTGTATTTCTTGCATTTCATTTGATTTACAGCGCATTCGAGCCGGAGATAGGCACTGTTTTTGTTTTTTTATTATAAAGAGTGATTCAAAGAGGACTTTTCAAATTTGAGCTTATAGAACTTTATTTATAATACTTGAAGCGTTCATCGGTAGCAAAACACGTTAAGTTTTATCGCACATAATCATTTTGGTTCGATGTAAATGTCATTTGTAAGAGGGCAGACATCCCAAATTTCTTCCCAAACTCGAAGCCCCATATCTGTTGTTACTTCTGCAACTCTGGTGGTGATTCCAGTTTTGCGTTGAGCGATATTTGCAGGTAGTCTGAAAACTAACACAATATCTATAGTGAAAACCCATAGAAAAAAATCGAGCGGTGTCAATTTGGGAGAACGAGGTGGACAAGCTATAGGCCCTGCTCGATCAGTACACCGGCTTGGAAACCGATTATTGAGGAAATCCCGGGCATCTGTACAGTAATAAGGTGGTGCTCCATTTTGCTGAAAGTAAGTGCGTCCTTCTCGGTCATCATCATATAAATGTGGAATCAAATAATTTTCGAACGTATCCAGATACACGATACCGTTGATGGCCTTCTCATGAAAACAGAAGGGTCCGTAAACCTTATGTTCGATAAACACATTCATTTTTGAGCTATCACGAACATGTTCCAGAGATTGGTGTGGATTTTCAGCGCACCAAATCCTGCAGTCTTGTGTTTTAACCTTTACACTGCCATGAAATATCGACTCATTACTGAAGATTATATATGTAGTGCAAAAATGTCCCGTCTTCCTCTATCCGATGTAACATTCCCACACTGGATTCCTGAGGAGCTATGCAGCACGCTTTATTGTTTTATTGGACCATGGTAAATCTGTATGGTTTTAAGTGTAATCCTTTTCGTACACTCGACAAACCATCGGTTGTGAAGTACCCATTTCACGAGATGCAGGTCTCTTTGATTTCGTGGAACTGCATCAGAAACCAGGGGATTTCTCATGACGAACAGGACAAGTGCTCTCGACCAAATTCTTACGTTAAGAGTAAATTATATGTACACAGGGAGGATCACTACAATACAGGGCACAAAATGTCGTTGAACAGTCATCACGGATTTCGTTTCTTCAAACCCAAACACACACCGTGAACAGTTAGCACTTGTGAAAGCAGCTATTTTGAAATGCACGCCGCTGGTGGTCGCGCTTACGGAATTCGAAGCTATCGCATTACCTGAAGTAAAACTTGACGTGATTTTTTACAGATTAACGACTTCAAACTTTTTGTAAGTATTCTGAATAAATTTATTATCTTTCAAAGTAGTAAAGTCATTTTGCAATGACCCTGTGACTTAGTAGATAAAGTAGAACAAGAATTCGTCACTAAGGTGTGAAATGAAAAAGACTTCATACTGAACGCTTTAGAAAACTGTGTGCATTTTCTTCCATATATAAGAAATTATAAAATGACAAACCATTAAAGAATTCGTTTGTTTCTCTGGCACGCAGTATCGGAGAGATTTCTAAATTTCTTACACGTCGAATATTTATTTACATATGCATTGAAAATGTAAAGTCTGATTGTCCATCAATAAGAATTTTAATAATGTATAATTTAATTGAATATTTAATTGCATTGTCTAAAGAATTTCAATAATGTTGTAAGGTATACTCTATATTCACTTTCCTTTTGATTTTACTATCTCTGGTTATTCTATTTTACTATGTAAATTATCTTCTAACTCAACGAAATATTATTTCACCCGCTGAATGAGATCTGGCAATGAGTGTAAGTCATGACGTGGTGGTAGCTAGTATATAGGCGCGTTCATCGAGACTTAGGGAGAGCTTTCGTTGTTGTTATGAGAGAGTGTTGCTGTTTACGGAGAGCGTTTATAATACGAGGAGAGATTCTTCATTATTGTAAAACAAGTTGTGTGTGTGCTTTAGTTGACCAAGAGTCTTAGAATAAAGAAGTTACCGTAAGTTAGTCTTTCTCAATTCATAGTTTTTGTCAGACCTCTGTCTGGCTGTTAGGTTTATAACACTTATTTATTACCATAACTAACCAGCGTTAAGACTTTGTTTACGTTCGTAATTAACTAGTAACAACACCCTTTTTGAATTCACTATTTTGAAGCTTAGTACAAGTATATCATTAGCTAGCTGGTAGGAAGAGAATCATTCATATTAATTAGCTTAGCGGAAAGAAAATAAAGCTAATTCATTATAATTGGCGCCCGAACTTTTCTCGAACACGAGATCTTGACGATTATTACCCATGTCTTCCTTACCTGAGACAACTTCAAATTTCCACCCTCCGGCAAGTCTCGAGGGTGATGGTGTGTTTTTGGACAATTTGCAAGAAGCCTGTGGGTCTGACTTTGATATGCATGATCTACACGTACCCAGGCATTCTTCACCATTTCGTAATATACCAGCTTCCTATTACTCTGAGTCGCGGGTCGTTCCTGAGGGAGTTCAATCCTCTCAGCGAAGCAGAATGCTTGCCCATTTCGTGCCGCATGCAGGAACAATTCATTTCAATGGTTTGGAGGGGTCCTTAAAGTTCCTCGAAGATCTGGAAGATCATTTTGATCTATATAATATTCCTGAAGACTGCAAAGTCCAAATCGCCGGCACTTGCTTGAGGGATACCGCTAAGACCTGGTATCGGCAGTGGAGAGTGTCGAACCACGGATTCTCATTATGAGAATTTCCGTGCAGAATTCTTGGAGGTCTTTCCTTTCGGCCTCAGTCGAGCTAGCCTTGCACAACAGCTTTTTTCGCGTCAGCAAGGTCCCAATGATAGCCCTGTTGCATTTGCATTGGAGACTACACGCTTATATAACCTATGGGATCCACATGCCAGTCATGTTGACATGTTGGATACCCTCGTGCAGCAGCTCGACCCATTCTTACAAGATTTTCTTGAGGTTCGACACCCTGCCACAATTCATGAATGCCTTCGCCTCATACGAACGTATGAAGAGCGACATGGCAAACATGGTTCAACTCACCATGCTCAGGCACCCCGCGAGGCTTATTACGAAAACCTTCAGCGGCATAATAAGCATAATAACTTTCAGCGCGAGCATACACAAGTGCACACCCAAGCTTCATACGTTCCACCACACAGAAGAGTGGGAAACCAACAGCGAGTTTCTGCACAAGCTTCGGAATATCGTAATAATGCACAGTATGCTCGACCCCGTTTCACTCAGCAGCATTCGGAACGTTATCATGCTCCGGGCAATGATAATTTTTCTGCCCGTGCTGAGGGCAGACGTAATGGATATGAAAATGTCAACATACAAGCGGAGTTCCCGACGCAGGTTTCACGCAGTTTTCCTCATCGTGAAAATTTTCCCGATACCCGGCAGGGTCGAGGTTTCAGACCGCATGATAATCCAACCAGGAATCCTTTAAACTTCCAAAGGAAGTAGACCAAGGGTCGGTCCTGCTTCCTGATACCAAGCATTCTGACCTTAAAACAGTATTAGTGACTGTTCAAACTCCTCAGTTGCCTGATGTATTCTTAACAATTGAAAATATTATTGTCGAGACAAAGTTCGACACTGGGTCTGAAATATCAGCCCTAAATACAAAGTTTTGCACTGACACTTTTATTGCAATACACGTTCAGCCTGCAACGCAGTATTTGCGAGGTGCAAATAATAAAATCTTCAGTATCTCAGGAACTGTCACATTATCTTTAGTGCTGGGAAAATCTCGTTTTACACATTCTTTCCTGCTTATAGACGAGCTACCTGTGAAATGTCTAATGGGAATGGACTTTATACATCAGTTTCAAATAACTTTGAATTTTGTACAACATGTGATTTCCTTTCCGGAACCTGTCGAAATGATTCCTACGGTTCCTGTAGATATAACAAGTTTGTTATTGAGTAACCAATTGAATGAGAGGCAACGAAACCAGCTTTCTCTCCTTTTACAGGAAAGCCCTGGTTTATTTTTCGGATCAACCTGGTTTCACACAGGTGGTTTATCATGTCATTGACACTGATGGTTCGAAACCCATTGCGACGAAACCTTACCCTTGTGCTCCACATAAGAAACAGGAAATGCAACGTCAAATTGCTGAAATGATTAAGCAGGGCATAATCAGGGTATCCACAAGCGCCTGGGTTGCTCCTGCCTTTTTGGTTCCAAAGAAACAATCCAATGACTTTCGTTTCGTGACAGATTTCCGCAAGCTCAACCAAGTCACAAAAACGATCAATTATCCACTACCTGTCATGTCACATATTTTAAATGACCTGTCGTCAACCAAATGGATGTCAACCTTGGACTTGGCGAGTGGATACTGGCAGGTAGCAGTACATCCGGACTCTGTCGATAAAACAGGCTTTGTGACTCCTTTTGGGGCCTATGAATATTTACGTATGCCTTTTGGACTAGCTTCTGCACCTGCTACTTTCCAAAAGCTTATGGATACGGTTCTCAGACCTGTCCTGGGTCCCTATGTGCATGTCTATTTGGATGACATTATTATCACATCAGAGACTTTTGACGAGCACCTTTCTCTGCTCAAACAGGTGTTCCAACTCATATACAATGCTGGCTTGACGTTAAAACCTAGTAAATGCCAGATAGCGAGGGACGAGATTGTATATCTGGGGTTGAAAATTACTCCCCACGGCTTATTTACTGATAATGAAAAAATTAGGCTTATTGTTGACTTTCCTCGGCCTAAAACAGCAAAAGAACTATCCCGCTTTCTGGGAATGACCGGATGGTATCAGCAGTTCGTCCTCGCTTATGTTACAATCTGTGAGCCATTGTATGCTTTAAAACGTAAATACAAGAAGTTTATTTGGACACCTGAGGCTAACGCTGGATTTGAAACACTGAAGTCTGCATTGACTCAGCCTCCGGTGTTGGCTTTCCCGGATCATACTAAGGAATTTGATATTTATACTGACGCATCCGGAGTTGGTCTTGGTTGCGTTTTGTCACAAGATGGGCATCCAATAGCTTTTGCGTCTCGTACTTTAGCCAAAGCTGAACGCAATTATTCAGCTACGGAACGTGAATGTCTTGCTGTTGTGTATGCGCTGAATAAATTTCAATGTTATCTTAACGAATTGACGGTTAACATAATTACGGATCATTCTGCCCGTTAAGTATTTGAATTCTGCTAAGCACCTATCTCAAAGACTTATGAAGTGGGCTCTGAAGTTACAGGAGAGCAATATCAAAATTTCATATCAGCCAGGTCATAAGAATCAATTACCGGACGCATTATCTCGCGTTCCGATTAGTGGGATCCCCACGGAAACTACTCCTGGATGTCAGCCTTTACTTCTAATTGCTGATATAACATCCAGAGAGCAGATAATGGCAGAATTAATAAATGATCCAGATTTTGGGGATATCTATAATTTTTTGCTTGCGGGTTCGCCCCCACATAGTGATCCTTCTCTGGCTGGAAGGTCACAACATTTTGAAGTAATAGAGGGTCTTCTTTATTATACAAAATCGCGGACTACTAGGGCAGAGTTTCGCCCATGTATTCCGCGAACCCTTAGAATGGCCCTTTTAAATGAATTTCATGACAAACCTCTTGCAGGCCATTTAGGTATTCGCAAGACCCGTTGTAAATTGCGGGATGTGGCATATTGGCCTGGCATGTACCAAAGTGTGCTCGCATACGTTCAATCATGTCACTTGTGTCAGATTAATAATTACCGTAATGTAAGACCGGCCGGTCACTTGAAATCTAGTTCAAGTTCTCATGTGTTTGCTATTATTTCAATAGATTTATTGGGACCTTATCCATTATCTGTTAAAAACAAAGCTCGCTATGTTTTAGTACTAACTGATAATTTTTCTAAATGGGTTGAAGTTTTTCCCATTAAAGCCGCTACGGCAGAAGTTATTTGTAATGTCTTAGTTAATGAAGTATTCTCTAGATATGGTGCACCTAATAAAGTAATTTCGGATAATGGTCCTCAATTTATTTCTGACATTTTTGAAAGAATGTGTGCGAGACTACACATTAAACATAAATTCATTTCCCCATATCATCCCCAGAGTAATCCTGCGGAACGCGTTAACCGCACGCTAGTGAAAATGATTGCGACTTTTGTAATGGATCATCATGAAAGATGGGATGACCATTTGGAGCTTTTTGCGTTCGCCCTCCGCTCGTCTGTCCACGAGTCTACTAAAATTACTCCTGCAGAACTTTTTCTGGGTCGCAAAATTAAAACCCCTTTTGAAAATTTAACGGGGATTATCGACGAACTAAACCAGCGACCAACTCCGCAATCAGTACGAATCATGGCAGAAAAAAGCTCGTGTTGCAATGCTAGGAGCACAAGCGGTTCAAGCAAGATATTATAATTCTAGGCGTAGGGAACCAGATCTTGTCGTTGGAGATCTCACTCTCGTGGAAACGCACTTCCAGTCTTCTGTTTCGCATACTTTAGTGAAGAAATTTGCACCCAGCTACGAAGGTCCATATCGGGTGGCAAATATCTTTGAAAATAATATTGTTCTGGAAAAACCTGACAACCAACTTCAATACGTACACGTTGATCAGTGTCGCAAGTATCATGAACGAAATATCGATTTCATAATCAACCCTACTCAACCTTCTGTTCCACAGACTCAAGAGTCTATATCTCACGCTCAACCGCCAGAAATTTTGGACGAACCAACAAACATTTTTGAAGAATCTCCAGTGATTTTTCCTTCACCCTCCCCTCCTCAAGACGGGTTTCCAAACACGCAACCTGATTCTCCCATGAGACCAAGACTCGAATCGAGTTCTCCGAATACTAGTAACATTCCTTTCCCTCCAACCATTGCTAAGACTATTGCTGCGCCGTTTCCGGATAACTCTGCACCAACGCGGGCTACTTCTTCTTTGAATAATTCGTCAGAGAGTATTCCTATAGGCAAATCTAAACATCGCCCTGCACGACCACTGAATTACAGCAGCGACTCAGAGGCTTCGGACATTTCTGACTTATCAGTTATGAACACTAAATTTCATGTTCCAAACGGTCCAGCACCACCAAAGGCTGGGCGCAAACGTGACTTGTCTCCCCAATCTGCTTCGCCGCAACAGCGACGAAGGCAGAAATCTTTGCATCCGCCCGGGTTTCGCCCCTGGAACCTACATTGAGGGCAAACAGGGCCGATGCCTGCTGCTACTCTTATGCCACGTGGGTGTAAGCGAAAACAAACGATATGGCTGGAGCCACGTCCGTCCAAGAGAATACTGGAAGGACACAACGGGCCCCAGCACAAAGGGACTTCATATCAAAAGCCTGGGGGAGCCCGTTCCTATCAGCCGCAAGGATTTCCGGACCGCCAGACTTCCGACGTTCCTGACCGTTCTTCTCAGCCGCAGGGATTTCCGGACCGCCAGTCTTCTGACGTTCCTGACCGTTCCTATCAGCCGCAAGGATTTCCGGACCGCCAGACTTCAGCCGTTCTTGACCGTTCTTCTCAGCCGCAGGGATTTCTGGACCCACAGACTTCAGCCGTTTCGGACCGAAGGATTTCCGCCATTCCTGACCGTTCCCGTCAGCCGCCGGGATTTTCTGACCGACAGCAGACAGATGTTCTAGATTCGTTAAAGTCCCTGAAGAGATCCAAGCCACCTGATTTTACCAGTCCGATTAGGCCTGGAAAACGTTATCGCACTAGAGTTTTTTATGCGTCCTCGAGATAAGTAAGTTCTCGTGGACAGGTTCTTTTCTCAGTTTGTTGTTTTTCCTGCACGACCAGTTGGCGTGTCAGAATTTTTTTTTCGTGTGGGCCTATGCATTCTTTTTTGTGTATATATGTGTTTTTTTTTATATTTCTTCTATGTCCATCTACTAATCCACTTTTTTATATATCTATGTGCTTAGGGGTAAAATAATAAAATTGTTACTGTTAGGCAGCTCCAGGTAAATTTCGCTGCTGATACAGTTGGTATGTATTCACCGAATAATGAGAACGTCATTTGAAATTAAAAAAGTGATTCCTGCTAGGCAGAATAAAAGGAAGGTATGCCGATGTAGGTTTGTTTTGTTCAACAATACAAGTTTCACAGACGAATACAGATTTCTTAATTTGTCATGCCAAGTTTGAGATTGTAAATACGGCTACCACCAAACCACAAAACAAAAAAGAGGTCGAGAAACGTCAATCAACGAAATGTACGACTTACACTCCAAAATTGATAGGTTTTTCGGAAACAAAAAAAAGAGAAAAAAAAAAAAAGAACAATTAAGGGGGAGATGATGTAACGTATACTCTATATTCACTTTCCTTTTGATTTTACTATCTCTGGTTATTTTATTTTACTATGTAAATTATCTTCTTACTGAACGAAATGTTATTTCACCCGCTGAATGAGATCTGGCAATGAGTGTAAGTCATGACGTGGTGGTAGCTAGTATATAGGCGCGTTCATCGAGACTTAGGGAGAGCTTTTGTTGTTGTTATGAGAGAGTGTTGTTGTTTACGGAGAGCGTTTATAATACGAGGAGAGATTCTTCATTATTGTAAAACAATTTGTGTGTGTGCTTTAGTTGACCAAGAGTCTTAGAATAAAGAAGATACCGTAAGTTAGTCTTTCTCAATTCATAGTTTTTGTCAGACCTCTGTCTGGCTGTTAGGTTTATAACACTTATTTATTACCATAAATAACCAGCGTTAAGACTTTGTTTACGTTCGTAATTAACTAGTAAGAACACCCTTTTTGAATTCACTATTTTGAAGCTTAGTACAAGTATATCATTAGCTAGCTGGTAAGAAGAGAATCATTCATATTAATTAGCTTAGCGGAAAGAAAATAAAGCTAATTCATTATAATGTCTAATTTTAGGTGTGTGATAAGAATTTTAATGTCTGATGTTCATCAACAAGAATTTTAATTGTGTTTTCATTTCTTTCCAGAATTCCTGAACGTTGCTAGAAAATGAGTGCTAGGAATATTCACAGTTTGCAGAATCTGTCTTTGAAAAGAGTTTTTGAGGATACATTTCTACATGCCACGAAATTCCGCGGAGACTCCACGAATTATGAGAAATTCCGTAAGTACCACATACGTCAGATCCCCTTTTGTTTTTAAACTATGTCTAACTAATATGCTACAATTAAAGAATGTGAGAAAGTTTCTACATTATATGTCTAAAAATGTAATTTTTGTCCAGACTGCATTTCAAAAGTGTAAATTCAATTTCGATAAACTTGAAGAGATTACCAGAAGAGTTGCGGTGGCGAGCCATTGGACGCCTGGAGGCAGGCCAGAGTCAAACAGATGTGGCCAAACGGTGAAATGTGAGTGCTTCCTTATTTCATAGGCTGTTGAATACATATCTAAGAACAGATTCAGCGTCTATAAGGTAGAGCCAAGAAAGGCTACAATTACTATTGACGACCGTTATTTGCATATAAGCGAACGAAGACAAAGGACTTCAACAACAACCCAGCTCAGATCTGCCCAAATAGACGACGCCATTGCTCTGTCCACGTTACTTTATAAACAACGCATAGCAACTGAAAAATTGCCCATCCGACACCATCTGTCTATTTGCATTACTTCCAGGTATTTGAAATATATTCAGATCAGCCCTACTGGAAGGTTGATATCAGCTTCAACTGTACGCAGACGGCTTCATTAAGGAGCTCTCTATGCTCGACGACCATCGGCACAGGAGAAGCGATTGAGTTGGACACGCATGCGTGTTAGCTGGAGTGAGTGACAATGGAGGTCTGTCTTCTTCACTAACGAATCGAGATACAGCTTAGAGAATGATCCCAGACGTTGTTAGATATTGAGGGAGCGAGGAAACTGCTATCATCGCAGTAACATTGGTGAAAGAGATCGTTATGGTGGAGGTAGTGTATGTGTTTGGCTTGTCATCTCTTCAGGTGGTCGAACAAATCTCTACCAGTGGCGTATCTTGGGTCCAGGCGTATCTTCGCCCCGAGTAGAGTTTTTTTTTTAAAACTGAAAAGTTTATTTTTCAGTTGTTAACTAACAGAAGAAACTTCGCAGTAACATTGGTGAAAGAGATCGTTATGGTGGAGGTAATGTGTGGGTTTGGCTTGTAATCTCTTTAGGTGGTCGAACAAATCTCTACCAGTGGCGTATCTTGGGTCCAGGCGTATCTTCGCCCCGAATAGGAATTTTCTTTTTTTTTTTTTTTTTTTTTTTTGTTTATTGCAAAGTTTATTTTTCAGTTGTTAAATAACAGAAGTAGTAACTTTTTCCCTTAATTTTAGGTACATGCTATTGCTATTATAATACCAAATCATTATGAGGATTAGGATTTCAACCCTTATTTGTACATTAACTCCATTCTTCTTCTGAGCACTTTATTTGCACATGCAGTCCATTTTTCTTTCCTTTTGGTGAAGTTGAGTGTCACGTTTCCATAAAAAGTTTCTACCGAGTACTTTATCACATTTAAAAAGAATGTTTTTCTCTATTGACAAAACAGCCAATTTGCTCAAGTGTACATGCCCTTGTGTTTCGCTAAAGTATAGTATGTCTGGATACTTTTTAACGTAGAAAAACTTCTCTCGGCAGTTGCAGTTGTTGATAGAAATTTTAATAAATTTCTATTTATTAAAATTTCTCCGAATTTCTATTTATTAAAATTTCTCCGAAAAATTTCTCAGAAATTTTTTCACCTCAAAACAGCTCAATGCCCAGTTTACTAAATTTCATGTAACTAGTAATGTCTTACTAATTTCTTTTTGTATTCATCAAGGGAATACTAAACACCACAAACCCACACACGTGCACTCGCGCGCAGTTCATTTTTGATTCGAACTGTGTCAAAATTTGAGCATAGGGTTCTTTAAGTTCTGACAGTAAATGACCAGGAAAGCTTTCAACATTTTTTTTAAAACAATTCCAATCCAACAAAAGTCACGAATTTAAGATATAATATCACAAATTGTAATTCATTAACACTTCACACAGATGAAACAACTCTCGCGAAACTCGGGCATTTACGGGCGGGAGCATGCAAGTGAGTCAAAGTCTTCTCTATTCTGGGCGAACCGTTGCGTAAAGCAACGGCGTATTCACACTTTATCTGCTTCTCTGTGTTGTCATGGAAACCCTAGCCAGCGAACGTATCCAAAGTCTTTGAATCACGTCATCCCTCCTCTATGAGGCGCGTTGGTCTTTGATCGCCAGACTGATTTTCTTCGTCAAAAGAAGTGAATTAGCATATCTTTTTTTCGCAGCAAAACATCGACATAGCTTAATACTGTTGATAATTGACTTATTTTTATATATCTAATTGACTTTTATTTGTGCATTCCCCGGACTTCGCAGCTGCCCTAGCTAGCGTTGAATATACGCCACTGTCTGCCACTTGGTAACCTGACTGCACAGAGATATAGAAATGGTATCCTGCATCCATATGTACCTCCTTATGCAGGTGCAACAGGTGATACGTTTCTTCAACAGGACGATGATTGAGATCACACAGACCGCGCATCGTGCAGCAATACCTTCAGCTGGAAACCATTGACCGTATGAAATGGCCAGCTCGATCTCCGGACCTAAATCCCATTTAACATGTATGCGATGCTCTGGGGAGACGTTGTGCTACTCTCGATCCCATTTCCTACAGGAGCTTGCTACTACTTTGCAGGAACAATGGGCTTTACTCCCTACTGAGTTATTTGACACCATAAAAATAAGAATGGAGCATCGCTCTCGGGAATGTATTGTTGCTCGAGTTCACCACACATCATACTGAAGTAACTTCCCCATTGAGTTTCTGTACTCTATTTTTTGACATGTTTCTGTATAGTCCATTTTTCAGATATTAAGTAACGTTTTCGTGATTTGTTTTTCGCCTAACCTATAACTTACACCTTAATGCATCTTGTCACTGATTATCAAGATATTTCACCAAGTAGATTTTTTTATTATCCTGATTTTTACTTAATTTATGGGTCTCTAACACCGTCGAGTCACATTATTGTGACCACCTTCTACTTTTGAGGTCAATCGCTCGTAGCCAATGAAAGAAGGCACAAGGTGTCGTGAGCTGGCTGGGAGAGCATATGAGATATACTATTGGCATTCTGAAAACATATCACTCGTTGCGGTCATGGATAAAAGCAGATATTTATCTGATTTGCAAAAAGGGATGATTATCGGCTTTCGGGCCAAGCATGGCTATATTTCTGAAACAGCGCAGTTTGCGAGCTGTTCGCGTGCTGCTCTGGAGAGAGTGTATCGTGATTGGAGAAATGGCATCATTGCAAATAAGAGACTTGGAAACTGGTTAGCATCACATGTGCCCTCAATGTGATAGGAGAACATCAGTAGCAAAGATTCGTGAGGACCGATCGACACGCCACAGTAGTGCACGTCACTGTCCGAGTGAACCAGGGGGCTACTGGAATTGTGTCTAAAAGGACAGTTCAGAGAACCCTGCTGCGTATGGGGCTCCGATGCAGACGGATAGTCATTGCACCTATGCCAACAAAGGTGCATCGGTAGAAGAGTCTTACATTTGCACAGAAGTATCGGAATTGGTCCTCCGCTGATTGGAAAACAATTGCCTTCTCCAATGAGTCACAACCTCTTGGGGCAGCGTTATGGTCTAGAGAATGTTTTCGTTGCAGTCCCTGATTCCACTCATACCTATTAAAGTCACTTTGGACCGAATTTCTTATGAATCCATCCTTGCAGACCATGACACCCATACATGCTGATTGTCTTCTCTGGGGCGGATGGAATCTTCCAGAAAAACATACGACGTGACCAGATTTACGTGATATCACAGAGCTAGAAATATCCGAGGGTGAGCACGATGAAGACTTCAAAATACTTCCCTGGCCCTCTAATTCCCCAGACGTAAACCCAATTGAGCATCTGTGGGACCACTTCGATCGTCAGATGCAGTGGAGTCAGCATGGTTCCATATACCTGTGAACACTTTCTAGCACTTTATTGAGTCACTCTCAGCCCGTCTAGCTGCTATCCGCGCTGTACACGGTTGTTACTGTGGTTTTAACTGGTAGTCACGGCAATATGACTCGACCATGTATATTTAAGAATAAAGTCAGTTTTTTGCTTTCCAGATTTAGAAATGCAACTCTCCGGGGTGCAGCTATCGGTAGAAGAAACAGGTAATCAGAAAACCAAATTCCTAAACACGTAAAAATGTATTGCCAATTATCTTCACCCAAATACACACAAGCGGAAACAATAAATGACACCAGTACATACTGTAGGTCTCTATATTTACATATTGCATAGTACCAAATAATTTTTACTTATGAGGAGATCATACGATACTTTTATTTAAAGTAATGTGAAAATACTATATTTACATTTTTATTGTTCCATAATAATACAATACAGTAGAATCATGGTAACTCAAAATTATTTTCTCTCTCTTTTCAGAAGGCATCTTTGCCGATAATATTGTAGAAATGTTTCACGAAAAATTTGCTTATTCTTCAGCAGAAGAAATTTCTCCAGAAAACGAGGGTTATATGAGATTACTACAGCAGTTTTCAGATTTCATATTCAATGAAAATGTTAAGACAATAAGAGTTCCTTACCGAGGATACAGCCCGGAAATCATTGCAGCGATTGGTCGCAACTGCAAGGTATGTATTGAATTTCAGATCATCTCATTTACACGTCTACTAAGATACTTTTATTAGACAAAGCTATCTCTCTACTTTATGTCTATAACACGACTACCATACATTGCACGGTAAAATTCGCAGAAAGAACTAGTACAACGGTTTTCAAAGTGAGATAGTGCCGTGCTTACTTATTTAAAATGCATAAAGTGCAGAAAACTATTGCTTCTCAAACTACGTAGAGTGCATTGTGTACTTATTTAAAATGCGTAGAGTGCATTGCGCACTTATTTCAAATGCGTAGAGTGCCCTAGACCAGCGGTTTTCAAAGTTCGTAAAGTGCCCTAGGCACTCGTGTAAAATCTGTAAAGTGCATTAAACCAGCTGTTCTCAAAGTGCATACAGCTCCCTGCGCACTTATTTAAAATGCGTATAATGCACAAAACTAGCGTTTCTCAAAATACGTAGAATGCCCTGCGCACTCATTTACAATGCGTATAGTGCACTTCGCACTTATTTGAAATGCATACAGTGCACTAGAACAGCGGTTCTCAAAGTGCGCAGAGTGCTCTACGCACTTATTGAAAATGAGTCGAGTGGGAAAACCAGCGGTTCTGAAACTGAGTAGAGGGCCCTGCTCACTTACTTAAAATGCGTGAAGTTCACTAAACCAGCGGTTTTCAAAGTGCGTAGGGTGTAATACGCACTTATTTAAAATGCGTAGACTGCACTTGAACGGCCGTTCTCAAAGTGCAATGAATGCTCTGAGCACTTAATTAAACTGCATAGAGTGCAGTAGAACGGCGGTTCGTCTAAACCGGAACTTAAGTTGGAGCGCATTTTTTCTCGAATATATATATAGGTCATTTTAAAAAATTACAAGAGGTAAACAGTTGGAATATTCGCAACACGTACTCCAGAGTATGAGGGAGAAATGCCCACAATTTAAAAATAGGAAAAATACCTACATCTTAAAAATAGGGAAATTTGCCTGCTGTTAACTGTTCTCTTACGTCTGTTAGAAACATGAGGTGTTTTCTTTTTATATTTTAGAAGAAAAATCCTAAATTCAATTAAGAACTCTTTAAAACTTAACAGAACATTTCCCCTGCTGAAGAACACAGTGTTACCTAGAATTACAAGGGCATGGTGCAGTGTGTTCCCAAAATGGCAGAAGACGCTCATGCTTAGGAAAAACAGAAAAATGCTAATATGTGTACAAATGGAATCAAATATTACTAGGAGTCAATAACACATTGAACTTAAAACGTTCACTAAGTCCTCAAGGCGCAGGGATTTTTGGGTGTTCCTCTAACCAGTACTGCTCTATGCAATGCTTTGTTTACGTAGGGGTTGTTCTTTTGATTTTAGCATGTGTATCAGATTTGTTTAGAAAGCTTGGCTATATCTGAATGACTCAATCTTTAAATGGGTTGCTTTAGGAGCAATTATTTGTTGTTTGTGGATAAGCCATGCACCTATTAATTCGAACAATGAGCCACTTTTGCCAGTTTGGGAAAAAACTGCTATGTCCTTGTAATGGAACAAACTACTATGTCCTTGTAATGGAACAAACTGCTTCGCCCTTGCAATGGAACAAACTATTATGTTCTTTGAATGGAACAAACTACTATGTCCTTGGAATGGAACAGACTACTATGTCCTTGGAATGGAACGCACTACTATGTCCGTGTAATGGAACAAAGTACTACGTCCTTGGAATGGAACAAACTATTATGTCCTTGGAATGGAACAAACTACCATGTCTTTGGAATGGAACAAACTACTATGTCTTTGGAATGGAACAAACTACAGGGTTGATACATAAGTTCATGCCGTTTTTTCACCTCGGTACAGGAATGTATTACATCAGAATGGAAAACGGAATCAATCAACTATATATTCCTCCCCACTGTTTACGATATTGTCCCAATGTCTGGATAGGTCTGCAATGCCATTCTTGAAAATCAAGAAATCATCAAGGAAATTCTGGAGATCAACATCATTGTTGAACGTTCTACCACGGACTGCATTCGACAGAAATCGGATCAGGTGATAGTCTGAAGGGGAGACATCTGGATAATAGGCCAAACGTGGAACGATCTCCGATGTCGTGTCCTGAATGATTATTATGGTCATGTTTGCACTATGAGAGCGTGCATTATCATTTTGGAGAATGACACCATGGCGTCGATGTGGCCGTTTCTGCTGAACTGCTGCCTTCACACGGCGGAATTTCTAACAATAGAGTACAGCGTTGATGGTCCGATTCCTCGGCAATATTTCCTTGTAAATAATGCCTTCCATGTCCCATAAAACCCATAACGTATTCTTCGTAGGATGAAGGTCATGTTTTAGACGTGGTGTGGGAGTCTTGTTCGATTTCGAACTTACCGAAGACAACAAGAATCAGCTTGTTGCCATATGTGGTTCCTTGTTCGCTTGACATACTGAAATTCACGTATCAGTCACGACTTTTCACATCCAGTAACAATACGCGACAGAAACTGTTTGTGTTGCTAAGAACTTTCGCGGTAACATGGGAGCAAGGAACCACATATGGCGACCCGCTGATTCTTGTTGTCCTCGGTGAGTGTGTGAGGCACACAAGACCCCAATTTCTGAACCATTTCCCTTACGTTACAGGTGCCGCATCACTGTGGCCTGATCACAGTCCATCTCAGTGGCCAATTCGCGTGCGGTTTGACACGGATCCAAGTCCATCAGATGGTTCAAAGGATCCTCATCAAAGTGAGATGGAAAACCTGAACGTGGAAAGTCCTTGAGGTCAAAATTGCCACTTAGGAACCGCTCAAACTATTTGCGGGCTGTCCTCGGAGCAATAGCATTCTTCCCACACAAACCACAAATCTAGTCCACCACCTGGAGATTGTGTGGGAACAGCAAATCCAATCTGTGGCTGTTGAACCACGCAACTTACAAGAGTTAAATAATCTTCTGGCAACCTTTTGTTACGTGATACAACAAGACCTCTTTAGAAATCTTGCAGCGTCTATATCTCGCCGGCTAAGAGTTGATTTGACGGGACGAGGTGGAACCAAACATATTTGGTCAAAACGTTTCGTCTCATCCGTGAATGTGTTCGGTATTGGTCGGTGACGTCACTTGTAGGTCATGTGATCGGCGTCAGCTATTGCACCGGTTGCGATAAAATTATATGACTCATTAATGCAGTCTTATTGTATTTTTATTCTGTTGGAGAAATATTAATGTGAATGCATGTATTCTGCTAAATTGTTAAGTGATTGGAATTTCCTTTTTCTTGTTTCAGAACTTGAAGTCACTCCAGTCCATTGGAAGGAATCTGGACCCCGCTGTATACAATCCTATTCTCAGAGACATGAAGAATTTGACCGTTCTTAATTTGAGTCTTTACAAGAATCTCAATGTGGAGACAATAGAAGTTATTGCGATCTCCCTCACTGAACTGAAAACACTAAGTCTGGTTTTTACAAACATAAATGACGATGCATTGTTTATTCTTTGCGGTCATAAAAGGGGCAATAGTGAAGACATTCGCAGTTGCTGCTATACAAAAGAGTGTGGAATGAGCAGTTCGTTGCAACTCCAGAAACTCGACATAAGTGGTACAGAAGCCAGCAATGCTGGAGTAGCTTGCGTTCTAACACATATGCCAACACTTCAAAATCTAAATCTCCCTTCCTCTGGAGATGTACCTAACGCACTCTGTGAGATTGACAAGCAGCGCAAGACACGCGGAATGTCTCGATTAAATGTGCAGCTCACGTCTCTTGGTTGTGGTGAATTCGATGGAGACTTGGAAACGGTTATTGGTAGTTGTCCAGAATTAGAGGAATTAGTTTTATGTATTAGTAATGATAACAACAAACGCAGAGACCAGACACAGGCCATGTGCAGACTCAATCATCTAAAAAGCATTTCTCTTTCTAGTGGAAGCAGTGATCGTCTCGGTGAAAGCATGAAGATGTTCTGGACCAGCAATGGAAGTCATATAAAGTCCTTACACCTCTTTGGAGAAATGGGGGAAAAGATGTTATTCGACACAAAAGATCTCGAATATATACTGAGAATGTGTCCCTATTTAGAGAAACTCTATCTGGCTGATATTTATCTGAATTGCCCAATATCGGGCAACGAACCTTTCAGACATGTTCTGTGTCTGAGCAATTTGCACAAGCTCAAGATACACATGGAAGGTGAGCCGCATTCGATGGTTGTGAGAGAAGTCTTCAAGATTATTTCTGAAGCTATAAACATAGAGAAATTGACTTTGCACCTTCCTGCAGACGTAAATGTTGTTTCTGAATTACTTTCAGAAATAGAATTACTTTCCTTAAAGAAAATAACATATATCGACAGCAATCAAACGGACGGAACCTATACGTGGAGATATTAAGATGTCGCGCACGATTAAATGTAAAAAAGCGCTATTTCTTTAAAGATTTGAAATAGTGTCTACTCTATTTTCTGTAAATGTCTTGCCAATGAAATGTCAGAGAATACACGTATATAAGATTTGAAATAGTGTCTACTCTATTTTCTGTAAATGTCTTGCCAAAGACATGTCAGAGAATAAACGTATATAAGATTTGAAAGAGTGTCTACTCTATTTTCTGTAAACAACTTGCCAATGAAATGTCAGAGAATAAACGTATATGCTTGAAATGTGTTTCTGTATCTCATTATGAAACATTTTTTTCTTTTAAGGTTTTCATGTGTTGTATCATAGAGTAAAGAGACAATTATAAAACAAATTATTCCTCTAAGTCAAGTGAAGTTATATATATACAGTATATACTTAACTTAACTTAGAGGAACATTTTGTCTATAATTGATTCATATATCCGACATCAAATCGTCTGCAACTTTCTCGTAATTTAAATAAAGTAATCCAAATGACCAACGCAACCACTTACCTATGTCAGAATGTTTATCTTTATATTCCTTTGTTAAACCAAGTTCCTCGATTTTTCCTCTACGACTGAGATGCATGGAACAACATCCTATGATGTTGATTGTATGTCAGGTATTTTTAATTGCTGAATGAATTCCCACTTCGAACTGTACTACAGCAGCAGCGTAATACAGCATTGTGGCCGTGGTGGATGTTTGTGATAGGACAACACATGTGCAAACTACAAATTAGAGGTGGGTACAAAATCACGTCACGGTTACTTTGTACCTTTACTGAAATGTCACTTTCACGGTTTGTGATTAGTGGGCAAAATCACCGTTCCAGAATCACGAGAACACTTTGGTTCCTGAATTGTTCCAAATTCACCTTACTTTCGTGGTACGACAGGTACGTTACAAATCAAGCGTTCCCAAATTAAGCTACTTTCCTCAACCGCTCCAAAATCACTGGATATTAAATATATATATTTCCAAGCTTTTTCACTCAATAATCTCACTTTTAAAGCTATTTATCTAATGGTGTTGGGTTTTTATTTATTTGAAGTGACATTCATATATATGCTATTTTTCACCCAAACCACCATTCAGTGAAGTTCTAGAACATCAAGATTTTTAGTTTAGGGCTGGAGCACAAAATTTCAGAAAAATGCAATTATTGACTAAAAATTATCCCCGAATAAAAATCATTTTTGTGTTTAGGGCTTTCTCCAGAACAACAGAATGAATAAATGAATTATAAATAATACTTCATTTATCTTCCATTTGAAAATTTTTCATAAACGAGATTGACTACTATCTGCTCTTCGGGATTTAAAAGATTTCATATTCAATGTTTCTCCGTTACTTATCTATGAAAAGAAGCTAAAATACCTATGAAAACTAACTGAAATGTCTATCAAAGGTAACTAAGAATACAAGTGCCTAATTAGTCTGTCAGTGGAAATCTCGGAAATAGCACGAACACGAATCCTCTTGGGAACTCAGAACGAGACCTGCGAAGCAAAGTGCCGACTACCGGGTAACGATTAATGAAACGTTTCTGAGGATTGTGATTTCGCCACGTGACTAATTTGAGCATACAGGTACAGGTGTTCGTTCTTGACAAAAACTGTGACTTTGTCACCGTTACTTGTCACGGTTACTTTTTTGGAACGTTACCGAAAAGTCAGTGTTAAGCCCATCATTACTACAAATGACCACATGGACAATACGCGTATCACATGCATGCAGGACCCCCTGCTTCCGCTTTCGTTGTAACAAACCTGTTCCACAAGAAGATGCGGTTTTTTTATATATGTAGAGGATTTTAGGAAGGGAGTGTCTGACCCAAAGGTCTTAAACAACCCTTAGAAATAGGAAGCTAGGAGACTTGGACTAGAGTGCCCGATAGGAAAGTGACACGGAGGCGAAGTAGAAATAGGGAGGAAGACGCCCTTATTTATTACCGTAGGGCCTGTACCCGGGGTCCGACGGCTTAACGTGCCCATCCGACGCACGGCGGATATTTAGTGGATCGCACGTTCGTACCTGCCTAGGATCGAACCTGAGGTCCCTTACGCGGCAGTCACGAACATTGCCTACTAGGCCACCCGCTGCTCAGGCTTTTGAAGAAGATGCGGTGGAATTCTCCCGTTGATTTAACTGACAGGCATTGCAGGAGGGAGTCCGGTGCAGCTACCCCATGCGACAGGATGGGAGTCCGGTGCAACTACCCCATGCAACAGAATGGGAGTCCGGTGCAATTAACCCTTGAATTTGATTGACAGTTTCCGTGAGGGGTACAACTGGCCCTCATCCAAATATAAATCTGACAGATGCGCAGATTAAAACATCCCTTCTGAAGGTCATGTTGCGTTATTAATTAACAAAAGATCAGCCTTAGAAATAAAGAAGCACATAGCACTTCTGTTACCTTTGAAAAAGGGCATTTTCCAGCTACAAGTTGTCATAGAAGGTATATAGAAATACCTCTGTAGACATATTGTTTCTTTCTTGTAATTGTGTTATATGTATGCAGTGTGTTATGATACCTACAGCTTTTTCACTTGGGCGACCAAATGATTAATTGGGTTTGGGTTCCACTTCCCGACGAGGCATTGATGACGTTCTGGATTACATTTAAAAATTTGAGTTTTTAATTTCTCCGGGATATTTTTATTTTCAATATGTCAGGCCATCCCATAAGAAAATCATGAGAGCGCCCTTTCACCCTCTTCCACCATTTTGGAGTAAACTACGGTATCCGTGGATTTTAGCACGTGACGTATATTTTTTGGATCTGCGGTATCCTTGGATTTTAGCACGAGACGTATATTCCTTCGATCTACGATATCCTTGGATTTTAGCACGAGACGTATATTCTTTTTATCTAGGGTATCCTTGGATTTTAGCACGTGACCTATATTCTTTGGATCTACGGTATCCTTGCAGTGCTTGTTTACTTTGTATGGGTAAGCTAAGGAAGTGTTCAGATTCGCTTTTTCTATGAGCGCCCTTTCCCCCTCTGAAATAAAAAAAACCTCGTGTTTTAACAAATATAGGAAAATATCTGTCAGCAACAGTTGTATTTTCCACTTTTTACGATGTGGGCATATTTTCCTGTTTTCGAGAAATTTGCATTTCTTCTGTGGTAATTCTTTCGTACATTCCTGTAAAGTCCTCTGCCTTCATACGACAGGTATAACATTTTGAAAGAGAGGGGCAAATAACTTACCGTCTTATACACTTTTATGAGACGAAAATGCCCAGTTCTCGAAAATAGGCCAACTGTTAACTATAATGTTTTGTTAGAAACACCCGGCGCGTTTTCATTTCGTGAAAAAATATTTTAAATTGAACACAGCATTCGACAAAACTTGTCCGAAATATTTCCGCTGCTCAACCATATAATGTTATATAGCATTACACGGACGTCAATCATAGTTTTCCCCAAGATGCTTACTTGAAATTAAGATATTTTTCTCATGAAATTAAGAGAGACCTCATGTTTTCTGCACGTAAAACGCACGTGTTCTTTCGAATTAAGAATATCTTTCGTAATTTTGGAAACAAACTATGGTGACCTCAAAATGGTAGATAGCGTTAGGTGTAGGAGAACTGGCCCCAAAAATGTTAAGGGGTCATATAAAAATTGCGTTTTTGACAGCTTCGTTACCACGTCTCAGAGGCTGGTAATCTGAATCACATTAAGTTTCCGGAATTTCGTATTTTCTTGATTGCGATATTTAATGTAATTCTTTGTAAAAAAAATCATATTCTATAACTCAACAAAAGAATCTCGTGTTTTAAAAATTACAACTCAACAAATTTTCTGCGGGCGTGTGAAAACGCAGTAAACCTATGGGGTAGAGGGACAATACCAAAAATATAAAGAATTTCTGGTCCGATATCGGTGTTTGCAAATACAACTCAAAAATTCTGTACGGACATATGCTAAGGCATGAAACCTATTACTCACCTTATTACCAAAAATATGAATGATTTCTGGACCCATCGGGAGATTTTCGGCGTTTACAAAAACAACTCAACAAATTATTTGCGGGAAATTGCTAAACCAGGAAACCTATCGGGTGGGGGTGAGTGTGGGGAAGGGGGGGAGGGGTACTGCGGAAAGCACAAGATATTAGGAATTTCTGGTCCGGTCGGGATGCTTTTAGCGTTCACATACTACAACTGTACAAAACTTCTGCGGGCATCTGCTACCGTAGGAAACCAACTTTGGGAGCGAAGGTTAACGCCAAAAATGTTGAATATAAAATAATTTGTAGAGCTGTAATTTCTTAACGCGGAAAATTTCCCGATCGGACCAGAAATTCTATATATTTTATATTTTCGGACCCCCCCCCCCCCATCCGGTTTCCTGTTTCAGCACAGGCCTGTAGAGAATTTGTTGAGTTCTATATTTAAACGACGAAAATCTTCCATCGCACCAGAAATTCCCCTCACATTTTTTATGTTTTTTGTATTAAGACCCCCCCCCCTCCCCACCAAGCAAGTTTCCTGCGTTTGCACATGCCATCAAAGAATTTGCGGAGCGTTTAGAAACCCTGAAATTCTTTTTGTTAAGTTGTGGATTATTACGGAAACTTTATGTGACTGAGATAACCAGCCACTGGGGATGTGGCCACGGAGCGGTCAAAAACGCAATTTTCATGCGGCTCCTTAAAATATTTGTGGCCAGTTCTCCATTGGCCGCTTCTCCAGGTACTAATTCTCCGGGTGCCAGTTGCCCGCTTTGTCTTTGGCCAGAAAACCATGGAAATGTCTAAATTTCTTATTGAAAATGAAATGATAAAACAAATATTGTTTTGTGAACAATAGTTGCTCAAAAAGTAGGAAATATAACCACGGGATATTTGTTTATTCAGAACAATTTTATGGCACTGAAATTGCGATGTGGCCAGTTGTCCGTACCCGGATAGCGTTATATGATTGAGCGGAGGAAGCGTTCTGTTTAACGTTGTCCATTGCTTATTTGAAATTAAGATATCTTCTTATGATATTAAGGAATACCTCATATTTATGCACGTAAGAAGTACGTACGGCCTGGTTTGCCCAGTGGTCTAATTGATGGCTGTTGACCATTCGTACCAGGTGGATCCGTGTTCGAATCCCGTCAGGCGTGGTGTATCGTCGGGTACGGAGAACTGGGCACATAGCAATTTCAGTGGCATAATTTTTTTTAATAAACAAATGTCGCGTGGTTATATTTCGCACTACTTGAGCAACTAATGCTGAGAAAACAATTTTTTTAATATTTCATTTTCCATGAGAAATTAAGACATTTCCACGGTTTTCGGGCGAAAGACGAAGCGGAGAACTGGCCACAAAAATGTTAATGGGGCTGTATAAAAATTGCGTTTTTTAGAGCTTCGTGCCCACGTCACCACAGGTTTTTATCTGAGTTACATAAAGTCTACGTAATTTAATATTTTCTTAATTGCGATTTTTAACACAATTCTTAAAAAAAACGTTTATAATCTACAACTGAACAAATAATTTCAGGATTTATCAACCACAGCTCCGCAAATTCTCTGCCGGCATGTGCAAACCGAGGAAGCTTGTTTTGGAGGGAAGGGGGCAGGGCTTAATACCCTAAACATAAAATATAAGGAATGCCTGCTGTGGTCTGGAGATTTTCGAGTATACAAATACAACTCAACAAATTCTGTACGGGTGTATCCTAAATCAGGAAACCTGTAGCGGGAGAGATTGGGTAGTACCAAAAATATAAAATCTAAGGAATTTCTGGTCTGTTCGGGAGATTTTCAGAGTTCATAACCACAGCTCAACAAATTCTCTCAGCTCATTGGCTGACGCAGGGAGCTGGTCCGGGGGGGGATTAATGCCAAAAATAATGTAAAATCAGGAGACTTTAAGCGTTTACAAATTACAGTTCTACAAATTCTATATAATCTACATATTCGGCGTTACCCCCTCCCCTTTCCCGATTAATCCCCGAGACAGGTTTCTTTTTTTTTTTTTTTTTTTTTTTTTGATTGGAGGTTTAACGACCACCGTGAGCAACTCAATGGGCTATAAGCAGTCGCCCGTCCCTAATTTAGTGTCACTGGTTCCAGGGAAGGGAGAGAGCCAGTGCCGTAAGACAAACACAACATCCATGCCTGACCGGGATTCGAACCCGGACCCCTTACGGACGAATGATCAGAGGCCAACGCCTTAGACCACTGCGCCACCGGGGCGGCCGAGACAGGTTTCGTACGGTAACAGTTAACAGCAGATTTTTTGTTCAGTCGTAGTTTTTAATCGCCCAATACCTTCCGATCAAACCAGAAATCTTTATATTTCACGTTTTTCGCAGTAACCTCCGCTCAACCGAGAGGTTTCCTTCGTTAGCACATGCCCGCAGAGAATCTGCAAACATTTGCGCATGGCCTTAAATCCTCCACTATATTTTTTTTAGTAACTGTTCTCCCGGTGGCGCAGTGGTCTAAGCGAAGAGATCCGGGTTCGAAACCCGTGAGGCATGGATGTTGTGCTTGTCTTACGGCACTGGCTCTTTTCCAGTGACCCTAAATTAGAGACGGGCGACTGCTTATAGCCCATTGAGTTGGTTACGGTGGTCGTTAAACCTCCAATAAAAAAAAATTAAAAACTGGGGAGGTTACTTTTCAGCGTTTGAAAACGCTCAAAATCACCTGATAGGACCAGAAATTCTATATATTTTATAATTTTGGTATTAAGCCTCCCCTCCCGATAGTTTTGCTGCGTTTCCGCATTCCCGGAGATAATTTGTTGAGGTTTCAAACCGCAAAATTCTTTCGTTGAGTTGTAGATTATAAACATTTTTTACAAAGGATTACATTAAATATCGCAACTAAGAAAATGCTGAATTACGGAAACATTATGCGATTCAGGTAACCAACTTCTGGAGACGTGGCTACGAAGCGGTCGAAAACTCAATTAATATACGGCCCCTTAAGATTCTTGTGGCCGATTCTCTTACATCCGGATGTCGTGTATGTCTTACGGCACTGGCTCTTTTCCTTCCCTGGAGACGGTGACCCTAAATTAGGGACGGGCGACTGCTTATAGCCCGCTGAATGGCTCACGGTGGTGGTTAAACCACAATAATAAAAAAAGCACGTGCTCAATGGAGTAAACGAATCTCTTTCACCATTTCGGAAACAAACTATGATGGTCTTACAATGCTACACAGGGTTACATGGTCGAACGGAGGAAGTGTTCTGATTGGTGTTGTCCATTGCTTAGTTGAAATTGAGATACATTTTCATGAAATTAAGAAAGACCTCATGCTTCGGAACGTGAAAAGTACGTGTTCTTTCGAACAAAGAACCTCTTCCGCCATTCTGGAATCGAGCTACGATGTTAGATAATATTATATAGTTGCACGCAGGAAGTGTTCTGATTAGTGGTGTCCATTGCTTAATGGAAATTAAGACTTTCTTTCATGTAATAAACAAATACCTTATGCACCTTAAAAGCACATGTTCTTTGGAAAAATCTGACTGGGAGGTTTTTAGCGTTTACAGGTTACAACCGAAGAAATTATCTGACACCGCGTGCAACCTCAGAAAAGTCTGTGGAGGAAGTGGGCTTTATACCGAAAAATTAAAATAAAAAGAATTTGTAACCCAATCGGGAGATTTTCGGCGTTTACAGTTTATAAGCCAAGGAATTATTTGACGGCGCAAGCAAACGCAATAACCGTCTCGGTTAGAGAGAGGGGGAGGTTAATTACCGAAAATATAAAGAATTTGGAGCCCAATCGGGGGATTTTCGGCGTTTACTGGTTACAACTCGACGTATTATCTAAACGCAGAAAACGTGTCTGGTAAACGTGTCCCCTCCAGACAGGTTTTTTGCGTAGTTAGATAACGATGATAACCTTCGGATCGGAGCAGAAATTCTTTATATTTTATATTTTCAGCATTACCCACATACACACCCGGACAGCTTCCTTGGGTTTGCACATTGTCCGTAGTCGCTACGAAGCATATCGCATCGACAGCATTACTCAAATACATGGACATAAAATTCTTCGCTTGTCTCCATATCACTGCAAGTTGAATCCAATCGAGCATGTATGGAGTCAGGTCAAAGAATTTGTGGCAAATGAAAATCGCACATTCAAAGCTGCAGAAGTTGAAAAAACTGACTTATGAAGGGTTTAATCGAGTGACGACTTTACATTGAAGTAATTATGTCAATCACATAATCAAAGAGGAGGATAAGATGTGGACTTTAGACGAGATGGCAGACAGCCGTGCTGAACGCCTTGAATTGACTGTTGGAAAATCCGACACTACAGTTTCTTCAGATAATGACGTTGATAGGATTGAACCTTTGCCTTCTTCCGAGGAGCAGGTGGGTAAAGTGTGAGTACGGTTAGCGTGAATAAAATATTCTTCAAAAATTCAATATCAAGAAGAGGAAATATGTATATGAAAACGTAAGTCTTTTTAATGTTACGCTCATTTTTCAAACTTTGATTACAAGCAGTAAAACGAATAGTTTAAAAAAATTACTCAGACTATACTCTTTTTTTTTTTGAATGAAGGTTTAACGACCACCGTGAGCAACTCAATGGGCTATAAGCAGTCACCCTTCCCTAATTTAGGGTCACTGGTTCCAGGGAAAGGAGAGAGCCAGTGCCGTAAGACAAAGACAACATCCATGCCTCAACGGGATTCGAACCCGGACCCCTTTCGGACGAATGATCAGACTATACTTTACATGTACTTAAATAATATTCCTACAGTGGATTTCTTTCTTTTTTTTTTTTTTTTTTTTTGATTGGAGGTTTAACGACCACCGTGAGCAACTCAATGGGCTCCCGTCCCTAATTTAGGGTCACTGGTTCCAGGGAAGGGAAAGAGCCAGTGCCGTAAGACAAACACAACATCCATGCCTGACCGGGATTCGAACCCGGACCCCTTATGGACGAATGATCAGAAGCCAACGCCTTAGACCACTGCGCCACCGGGGCGGCGGATTTCTTTCATTCACAAAAACTACTTAAACCTAAACAATGGCTAAAGTATGGTTGCCGATAAATTGCCACACAAGAAAATTGCCATATGTTTTTTACTAAGAGGCCGGGCGCAAATTGCTGTTCCTCCAAGGAACACATTGAATATGTGGCAGTTTTCCAAGGTGCCTAACGACGGAAAGGACCTTTTTTTTTTGCTTGTCGGAATTTTCATGCCCTTTCACACAAGTTTAGGGCAACTGTCCGCCAAAGATCAAGGGTTAGCGGGGGCTATAAAGATTGCCGTTTCTTGGCCTATATTGAGAACTGAATTGGGAACTCCAAACAAATTTCGAGAAAACGTTCTATGCAAGCCAAGTAAGAATTGGCCGAGGGATCCGATCTGCTTTATTTGGTGGGACTCTAACCCCAACTTCCGTAATTTTATATTCTGGATCGCTAGAGTCGGTCAGTGTATCCGGTATGTTCCCCTTGAAGCGTTCGCGAGCTTTGTGAAGGGACTTCCCTCAAAATGTAAAACTGGACGTAGAGCTGTAAACATTGGAACCATGCTTTATATAATGATTTTGTACACGACCAAGAACTTTCAGGAGGGTGGCGTGAATTTACCCTCTCCCCTCTCGTGTTTCTAAAAGCGCTTCAGGGTGAAGACCCCGGATACACTGACCGACTCTAGCGGTCCAAAATATAAAATTACGGAAGTTGTGGGTAGAGCCTCCCAAATTAAACACCTCGGATCTCTTTTGCAGACTTCACCAAATTTCTGGGGGAAGAGCGTACCCACAAGTAGAGTCTATCACTTAACGGAAAATGAAGATTGGAAATTGCGAGCAAATAACTTACATTGAACACCTTGTCTCCGCTCTTAGAAATCTGAAGGGGGAAGGGGGGCGTGAATTCACTGAACCCTTCTGAAAATTTGTGGTCGTGTACAGAATCATTAAATAAAGTTTACAGCTCTACGTTCATTTTTACATTTTGTGGGCAAGCTTTCCCAAAGCTTACGGACATTGCGTAAGCTTCAAACGGAACATCCTGGATACACTGACCGACTCTAGCGGTCCAAAATATAAAATTACGGAAGTTGTGGGTAGAGCCTCCAATCCCACCCGAGTACCTCGAATTGCTGAGCAATTTATTTCTTCAGATTAAAATACATTTCTCGCTTGGCTTATATAGAACGTTTTCTCGGAATTAGTTTGAAGTTCCCAATTCAGTTCTCAATATAGGCCAAGAAACGGCCCTTCCCTATGAACTTTTGTGGGCAGTTTCCCTAAACGAGTATGAACCGGCATGATAATTCAGACGCCGCCTTAGTGGCTCAAGCGATGGGTTCTGATCATTCGTTCGAAAGGGGTCCGGGTTCGAATCCTGGTGAGGCATAGATGTTGTGTTTGTCTTACGGCACTGGATCTCTCCCTACCCTGGAACCAGTGACTCTAAATTCGGGTCGGGTGTCTGCTTATAGCCCATTGAGTTGCTCACGATGTTCGTCAAACCTACAATCAAAAAGAACAAAAAATCAGACAAACGAAAGAGTTCCTTCCCGTCGTTCGGCACCTTGGAAAAATGCCACACATAATTCAGAAACTTGGAGTCTAAGGCGCTGGCCTCTGATCATTCGTCCGTAAGGGATCCGGGTTCGAATCCCGGTGAGGCATGGATGTTGTGTTTGTCTTACGGCACTGGCTCTCTCCCTTCCCTGGAACCAGTGACCCTAAATTAGGGACGGGCGACTGCTTATAGCCCATTGAGTTGCTCACGGTGGTCGTTAAACCTCCAATCAAAAAAAAAAAAAAAACTTGGAAAAATGCCACACACAGCAATTTGTGCCCGGCCCCTCAATGAAAAACATGTGGCAATTTTCCAAGTTGTTGAAAGATATGTGGCAGTTTGAAGTGAACCCTAAAATAACACTAATTACAGAGAAAGGCTCTTGTCCAGTACTTATGGCAACATAGGGTAGTTGAAATTGCATAGACATTTAACGGGTCATCATCATCATCATCATTGTCAACCATTATCAATCCACTGCTGGACAAAGGTCTCCCCAAGTTTCCTCCACAACGGTCTGTCTTGTGCCAGTCTCCTCCATGTCACTCCCGCATACTTTCGAATTTCATCCACCCATCTCCCATGTGGTCTTCTTCTGGGTCTTTTCCTGTCCCTTGGAATCCAATCTAACATTTCGGCTGTCCATCGATGGTCTGTTCTTCTGGCAGTATGTCCAGCCCATTGCGATTTCAGGGATTTAACTCTGATCATGATGTCTTCCACTCTTGTCATTTTTCGGATCCACGTGTTCCTCTTCTTATCTCTCCTGGTTATACCAAGCATGCACCTCTCCATGCTGTTTGAGTTGTCTGCAGCCTTTGTATGTCTCTTTTAGCTAAGGTCCACGTCTCTGCACCATACGTAAGCACTGGAAGGATGCATTGATCAAACACTTTTATTTTAAGACATAATGGCATATTGCTCTTGAAAATTATGCTGTTTCTTCCAAAAGCTCTCCAGGCAAGTTTTGTACGCCGATTAATTTCTTCACCAATGTGACCCTCACTTGATATCTGCTGTCCAAGATAAACGTATGTGTCTGTTATCTCCAGCTTTTCTCCATCAATCGATAAACCTTCATTTCTTGTAAAAGCATTTTTTTTAATAACTTATACCCGTTAAATCTTTCAATAAAAACCTTGAAAGATTTAACGGGTATAAGTTATTAAAAAAATTCCAATCAATGCAAAATTTTGGGAAGAACGAAATTTTACGCATAACTGATGACATGGTAAAAATAATTTTAATTAAATCCCACAGTTGGTAATGTTCAAGCAGTAAGTACATAAATGAATAATAAGGAAATTAAAATAAAAAAAAAAATAGAAAAAATATGTGAAAACAAAATTTGGCCGCTTCCCGTGTTTAGCAAAGATAATTTCATTTTAAAAGAAAAAAAGTTACACGTTCTGCAACATTTCAAAAAAAAGAAAAAGAGAGAGAGAGAAATAAATTGCTTGTCTACCGGTCTGCAACGAGCGCGGTAGGGTTAGGTGGGGCGGGGTGGGGATACGGTGCTAAAATGAGGGGTCAGACTCCGATCACGGTGACCTCCCTGAGGGCTTGTGGGCTGTCACCGTGGGCTCCCTCGCAAATCTTCCGAGTGAAGATTAATTACACACCATTAGTGCGGAGTAATACTTGTAACTGGGAGTTATAAGGTCCCGTAGCATTAACCCCATTGCCAGAATAGCTTTGCCCTGGGTATAGTCTTAACTGGACAATCACCTTGCTGGAGGGAAATCCATTTCTGACAGGAGAGCGGCTTAGAACATCCCTTCTATTGGTTTAAGTCAGGTCATTCAAAACAGTCTTTATTTGTTCTGCCGTAGAAGGAAAGCAGTAATTCTCTTGCTTTTGACCAAGGGTTTTATTGATCCGTCAGCTAGAAGTTATCATATAGGTATGTAGACTGGCCTCTATGTATTATTTCTTTCTTGTAATTTTGTTGACTTAACTTGTATGCAGTGTTGATGCCTATATCATTTTCACTTGGGGGGTTATATAATTAGTTGGGTTCGGGATCCACTTCTTGATTAGGCTTTGTTGGCGTTCTGAATTATATTTAAAAATTTGCGTTTTTAATTTTACAATATTTTGGGTTACCCTCATAACCCAATCAAGGGAGCCCTACTGGCCTCTTGTAATGCTAGTTAACTTTGTGTGGTTAAGCAGAGGAACTGTTTGATTAGTTTTGTCGATTTCTTCGTTGAAATTAAGTGTTTTCTTCATTAAATTGAGAAAAAACTTCATGTTTCAAACTAACGTAAAGAAATCTCAGTCAGTAGTTGGCATATTTTCCAGTTTCCACGAGGTAGGCATTTTTTTTCCTATTTCCGAGAATTTGACATTTTTTATGTGGGCATTCTTTCGTACATTCGTGTAAATCTCTCTCTGTGCCTTCATACGACAGGTATTAAGTTCTGAAATATTTCGGCTGTCCAGGGAAAGGAAAATAACTCACTGCCTTATAATCTTTCGTATAAAGCGGAAATGCCCACTTGTCGAAAATAGGAAATATACGCCAAGTGCTAACTATAATGTTTTGTTAGAATAATGAGATCTTTTTTCATTTCATGAAAAACTATCTTAATTTGAACTAAGCATGCGTCAAAACTTGGCTGAAACGTTTACACTGCTGAGCCATACGATGTTACTTACACGGACATCATAGTTGTCTCCAAACTGCTTAGTTGAAATTATGATTACTTTTCATGAAATTAAAAAAAGACTTCATGTTACGTAAAAAACACGTGCACATTCGAACAATGAACTTCTTCCGCCATTTTGGAAAATAACTATGATGGCCTTAGGATCGTATATAGCGTTATATGGTTGAACGGAAGAAATGTTCTGATTAGTGTTGCTTAGTTGAAAATACGATATCTTTCCAAGATAAGAAAGACCTCTATATTTCTGCAAGCTAAAATAACGTGCTCATTCAAACAATAAACGTCTTCCGCCATTTTGGAAAATACTACGGTGGCCTTATAATACTAGATAGTATGGTTAAATGCACGAAGTGATCTGATTAGTGTTGTCCTTTACTTAGTTGAAACTAAGATATACTTTGTTAAAAACAAGAAAGACTTCATATTTCTACACGGAAAAAGCATGCGCTCATTTTAACAATGAACCTCTTCCGCAACTTTGGAACAAAATATGTTGGCCTTATAATGCCAGACAGCGTTACATGGTTGAATAAAGATTACGTAATTCCGTATTTTCTTAATTGAGATATTTAATGTAATTCTTTATAAAAAATGTTTACGATCTACAACTCAACAAAATAATTTCAAAGTTTATAAACTACAGCTCCACAACGATTCTGGGGGAAGGAACAATCTCAGCAAACCTATCAGGCGGGGACTTAACCCTCTGGGGGTCAAGTATTTTCCCTGAGCTACCTTATTTTCGGCTTTATATCTGACCAACATTCTTCCCATGAGCGGCAGGCTATGTGGACAAAAAGCTGTTTCATGATCATATATAGAGGATTTTAGGAGGGGAGTGTCTGATCCCAGGTCTTAAACAACCTTAGAAATAGGAAACTAGGAGATTTGGGGTAGAGCGCCCGATAGGAAAGTGACACAGAAGCGAAGTGGAAAGGAGCAGGAAGACGCCCTTATTTAACACCGGGGGCGCAGTACCCGGGGTCCAACGGCTTAACGTGCCCATCCGACGCACGGTGGGTATTTAGTGGATCTAGCGTTCGTACCTGCCTGGGATCGAACCTGAGGGCCCTCCCGTGGCAGTCACGAACGTTGCCCACTCGGCCACCCGCGGCTTAAAAGCTGTTTCACTAGCAGCCTCGAGTTTTCAACGTTCCCCCTTGAGAGGAGGGGCAAGATGGTACTGATTGACAGCCATGATAATGGGATTAGACCAATAGCCCTGTGCCTCCGGTAAGAGCAGAGAGGGGTGTTTGTTTTTGCTTGTGTCGCATTCCCACGGTACGACCCATCAAATGTTCCTGGGGTCATGAAATACTTACATATAAAGTTAGTTTCATAGCGATTGTAATTGATTCCTCCAGCATAAGCATAAACATGCCGGAATCACATCTACAATGAAAAAATAAGTGTTTATTCACTAATAATTACTCTAACGTATTTTTGGTCGATCGAGGTTTATCATTTTCATTTAATTTCCTTTCTTTATATGACTTGGAAAAAAACCACATATCGTTTGCTGAGGCTTAGTAGGCAGAACTTTTTGAGAACATGAAAATATTTCTGTCCTCTAAAAATACAATCAACACCCAGCCTCCCCTTCGATAGAAAGGACACTTTTGTGTGATCTCATGCCAAAAGAAATGTGGTGTAGACTTCAAATTCAAAATTATTTGCATTGAATAATTGCATTGCCAGTAATTGCTATTTATTCGGATCAGTACTGTGTGCTCACATTTGTAATGTATGTTACACACCAAGCAGTAATCAGTAATTTAAATAAATGCCGAATAGTCTGAATGTTTACCCTCTACAAGTCTTACATTTGTATGCATGCATTAGTTATAAAAAATGTGTTTATCTGAGAAACGAGAAATAAATATGTTCAAAAGCATACAAATATTTCCAAATGCAAATAAACAAAACTAATTGTTTGAAATATATTATGGCAAAATGTTTGACCTTTGATACAGTTGAGTAAGGGTTATGTATTTGCAGTGCAATTTGTAATTTGTATGAACCAGTACTCTTATCTGGTGAGATTTGTACCTGAAAATGACCACTTCCCCGAAAAAGGGAACAAATCATTGACCTGTCATTTAAAAAAAAAAAAAAAAAAATCCGTATTCACTCCTCTCCTCTTCTCTTTATTGCTATTTCTAAAATTTGAGTGCTTCAGAATTTTTAAGCGTTGAAAAAAGTCCATGGTACTGTTTGAGAAGAAATATTTTTATCCTGTTCATCCGCCCCCAGAAATGAAATTCTTATCACACTGCTACAAAACAGTTATCAGCCATAATTCATTTCAACAACGCAAATTAGCTGAGCTGAGTAATTGTAGTATTACATATTTTGCATATTAAATGAAACATTGATTAAACTTTTCCTCAGAATGGAGCAACTTCCCTCCATGTTATTCTGGCATGCTTTCGAATTTCATCCACCCATCTCCCACAAGGTTTTTTCTGCGTCCTGTCCTGTTCTTTGGTATCCAGTCTGAAATTTCGGTTCTCCATCACTGGTCCGTTCTTCTTGCGATATATCTAGCCCATTACCATTTCAGGGATTTTACTCTGATGATAATGTCTTCCGCACTTGTCATTCTTCTAATCCACGAGTTCCTCTTATCATTCCTGGTTACACCAATCATACAGCTCTCCATCTTTCGTTCAGTTGTCTGCAGTCTTTGTGTGTCTTTTTTAGTTATGCTCCATGTCCGAAATTCGTAAAAGTGCCCGTGACAAGGATCCAAGCCACATCATTTTGCTCCGGAGCCGAATGTTTTCCCAAATACGTTACACCGACACCATTTATCGCTGCAACTGTGCCATCTTGATATGTGCTTTATCTCTGTAGTATGGCACACAGATTTTTATTTCTTAAGTAAGAACTGGAAAGATGCATTGATTATAAACTTTTCTTTTAAGACATAGTGTATTTTGCTCTTGAAAATTGTGTTGTGTTTCTTTAAAAACCACTCCAACCATTTTTTATACGCCGATTAATTTCTTCATCAATCTGACCCTCACTTGATATCTGTTGCCAAAGGCAAATGCAGGTATAGGTTACCGTCAAATTTTTCTCAACAATCAATAAAGCGTCATTTTTTTGTAAAATCATTGCACATCATTTTTTTTTCTGAAAGTTCACTTTTAATTGCACTCCATTTCTCTTATCAGAATTTCTCGGATGATATTTTGCAGCTCTGAAGGAGTAGCTGCAAAAATTACTATGTCATGAGCAAAGGGAAGATGAGGTAAATGATCTACGTTAATATGGATCACCTTGTTTTCCCACTTCAAAGATTGAAAAACATTTTGCAATGTGGCAGTCAAAAGTTTGGGAGATATGGTGGCACCTTTTCTCACTCCGTTTTCCATTTTTATTTGTGCTCTATTCCCAAATATCCGAACATTTGCACTTGTATTTTCATAGATGTTATTAATATGTATGCCTTTTCAATAACGCAGAATTTCAAAGCCATTGTAATTGCTGATGGCTTCGCTAAATCTAAGGCTTTTATATAAACAATAAAAGCCGTACATAATAGTTCATATTCCCTCGTTCTTAAAATTTGTTCATTTAGAACATGGATACGATCTATTGAGCTGTAGGCACTCCTGAATCTAGCCAGTTCTGTTAGTTGAGCCACGTCCAGTGTTGCCTTCAAGAGATGTGAAAGAACTTTTGTAAAGATTTTATGAATAATGATAAGAGGCTGAAATACGCACTCACACACAGACGCCCTGACGATCATAGTGGTATAAGTGTACAAATTAGGAAAAGTGCAATCCTATACGCAAAAACCCGCTACACCGGCCCGGCGTGGTGAGGATAATCAGAAAAGTTCCACACAGGAAAAGTTCCAAAGTCCCCCACTTTCGGAAAAGTTCCCCATTGGAAAAGTCTACCACAGGAACACTGCCCCACCTTTTTCAGTCAGGAACCATGCACATATTGCTTTTGACACAAAATATCAAACGTGGGGGAGATTTCCGGGGCGTTTAAAACAAGATGCAACAAAACAGCGTGCACAAATATGTGCGGGAAATTTCCGGAGTCGGTATTTCAAACATTTATCGCTGTTTATAGTAAAAAAACTGTCTTGAAAGTGGCTGAATGAGGTAGGAGAAATTTCCGGGTTAGTATTTCCACTCTTACAGTGGTTTTTAATGGAAAACGTGTCTTAAAGTCAACAGGCTGACGAGTGGAGGAAAATTCCGGTTTAGTATTTCAACTCTTAACGCGCTTTTTTTGTGAAAAACGGTCTTACAATCAGCAGGCTGACAGGGTGGGGTAAAATTCCGGAGTCGGCATTTCGACTTTCAGGTTGGGGTGGGGAAAATTTACGGTGTCATCATTTCTATTTTCATCCACTTTAAAACAAAATTCAGCTGTACAAGTAACACAAATATGTGGGCGATATTTCCGGGTCGGCATTTCAAACCTTTATCGCAGTTTACAGTACTGCAAATAGCTGGATCAGGTGATGGAAATTTCTGGGTGAGTATTTTGACTGTTACCACGCTTTTTCGTGAAAAAAGGTATTGCAATCAGCAGGTTGAAAGGGGGGGGGATTCCTGGTCTGGTGGTAGGCAATGATAATTTGAAAACAGAAAATTCGAAAGGCGTGGAAATTGTTGTTTGCATGCAATACTTTTTGAGTATACAAGCCCCCCCACACACACACACACACCAGACGTCACGTGACTTATACCGAGTCACAGAAATATTCAGAATTAACCTTTATTGTAATAGAGTACGTGGAGCAATTAGGAAAGCGAAAACTCTTCAGGAGTTGTATGACCGAGTGCACCAGTTGTCAAATTCGTGTTTTAGTAATTGTTGAAATTTTATGGGAGGTCCCGCTTCTTGGAAACAAGAGAAATATACGGGCCTGGTCGGGCTTTCCAAATCAAGGCCCGTGCAGACCTCTAGGCAGAGCCCCCCCCTCCTCCCCCCAGGAATTTCCCCTCACCTTGTCAGCCTGTTTATTGTAAGACAGTTTTTCATGAAAAAAGCGCGGTAACAGTCAAAATACTCACCTGGAAATTTCCCCCACCTCATCCAGCTACTTGCAGTACTGTAAACTGCAATAAAGGTTTGAAATGCCGACCGTAGAAATTTCCCTCACTTATTTGTGCTGTTTGTACTGCTGCATGGTGCTTTAAAGTGGATGAAAATATAAATGATGATACCGGAAATTTCCCCACCCTGCACCTTGTCAGCCTGCTGATTGTAAGACACGTTTTCCGTTAAAAGTCTCCCCGTCCAACTGTAGGAATGAAATACAAACCCGGAAATCTCCTCCGTCCAACTGGGCTAATTGTAAACCAATTTTTACCGTAAACATAAATAAAAGTTTGAAATGCCGACCTCAGAATTTTCTCTCACTGATTTGTGCAAGTTGTTCGTCTGCCTCTTTTTTTAAACATCTGTAAATGGAAATGTTTACCCCGGAAATCTCCCCCACATTCGATATTTTGTGTCAAATACAATTTGTGCATTCTCCCTGAGTGAAAAAGGTAGAGGAGTTTTCCTGTGTGGGATTTTAATGTGGGGGACTCTTTCGTCCATCGTGGTGAGTTATGGTAAAGCCTCCTTCTCTGCTTTCCCCAAAATTTCCACGTGGGAGATAGGTGGATGAAATTGGAAATTCAGGCTGTATGGAGGCGACTAGCTGAAGACTGACGGTTCTGTTAAAAGACATGATGAAACCTTCGTGACGATCTTAATTATTTCTCATGATTGCACACACACACACACACACATAAACCACGCCATCCCGGTGGAGTCGTCGTGTAAGACCTAACTTCGGACCATTCGTGCGAAGTTGGTCCGGGTTCGAAACTCTGACGAGGAATGAATGTTGTGTTTGTCTTACGACAACGGCTTTCCACCATTCCCCTTTTAACGGAAGTAGTGGCTCTAAATTAAAGTCGGGCGACTGCTTATAGCCCATTAAATTGCTCAAAGCGGTCGTTCTTCAATCGAAAAAAAAAAAAAAAAGATTTACAAGAGTGCCGCTTTGCTATTCTGGCTGACTCAAATGAGTTATCGCATATCCAAATGATTTGTAGTGGCGAATTCAGAATTTAATTTCTCGGGTTGAGGCGACAAATTATGAATATTGGTTTGCAAGTGCTTCATTGATCGTGATTTTTTTCCAGTGCTTTAGTTTCCTGAATCATACGTTTATCAAGAAATTAAGTTGATGTGAGAGGGAAGACGGGATGAGAATTTTTTATTTCAAGAACAGCATTTAGTGATTTTTCCTGTTGGATTTATTCTTTTTTAAATGCGTACTTTGTTCACTGTGTACACTGTTTCACATTACCCTGCTGTGTTTTTCAAGTTTTATCCACATTTCTGTTTGTAATTTGAAATGACATTTGTCTTGCCTTTTCTGGAACACTTGTCATGCGAATCTGTTCCCTCTTTCTCTCCCATGGTTGAAAGTTCGTTTGATCATATTCCCAAGATTTCCATCACGGCAATCCGCTATTTATCAGGAACTACGTACCACATTTTCTTCATAATCGAAACACATTTACATAAGTTATCACTCAGAATGGCGTTTATATTGATCTTTGGTGTAATTTCTATTAAATTTTATAAAGTTTTACTAAAAATAATAAGCGTGCCACGTAATATTACGATTTCTCTCAATAAACGTTTTCTCAACTTCTCGCACGTTATTGATACTCGTATTAATTTATCAACCGTAAAATTTGATTGACGCGTCCTGCCACCCCTGCTTGTCTCGTCCCTGGTTTCCAATTCAATTCTCTTTACAGGGTCAAGAAACTGCAATTTTCATACGGCCCCTAAAACGTTTGTGGCTAGTTGTCCGAACCCCGATCTTGACCAGATAGTTGAAAGTGAAGCCTTTCTTGATGAAATAATGAAAAAAGGCCATGGTTTTAGCAGACGTAAGAGATAGTCGATAGTTGACATTTTCGAGAAGTAGGCATTTTTCCGTGAGCATTCTTTCATACATTGAAACAATAGATTTACTTTCAAGACAGTGGAAAATTTTGAAGTGCATAAATTGAAAGAACTTTTTTATAAAGACGTACTCGTTTTTATCCAAAATAGGCTGTATACGGAGTGCGCATTCTATACTGGTTACAGGGAGTTTAATAATTAAGTTTCCGATATTTTTTTTATACTGGAACGTTAGTTATGAAATTTATCGTTTAAAGTATTTTGCTATCTAGTCGTCATGCCTCTCTGGTATGCTGTACGTTACAAGGTAAATACTTGTTATGTGCACATATGTTAACGAAAGGTATAGTAAAAGCCTGAGAAGAAATTAAAAAATTGCCGTGCGACGCAATTCTACTTCTACCATTTCACATAGCCCTGATGCTTATCTCTAAGAGCCCGCCATGGGGGATACGGTGTAATCGTGGGACCTACGTTCGCTCTCCTTGGGTCACAGGATTTTGTTTGGTTAAACTCCATTCGTCAATTAACAACGGACATGGGAGCGTGTCTTAAGTTACCCCGCAGGGAAAAGGAACAAACGTCTTAACTCGCTTTTGGCGATGTTGGAAAATCTTTTGCAGGCCGTCTCAGCTCGCTCAAACGGCTGTTGGAACACCGATTTCAGGACGAGTTCAGACGCCCTTGGTGCTTGCGGAAAAGCCAATCGAAACGCGTTAACACGCTCTTGGCGCTCAGACGGTTAAACACACAAAAAATGTAATGTTTGATTATTCAGTGATATAAGCTTAATTATGTTTCCGTTTATTTCCAGAATTCCTGGCCGAGGAAAAAATGGTGAATTCTAATTGTGTTCCCAGTTTGCAGGACTTGGATTTAAAGACACTTTTTAAGGACATTTTTCGACACGTCACAAAATTCCGCGATGACTCCACGGATTATCTGAAATTCCGTAAGTACCACATTTTTCAAATTCCAGTTTGTCTTTTAAGCATTGGGTTGATGTATAAGTTCATGCCGTTTTTTTCACCGTACTACAGGAATGTATTACATCAGAACGGTAAACGGAATCAATCAACTAGGTATGCCCCCCCCCCTCCCATTGTTTACGATGGTGTCCCGTCAGGATGGGTCTGCAGTGCCATTCTTGAAAATTCTGCTGCAAGGAAATCAAGGAAATTCTGGAGATCAACATAATTTTTGAACGTTCTGCCACGGAGTGCATCCGACAGAGATAGTCTCAAGATGGCGACATCTGAGGAATAGCCCGGATGTTGAAGGATCCCCCATTTGATGTCCTGAATGGCCATTTTTATCATGTTTGTAGTGTGAGTGCGTGAGTTATCATGTTGGAGAAGGACACCATGGCGACGACGTGGCCGTTTCTGCTGAATTGATCCCTCCACACGGCGGAGTTGCTCACCAGAGAGTGCAGCGTTGATGGTCCGATTCCTCGGCAGCATTTCCCAGTGAATAATGCCTTCCATGTCCCACCACACACACAGCACAATCTTCGCAGGATGAAGGTCATGTTTTGAATGTGGTGTGGGTGTCTTGTTTGAGGTCTAACTCTGCGCTCACTGCTCTCATTATGTAGGCACGCTGGACAGCCGCATATTTTTATATGGGCTGCGGGGGTAAGCTAACGTGACCTTGACACCTGGTGGATGCAGTCGCAAATCAGCAGTGGTAAGGACGCAAACTTGGTCGCTCATTTGTCTCAATGCTCCATCGTCGATTTTCGTAGTAACTTAAAAATATTCTTATTATTTTTCCACAAAACGTTTGCGATCCATGTGTTGGCACTCCCTGGTCTACGTTTTTCGTTCTTGGGCGCTCATTTATCATTCACACAAAAGTGTCATCCAGAAATTCTTATTTTAATGACACATAATTCAATTTTCACCTATTCCTGCTCTGCTGTTGCACTGCACTCTCTGAGCATAACATTTTATATTCAAAAGCGCCATCGGGTGCGAGGAAAATAAACATTGGTAAGCTGCCAAAAACTGCATGAAATGTACATAATTTTAAGTATGTAAAATCGGTGGGAATGAATATCCACTGACTGACGTTTCTAAACCATCAATAAATGGATCACTGCGCCTATCTAATAGCGAACTTATGTTCCCAGGGGAATGTGGTTCTACATTTTTCAGTACACCCGCACATTTCTTTTTATCCAATAAACTTTGCTAACCTACGGCCTCTAACTATGACAGCCTAATTAGTGGCAGAGGCACGCACATGTTTAGATGTCCATAACCGCCGACAATAATCATTGAAAGTTATTTATCAACCCTTTTAGCTTCAAAAAGAGCACAATTTGAAGTCTATAAAATTAAATTTATTAAGAATTTATCATTGACCTTTGTTCGATTCGATATCATTGAATATTTCTGCTTGCTTTTATTATGATGAACCTTGCATTTGTTCCAATACGTACATACCGTAATTTCAGTAAGTGCTCTATGAATCGTAGAACATTAAAGAAAATGAAATATCCCCCTAGTAATTAATATTTCCAGGATCACATGTATATGAATACATCATAAAATATATAGGGACGACGGAAAAATTTCTAAAGTGCTACTTCTTTAGGCATTTTGTAGTGTAACAATAAGACAAAATTTTAAGCCTTTTGTTTAAAAACAATTCGTTCGTAAAACAGAGAACTTCGTCTTTACTTGCATATATTCATGATTTCAGCTACTTTGGATGAACTCATGTATGTAAAACAAATAACTTCCTATAAATATGCTCTAAGAGGAAATATTTTATTTTTCATTATGCTAAAAAGCTTGTAAATGTTTTCATGACTTTTCTGCAGATTTCGCAATATTTTGTTTTGCGAAAATATTATCGATAGCAAATATATTTTATACACGCACGAGTTATATTAGAAATTCGTTTGGTGTAGTAATGAAGCTGGTTGCTACTTTGAGCATTATTTATTATACAATTCATTCTTCGCGGTATCTATTCAAACGATGTAATCTTCAGTAGTAATATGCAACTCTCTTTACCTGATGCCTAGAAAAAAACGAAAGCAGACAAACTAATTTCTATTGTTAACCACAAAATTAAAAATGAATAACTTTAATAAAAGAAATGTCTCATATAAAAATGAAAGTTTCTTAGAAAGAATTCCTTTGTTTAAAGTGGAGCCTTAGCTTTGGAAACATATATTTGATTAAATACTTTTTAAAAATGGGGAATGAATGACAAGTACAAAATTGTTTAAAATTAGCAATGAAGCTAAGGACAAATATACCTTATTTTTAAATATTTCATTGTATGTTATCTAGACTTCTTTCGCGAAAAGAAATTTTAGGAACTATAAGGAATCGTTTTTGAGAAAATAAATAATGCAAATAATGCTTTGCAGTCTAGTGAAAACGCAGGTTTTCAATGATGTTATTATTACATAAAATATGACCTTTGCTCATATTGTATGGTATGACACAGCCATTATTAAACTACTTATATTTTAAGAAGTTCTAAATACATAACCCGAGAGCTCAGTGCAGTGAAAACAGTTGAACGTTGTTAAAATGTTAATACTCTTGACCCATTCAGACTTTCGAATTAGAATTTAAAATATGATTTGTTGAGTTGAATAAAAATAATTGTATACATATTTCTTAATATGTGTTTTTCCAAACTTATAATCCATGAGATTCCATGTCACACGTGGTAATTCGTGCGCAAATTGCACATTTCAATTTTGAACTACCCATTTTTATTTTTTATTTTTTCGGAATTTGCCATTTTTCGTAGAGTTACCGATAGAATCTATTCGCATCTTTTGACCTGCTTGAAGAATGGAAGAACAAAATTATTCACGCATGCCTTTAAGAAACCAAATTCCAAGTGTTTGACTTAATTTCGAAGGCGTAGTGAGAGATTTGCTAATATCTATAAATTATGCTCCAAATGCACGGATTTCAAATATTCTTTTATCTGTTGCATTACGTCATGTGTGTGAGCTACAGATACCTTTATAACAAAAGCATATTTATTCATCAGTGTATTGCGGTTACACAGATTCTATGTCAAGACTTAATGTTTTATAAGATTGTTTTAACTATTGTTAATATTTCATAAGCATCTTTCAAGTTTCCTAAGAGGAAATACTCTTATTGGTAATTCATCAGTTGTGATCCTCAGTTGAATCTTACTGGTTTCTGCCTTACAAATATGCGTTCGAACTGGTTTTCGTGGAAGAAACATATTGACAACATATGAGCTCCGTTCATACGAATATTTGTGTTTATACCCTTCGTTTCCGGAATGTGTCTAAAAAACAAAAAGCTGTGCTAAAGATGTCGCTGCTTCCATTCTTTGTCTTCGAAAACAATATTTCCGGAAATATTTGTCGAAGATCAATAAATGTTTTTGAAATTGGGCAGCCTAAGAAATTAAATCTTATCCTCTGTCTTTTGTGCATTTTTTCATGCATAAATTCACACAGCTAGTGGGAGTAAAATTTGACGATTTAAAATCAAATCAATATAAGTTCTGTATCATGGTTTGTAAAAGTACGAAAGAACAATTGCCACGTTCCATGAATACCTCTTACGAGTAAGAACTTTTTCTAATACTACACAGTTGTCCTGTTTCGAACGTAAGGTATATTGCATTTCTTCATTTTACCAAGTCTCTAATGTCTCACCGAGGAAGCTTTTTTGGTAACATTAAGTTCATGATATAAAATTTCTTGGATTCAGATATTTGGAGTTCCCTGAACTTTGGCAGAGATGAGGGGTCCAACATTTTCCGTTTTCCGATCTATTTGCAGCAAAACCATGTCCCTAAACCCTTGAAAGAGAAAATATTAGTTTAAAAGGGTAAAGCTCAAGAAGGAAACGTTTTTATAGTTTCGTGATTTGAAAAATGTATAACTTTTCCTCCAATTTATTTATATCTGAAATTTATACTTACATTTTTCGATATATCAGCGTCTAACAGAATTAAAATATTTTCCTTTTGTCAGACGGCGATTCGGCTAAAACGTCTTCTCAGAAAAAGTTGCAATTTTTCTGGAAGCATGACTTTGAAACCACGAACACATATTTATCTTCATGATATACTTTTAAACAGTACATACGAATGTAGACCAAGTGAAAAAATCCCTATCTACCCGATAGGGATAGGTATCGCTCGAAACAAAAGTAAAAATACATCTACCTAAATCCTGCAAGATATACCCGCTAGATCATCAAACGGAAGTCATTGCTCTTTCAACGTTTAGAAGTGAGTCATGGGAAAATTATCATCGGCCGCCACCGAGAATCGAGCCCAGGGACTTCCAGTAACGCGCAGGATATCTACCACAGCACCACAGCGGCCTCGAATCCCTTCAAACTCACAAACAATAACTGCCAAACCACATGGCAGGTTGCTTCATGGAGCCCCACACAGTATTGAGGATCAAACAAAGATGATAAGCAGCAACTGAACAAGCAACTAGAAGGCAAATGAATAATTAATACACAAAATTGACGTGGATTAGGAGCACCAAACGGAAGTCATCGCTCTTTAAACGTTCATTCGTCTCCTAGTTGCTTGTTCAGTTGCTACTTGCGATCTTTGGTTAATCCCCAGCACTGTTCTGGGATCCAAGAAGCAACCTGCCAACCTGCCATGTGGTTCGGCAGTTAGCGTTTTTGAGTCTGGAGGAATTTGAGGCCGCTGTGGTGCAGTGGCAGCATGTCCGGCTAGTAACTGGAAGACCCTGAGTTCGATTACCGTTGGTGGCCGATGAAAATTTTTCCATGACTTACTTATAAACCTGGAAAGAGCGATGACTTCCGTTTGATGTTTCCAATCCACGCAAATTGTGTGTATTTATTACCCGCTAGATGACGGATAATATAGGTACCGAATACCAACAAATTTTTCAAAGAAACCTGTGCTTAGAAAGGGAGTCAAGACTTGAATGCAAAATTTTAAATTTTAAAAGAATAGAAAAATCCAGATTTTAAGTCCTTATTCCGACTGAAATGTTTCTGTAAAATGCTGCATGGTTTTCTCAGCTATTAAATGATCTATCGCACTTGAAAAAGAATTCAGCTAGGCAGACGGAAGATAATATTGCTTTTATAGTAGCTCCAAAAACCTAGTAGCAACAAAAGTAAAAATAATAATGGCTGTCTCCTAAAATTACACGTTTCAGGAATACATATTTGGTTTCACCAGGTGATTGAAATGTAATGATGTTAGTTCCTTCTTTAGCATTTAAAATTCGCAGTAATTAATCCATAAAGTGTTTTATATATATTTAAAGCTACAACAACATATATCTTGTCCCAGGAGGGTCCTTCTTGGGCTGCGCAGTATCAGACGCGGTTATTTTGAAACCACGCATGACTTAGGTGTGGACGCTGGACGCTCAGTCTTTCGACTTCTTGCATCCCTGTTTGTTTACAATTGGTGTGCTGGAGTTTTCTCTATTAACGCAGTTGAATTTCAACCGCTTGAAGTTTGTATCGTATAGTTTTGTGTTTGTGTTTTGTTTATTTTGATATTTACACGTATTTATCACTGAAATTCATTGCTTCTGTGTTTCGTAAGAAACGCAATAATACCGGGTTGCGCAGTGGCCTGTTGCACTACGAAAATTAGGAAAACCGAGAACACTGACATTATGTACCATGTATTTACCGAGGATTTATTACTACAAAAATTGGGGATTCAGAAATATAAGCGTAAGGATTCCTTCAAAGTTTCCAATGCTAGAGTGTGCTCTCAACATTTCACGTGACTTAAAGGGCAGAGTTACTTGGGTTAACTAGCAGGAAAGTGTTGAAGCCTGATGCAGTACCTACACTACACCTTCCCACAAGCAATAATACTGGTATTAATAAGGTCGTGCTGTATGGAAGGAATTACAAGTAACACACACAAACACATGCTCCCCTAATCCTCAAATACCAAATAAACGAGTTTGGGAGTTTGCAGATGTTCCACACTTTTACCAGCTGCTAAGAAATCATTTTCTCGATGATGGACTAACACTACCAGGTAATAAAATTACGAAAGCTACTATTGAACAGCTCCCTACTCTGGATTGCAGTGAGATGAAGATATGCCCCAAGTTGTCACTTCATCACATTAGTGTGAAGGGCCGTGACCGCCAACGTGTATATTTGGCAACTCGGCTCTTTTTGAACCACATTGCACAAGAAATACGCTTTCTCATGCCACATGAAGAACACGTCGCGAAATTTGTTCAGCTTCTAAACTACTCGTTTAATGTGTTAAATTCAAGAAGGCCTACAGATGAGAAGTCTCTGGCATGTAGATTTGGAACTCATCGTGAAACGCAAGAGAGGATTCTACGACAGCTGCATGCATGCATCCGAGGAATGAAGGCAGGTAATGTAACACATCTATTACCCTTTCAGAAAGGATTCATTACAACCATTCGCTCATTACTGGGACTCTTCACTGACCTGAAGCCTCTGAACATAAAATACATCCTAACTGCTCGACTCAATCAAGAATGCCTTGAAATTTTTTTTCACAAATACGTGGGCTTGGCCACTTCTATGATCATCCATTGTCTACAGAAGTGAAATCCCGTTTGCGTCTTTTGCTTCAGGGTGCCAATATAAGTGACATTCCATTTTCAAGTGCTGCTCCTGTTGCGCAAGGTGGTGGTGAGGATGATTACTATTTGACATCTCAATTGCTTAGTGCCGTTTTACTTGAGATGTCAGAACCCCTGGAAATGATTAAAGGTAAAACTGAGATTCGGGATATTACACTACAAGACTCTACAGGTATTCAAGTACCACCTGCTACTCCCTTTGCCTCTGATTGCTTTGTAGAACGCTTTCGTTACCTTGCAGGTAACATAGCTTACCGAGGAAGAAAATATGACCGTTCGATGGGTACGCCAACTGGCCAGCTACGTAATCCACCATCAACTACAGAATTAGTACCTGTTGGCTGGATTGATACCCTTTCACGAGGTGGCCTGCTTGTTCCATCAGATCCATGGTTGGAGAAAGTTAGCCAGTTTGAGTTGATGTTTGCAGAAGTGCATGGACATGACTATTTATCCCAGGAACACAAGATTGTACACAAACTATGTGTGAAAAATTGTCAGAGGTTTCCAGATATTTATACAGAAGTGATAAAGTTATATGTTAGAACCCGAACCTTTATACGGCTAAGAAATTTAAATGCAAAAGCAAAAGTTAGGAAGGCAGAAGAAGCTCAACGCAGAAAAGCACGTAATTGGCAGGCTTCATCAAAGTGAAAGTTTCCTGGATGCACATGGCCAAACCAGATTTTTCCTGCCATGGAGAAAATGTAAGCAACCTGCAGGAATAATGCCAAGGAATTTTGCCATCAGAAGCTAAGTTTCTTTTTATTTCAATTTTTCATTGTTTGCATGCATGTATGCAAGTATTTCCAATTTTTCTGATAGCTATTATATATACTCATCTGAGAAAGAAAAGTTTTATTTCAATACATCTGTCATGGGCACATTGTGTTAAGGATCAAATCTGTGAAAGGAAAAGTTGTAGAATTGAATTAGCACAGCATTAGTGGTAATGAGTATACTAACTTATTTGCTAATCATTAACATAAAAAAAAAGTACCACATACATATATAGGAGAGACAGAGTTTTTAAAGGTGAAAAAAGTTCACCATTCCTTCATGGTGTGTGTGTGTATATGTATGTATATATGGTGTGTGTGTGTATATATGTATGTATATATGGTATGTGTGTGTATATATGTATGTATATATGGTGTGTGTGTGTGTATACGTATGTATATATGGTGTGTGTGTGTGTGTATTTTTCAAGATGTCATTTTTTAAGTAGATATTCGATATAGCTTCTATATCTTCACTTCCAGAAAAAAATTCAACCTTCTTAAATGAGGTGTGTGGGTGTGTACAAACAATTTTAAAAATAAAAACCTAAAAAAAGAAGAATATCAAAACCCAATCATTGAGTTATGTTCTCTCTTTGATGAGGGCTAAAACTAAAAAACTGCAAACTCTAAAAGTGAGATTATGAAAGGAGACATGTAATGTAGAACATGTTGAGAATAATCACTTATTCCTTCTTCAGGGTCAAACATAAATGATCCCTCTCTCATTTCTACAAAGACTTGAAAGTGGGTTTCTGCTATATTACATCTGCTTAAGTGCACCAAATGTAAATTTTGTAAGTTAATAAAATCTTTGAACATTAAATTCTACTAAACCTATAAACTACTAAAATAACCAGCTAGCACAAATGCTGGTAAAAAAGTAAAAAAGATTTAAAGTGAAATCCACATTCTTAAACTTAGAGCAAAATAATAAGCTTATTTAACTTCACAGAAAAAAGTAATTTTGAAAAATAAAAAAGTAAAAAGGATGTATAACACTTAACTCTTGGTTTTCTTGCGCATATATTTGTTTTATTGTTTTGTTTTGTTCTTTTACCTTGCTTATGTGCTATATACATTTACACCATGAAGGAATGTTGAAAAATGTTTCAAGAGTGATATATAGAGAGATAGAATAGTTTTCGTGTTGTTCACAGTAACAATACGGAACTGATTGATTTGGCAGCGATACGTATCGCCGCCTTTGTTGGCATTTTTTGATGAAGTAGATTTCAGAAATAATTTAAGTATCAGTGTTTAACCTTTATTCTTGTAGATTTTTTTTTGTAGTGGCTTGGCGGTAAGTATTAAAATGTGAGTTCACATACATGCAAATAAATTTGGAAATGTTGCGCTTCACGGAAGGTAAATGGTTTGATTTTATGATTTTGATTTATGTATGAGCACCTTTTTGCACTTTTATTTCGTTATTATCATAATAAGTGTGATTATTACGATCGTTTCGTATGCCGTAACCCAACGCCACAAGACGCTCAAAGCTTCCATGTTGGCTGCCGAGCCCCGAGCGTCCACGCCAACGTCATTTCAGCAGCCAATGACAGGCTGACATCGTAGCGAGCTCAACCTTAGACCTTGATCTTGTCCTATCAGTAAAATTTGAAAGCACTTGGTAAAGTGTTCAGTTATGTAAGATTGGTATATCTTGTTGCGGGCCATTGTATGTACACAATACGAAAAGCAACTTTTTGTTTAAACATAAGTATAATCAGCGTCTAAGTGCAACAGGGTGACATATGGTTTGAGTGATTACAATAATCCCTAGTTATTCGCGTATTTTTTATCCACGGGTTTGGTTAGACGCGTTTGTGAAATAACGGACAATACTAAAAGAAACTTATTAAAAATGTCGTAGGAATGGAAACTAGTGTGCATTATTCCACATCTGAATTCCCCCTATGGTTGATTTCGACATCGCGGTTAAAGTGGTCAAATGTGCTCTTATCTCCAATCTATCTTTTCTTCTCCCCATGAGAGAAAAAGATAAACCGGTGATTTGGGACCGATCTAGCTCCTCTAGCGCAATGCGAACTTTGAAAATTTGACTGTGGTACGTAATTTATATTACGTATCCAGAAAGCAGGGTGACACGCGCCAAAGTAAAATCATACGGTACCTAGACTGCGGGCAGACTGGAGAAACTTTCTGAATCACCATGCAAGTTAGAGCTGCTTACCTCCCTGGTTGTCACCTGATTGGACACTTCACCATTCTCACGGTATGAGCCCAAGGCGCTTAAATGTGTATTGTGTTGTGACTGCTCTCAGTAACGCTCCGTTACTCGTAGAAGGTGGTTTCTGCTTTTAGTCTTTTCAGTTTCGCTATGTGAAAATGCATTATTTTTGAGTTCGGTTTAATTTTACACCTGAAAATGACATTTAGGGAAAATGGTTCAAAATTCACACTATCAAAAGAAGTTGTGACTTTATCGAAGTTGATAGAGTTCTTGGATAAACTAGTGAAATGAGAGAGATTAGCTTCAGTTGCTAGGATTTTTTTAGGTCAATGAATCTAGTATTCGTACTATCAGTTATTCTGAATATGAAATCCGTCTTAGGGTTCGGGAGACTGCTCCAATGACCGGGAAGAATTGCTATACAACAGGCAACGTTAGAGTGGAAAAAAGCTGAAAACTCGTTAAATCTGTGGATTGAAGACCGTATTAAGAACCTTTCGGTTCTCTGTTAATCCACGAAAACGCGAAAAATCTGCATCAATATGTTACGAAGTGACTAGTGAAAGTAGCACTAGCAGCGCAAACAACACAGCTTTCGTAGCCAGTTAGGGCTAGATCGAAACATTTAAAATTTTGATAAATTTATCGTATAACCTATAAAATTATGTAACATTTTCTGCTATTTATAGCTAACTTGGTACAGCTTGTCCCCATAATCCCTGTTCGTGTATAGTCTCCAGGCCCCATTATCCACGTTTTTCGTACCCGCGGCATGTTGGCGGAACGTAACCCCATGAATAAAAAAGGATTATTATATTTGAATTATTTTACCTAATTTTGGGTTTTTTTAATATCGTGCTTTTTTTTACATCCTTAAAATTAAATTCCCATAGATACCATTTAAATTTATGAGATATTTGGTGTGTGAAACTTTGCGTTTGAAAGAGAACAAAGATACAAGATTTTCTAGGTTTTCTTTCATGATCAAGAATGTGCACATTTACATTAAAGATCACATATGAACTTGCATGCATTGGAATAATTTTAAATTTACGAAGACGGTTACTTTTTTCTGTCTTTTCGGAATATAAATAGCAACGTGTTTTAAATTGATCTCAAATTTTTAAATAAGTATGGTTTGTAAAAACATTTTGCGTATTGAGTAGATAAAAAATTGAGATTAGGAGATTTGATGAGTTAATGAAGTTTTCAATTGCTGTCACCGATCTTGAAGAAAGCCGCCTGGTCGCCTTAAATAATAAAAAATAATAAATAATAAAAAATAATAACAATATCAGTTTGGCAGATGTGCCAATACCCTACACATCACTGAAACTGCTTTTTAGTGAACAACTGAGCCAAATTAGCCGAAAAATAAGAAGAAGACGCATAGTATGTGAGATGAAATTATCGATTAAATTTTCCAGGCAGCACATCAGTTTCAGATGCAGCAACACAGAATCACGTGACGGCGACCTGCACCTGCAATGGAATCAGACACATGTGATGGCGTAGAGTAATGAAGCCTTCTTATTGCGTCCTTTTTTATCTGGGACCACCCAACTTTTACATCACCCCGTAATTATGCAGGATTACGGGGCGGCCGTAGAGAAGGTGGCAAGAGTCATGAAATGAGGTCCATTTTTGTTCTAAACAGGTAATGAGTGTGGAAACCTCTCTCACCATGGAAGCATATATTTTTGTGTATTATACCTTTCGGTGCTGTATTTAAAGAAGTAATATAGTGTTAGGCACAGTAGCAAGGCACCAGCGCAAAACAATACCAAAGAGAAAATCAGGGAAATGCGTGATGGTGAACCACCCGAATCTAAGTAAAACCAACATATTTTTTTAAAAGGGCAACGTGTTAATATGAGAACAGGAAGTACATGCACAAGATTATGCATAGGAACATGTGCGGTGACGAGATTATACTCTATAAGAACGATAATTTAATACCGTTAACTCACTACAACAGAGTGCTGATGCTTTCTGTCACAGTGATAAATCATTTTTCAATTTAGCTGCCGTACCTTGACACTCCTGGCTTTTTTTACTAGGTTCCGCTTGTAATCGCAATTTGTGGCACTTTTTCTTAGGGTACCAGCATCGACGATGGCAACAAAGAAAGCAGCCTCTCAGTCCGTGACCTGTGGCGAGAGATTTCGGTGCATCTACAGATGGATTTCAAAGTGTAAGGCTTCCCGTTTGCCCTTTATTAACCAATATTAGCCAAAAAATTTAAAGTACTGAGACGGGCATTACCTTTTACCAAAATAACTCTGAGAACGAAAAACGTGATAACAAAAATAACTTGTGTATGTCTGAAATTATTTGTAAAAAAATCAGTCTCTGATCTGTAAATAAATATGTTGTCGTAGTTCGAGCTGAAATGGAATTTCTCGATTGAATTAAAACACTGAATTACAAAGAAAAATATATAAATCCTGTATTGTTCTTTCTATTTTCAGAACAAATTGTACAGTTTTTTTTAAGAGAGGTAATTTTCAAATCGTCAAACGAGTTTCATGAATAATTCTTTAACTGCCTACCCACAGTTGCTGGAAATCTGGCAGAACGTGGCCTTGCTTTCATAAATCAGTCAGTCTCCGCATAGTGAAGGACTATCAACATCATCATCATCATTGTCAACCATTATCAATCTACTGCTGGACGAAGGTCTCCCCAAGTTTCCTCCACAACGGTCTGTCTTGTGCCAGTCTCCTCCATGTCACCCCTGCATACTTTCGAATTTCATCCACCCATCTCCCATGTGGTCTTCTTCTGGGTCTTTTCCTGTCCCTTGGAATCCAATCTAAAATTTCGGCTGTCCATCGATGATCTGTCCTTCTGGCAGTATGTCCAGCCCATTGCCATTTCAGGGATTTAACTCTGATCATGATGTCTTCCACTCTTGTCATTTTTCGGATCCACGAGTTCCTCTTCTTATCTCTCCTGGTTACACCAAGCATGCACCTCTCCATGCTACTTTGAGTTGTCTGCAGCCTTTGTATGTCTCTTTTAGTTAAGGTCCACGTCTCTGCACCATACGTAAGCACTGGAAGGATGCACTGATCAAACACTTTTCTTTTAAGACATAATGGCATATTGCTCTTGAAAATTATGCTGTTTCTTCCAAAAGCTCTCCAGGCAAGTTTTGTACGCAGATTAATTTCTTCATCAATGTGACCCTCACTTGATATCTGCTGTCCAAGATAAACGTACGTGTCTGTTATCTCCAGCTTTTCTCCATCAATCGATAAATCTTCATTTCTTGTAAAAGCATTGAACATCACTTTTGTCTTCTGAAAGTTCATTTTTAATCCCACTTCTTTACTCTTGTCAGCAAGTTCCTGGATCATACTCTGCAGCTCTGATGGGGTAGTTGCAAAAATGACTACGTCATCAGCAAAACGAAGGTGGGTTAGATAATCTCCATTAATCTTTATCCCCTTGTTTTCCCAGCTCAGCGACTGAAAAACACCCTCCAATGTGGCATTAAAGAGCTTCGGAGTATGGTGTCACCTTGTCTCACTCCCTTTCCAATTTTTACGTGTGTTGTATTTTCAAACAGCCTAATCTTTGCACTTGCATTTTCATAGATGTTATTAATAATATTAATGTATGCATCTTCAATACCGCAGGTTTTCAGAGCCGTGGTAACTGCTGATGGTTTCACCGAATCAAAGGCTTTTTTCATAATCGATAAAAGCCATGCACAATGGAAGTTCATATTCCCTCGCTCTTTCAATTAGTTCTCTAAGCACGTGGATATGATCTATTGTGCTGTAGCCACTCCTGAATCCAGCTTGTTCTCTCGGTTGAGCCATGTCTAGTGTTACCTTCAAGCGGTGTGAAAGAACTTTAGTGAAGATTTTATAAATTACTGATAGGAGGCTGATAGGTCTGTAGTTTCCGAGATCCTCAATGTCACCTTTCTTATGTAGTAGGATCATTGTAGCGGTGTTCCAATCCTCAGGAATCTTTCCTTCATTAAGGCATCGAGTGAAAATTTGGGCGAGTACTGTTTCGATTTCTCCACTTGCTTCTTGTATGATGTCTACAGTAATTCCATCTTCTCCTGGAGCTTTTCCTCGCTTCATGCTCTTGATTGCATGTGCAACTTCTGCTGGAAGGACTGGAGGAACTCTGGTACTGGTATCTTTCATGATGTCTGGAGTGCATATATCATCCCTTTCATATAATTTGGAGTAGAAATCTTTCACTCTTGTCAAAATTTCGCCTCTATTTCTTGTTACAGAACCATCTTCTTTTCTCAGTGCCATAATCTGTTTTCTTCCCTTACTGAGATGTCCCTTTGCTATCTTTAGGCTTTGGCTGTTTTCAATTGCTTTCCTCACTAGTTCACAGTTGAATTTCCTTACGTCTTCAGTGATATTTTTTCTTACTGTCTTGCATAGCTCTATATATTCCACTTTGGAAGTCACATCTTCTTTAGTTGTCCTCATCTCTCTTCTTTTTTGCATCAACATTTTGGTTTTTCCTGATAATTTGTTCACATGCAACTTGTTCTTAGACCCAGCTAATTTTGTTGCTGTTTCCATAAGAGCTTTGGTTACTTTTCTGTTAACTTCAGAGATGTCCACTTCTTCCGACGTTAGGCCTTCTAAAGCAGAGAACCTGTTCTTCAGTTCTAACTTGAAGGTATTATGGTGTTTTTTAAGGTTGGTTATCTCAATAGATTTTGTTTGTCTTATGAGATTGCCACGTTCAAGTTTAGTGTTGAGGTGCATCTTACATCTCACCAATCTATGGTCACTACCTGTGTTGAACTTGTTTAGCACACTGCAGTCTTCTATGACGAATTTTTTGTTACACATAATAAAATCAATTTCACTTGTCGTCCCATTTGGATGTCTCCATGTCCATTTCCTGTGTGGCTTTTTCTTGAAGAAGGAGTTCAAGATGAAAAACCCTTCTGCCTCTGCAAACTCAACGAGAGTATTTCCACGCTGGTTTCTGTTGCCATGACCGAATTTACCTACTGAAGTTTCATTCTGTTGCCGTTGCCCTATTTTTGCATTGAAATCTCCCATAATTATTTTCAAGTGCTGCTTACCTTTATTATTTAGATGACAAATTTCCTCATAAAATTCTTCAATTTCTTCTTCAGGATGACTTGTGGTGGGTGCATAAGTTTGAATAATCTGAGCCTGGTATCTTTTCGAGAGTTGGATAACAAGTCGTGCAGCTCTGTCAGAGGAACTTTCAACTTCTACAACTTTATCCTTCAGTTTCCTTTTTATTATAAATCCAACACCACTAGTTCTGCCAGTATCTGTCCCACGATAGTAGAAGAGATGTCCACTATTCAGTTCAATGAGATCTTCTCCTTTTCTCCTTACCTCACTTAGCCCGACGATGTCCCACTTGATCCTTTGTAGTTCCTCTTCCAATTCAAGAAGCCTTGAATCAGAAGATAGGGAGCGTCCGTTGTAGGTAGCCAAGGTCAGCATCAAATGGCGGCCTAGTCCGGTCCTCCGGGGATTCCTAGCACCCTCTGCCTTCATGTCGCACTGGCCGCTGCCTTGGCCAGGTACATTCCAGCTGCCGGAGACTGAGGGCCAAGATTTAAGTTGTAGAGTCATTTTGGAGGTGTTTGGCCATAACTCACCACGCTGGCCAAGCGGGTTGGTGAGTGTGGGATAGCATTTCCTCTGATCCCGATGGTATAGTTATACCGCTATTGGCGGTCGTCAGAGCCCCTTTAGTGGGAGCAGGATGCACCACGAGAAGGCGGGGTTGACATTTGTCAAGGAGAGGCTGTGATGTTACGCATCACCTGACCTTACATACCTAAGAAGGACTATACTCGTATAAAACATCACAGCACAACGCAGTGGTGGCTTTTCAGGTGAAGTAGGTGAAGTGCCTCTTCACCTGTTTTACTCAAAATAAAGTTTTATTCAGTATTTTTTTATAATATATTTTTTTTTGTCTTTATTCAGTTCCAAAATACTCAAAATTTTGAATAGATATTAATTCACATGGCGCGCTCAATACGGAAAACAAATCCTTATACGCAAAACACTGCAAGTGAAGAGCCGAAATGAGAATGCTTGGAAGGCTGCAGTTGTCCGCCGAGTTGCCATGATAACCGTGACGTCACCCTCCCCAATCTGCGCGCTCAAGTGAAGTGTTTCAGCTTCAGGCGCCTTACCTCTGTATCTTTCAGTTTTTGAGCGTAAAGTCGTGAGAGATCGCGGTGGAGTGGGCGGACTACCAGGGTACCATGCAATCTGCTAGGGCTTTTTTTTTTGTTTTCCTTGTGGTGTTGTGGTACATCATTTTCCGAAAGGAATTTGCTCTTTCGTGCTTTGTGATTATTTGTTGAAAGCTTTAACTAATATTTTAGGTTTGTGTGCAATTTAACTGATAGTGATAGTTTTTAGTAAGCATCCTGTGGACGACATTGTTTGTAATTTATTGCAAACTCCATTTACTCTGTGGAAAGATGAAGATAAAGAGACATTTTGCTTCAAGGACGACCAACGGATTCACGGTAAATCTAACAATATTAATTTAAAAAATTGTTGGTTTACTGAATATAAATGGATTTGCAGCATTTCTGTGTTAATTTTTTTTTGGTCCTGCTTACTTTTTAGTAATAAACATTCGGCGTGGAATGAAGACGAATTCTCAGATTTATTAAGCGTAACACGGTCACTTCATAGACATCGTGATTCTAGCGAACACCTGAAATGCGGATTAATGTTCAGGAATTTTGAAAAAATTCAAAACACCATTGCCGATGTCCTGAGGAAGAATGCTAGACTTTTGAAAACGCATTTTAACGAAAACGTTCGTTTAAATAGACTTTTCCTGCAGACAGTGATTGATGCAGTATTAAAATAGTCTATATTGTATTTGAGCAAAAAGAACTAGCATTCCATGGCCATGACGAAATCATGGGCTCGATAAATGGTGGAAATTTCATTGAATTACTTTCATTGTTGATATGAAGAAGTTCTTTAGAAATTGAAAATCAATACGAAAGGATAAAAATCTATTCAAAATGAGTTAACTGAATGTATTTATGAATATATAAATGATCACGTCAAAAATTAAATAATTTTTGATTGTTGATTCGGAAGGTGTATTGGTTGAGGGATTTTAGGGTTTCCATGATGTGAATGAAGATAGAACGTTAGGAGCTTTATACAAAATGCTAGACAAAATTTTGGAACAGTCTGATTACCAACACAAATAAATAGGACACTTAAATTAGCTACAGAGAAAAAAGTAAAGGATAAAGCTTCTCAAGCTGTTTTTGTTGAATGCTTAGTTCATCGTTTGAATCTTGTATTACACCAGAGTTTTTCTAAAATTTCTAAGTGTCGAATACTTTTTGAAAGCCTCAGTGGAATTGCTTCGTTTGTTCACCATTCTGCGAAGCGGAAGATGCAGACCAACCATAACAACAACTCGATGGTCCTCCACTTCGAAATTAGTAAGTGTAGTTGTTGAAGTTTGGAATAAATTGAAGGAAGTGTTCGGATTTCTGACGAATAGCGAATAATAAGACAAAAAATCAATTCATCTTGCCAAGTGGTTTTGAATGATATGAACACTTTCGAACTTACATTTTTGGCTCCACCAATCTATTATTCGAACTTTTGAAGAAAAAATAACTAAACATAAACTACTGTGTAACTCAAATTAAAAAAAAAAAAAAAACCTCGTGAAATTTTCAGCCATAATAGGAACGATGAGTTATTTGAAACACAGTTTGGAAAAGCTAGCATAATTACAGAAATAAGCACTGGAATATGCTGCTCTTACACAAGAAACAATTTTTCAAAATAATAAACAATTGTACTTTGAAATTTTGGACCACATTTTTCAAGACTGTAAGAAACTTCAGTTTGTCTGACTTGCTGACACAACCAAATTCGAATAATTATATGCATGCTTTACCACTCACGCTCTTGAAAATCTACATTTTAACGGAAACCTATTTACTAAACACCAGTGCCTTAAAAATGAACTGAGTCTTGTATATGCCGATGAAAAATTAAGGAATATATTGACTCAAGCACTCCTTCGAGTGTTTCACGGAGACAAAGACGTTTTTACAGAAGATTATAAGTTGGTTTTCCTCAGTTTAACAATTCCATCTACAAGTGTGCCAGAGGAAAGAATTTTTTATAAAGGAATACAAACTTGTTCAAGAAACACTAGTTCCCAAGATAGACTTGCTTCTCTGGCAAATATTTCTATTCAGGAAGATATTTTATTGATGCTCACGAAGAAACAACCATCTATCCATCTTATGACGACATAATCGACAAATTTGCAGCTTTAAAAGGGAGAAAAAATTGATGTAATATGCAAAAAATAAGGAAGTCCCCATTAAGGGATTTTCATTGAAGTCAGTATATATCTTTTCATACTGCTCTTGTACCTCTTCACCTATTTTTCCAACCACGAGCAGCCACAGGCACAACGTTCACGAACTTTAAACATCGATTTTCACCCGCACTTATTTTCTTTCAATTTATTTAGAAAGCTGTTTTTTTATTTGCAATAAAAACAGATTTGTCAATATACAATGCATGTCGAAGAGCTTAACTCTGGTTTCCTCAGTACAAGTACATGTAGCTTAAGAACAACATCATTTGAAATGAGCATACACTGGAAAGTTTTATAAAATCGATTAAGATTATGATCAAGTCTATTGAAATCTTATGGAAAAAAATGTTCTTCTATTGTGATATTGAAATCATTTATTTTTGTCTCCGACCACAATACACAATACACGTGTTAAGATTCATATCGGTGTGTCTTTGAAGTGAGTAGAGATTTTGTCTTAATGATCTCATTGACCCTATTATTGAAAGATTTTGTTCCCCTAAACCGAGCAAATTAAAAAAAATTACTAAATATTTTTCAGTCTCATTTTAGAAAAACGAAAAATATTTCCGCCTGATAATTGAACGCCCTCTTTGGTAACATTTTTACAGATAAAAAAAGTTTTCCTACTTTATGAGCGGAATATTGACATGGAGTCTTCGAATTTTCGAAATAAAATGATTGTTTTTTATGTGGAACTGTCGAATACGGATTCACAAATTGAATTACGATCCTATATTCTATAAGCACATTCATCGCATCTTTATTATGATTCTGAGTTTTTTGAGTTCTTCAGCTATAGTAAATAGCAAACTTGTTTTACTTCGAATATTCGAGAAAAACGAATAATGAAATCCAAATAATTTTTATTGTATCGCCTTCAGCAAGGGATGTATATTTTCTAATATCATCAAAGATTTCAAATTTGAAAAGTATAGCCGTTCTCTATTAACGTTTCTGAAATTTTAAGTATTTTACCGCCACCAGGTGTTCAACTACGTTTATAGATTAATTATTCTGATAAGCAAATCGAAGTTTTTTGTGCTGAAGATTACTTTTGCTAAGATATCTATGCATACGGCAAAAGCCAGAAAGACATTAATCTCTGTGATCACAGCGTATAATGCAAAATTTTCTGTCATGCTAGGTAATTTATGTATGGGGTAGATTGCAAATTTCTAATTAGTATTTACTGATATCACTTTCAAAGTGATCAAGAAAATACACTGTATTTTGTTGATCACTTTGTATTTGTTGATATCCGATGTATAAATCAGTGTGAAAAGTCCAAAAAACAAAGTCTGTTCGCAAAATGCAGGCAACCAGACCTTGACTGTGCTTGTTTTAGGGAAAACCGATATCTGCTCTCTCTATGTACGCCTTTCAATCTTCAATGTAGCTTTGACAAAATACATTCTTAGGAAACTATCTCTTATACGTCAAATTTAGTTTCGAACGATAATGCTGCTTTCAGATTTCTTTATTATCGTAGAAAATCTGCACGTGTTATTTCTGATTCCAAATTAGCTTACGTGGAGCCTATTTTAAGGCGAACACCAAATGTTTTAAACGTAAATCTTCAGACAGTTAATGAAAGTTTTAACTTTATCAAAATTCTTTTTTAGAATAATATACTAAAATCTGTAAATTCATGTTTCTCTAAAACCTTAATTACAGAAAAGTAAAATGCTGCTAAATATATACATATTTAAAACATGTGTCTAATAAAAGGTACGATCTTTATCACTTAGCAAGAAAAATTTTTCGAATCGGTTTGTGAAAAAATCTAAATTTCTGGGAAAATTTTTAAAATCTACATGTAAATAATAAGTATTTCATAAGCTTCCAAACGATTTTGAAAATTTACGCACTGATTCTTTAAGGAGATTATGTTAAAATAAGTACAAGATAAATGCGGAAAACCATGTTTTTAAATGTAAATGAAATCCTTAAACTTATCAACTTTTTTATGATTTGCTCTAAAACCAAAACATTTTCAGTAATTGTTATTACTTGCTTAAAGATGAAGGATTTTTCAGTAATCATACATACATCTTGATTCGTATTTTTGTAGCTATTACAGTAATTTATTCGAAATTGCCATCCGCTATAGCTTGTCAAGTAAAATGTCTATGCTGAAACAAATTAAAGAGAAAAAAAGAACACGGGACGATGAAGTAAAATTTTTCGAAAAAAGTCCATTTTTCGTTAATAAAAGGCACATAAAATTTACACTTTTCTGTGAGAATGAAAGCGAATTTTTGCCAGTGTGGAATTTCACCTTGCGATGCAATTACAAGATGTTTATATACGATTTTAACTGTGTGTAGCACATTTTTGCTACAAAATTGTAAAGCTAAAGAGAAAAACTATATATCTTTTTTAAAAAATGAGTGCTTCTAGTGCATCTTTTCTACTTCTAATAGACGCGATCTGGCATATGATTGCAATCGATTTTGTATTTGTGCGATTGCATGATAAAAGATAAGAATCCGGGCCGGCGGCTTAATTTCTCAAAGTGATTTAGCCACATAAGTATTATGTGAACCTGTAACATAGTATTTAAAGAATTTGGGGTGGCATTAGATCTGAAGAACTATCAATAGGTACGTATAACAAATGATATCACTCAGTGGTTAAAATCGATAATGCTATCTACAGAGCGTTAGTAGCAGTTGATCAAGAGATAATCTGCTTTCCGTAGTAAAGAATTTCTCACAATGTTGCTTCCCTACCCACTAAGATCAATTAAAGGCTAAAAGAAAGCACAACAGTTTAAATCCTTTTATGGTAAATAGATATTGAATTATGCCATGAATGAGAGAAATCAACAACAAAATTACAACAAAATAAAAAATCATCCACTAATTTAAGTTACGTATACTTAGAGATACTTGTATTAAACCGTTTTAGTTCTATCGATCTGAGAAGGTGGAGATAACTACTAGATTCGTGGAGACTTTTATGACGCGCCAGCGGTATCTATCTGCTTTAACCATGATATTATAATATGAATTTTCCCATATTTATATGGTACAGCATTATCCAGATGTGTGAATGTGGTGCTGTGTTACTAAAAAGTGCTAGTATAGGACTTTACAAATAAATTCACTACTCTTAAATGCGATCCTTTTACATAAAGCTGAGGAATCAACAGAGATTGATACGGTAATTTATTTACCTGAGAGTAATTCATCACATGGTTATTCGTCATCTGAGGTTTCAAAAATAAAGCAACCCATCACACACACACCATTGATATCGTTTATAGGAACAACTTACATCTTTGTAAGCAGCAAATTACCATCTTTGGTGAATCCCGAGCATTGTGCGGGGCTCCAAGAAGAAACTGGAAGACCCTGGGTTCTACTCCCGGTGGAAGCCGATGAGAATTTTTCTGTGACTCACTTATAAACGTGGAAACAGCGATGACTTCTGTTTCATGTTCCTAATCCACGTCAATTATGTGTATTATTTGAAACATTGTCATGTTTTTAAATTTTATCAAATAGTGAAATTACATCCACTAAAACATGTTTCCGAAAGTGATGTTTCCTCACACATACGGAAGAGTTTTCATCTGCTATGATTGTTTATTAATTACCAATCGTAATCTCTTATAAAAACAATTTTGAGGAGTTGGCAATATGTTGTGATTAATAGATATAGTTCTATTCGATTATAAAATTTTACTATAAGAAGCAATTAGTTAACTAATGAAAACTCAGGATTAGCAAATTACTAAAATATGTTGTGACTTTAAAAAAGTTATTTGCTCTCATTATAAATGGTGTACCAAGCAAGTACAGAAATTAACTGAAGACCGTGAAAATGGGCAGAATGGATGGCATCATCATAAAAATAACGATTTCAAATAGGCAAATTCTGCAAATGTAGCTAGAAGAATTGATCAATAATGGTCTGTTTGAATACTAGATACGATACCAACGAGTAGGAAGAGACGAAAAAGAAAACCGCAGTGGGGGATATGTGCATGAAATTCGAAAGCATGGGGAGTGTCATAAGTGAGATTTTCAGAAGGTAGAGTATTATTGAACACATTCAGGGGATCTGCATCCGGTAAGAGATTCAGAAAAGCTTATAAAGATGACAGCTCTTTTGATGATTATGAAGTTGACGATGATTAGGACAGGTATTAGATTTTACCTTAAAAATTACAGCAATCTATAATTACATTTTGTAGATTTCTTTCCGTATATGTTTTCAAAAACCCTTTATTATTTGACTTTCCTCCAAGAAAGTATATTAGTCTTACATACATTTGATGATATACCTCTTTAATCTAAATCGTACAACGCTTTCAGTTTTATATTCATACAATAAATTATATATTTAATACTTTCAGTTAAAGGTATCAGATGGTGTATTTTTATCATCGAAGTTAAGTTTCGCCATTTATTAGGCAATTTATGTGGATTTCCTGTACGTTTCACTCGGCAATTAACGCAACGGAGGAAAATTACAATGGCTTCTTATTCTGACTCAGAAAAAGGAGTCAAGTGTTTCTTGCTTGATAACGATAGATGAAAGATCTGTTCCATACTTGTTGACTTCAATATCTCAGAAACGTTGTTTGCATGAGAAAGAAGAATATGGAAAAGCCGAATGGATAAACACTATCGCTATTCGCAGAAAAGAGTATACAGCAAAGGCATTTTCAATGCCACAAAGTTAAATATCTAATTTTTTTTTTTTGCTTAGTGTAGGCATATCAACAAACCAAATATAATGGGTCATGTTGATGTTACGAATGTCCTGAACCAGATAACAATTTAAGCTTTCAGTTGATGAAAACCCAAACCAAAGGCGTATCTTCTCTGAGTAGCTATAGTCAGTCTGATAATTTCACTCGTCAAAAGAGATATACCTGCATTACTTTCCAATAGTATTTTCTTGAACAAATTCGAGCATGATCTATCTGAAAAAATAAAAGTTCACGAAAGGAGTCCTTATTATTAAATAAAAGGTGTTAATCTTCCTTGAAAACAAAAACGAAATCTTTAGGAAAATCGTGTAAATGCTGAAATACCAGTAGATTGTTTGTACAGTGAAGACATAACATATATCCTGACGCTTTGGTTTCAGCCTTACTGAATTATATTAAGAACGTCTTACGTCGTTGAGCGGTATAGGTTTCCTGTCGGGTAGACAAAACATATGCAACTGGCCTGATGTGCAAGGCGAAAGGTCGGGAACCGAATTTTCTTAACGTGCTACAACTATAACTGTGATTTTTATATCAACTGTTTAATTGTTAGGAGAGCTTATCTTGGCTGAATTTAAACACGAAATCACCTAACAGTAAATAATCTGGCGTCTTTTCAATCAAAAATATGAGAAGAAATCTGAATTTATGGAAAACGAAATCCAATTCATCTCGCGAAATTAATTTACGAATTGTTTCATTCAAAAATATATGTTCAAGTGGAACTAATTAGCTTTTAGAAATGTAGCTTTGTATAAGAGGATATCAGTTTTATTCCTACCTGCAGTTTATAAAAAACCTATCAAAATGCAAATGCAGCGGTTCGGCTATTTGAAGATACAGCACAAATAAAAATTGGAAACAGAGGGAGACAAGGTGACACCATATCTGCCAAACTCTTTAATATCACATTCAAAAACGTTTTCAATCACTGAACTGGGAAAACAAAGGGATAACGAATAATGGAGATTATTTAACTCGCCTTCGTTTTGTTGATGACGTAGTCATTTTTGCAAATGCCCCTTAAGAACTGTAGAATATAATCTAGGAACTTGCTGACAAGAGTAAAGAAATGGGATTAAAAATAAACTTTCATAAGGCAAAGCTGCTGTACAGTGCTTTTTAAAAAGAAATTAAGATTTATCGGTTGAATAGGGAACGCTGGAAATAACCGATACCTACATTTATCTTGGACAACAGATATCAAGCGAGGATCGCAGTGATGAATACATTAATCGGCGTATAAAACTTGTTTGGAGAGCTTTTGGAAGAAATTGTACAATATTTAAGAGCAATGTAGCATCATGTTTTTAAAATAAGGTGTTTAATCAATACATTCTTCCAGTGCTTACAAATGGAGCAGAAGCGCAGACCTTAGTCAGAAAAAACATACAAAGGGTGCAGACCCTGAAAAATGCCTGAAGAGATGCATGCTTGGTGTAACCAGGAGATATAATTACCAAAACACTTTGATAAAGATAATGGAAAAAGTGAAAGACATCTTGATCAGAGTAAAAGGCCTGAATGACAATGGACTGAAGATATTGCCAGTACGACTGACCCACGATGGGCAACCTAAATTTTAGACTGGATTCCATGGAACAGGTAACGACAAAGGAGAAGACCGCATGTGAGATTGGCTGATGTAGATCGAAAGTATGCCGATTTACAGGAAACTGGCTCAAGACAGATAGTTATTGAAGAGTACTGGAACGAACTTCATGCAGCAGTGGGCTCGTAATGGTTGACAATTGTGATGATGATGATGATGATGATGAAGAAGGTGGATACATATATTCCAGTGATTATTGCCTCTCCAGGTTCGCTGTCTCATGCCCTCCGTTTTCGAACAGAAATCTTGCATAATTGTTTGCATAGGTTGAATTTCAGTTTGATCTTCCTGTAATATCTACAGATATATTCAAATCGTATTACATAGATTAGTTCTTTGATAACCAAATGTGGTCATACTTCAATGACACTAGTTTACAGTCGTAAGATTTAGGGAAGAGTGAAACTGGAGAAAGAACGCATATGGAAGTTTTCCGAGTACAAAGAACAGCATATGAAATTTTTATTTTTAGATATTTGAACTTTGTCATTTGCTTCATAGTGAGCTGCTGCATTTGCGGGAAGTGTCCATAAATACAGTACATGGTAACTTGCTTCGCATTTCTGACAACGTCGCCAGCCGATGATAGTGCAGCAAACCCTTACCGTTAGCATCGGTAATCTTGTAGAGTTAGACATTATAACCTTGTAGAGTTAGACATTATAACCTTGTAGTGTTAAAAATTATTAGCTTGTAGATTTAGGAATTAATAAGGATAAAATCATCAAAATTATTGATTTCGCAAGTCCAATTTTTCCACTGATTAATCTTTATCTGGATTGCCAAATGCTAATAAAGACCACAGCATGCATCGAAATCAGATGAACTTTCTTCCAAAGCTGACACATATCTCGGATCTCGTGATACCTAGAACACAGTTCAAGAGATCGTCCTTCAACATGAACTGTCACACTTGAGAACCGCGGCGGAACAGAACGACTCAGTGGAATGTGTTGGTATGATAAATCGTTTGGAGGAAAAGTAACAAGAGTGAAACACCAAACTCATTCCGTGAGTCATATAGCGATAAAGACCGAACTATACACAGATTTTTCTTGGCCGTCAAATATACCAGAATCGTATTGTTGGACGACCAGGTGCTGATATTATTAATATTTCAGTTTTCGCAGCGAAGTTACTCAAAATTTTGAGTGCCCCAATTTTATGTCCTGTGACAGATACGAATCGGAAGTGACTGCCAACGCAGTTCAAAATTTACGATTAATGTTTTCAGAACTTTCGTGAGTGCATCCCATTAACTTCCAATTGCAGCTAATTTCTTTCAGTATTTTGGATTGCTGGTGCTACTGAAACGTAGAAGAAACGTGTTGATTCAGTGAATATCGTTAATACAATAGGAAAAATTGATTTCACTTTCCCAAGATATATCAAATAGGGTGAAGCGAAAAAAATTTTTTTTTTCTAAATTTGAAATGTCACCATGTGCAATAGTTGCGATTTTATTAGTGAAATGACTCCCCAAAATATGGATGCCATTATTCTATAGCTTAGGCTTCCCAAGAAACTCGAAGTTTGAAAGTTATAAGGAAAAGTGCTTTAAAAATACCTGCTTTCTCCATTTTTGTAAATATAAAAAAATACTGTTTCATTATGTTATTTGATATCAACTTTGAGTGTATAAACACGGGTAAAAATTCAGCAAACGTGAGCTAATTTCTTAGGCTTCCCCAGATCCCTTAAAGTATGTAATTTTTCACCAAAAATGGCATGTTAAATTGCGTAAGCATCAAGTTCTACAGTAGCCTTACCGTTACCAATTTGAGCTTATCATTAACAAACCCCTCTCATACTTTCTGAAAACCTTGTGTTGATTTTCAGACGCATAGCTTGTGGCCGTAAGCTCTCCTTTGTTTTCGTTACTTTTTAACCCCACGTGCTCCCTCACAGCGCAGCTGTCGTTGCGAACTCATTGAGTCACCTCATCACAGTAGCACAGATCCTTTTGGGAGAGGGTGTTGGCGGGTGTTGAATCATAATGATACAACAGTTCCTTTCACTTCTAGTGATGTTGATTGGAGCGTACTGGCACTTTTGTTTTGTCGTTCAAGTACTTAAGATGGCTGAAACCAGAAATAAAGTTAATTGCCCTATCCTCGGTAGTTATACGAAGATGCATGAAAATGTGTTGCCTGCGTACGAAGATGTAATGCCCTACTACTACCTTATGAGGAATACTCTCAGGCAGGAAAATGCAAATTATGAGCCTGCTATAGCATAAAAAGCAAGTATTGTCTCGGACAAAGTGCTGAGTATATGGAAGAAAGCATCTCTTCCGACATCCCTCCACAAATCAGTTGTAACAGCATACAACACTGAAATCCAGAATCTGAAAAAACATCCTCCAAGAATGGATGAAACCTACCGGAAAAGAGGTTGAACAATTTTGTCCAGATTCGCAACGTATCTTTGACATATCTTCGTGGAAGTGCAAATGTTTTATAAATTGCAAATGCAGCCCTGCCCGTGAAAGAGTGAGACTTTCTAATGGACCAGAGAACAAACAGAAAAATAATAGTAGGTGGGCTTGATGCGAAAACCACCAGTTTACTGAAGAAAAGTCCGCTCGAAAGAGTGATAGGGAAAAGCATGTCCGTTAGAAATTACAGAAACCTGCACCACTGAAATCGACCCTGTGAGTAGAGGATGATACTTCAGAAGAGGATACAAATACGAATTATGTGGCAAAACCAGACGAGCCTGGTCCTAGTCATTTGTTGGCCGTTAAGAAAGATTATGATTTCACTCCACGTCTCTCTTCAAATCCTAGTCGTCAAATAACACTGTCTACATTTTCAAGAAAGAGCAATAGGCGAGCGAGGCATCAGCGATCGAGTGGCAGATGATCTTGCATTTGCGATGCTTCATGCTGTACGTGAACAGGTTAATTCGAAAGAATGTAATGCACCTGTTATTGACCGGCGTAAAATACCACCAGAAAGGAGAAAGACCCGTCAAACCATTCAAGATGAGGTAAACTCGACTGGTCGCAAGATTGTAGCTCTAATTTTGGACGGGAGAAATGATGAAACACTTTAAGAATACACAGACAGATGATGGCAAGTGGCACAAGTGAAAAGAATGGGAGTAGCATATTACACTTGTTGAAAAACCGTGTTTGGTCTATATGGGACATTTTACACTGAAGAGCAATCGTGCAGAGGACATTTACGACGGTATCTTCAGCCTGTTGGACCAGAAGGCCTTTAACTCGTCGGAGTTAGTCTTATTGGAAGTCATGTGGAAGTTACTAACACCGGCACAAATGCAGGTGTAATTAGCCGCCTTGAAGAGAAGCTCCATTCTTCCACGCACTGGATTATATGTCAACTTTATTTTAATGACCTGCCTTTACGCCACCTCACTGAAGCACTCGACGGGAAAACATCAGGTGAAAGACGATTTAGCGGATTGATTGGAAATCGCCTGAAGATGTGAGCAAACCTTACTATCGTTAATTTCCATAAAACTGAATTTTCGTTTCACTCCGATATTAACTTTGGTGATCTTAGTTCGGATCAACTTTATTTGTGGAAAATTTGTAAGACAGTCTCTGCAGGTGATTGCCCACAAGATCTGGCAAAACGGGGTCTTTAGACACTTGCACATTCCCGTTAGCTCACCCTCGCAAATCACATTCTTCGTTTGTATGTTGGAACTAGTGCTTTCACACCATAATTTGTCTCATTAGCCATCTTTGTAATGAAAGTATATGCACCATCGTGGTTCACGATCAAATATAACGGTGCCTGTAAAGCTGGTCCAAGGAATTTGCAAATGTTTATACCTCGGTTTCAGTATCTTTCAGATATAATTTAAAGGATATTGTAAAAAGAGTCATCCAAGATTACGCGTATTTTGCTCATGCAGAAAATGTGTTCGCTGCACTGTCTGACGACAGAAGGTATGTCCGTGAGCTTGTTGTTGGGCGCATCATGAAGGCCAGAAAATTTTCCGAATAAACAACTATCATTAGGAAGTGCAAATTCATAAGCTGAATTTCCTAAGCAATGATTACATCAATCTAATCGACTGGCTAGAGTGTAATGCGACTGAGCCTTCCATACGGAAATGGAAAGATGACACGTTTCATTACCACAGTCGGATAAATATCCAAGTTCTTGCCACGAATATACAAAAATATCGTGCCATTCTCTGGCAGTAAAGAGGATTATTAGGATTGTAACAGATTTTTCTGTTCATGTGTGTGGCCTTCTCGCAAGAGATGGATTCATCAGAGCAAAAATTTTGGGATCGGTAGCTGATTCCAAGTTTTGAAAAAAAGTCTGAATTCCAAGTGAAATAAACTCATTCCTCAAGTTATGCTACTAGGTAAGGCTGGTGTCTGTGATATTTGCATAACTTATGCAATTTTTGGTAAGAAATTACATTCTTTAAGGGATCTGGGGAAGCCTAAGAAATTAACTCACGTCTGCTGAATTTTTACCCGTGTTTATACACTCAAATGTGATATTAAATAACATGGCAACACAGTATTTTTTTTTATATTTACAAAATGAAGAAAGCAGGTATTTTAAAAGCATTTTTCCCTATAACTTTCAAACTTCGAGGCTATTGGGGAAGCCTAAGATATCGAATAATGTCATCTATATATTGGGGGGTCATTTCGATAAAAAAAATCGCAACTATTGCACATGGTGACGTTTCATATTTAGAAAAAAAGTGCTTTTCGCTCCACCCTAATATCAAACCTGTAATCTGGTATTTGCAATTTCCCGATTTCCTTCGTCAACTTCTGAAACACACCCAGTTCTACAGATGGTCCATGTTCTCTGAACAAAATGTCTTTATTTTAATTGATATAAGTGTAAATCCAGTTTACTTCTAGCCATGGAAATTTCCATCCGATAAAAGGCCTGCGGGAAAAAAAGGAAAAATTATTACTTACTTTTTGCTTGTAATTTGTCCACTGCCCCGGAGTTGATGAACTAGTTCGCTGCACATGGCTACGAAAATGTCTGATGATTGTAGGTCTTGGGGACGCAACAGGTTCCTCAAGGCTTTCGACTTTTAAAAATTATCATCTATTTCTGTACATTCAAAATTACACTTAATTTCTTTCTTTAAAGATTTCTTTAAACCTTGATTCGGATAAAAACTTGTTATGCACTGATGATTAACACTCACGTTATTTCCGAAACAGCTGTAACAATATCGTTCAAATTCTTCGAATTTGTATACATACCTTTTCGTCTAAGAAGTTCTGGGCAAACGTTCCGCGGTTGATCAGAGCGTTTCGGAAAATCTGTACTTGAGAACAGCGCATCTCGAAGTTACTCTTTTCGCATCAAGAACGCATGATGAATATCTCAGTGGTGTGAACACAGAATTCGAACGTCTTAGCGTTTGAAAGATATTTTCTTCGTTTAACTCTTGTTTTGGGTGAAAAAGTAATTAAGATAAATATGTATGTTTGAAGATACAGAATCCTCTTTTCTTAGTCAGATATCTTATTCTAGATAAGATATATGCTCAGGGAATACCTCTAAAGTAGTCAGATATTGCAAATCATTATGAGATCTACATTTTGAGTGTTTTGACTTTACTGATCTTTTAAATGACAAAATTTGGTACCCATGGCTGTAAATAAAAAAAATTCAACGAGCACATTTTTTTAATGTTCCAACGTATGTGAGTATGTACAAAACATTATACTGTGTGCCCAAAAATAAAAATTCCGCCAAAAATCACACATTTAACTGCGGCGGAAAAAGACACCCCAGAAATGATGATTATTAACAATTATACCACAAGAGGAAAACTAAAGAGATAATGAGTATGAGCTGCTTCAAATCTAGATACGACAAAGTACATCAAAAAAGAGGGTACGGCCCCAGTTAGATCAATTTTAAGCTTTTGTGCTGTAAATTTCTTGGAATTTTATGTCAAAATATTTTACGCCTTTAACGTTGTTTTCGGTATGCCTTGATTTCATGATTAGCAGTATTTTATTTTTTAAGATATTTATATATATATAGCTGGCCACCCAAAATGAAACACCGAGAAGGACACGAGATAGCAAAGCCAGGTTAACTATACACATAACAACAGATACAAAGATGAAACGATTGAGCTTACAGGACCGTGCGTCTTGCGGAACACGCAGACATCAATAGTTTGTGTGGCCCCCATGGCTGGCAATAACAGCCGCTACACGCCACGGCATCGAACGAAAGAGGCTTTGGATGTGGGATTGGGGTATGTCGGTCCAGAGCTGCTTCCACACGTTGCCACAGTTCATCAGGCGTAGCCACGGGTGGTGCTTGCCGGGCAACTCGGATGCCAATCAGCGACCAGCCGTGTTCGATGGGCGACATATCGGGAGAACACGCAGACGACGACAGCAGTGACACCTCGTGGGCCGCGAAGAATTGTTGCACGATGCGTTCGACGTGCGGGCGCGGATTGTCCTGTTGAAACTTGGCCGCTGGCAGGTCCTGCAGCTAACAGAGGACTACAGGCTTCAAAACGTCGGAGATGTAAGGGTGGCTGCTGAGTGTACCGGCGATGCGTACCTGTGGGATGTGAGTGTCATATCCAATTGCGCCCTAAACCATAACGCCACGCGGTGGACCGGTGTGGCGATGCATAATAAAGGCGCTAGACAGTCTCTCGCCTCGGGAACGCCACACGCGGGTCCGACCATCGTGGTGTTGCAGACAGAAACGGGATTCATCGGAGAAGGCAATGTCGTGCCATTCCGTAGTACAGGTGCGGGGTTCAACGGCTCACTGCCGCCGCACTCGCCGATGGTGTAACGGTAATGGTAATCGTAGCAATGAGCGCCGTGCGGCTAGTCCCCGCTCCTACAGACGACTTCGAACGGTACGTGCTGACACAGGTTGTTGTGCAACACACCGTAATTCCTGCGCTAACGTTTTTGATGTAGCGGTGCGAGCCATCAATGCCCGCCGCACAATATGCCGGTCCTCTCGTTCGGTGGTGTGCCGCCGCAGCGGCAATCGCTCACGTCGGTCCGTCCGTCCCTCCTGCACCCATCGAATCCTAACTCGCCTCACTGTGGCTGGATGTCGTCCCACATGGGCGCCGATGTCTCGGTAATTCAAACCGCCGCCGCAGTAAGCCCCTATTCTTCCTATGGGGAACTCCGAAACGTGCTGGAATAACTTTCGTATTCTGCGACGAGGCATCAGGAAGCTTTCCACGCACAGCTCCGAGAGCGCCACACATTTCTAGTACTTACATCCCGCCTTGTGTGCACTCATCTTATAGTGCTTCTCGTTGGTGTGCCGGGCGCACTTCATTTGCATATACCCTGCAATGCTAATCGTTTGCATGTCCTCTCGCGGGCGACGCATGCTGCGACTTTCAGGCCTATCGGATGCTTCCTTTTTGGTGTTGCATTTTGGGTGGCCAACCGCGTACTTATTAAAGATATGATGGACTTCATCAAACATAGAACACATCTAGAATGGCATTGGAGTGAATTACTACAACTGAAAGAGACTCGGAAGCAAACAAAAAGCAAAAAGAGCGCAATATCTCTTGAAAAAGATCAACGCTTTAATTAAGCCCTGCCCTTACACCTGAACTTTCGCTGCAAGACACATTGGATATCTAACATGGCTAATTTAATGTTAGCTAAATGAAAAGCTGAGGAACTCAATTTACACCTGTATCATCGAAATGAAAAGATTAAGGAATAATAATGATGATTTGAAAGATAAATAGGTCTGATCAACTTCTTCCTCTCTCTGAAGGCATTTTGTTTCGCTTTGGAAAATTATCGAAATAAAGACAGACAAAAATTAACTACTGGTATCTAAGAAAAGAATCTCTCTCACTAGAGAGCTTAACAGAACTTCCATTTAACATAGAAATTCCTATATATTTATTGAAAAAAATGAATGCAGCTCAAGAAAGAAAAGAATAAAGGAAAATACTAAGTAAAATCTTTTTGAAATCCCTGCAATGTAGGGCATATTACAACATTAAAAGTAGGGCTCATTTTCTTTTATACATATAGACGGTAAATAATTTTCCAGATAGTGCGTTACCTGCGGTTGTTAATTCACTGTTTGGTTTTACTAATCGAAAACGCATTTAAAAAGATAATTTTTTGCGACGATGAAGTTAGTCAATTATTCTAGTGAGTTCATGTGAATGAAGAACTAAACAATAGAGGCACTGACATGGATAAAAGGGACTTTAAATAATATCACTGGTTCATATAATAAACATCCATGCATGAAGATATATTAAATCTGAAAGAGTGATTTCCGTCCTTTTTAAGACCGCAAACTGCTCAACCGGTTATATAAGCACAAAAACAGAAGTTTCATGAATGTAACAACTAAAACAATAATGAGTGATTAATAATCGTACAAGAGATAAATTATATCTGTTTTTTTTTCTGGAAAACATGTGCATGCTGGTTATTAAAACTCTTTGGACATCATATAGTAAATAAATACTACTTAGAAATACCAGCATTTCGAAACTTTGGTCTCCCTCCGTTATACCAACGAACCACTGCATTATGCAATCCTTTATGCACGGTCATATATTGCTTCTCATCTGCATCTTTGTGTATGTGAAAGAGGCATATGCAATTGTAAGAAATCTTATGTAACGGTTTATCATAGTTTCTGAAGAATTCATCCTAATGGTCATTATACCTCACAAAATTATTAGAAAGTAAATTTCAAAACTAGTTAACTATAATATTTAGCGAGATATTACATTGGAGAGCTGTAGTGATTTAGAAAAGCAAGTACACTTTTCACTTAAGTTCTTGATTCAAAAAATTATCTCATCCGTGCAAATACTATGAACATTACAATTAAAGAAATTGTTATTTTTTGTTAAAGCACTGGCCAAAAGTTTAGGCATAGGTATAAATATTATTTTAAAAAGCACTATAAGAAATGTTTCCCATTGTCTACATCATTGTTTTCTAACTGCCTGGCAATGGTCTGGGAACCGTCCGCGAGAAACGAGTGAATTTATTTACTTTCCTTTGGAATCAAAATGGAGTCAAAATAAGAAGAAATGTGTTCTAAATGTTTGAACACCTATCGTGGAAGATTAGTGCAAACTTGGATGAAGAAATCTGTTCTAAATGTTTGAACACCTATCGTGGAAGATTAGTGCAAACTTGGATGAATAAATGTGTTCTAAATGTTTGAACACCTATCGTGGAGGATTAGTACAAACTTGGATGAAGAAATGTTTTCTAAATGTTTGAACACCTATCGTGGAAGATTTGTCCAAACTTGGAATTTGGCAATAGAAAACGAGATACAGCGAACCAGTCGACATACTTGTATTTTTCAAAGTTAATTTTGATGATCGTTTCTGTTGTAAGCGCTTTCGACGTTGCATTGAATTTAGCATGGGTACTCTTAATAACCTGCTGCTATGCAAACCAATTTTCAGCAGGTTTGATATACCCTGTGTTATGACACATTACTCTCGTCACCAATTCATATTTCTGGCAATTTGCGCCATATTATCCACTTTGCTTGCTCGTACTAATAGAGATAGCCTATCCACACTTATAACGTCGATGGCCTATGTTGGGCCCACTCCTTGGTGTTAGTTCACGGCGTTTGTCTCCTCCGACCACTTTTTGAACGTGCCAATCACAGCTGCTTGTGAGCACCCCAGAAGACTTATCTTCTCGGAAATGGTCTATGGCAGTCACCTGCCTATTGCAAATTGTTCTTTTTCAAACTCGCTAAATTCCCCAGTGTTTCGCACTAGTAGAAAATGAATAACACAAATTAACGGAACTCAGTATCAGGTGTTCGGTTCATTTATCATTCACACGAAACTGTCATTCGCGAATGATAATTCAGTCCAGTGAGAATTCAATTTGAGGTTGTCAATACCCTGTGAAAACAGGTTTGTCCACGCCGGCTATGAAACCGTGTCCTCTCACTCCGGGGTAAGTCTCTCTCCCAACTTAGCTACGAGGGCATGTGCTCTCGTTGCTATCGGCCTTTCTCTGATGTGCGTCCTGCGGCGCATGCACGTCACACCTCTCCCACCCCCAAAGAGGCACAGGGGCATGGTCCTTGGGTCAGCCGGAACTACGTGGCGCTGTAGGCAGTCATCCGATGAAGAACGTGCATTTCAGAACTTCCAGACAATTTGGGTGTTTGTAACGTAACATCACACTGATTTATTTTTTCGAAGCACTAAAGAAGAGATTCTCGGTTTTTCTGTCTTGCCGTGTGGGAAGAACATCACATCATTGCGAGATACTTTACAGCAGGGTCATCCTGGAAGTTCAGGCGCAAATGTGAAAAAACAGGTTTGTCCACGCCGTGTATAAAAACCGGGTCCTCTCACTCCGGTTTTACTGGAAAATCGTTTCCGAAGTGATGGATGCAGAAGAAATTTAAATGTTATGCTTCTTCCAGTACTGGCAGATTGAATGATTTCTCAGCGGTCAAAGCTCGTGGATAGAATCATCCGCTGTGAAAGAATGGGTAATCTATACTATACATTGTAATTAAAATTAATTGCAATGGAGGTCAACTGGGCTGATCCTTGAACAGCACAAAAGTGTCATATAACTAGCTTAGGAAATATTATGAACCTCAATCAGCGACATTTTAGGGATGTGGCAAACATTAGCGAACAGAAGGGCAATTGTTTTCTTCTGTATGGGAAAACCACATTTTCGAAAATGGCTTTTGCAATGCCAAATATTTTTAGACAGTTGTCTCTTTCCTTCATATATATATTTTTCTTTATTATAAACTCAAAGCTATTTTCCTTACCGGGTCGAGATTTATATTTTTTATTTCAAGGAAAACTAAACTGGTTTTGAAGTTTCGGAAAATTTCTAGAGCATGTATTTCAAAAGAAAACTTTTGATTGCTTCAGAGCAAACAAATAAATCAATGACACCATGAGCTCAACATGACGTGTTTTGATTAGAGCTCATCTCAGCCACCCTAGGTGATGTATTAAGTTGCAGAATATCTGGAACATGTGTATCACACGGTTATTTACTCATTTCTCATTCTTGTGAAAGGATCCACTCTTTCATCACAACCAAAATTATTGTACTGTTGTGTGCAAAAATTAAGGACGAAGGGGAGAAATTAGCATAACGGCGGAACGAGCAGGCAGAACGGACCAACAGACCACTCAGGGGATAGACTCCTGTCTGCTACGGTAGGGAATGCGCATATATGCAGCATGACGTAGGAGGGTTTGAGTGTTGGAAGGGTATAAAGCACACGGGCGGTGTACGCTCAGGAATTCGGTGAAAGCTATTTCACGGTGTACATCGGTTTGAACGACGTCGAGTTGCTGACACCCTGTTATATGGCCAACAGGCAATCTAGTATAAGACATCTGGATGACTTTACCCGAAGTCGCGTCCTTGGGAAGTTGGAAGAAAGTCGAAGTGGGAATAATGTGGCCGAGGAGTTCGAGATCACTCAAAGCATCGTTTCATGAGCTCGGAGAGCATTTCAAACGACAGGAACAGCTGTCCGAGAGTTTAGAAGTGGTCGTCCACGAGCAACCAAGGCGGCGTACGACCGGTATATTGTCCTACTGGCGAGAAGAGACAGACGTCAGACTGCAGGAGAAATCGCCAGGCACATGCAACCGGCAACTGAACGTCCGTTATCGTGTTTTACCGTGGCCAGGAGCCTACACAAAGGTGGTCTATTTGCACGACGACCAGTACGGTGTGTGCCATTAACGCCTGCTCATCGGAGACGACGATTTCTGTGGTGACAGGAAAACAAGAACTGGACATCAGCAATGGGGTCGATTTCTCTTTACGGATGAGAGCCGATTTAGTCTGACGAGTGATTCTGGACGTATACACATCTGGAGAGAGCAGGAAGCACGTAACGACACCTATAATATCATCGAAAGGGACCGGTTTGGAGGTGACGGAGTTCTCGTTTGAGGCGGTATCATGCTTGGTAGCCGTACTGGCCTCCACATATTCAAAGGAGATTCAGTCACTGGTGTCCGCTATTGTACCGAGGTTCTCCTGCCTCACGTGCGTCTGCTTAGTGGTGCTGTGGGTCCCGAGTTCCTCTTCATGGACGATAACGCTATACCTCATCGTACAGTGGCTGTCTCAGAGCTGTTGGAGAGTGAAGATATTCAACGCATGGACTGGACCGTAAGGTCCCCGTACCTAAATCCAATCGAACACGTGTGTGACCTTCTCGGGAGACGCTTGGCAGCACGTCAGCAGCCTCCAGCAACGATTCCGCAGCTGCGATCGGCGTTACAAGAGGAATGTGCTGCGATGCCTCAACAGCTCCTTGAGAACCTTATCCTCAGCATGGACAGTCGTTTTAAACTCTGCAACGCAGTCAGGGGTGATCATATCTCCTATTAAAAACTGGATTTCTCTTAGCAACCGCCTGTCACACGGACGTTTCTGTCTTTTGTCCAATTGTGCTTGAAGCTACCTTTTCAATGAAGTTCCTTTCTATGCTTTGGATTCCTTGTTTGGACGGTTTTGTTCACTTGTCCCATATTCCTAAATCTTGGGGATCTTATGGTATGATTTGAGTCGGTGTGAAGTACTTCTGCACGGCGTTACGTTCGAAAAACCGTCTCGTCCTTAAATTGTGCACGCCAGTGTAGATTACAACAATTAAGGAAAGGAGCATTTATTACACAAAAATGGATCTACGTTCTTCATGAGCATGTGCAGAATACCTTCACTCAGAACTTTGCATTTCTATGCAACTTCCAAGAACTCAGGCAACACATTTAATAAAATAATAATTAAAGCTTAATATAGTAACTAAAAAACTATAACAACAGTCCTTCTGATTTTTTAGAAAGTGATATACGTTTGCATACACATTCATGTGTTCACCGCGCAGTAAATTGTCATGTAGTCCTGAAAAAAATTGAACAATTGATTTCAAGTGATACAACAATAAAAGGGTATCGTTATATTGTACTTCTACAGCAGACTGTAAAAGAAATGCGCTTCCATTATTTGCAGTTTCATTATTTGTAGTTTTACAATTGTTACTATTCCTTTTTATTCGAATTTTAACCAAATTGTTCAGCTGTTTTTATTCTAGAGGAAGTTACCTTATGCCGTAGCTCAACAGTCTGGATTTCTAAAATCTAAAAAAACAGTTGTTTTTCATTTCACATACACTGTCTTATTTTCCTTACCGATGCAGAAATTGTTTTGACAAAGAAACTGCGTTCTGAAATTAAATCACTCTACATGTGACAGATGTAAAGACGCAAATGGATATATCCCAGTAGGTAAACATAGTGTATGATGCGTATCTCTTTTAATAGACTTATAAATTTCATTCTTCAAAAAAAGGCGTAGTGGTAACTAGGAATATTTCTAGAATTCATATGCAACACCCGTAGGCGTTGCGGGCCGGTCATTAAAGCTCCGCCACTTTTGACGCGTGAGGCGGAACAGGATGAAAGCAAAAAGATGAGGCAATCGGCCAAAATGTTCGTAGGAGTAGTCGTTTCGGTTCGCAGTAGCTGGCGTTTGACTAATCGACGCCTTCTGAAGTTGATGATTTCGGACCATTGATGTGAGACAAACAGCTTGTTGATCGAATTATAGAAATCCTGAAAAGTTCGCCCGTGTGTTTCAGTTTCTTGCGATACAGTAAATAAGAGAGGCTGAAATTTATTCCAAATGAGATTTTCAATATACGGAAGCGTGTTGTTCTATGAGATAAACGTTTTCGCGGGGAAATATTTATCCATGACCAGCCAGATCTCCAGGCCTAAAACCATCAACTGGAGAAAAGTGGAACGTTTTATTTCAATTTTTCACAAAGATAAAAAAAAATGTCCTGACATAACGGCTGCAGACTTAGTAATTAAATAAAAGAATCGGATGGCATCAAAAATCCCACAGTTTTTATTTCAATCACGTCGTTTTTATTCTCATTTCAAGAGAAAGGAAATAATAAATTTATAGCGATTTAAATGTGATCATATATTTTTGGTGCTATACCTGTAATTCTAACGAAATTGAACCATATCAAAATTGATGGAAGGGGGAGAATCAGGATGTTCAGAGTTTTGTTGCCGCCCCAGTGGGTAAATGATCTAAGCTCTGGCTTGTGACCATTCGTCCGAGATGGGTTCACGTTCGAAGCCCTGCGAGGCATGAATGTTGAGTTACTTACGGTGCCGGCTCTTTCCCTTCCCTAGAACCAGTGGCTCTATATTAAGGACAGTCAACTGTTTATAACCCACTATGGCGCTCATGGTGCACTATAAACCCCCAATAAAAACAGAAAAGTTGTCAGCTTTTTAAAACAGGGTTGATACCACTAGTGTGAAAACGTACATGAAAACCAAGTGCTCCACTATATGTCGGTTCTGACAGAATTATAACAGTTATTGAACTAAAACGTTGCCACCCCGGTGGCGCAGTAGTCTAAGCGATGGCCTCTGATCATTTGTCCGAGAGGGGTCTGGGTCCGAATCCCGGTGAGGCATGGATGTTGTGTTTGTCTTACGGCACTGGCTCTCTCCCTTCCCTGGAACCAGTGACCCTAAATTAGGGACGGCCGACTGCTTTTTTTTTTTTTTTTTTTTTTTGATTGGAGGCTTAACGACCACCGTGAGCAACTCAATGGGCTATAAGCAGTCGCCCGTCCCTAATTTAGGGTCACTGGTTCCAGGGAAGGGAGAGAGCCAGTGCCGTAAGACAAACACAACATCCATGCCTCACCGGGATTCGAACCCGGACCCCTTCGGATAAATGGTCAGAGGCCAACGCCTTAGACCACTGCGCCACCGGGGCGGCCCGACTGCTTATAGTCCATTGAGTTGTTCACGGTGGTCGTTAAACCTTCAATAAAAAAAAACTAAACGTTAGAATATCCAGCATAACACAGGCTAAAACTCGCAATGTTACCCATAACGGGGAAAATTGCAACTGACAAGGGAAACATATTTGTTATTGGAATTATCCCGACAGATTTCCATCGCATACATGTATTACTTAGATGAAACTGGATTAAAATATTTTCTCACCCCTAAGGGAAGAAAGTCGCTAACCGAGTGATTTGAGCAACATCATACGTGACATGATATTTGCTACCAGGGATGTACGTTCCAGGAACTTCAAACCGACTGTCTTGCTAAACGTTTCACGCATAACCGTAGGAAGAATTTTGTTCAGCTTTTCAAACCTGTGGATAAAAGCACATAGTAGATTAGAAGGTATCAAAGCAGACAAAGCAAAGTCTTGCGAGTTAACCGCCTGGCAGAAACCCAGAAAATCATAGCAGAATTCAGCATTGTTATTCACATGTCAGTCATCTATGAATGCACCATGTGCCAGTGTTGCAAATGCAAAACACGAAAGTGTGCCTCCAGTGGGCAAGCGATCTTCAAAATGGAACGCTGCTGACTGGTAAAGTCAATATTCTTTTACATAATTTGGTTCACCGACTGATTGTTCATTTGCGAGATTAATTTATATTTAGCTTGCATTGCGACAGTCTATGATTTCGAATTTATTAGCTTTAGAAACACGAGGAAATCATCACTTGTGGTGAACGTTTCGTTTATTTCGTTTCTGCTTAGTCAAGATTTGAGGGAAAATCTCCAATTGGGGAATTGGTTTGTGTATTTGGAATGTATATCCATTAGCAAAAGCAAGTACCCACAGATTACAAGTACTGACTTCACTACTAAAAAGTAAGATTGGACGGAATTTTTGCTTTAACCTTTCTCAAGCGGCTTATATAGTATTCCGAGAGATCAGATATTGTGTTTTCAGATTCACCTACGTCACAAAAATCACCCAGAATTTCTTTCTTTCAACACCAGTGGGATTCCTGATACGAAGCTCTGATAATAAACGAAGGGCCGTCGGTGCGCCTCCAGAATTCTGTACTACCCACCCCTGTAGGTGGAATCCATTTTTAACACTAATAAATCCCCACATCCTCTGAGTGTAAGGTATCAGTCCAGCATTTGATATGGCCCGAATACTTGTGGTAACATAACTTGCTGTCTAAACAAGGGAAGCCAATCCGTCTTTCCATTCTGAATGAGTCTGCGACGTTTCTCCTCGTTCAGACCCTACAATACAGGCTTAAAGGATTCTCTTATCCTAAAACGCACATTTGTTTCCTACCACCTATACTGCCAGTAATTTTTACAACTGCGATCTTTTTACAATATCGCAGACGCTGTTTCTGCAGCTTATTAGGATAAAACGTTTTAAATGTATATAATTTAACTTAATAACAGTTAACAATTTTAAAATAACCTGTAACAAATAGCTTTCAGTAATATTTTAGTTAATTAATGTATATATAAAATAAACAACTAATTTCACAGATTCTCTGGGAACATTCCAACATTTAAATTTGCCTTTCGCTAGGCTTGCCATTTTGAATATCTTATCTGTTGGCTTACCAAAATCTTGAATTTAAAAATGGTAGAGCTGGACACCGATTTAACGATCTCGGAAATGAAGCTTGTATTTGCAATTCATATGTGTGATTTTGTTTTGCTTTAGACTCGAAACCTTAGTACGGAAATGGTTAGATTTCCTAAGAAAACATTTCTTTTACTAATTCCTGCGGAGGTCAGACAGTCTGCTCTTATTGCCCATGGAAGATTTCTATGAAAAAAAACCAAGGTTATCTTTCTTTTGTAAAATATTTTTAAGAAGATATTTACACTTGAAAGAAAATCCATTTTACATCGATAAAAGAGGAACTGTTTTTCGCGGTTGGATAAGAAAGTGAAGTTTTCCTAAATGTGAGAAATCAAGTATGTCTTTCAAGTGAAAAGATAAAACATGAAACACTGGAAATACGGAAGGCTTCGTATAAACGTTCATACGAAGACTTCCATATTTCCGTCCAGCTCGATAGGTTTCGTATAAACGTTCAGCCTCAGAATTATGTAAATTCAAAATATTATTGTTGGATGTAAGATCACTTCTCCTTTCGTTCCAACTCCGAATATCTTACTCTGAAAATTCTAGCAAAAAGTGAAGTGTTTCCGCATCGAACCTAAAACTACTTTGAAAAGGCTCTCAATGAAATCAACATAACGTTACATATTTTAATATTCTCTGGACGAACAATAAGTACTTGAATTAGTAATAATTTACAATATGTTATTATTACTCGGAATATTCAAATCCTGTAAGAGTACGCCTGAATTATTCATCGATAATGGATTTTCTTGATATGGTTATTTTTTAAGTATGTTTAGTTTTTTCAATTTTCTTTCAATATTTAAGAAAAATATTTATTCCATAATTTTAGATATTAGAATTCTTTTTAAATAATTGCACGTTCATGGTTCCTAAACGCTTTCAGTATCTACTATCAGTGATGTGTTATAGAATAATTATTCTAAATAGTAGAAATTAAAATAAAGTTTGTGATATTTGTTCTGTCGATATATAAGTTTTTAGTAATGTTTTCGTAAAATATAATTTAATTGTAATCTGTATTAGTAAATTAGATGTGCATGTAATTGAAAGAAAATATTCTATAAAAACTTCTTCAAATAGTCATTTAGTAATTCATTAGAACTTGCAAGTGATTCAACTAGGTGAGCGGTTCGCAAACTTCTGACACCGTGGTGCACCAATATTTTTTTCTATCCCTGCAAAAACACAATCGGTGCTAAACTGTATTTATACAGGCAATGAGGATTTAAGAATTTCATTAATAAGGAATCTGAGAAGTATTGGTTTCATTTTTGGAAGCATTGAGTTTATTTTGCTAACAGCATACACAACACTTTTATTTTTTCTGATATTCTAGAATTCTTTCATAATGAAGCCAGCAGAGATCAGAGAAGAAAGAAAATGCTATTCCAAATCACTACTGAAATAGTTAATTGGTCTGGTCTCGCCGGTTGACTGTTTCATCACTGGTATCGTTCTTCTGCTAACTAACCTACTGGAGGCTCCATGGAGGTAGGAATAAGAGCAGACGCTGTCGCCAAATCTTCCCATGCTAGCAAAGTGAAGCCGGGTTTGTACGCTTCCGCGGTGAAAGTAGTACCGCCAGCTTTGGCGTGGTTACCCTCACGATACATAAGCAAACGATTTTCCGTAGGCAAGCATAATGAGACCCTTTTCGTTTTCTTAAGATTTTACATTGTCTTAACTTATAAGCAAAATGGAAAAGCAGTGGACTCTTAGGTATAGGTTTACATGAAAGGAATTTAGGTTTACTTGAAAGGAATTTCAGAACAAAAACTTAGATATTCACATGAAGAAAAAGAGATCTAAAATAACGACTTCGTAACGACTGAGGCGTATATGAACTGACGATTTAAAATGTGTTTATACTAAACTAGATTTTATGAAGCGTTTAAAATCTTTATCTGTCTTAGCGGATTATCGTAAAATGTTGTTTATCATAGAAATTGTAACGGTCGAGCTTCAGAGAGTTTGTATAATGAGTGAAATTTTCAAAGGATCTTTAATTTAAATGGAGGGAACACTTCTGCCATCTTGTCAGGAGGGAAATTGAAGTTATCAACGACATTCCACGTATGTTTTACTTGTTCTTAAGCAAATAAACAAGGGGAGGGGGAAACAATATTCCCATTGAACATTATTATTTAAAAAAACAAAAATTCATGAAATATCTAGATTTTATTTCCAAACTTTATAGAAAAAATGGGGAATCTGCGAGCTTGTTCAAAGAAATTTAAAAAATCAGACTCAAAGTATGATGTTGCTGTGTCTTCATTTTATTTTTTATAATTACTTTTAGCACTTGACTGATTTAAATTTATTTTAATGTAGGCAGGAAATTCCAACTGGTTTGGTTAGAACTGTGGTGGGCTTCAAAGGTATGAATGTAAATAATTTTAAAACTACAGGCTTTGATAGGAAGGGAGCTTTTTTCGGGGGGGGGGGTAACTTTTTAAAGGGTGCAGTTTCAAAATATAGCAATAAAATATATAATTTATTAGTTTGTGGAAATAGGATTTACAAGTCCTACTGATAGTAAAAGAAATCTGACTTGATAAAATGACTTGATAAAAACAGATTTACGTAAGCAGCAGAAATAATTCCTACTGTAAGATTTCTTTAAAATAAATCCAACTGCATTCAAAAAATTATACTTCTAACACACGTCACTGTTAAAAGAGGGTCATTCATAATGTAATAAGTTAATAGATTTTAAGTAATAAATGAGACAAGCGTGTGCATATAATAAGGATTTTTAATTCGGTTTTTAAAATATACATATACCATTTATGAGCAAGGTGATATTTATTAATATAGAATTCATTGAGGATAAATCCTACAGTTTGTTGCTAGCACAACATATGTTCAAGAATAGGAAAATATAATCAACACAAGATGATTAACTTTAGCTCTAATTAGGGAGAGCATTGTTAACAGCAGTCCATATGCTAATGCACATTTAACCTACATTTTATGGCCGCAAAAATTAATGGATAACTAATAAAAAGTGCATGGGAAATATAGAGGAGCAAATTATCTGCCATCAGATACTAAGTCATCTTTAGTTCACTGTTATCCATGTAACATATCCAGTAGCAAAATCTGATTTCCAAAAATAATGCTGACCTTTTTAAGCCAGAACTTCTTACGACAGCCTATTTCATCTGATTAGTTAAGTAATAAAGTTTTCACTCAAGTAATTTACTTGTTTACCATAACTATATATTTTCATATATTGCAATTAATATCTTTATAATTCTATGCTGTTATATTTTTACTTCAGCTGAATTCAAGATTTACCCCATTTCTATCATCAAAAGCCTAGCTGTGAGCTGCATTTCACACTCATTATGTACATTGTAAGCTGTAGAAAATATGTCAGTACTATCATTTCCTAATGGGGGATCAATATAACTCTAGGTACACAAGACAAAAGAGAATGAGCTAGTTAGAACATGAAGAAATATTATTATTAGTTGATGCCCCCATACATATTAAACTTTTTGAAGTAATTTTTATATATGCGAGAGAAGAAAAGCTTACCCAACAGTATTTGTAGCTGGAACTTAGCTGACTGCTGCAATTCGACCATTAAAGACAAATATTTGCATCAAAATTTATATGTATATCCAATACGAAATACTTATCTCAAATAGTTAAATCTCATTTTCAGTAACCTTCACTAGCAGCAGCAAAATGCTTTCTTTCACATACAATGGGTGACACACCAGGTATGAGTGTCTTTTCTCTTAAAAGGCTTAGTCCTTCAGTCCTAATGGGAAAACAAAAAATGAAGGGTGGACGATTCATGGATACACAACAAGAATACCAAAGGATAAGAAAAATACAATACAGGAAATCTGTAACAACTATCAAAATATTGGGTACAAGATATTTACACTGATGTGCAAAACAGTACGGTCTAATTACACTGAGCTAATCAGAACATGAACTGTGAGCAAATAAACCACAATAAATATTTGAATGTTTCAGCTACCACAAATACCTCAGCTTTGAAGAAATTACAATATGCTGATAAAACAGAGACAGATCATAAGCTCGATAGACAAAACGCACATGCCACACCCACTGTGCAAGGAATGACCTTTTAGCGACATCTCGCTGATTTTACCAAAACATAAATAAGCACCTGGCAGATATGATGTAAAGGAAGAAAAGGTAACAAGAAGGACTTTAAATATCAACAGAGAACCAAAAGGGGAAAGTTTAATTAAAGCATATATGCTGTAACTCATATAAAACAGGAAAAACAAATTATACATGAGAGAGTTAAAATGCATGAAAACAATGTTTAATCTCAGAACATGTACATGCATTACAGCATAGCAACTAAATCAGGTAAAAAACATTTGGTACCAGAAGAGCATGAAATATATTTGACTTATACAGTAGCTTATTTATGGAATATCAAAGTAACTGATGATCCTAAAATGTTTACTGCTCTGTAAAATGAATAAGAGAACATGAAGTCTTAGAATACCAAAAATGTGCAATGACTAGACATGGGGTGGCAGAATGGAATCAAATCTATTTTTGGAATGAATCGTAAATACGGGCAATGTAGAGATGTGTGATTGCTGTGTCAGGAATTTTAATCTACTTCCATGTATTATGACAGTATTTCTTAAAAAATCAAAATGTACATACCTATGTTTGCAGGTTCATTCATAGCTTGAGAGGAGCCAGAATTGCAAATCTTCACTGTAAGATACTCATGTTCGGTAACTTTCAAATGTTTCCTTGTTCATTTGACTACTTCTATTCTTTTTTTTAAATCTTTTAAATATCTGTGTACCCTTTGTGTTTCAACTTTTACTTTTCTCATCTACTGAGTTTAGTATCACCATCATTTTATGTTTCACATTCAAAGTGGTTTTGTTGTGAATCTTGAGATATTAACAGCGATGTCTTGCGTTGTCATATAATTCCAAGAAACAGTGAGTGCAGTGTCTTACATGCAAAAGTTACTGTTTTAATATCCTCTGCTAATCTAGAGAACCTGTATAAGAAATGGGAAGTTCAGTTTTTAATAAAGGAGCTTCAGTTCTATTAACTAATTTTGTAGGGCACTATCAAAAGCACCTTGTCTATTTGTTTAAAATGAATATTATTTACTAGCTATGTTCAAATCTGCAATTTAGTATACTGGTCAAGCCCTAAACCAGGAAAAAAGAAATAGATGAACTTTTGGTAAATGTAGCTAATTCCTAACCCTTATCGTTGTTGTTTATAGTGCAAAGTGTTTGGATATGAACACTGTCATATTTATAGTTGGTTTATTAATAATTCAAAGACGATTATCTTAATAATGTAGTTATATTGAATAACCTTTTAAACGTGGTTCAGTTATGAATACCCCTCCGATTACATAACCTTCACTATTCCAGAAAAATTTGCTACAACTTTCGTAAACAACTGTGTATAACCTACGTAAACTTAGCGACCTCTTTAAATTTGCTACAAATTTAGAACATTACATAATACGCTAAAAGTAAGCAGATCAAAGAAAAAATATTCAGTAGCCATTAACAGTAAATTGCAATCGACGATTGAACCCAAAATAACTCAATTAAACCTAGTAAACGGAAAATAAATGACTAACCGGTGGAATGACATTACCTGGTATTTTCGTTTTAAATTTATTTGCACAGCTGAATGCAACACCGGATCCCTTGGAAACTAAATCTGAACTAGCTAAAATATGCTATCAAACACAGAAAAAAATGCACGCTGACAAACCAGTTTAACAAAAAATATGAGCTTCTAAAAATCACAAATTTTCAATGCTGTCCTATGGCAGACACGACCAAGAGGGTAACCATCCAAGCACGCGGAGGGATATAACAGTAAACAGATCGGCTTCAGAAATCTGCGTTTAAGGCGTCTCCTATATTTCCTACCTCCACGGAAGGCACGTTCTGTTGCAGCAATTCAGTAGTATCGATATCTGCCATTTTCAAAAGTATCGATATTGATAGCATTTGATACTTTGGGACCGATATATTGAACCAAACATATCGTTGTTCAAAAATCAATATACCAGATTGATTTTCTGATATTTTTGATCTGATGTTCTTTTCATACTTCTGATCTCGATACGAGTGATGTTGGATGTGATATATTAGGTATCATACCAATGCATTGGAGTGATAATCATATTTACGTCTTACTGAATGACGATTTATTAATTTTCCGATTTATCAAAAGTGCAGTATCAGTATTGAACATAAGAATATCGGGAGAAAAGAAAGATTTTTATATATTCCGACAAATCGTGCCCATCCCTACTTCACACTTTCATCGTCGGTGGGGATAGCTTCTTCTTTGTTTTGCCTGCCTCTTTCACGACTTTTGCAATGCACTCACAGGGATGAAGAACAACTTTGTGGGTCGTCAAATATCTGTCAGAATATTCCGCTTGTACATGCCTTGAGAAACAAATTATGTACATTAATTGTTTAAGGAATTTGAGGAAGTACGAGGATTTTTCCAGTGGATTTTCATTGTTGAAAATAACGTTGTCACGGGGAAATTTTTAACGGAAAGCGTCGCGGAGCTCCAGATTCGGGAAACACACTTTGAGAAGCACTGATCTTGGTGGACGCAGTGGCAGATCCACGATTTTTGTGAGGGAGGAGGCGCAAATGTACGGAATAGTTGGGGACCATTCTGATAATTACCCACAAAGTGAAAATTTTCTTAGTATGTCTATATATCCTTCCAAATAATTAACGAAAATATTATACTTTTAATTAATAAATTCTTTCAGGAGAAAATATCCAATTTGTTACAAAAACCAAATAAATCGAAGTTTTTCCTTGGTTCCTGAGAGGTGGAGCGCCGCCCTCCTCTGAATCAGCCCTGGCTATAGGTTACTATATACTTTTTTCTGCATTCCGAATCGTAAATAAGATATCACTTTTATTACATACTGAAACACTAATTTATACGCGATTTTAGGTCCTACTTTAATTTCTTATGGTTTAGATATGCCAACTAGTGTAACTGAATTCAAAGCATTTATAGAAACACAGTCATTCATATTTTTATAATAGTAAATCTGTGGTTTTAGTAAGACTTTCATACAGAAATTGAAATCTATTAAAACTACGGCTATTGTGTAACAATACGAGTCAGCTGCCATCGAATTGGGTACCTACTCAAAGGCGTTAGGGTTTTAGCTAATCGGTTTTTAGTGTAATACGAAATTATTTGTTCAAGGTTGATTGTGATTATACTAGATTTTATGAATTATAAAACGCAAATAAAACTAACATTATAATAGAACACGATATGTAAACGTAGAACACAGTTTTTCAAAATGACGAATCTATATAGCCTATAATTAATGCCTAAGATATTCGGCTCTTTTCGTGTGTTTTTTTTCTAGTCATGTTGTAGATTTTATCTCAATAAATTAGGCAACAATAACTATGTTTTACTTTTCCAGTTTTCATTGTGGTAATGTGTGTACCTTCATTTTGCGACAGGCCCTTGTTCGACACATAAAATTAACAAATATTGACTTGCTTTATCTCATTGGACGATTCAAAATAGGTAATTAGCAATATTGTATTTCTGTCTAACAACTTTGCAAAGAAATATGAATTAATTATATCCTAGTAAAGACTTTGTAAGAAACAGAGAAATTCAAGAATGGAAGAACAGCAAAGTATCTCAAATTATATATAATGAAAACGATACTCATAGATAGTGTTTCAAATCAGTTTATTTTTCGCCTTTTTTTATTCTTCCTCCTAGATCGTTTGTCCAGTTTTCCAGGTCTTTAGCTGGACAAACGGTAAAGCAGTAAGAAAAAAAAGGCGCTCAGAGCTGAAACCAGTTGAGCTTCCGGAAGTATTGCCTGAGACTTTTACTTGAAATCAGAAAATCAGATCTCAAAAGATAAGTAGAAATACGTAGATAATTTTTTGTTTTTGCTTCGAATATGAACCACCACCATACAAATGTAATGTAGTATTTGATGTAATATCAATAAAAAGGAACACTTAAATCTATTTGCATATGAAATATTACCAATACTCCACAAACTAATATTAAACAGAGGAATATATATTCAAACCAATAAAATCCTAAGTCCATTTCTTTTAGCATATTATTGATTATCAGCTGTATGAAATAATGCTGATCATTCAAACTAATGTTGGTGCAAATATTGAAACCATTTACCTTTAAACGTCGACACAGCTGGATCTGTACCACTTCTTTTCATGAAAACAAAAACGTTTATACTTACACTTCTGACACAAAGATATGCAGATTTCCCAAAGTACGTGAAGTAAGTGCTATACTCAAAAACGTATCATTGATACAAATAACATGCTATAGACCTTTTTGCTAATATTCTGAGTTTTAACAAAGCTATGAAAAATTTTATATAGCAGACTAAATAATTATCTAGAAAAAACATTTCATAGTAACCAGTCTGAATTTAAAAAAATAACTGGTTGCAGACAGAGGTGTTGAATGATTTTAGTCTTGGTCAGATTTTTCTTTTCAGAGGGTTCTGAGGTTAGTCTTCTTCATTGGATCAATTAAAGGGTAAATGCTGGAAGAATGCAGATTTTCTTAGACAGCATATACCATATATTACTGATGATCAGCTTTATAAATACTGCTGATCATTAAGTGGTCCCAATACAGAGAAAAATCTGCAGATTACGGAAATGTATAAGTTGACATGTGTCAGAATCTGTAGATCGACTGATAAATCTTAGAATGGTAGCACCAGCTTCAGGTGACTCAGCGGGTAGCAAGTAAGAAATATTTACTGGCACTCAATAGTCGTCGAGACGTGTTTAGGAATATTCACGGGTTAATTTGTGTGTGCGTGTGTATGGATGTGTACGCGCCCCGATACTTTCTGTGTAGTTCAGCTTTGGTGCTTCAGTGTTATTTTTTTCCATAATTGTTTCCATCAAATAGTACATACTTACTTTCTAAATTATGAGCTCTTTCCAAAAAGGGGTATTAAAGCAGTTAAATTAATTCACGACATCCTATCCCCATTGTGTTTGATAACATCGGATTGCATTTCCTCAAATGAGCTGACAAAAAATTAGTGTGACTGCAATGCGAAATGCACGATCACATGACTTTTTGTACTCATAGGCGAAAGAGATCGTGGTGTTTAATTGACACGGAACTAAACGGCTCATTATATATAAGAACATTATCTTGAAAAGCTAGAGGAGTTAGTCGGTTGAGGATGCAGGTATTTTTTAAAGAAATATCCTAATGCAAAAAGCGAAAGTTTTAATTACCAACTATGCTGTATAAACTAAGCGTATCTGACAAGAACATCATGTTGGACATTCATGTGCCGTGAAAACATCTCTATCCCAACACAAAAACATTTCTAAAGGTTGCACGTGACATCTAATATCAACAGGATGCCAGCGGAAGAGTTAAAGTCTTGTAAATTACGTGGTTGAACCGCAGCAGGTCGGATTTGCCGTTCCAACGCAAACACAGTTGTCCGACAGTATTGATGTCTTCAAAATTTGGCTGCCAGAACAATACCCCAAAGTGTTACTCATGTTTCACAAATCTTTCTCGAACATTGCTGGTAATCTGGCATGGCGCAATATAATTCTGCTGAAAGGAGGCACTACTAGGGTCGAAACCATTGACATGAAATGATGTATCTGGTCTGCAATGATTTTTAAGTACATGTCGACGTCATAGTTTTGGGCACATGAATGACTGGAAGCAAAATTTTTCTGTAAAACTTTGCCTTTCTTTCATCAACATGTTTACGTCGGACAGTGTAGCTTGTTGCCAAAACGTCTTTATTAAGCGCACACTACCCGTTAGACCAATAGGTACAACGTAATGCAAGATTAATCGAGCCAGATGACATTCTTCTAGTTATTAAAAGTCAGGTTTTGACGTTTAATGGCCATTGTACGCCTTTGGACGGTTAACCTAAGTTATCATGGGCATTCGGAGAAGTCTATGGCCAGCGACCACCATTTTTCGCGGGGTTGAAGGCAGTGAATGTGTGACACATTGCTCTCGTTATCTGCATTCAAGTCACGCGCGAGTTGTAGCACAGTACCCATTCTGTTTTCTGGAACCAAAAGATCCTGTGATTCTTAATGCCCCAAATAAGTCACGACGACCGGTATTCCGTTTCAAATAGCTCGTCGCCCTAGGTAGTCGGTAGCCAGATAATTCTCCTCTGCTACGGAAGCTGCGATATCGAGGATATAAATATATATAACTGCGATATCGAAGAATATATATATATATGCCAATCGAATGTAGCGCATTCGCCGTATTGAACAGAAGCGTTCCACCAGAATGTGGGCCGACAACATCATCCCTGAACCCCTAATCAATGTTTGTTTGTTCAGTGACGATTCATGGGGCATCTAAAACACGGATGCTCGCCGTGTGCAGTGTGCACGTTTGGCAACAGGCAGGAAACCGAAGTCTTCCTTCAAGCGCTTCGGAAATTGTCCAACTACTCCGGTGGTTTACTGGTTTGGTCTAAGATTAAGTTGAATGGACGCACGTCCCTTCATGTGTTTCCAGGAGGCACCAAGACTGCTGCACCCATAGGGATGACATCCTATGAAATATTGTACAGTTTTCAGGAAGCTGTTGGCTCCCATTTCCTATTTATACCCAAAGCGCAGGTTCCCGAAGGAGTCGGATAATAAATGAATATATGAAGAGTGGCGATATTCTCAACATGAAAAGAAGGTCAGGAAGATCATTGTACTTAAATCCGATAAAGTGTGTCATGCCTGGGAGGCCCTCGAAAGAGTAAATGCACAATTGGTTTGCGCTTTGCAGAATTTCTAAACGACAAATTTAGCAAACATGTTCTTAAATACCTTTCCCTGTAATCCTACTTTCCAACAATTTTCCTCCGTTCATTAGTACGATCGGTGAGTTGCATTACGTCCATTCTGGAAAAAATGTTTATGCCTATATTACTTCCACAGCTCCAAGATCTCCACTGAGTAATTCCAAAAATAGGTAGGAACTGCAGTACCAGGATTGGCGTCCACTGCACGAAGTGCAGTTATAATAGTAAAGAGACTAAAAATCTTTAGCATCCTTATGACCTCTTCAGCTACCGAGTTCGCGTTTTCATACGTCCTATAGGAAATCAAACGAAAACGTTTTAATAATATATAATTTATACAGTTTAAATCAAAATTGTTTTTTTTTTCATAAACAATAAAGCTTTTATTGGATCACACCGCTGACAATGAAAAGGTTTTCTCAAATATCATAAGGAAAGATATTTGTGATGCAATATATTTAGCTAAAGTTACTGTGCAAAATTTCGTAACCGTAGAAGATGAAATAAGTATGTAGCCTTAATCGTTTTTCTACGTTCAACTGTTTAGCAAATAGGATTATATTGAATTCACATGGTAAAACAAATGGGATAGGAAATACAAAAAGTACTTTAAGGTTTTTACCTGGAAATACACGTATATTCGGAAACACTGTGTAAATATGAGTTAGGAAAATTTCGTTGCGTTAAATTTTGGGCATGTAAACATTCAATGAAGCAATATAAGCGGCACATATTATTAAAAATATTTGATATCAGCAGCAGCTTCAGATTTTTAGGGTATATTTTGGCCGACGTTTTAAACAGATAATACCTTGTTAGTGAATACTTTTTTGTTTATTGTCATAGACTGCCTTGCCATCGCAAGGAATCACCAAGCCATGGACCGGCCTATGATATACCAAAAGCACGAATGAGAGTGCAAGTTGTCTCGATTTACAGAATTAGATGATTTAGAATGCAGATTAACAATACGGTGCCAAATCAGCAAAAAAAAACCGTGCACGACATTGGGATACCTAGGTGTACCGTTTCGATATGATATCCGAGTGGTATTGGACTGGTATCAAATCTACCAATAAACGGCCTGGTAAACCTCTGAAGCAAACAGAGCCTGTCGAGATTCCTCTGAAGAGAGGTACGCAAGGGTAAAAGGCTTTCAGCTCAAAAACCATCAAAGTTACAGCACCATATGTTTATAAAATGCTTAGATTCTGCAGGTGAAGATTTTAATTTCAAAATCATATTAGATGTGTATTAAAACCATTGTGCTAAGGAAAGATACAGGTTTCAAATTTTATGTTGGTGAGCTAATATAAGCTTATCACGCCTGTCTGAAAAATGGTAAACCTACTAAAAGGCGAATTATATATACCATGGGCAGATATAATTGATAATAAAATTTTAAATTATTAAGCTAATTAAAATTACTTTTTTGGAATATTTTTCTTAAATTTATGTGTGTCTTTTGGTTTCCTGTAGTCCGCTGTATTAACTTTGGGCATATGAATCCATAAACATAAACAACATATCCAGCATAAAGTAATATATTAATAGAATACGAGTGAAGTATAATTAAAAAAATGTTGTATACCGTAACAGACAAATAAAGGTAAAATAATAAAGTATACTGCAATTATTCATTGTATCATGCGAAATTACCACGCCTGAAATAAATCGTAATAACAGGCCACCTTTGTTTGATTATCAAGAGTAGGTTCTGACGTATCTTCCAATTTCGTTTCATTTATTTATTATTTATACAAATACATTTTTTTGAAATTTATATATTGTAAAGAGTAGACAGCAGTTTGGAAAAACATAATATCCCCTGATTTTTGGCTTATTTGCAATATGTATTTATGAAAAGTGTTTGTAATTTGGTGTCGTTAAATACACGCATGTATGCATTTTTTCTTGTGACTTTATTACAGGCTTTCGACTGAATTGCTGTTGAACGTTCCATGAAGATTTGATTTAGCCAGAAGCATCGTTTCTAATTCCCATTCTGTGAAAATGTAGTATCAAGAAAATTACCGTTATTACAAGAAGTCATAAAAAAAACGATACACAAGAAACATGAATTACAAAAAAATCGCTTATACTACAAGACAAAGTTAGAATTATCTGTGCTTTCCTTAAGAAGTGTTGCGGTAAACCAACCCAAATACAGAAGGAGAACAAACATATTTCGCTATTGCCACACCCATCAACTTTGTTTCTGTACATCTGCATTGAGTTACGCACAGCAGAACAGTCCATGTGACTGTGAGAGCATTCCATCGGTTTTACAAAGTGAAAAAGCTTCTCTGTTACAGATTTTGGTTTCAGGAGATTACAATTCCTGTTGCTTAGTTGAATAATATTGTATTTCAGTATCTTGTGTAGACGTTCGGATAAAAATAGCTTAATAAAAAGATAAATAGATGAGAAATGATTTGCATTATTCGTTGATCAAATCTTATCATGTTTCGTTAGAATTCTCCATAGACTATCAGCAATTTATGAAGCCAACTAACAAAACATTTTCCGACACAGTATAATAAGTGTGTAAAAAAAAATATTATACTCCATATTGAGAAGCAAGGGGTAGGAATCTAGCTGTAGAACCAAATTTTATGCCAACAACTTTGTAACTGTACTGAACATTTTCTAGAAAATGTGGTGATTAAGTGATAATACGGTTATTCATATATTTGAAGAAATCGGAAGAGGTTTTCTGAGATGGGGAAGTCATTTGACGTTTCAGCTATGTAGCTCAAGCGTCAAATAATGAAGAAGGTTATTTCTATAATTTTTACATGAAGAGTTTCTTCATCATAGTGATGATCTTATGTTTACAAACAAGTTTCAAAGATGATGAGGAAAGCAAAAATGTGACCTATCTGTAACATGCTAGAAATTGTGCTATACATATCCTTCATTTCTAAGGTGTCCATATAAGAAAATTAAAAGAAACACCATACCATATCATTGACTTTGCGAGGAACACGCTCTCAGCCATGGCTACTAAAACATAAATGAAGAGATAGAAATATCGCTAATTTCGTGAAAATTCGTAAAAATCCTGTGTAGGTGTAATCTGATAGAAATTAGGATAAAACCTCATCAAAAGTGGTGCATGCCGCAAAAGTAAATCGTTGCATTCCTCCTATTGAATATTCTCGAATGCCAATTAGAAAGGTTTTCGGCAAAGTTTAAATGTGTAGTTTCGACTAAAGATGCAACTTTAATGGAAACAAAAAATCCTTTTCATTAATTAAACAGGTCTGAAAAAATTGCGTGCACTAGAACCAAAAGCTAATGAACTTAGGGTTTATGGCACTAGGTTTCGCGGATTTAACTACGAAAATAAAACAAAAAGGTTATTGTTTTTTCATATATGTAGGGGTTAGATGCGCTTCTGAAAATGATATCCCCTAAACATTTTCTCAAACACTTCACGTGTTGGTTTTCTGTTTCAATAATTTCTAATACAATTGCTTCCTGGATACTACAATTTGGAACAAAATTGTCGATAATTAATATTCATAGCTCTACAAAAGGGTGATGTGTTTTACGATGCTCTCACAAGCTGTATCTTTTATATTTTACTCAATGATATGTACTTGAGAAAATACTTAGTATATAAATTAGAAAGGTGACATTGAGGATCTTGGAAACTACAGACCTATCAGCCTCCTATCAGTAGTTTATAAAATCTTCACTAAAGTTCTATCACACCGCTTGAAGGTAACACTGAACATGGCTCAACCAAGAGAACAAGCTGGATTCAGGAGTGGCTACAGCACAATAGATCATATCCACGTGCTGAGAGAACTAATTGAAAGAGCGAGGAATATGAACTTCCATTGTGCATGGCTTTTATCGATTATGAAAAAGCCTTTGATTCGGTGAAACCATCAGCAGTTACAATGGCTCTGAAAACCTGCGGTATTGAAGATGCATACATTAATATTATTAATAACATCTATGAAAATGCAAGTGCAAAGATTAGGCTGTTTGAAAATAAAACACACATAAAAATTGGAAAGGGAGTGAGACAAGGTGACACCATATCTCCGAAGCTCTTTAATGCCACATTGGAGGGTGTTTTTCAGTCGCTGAGCTGGGAAAACAAGGGGATAAAGATTAATGGAGATTATCTAACCCACCTTCGTTTTGCTGATGACGTAGTCATTTTTGCAACTACCATATCAGAGCTGCAGAGTATGATCCAGGAACTTGCTGACAAGAGTAAAGAAGTGGGATTAAAAATGAACTTTCAGAAGACAAAAGTGATGTTCAATGCTTTTACAAGAAATGAAGATTTATCGATTGATGGAGAAAAGCTGGAGATAACAGACACGTACGTTTATCTTGGACAGCAGATATCAAGTGAGGGTCGCATTGATGAAGAAATTAATCGGCGTACAAAACTTGCCTGGAGAGCTTTTGGAAGAAACAGCATAATTTTCAAGAGCAATATGCCATTATGTCTTAAAAGAAAAGTGTTTGATCAATGCATCCTTCCAGTGCTTACGTATGGTGCAGAGACGTGGACCTTAACTAAAAGAGACATACAAAGGCTGCAGGCAACTCAAAGAAGCATGGAGAGGTGCATACTTGGTGTAACCAGGAGAGATAAGAAGAGGAACTCGTGGATCCGAAAAATGACAAGAGTGGAAGATATCATGATCAGAGTTAAATCCCTGAAATGGCAATGGGCTGGACATACTGCCAGAAGGACAGATCATCGATGGACAGCCGAAATTTTAGATTGGATTCCAAGGGATAGGAAAAGACCCAGAAGAAGACCACATGGGAGATGGGTGGATGAAATTCGAAAGTATGCAGGGGTGACATGGAGGAGACTGGCACAAGACAGACCGTTGTGGAGGAAACTTGGGGAGACCTTCGTCCAGCGGTGGATTGATAATGGTTGACAATGATGATGATGATGATGACATAAATTACAAGTAATTGATAATATTGCACTTCACTTTTAATTCGTTTTTTTTTTTAATAAAGCGCGGTTTCTTGGCGAAAAACTATTTTGATGTGATGCTACACAGTTTTCGAAAGTCTTTCTCTGGAATCCAAATGAAAACTTCGGGATTTGTTCCAAGAATGATTTAGATACAACTGTAGGCTTGTGTTCCTAAATATAGGGTAAATAATGGCTGTATAGAAGACCAAAGTAGAAGTGTTCTGACATTGCTTAAAATTATCAAAATATTGAATACCATTAGTATTTGTGCAGACCATTTTATAAACAAGGCGTCAGCCCGATGCGGTTTTCGGAATAGAAAAAATTTAAATTGGAATAGACTTATACAAGGCATGCACATTCGATATTTAGTTTGGGATCATTCTTCCTGTAAAATATGTCCAAACTGTGCCACTCAGCTTGGAGGTTGAAAGTGCGATCTGACATTTCGGTTCAGCTATTAAAATTGGAATGGACTTAAACAAGTTATGCACATACGGTAATGAGTTTTGGATCATTCTTCCTGTAAAATTTGTCCAAACTGTACCACTGAGCTTGGAGGTGAAAAGTGCGATTCACATTTCGCTTCAGCTATTAAAATTGGAATAGACGTATACAAATTATATATAATTTATGACTACAAAACTTGTGGTTTTGAGATAAAATAAAAATACCAACATTTACTATAGAGAAAAAATATTGCAAACGTTGTGGTCGAACTGTATAACCTACATTTTTACTGGCTGAAATGTTACCAGATTTTTCTGACCTGGACGGTAAAACTTGGTCTAGAAGTTACAATATGTCGTTTACTCATAAAATGACATTAGAACGAAAATTTGAAAAACTGTCGAATAGCAACAACAATAAAGACAATTCTGCTGTGCAAACTCAGGATGCCTTTACTGATAATGAAATAATATCTAACCTTTCTGGTTTTAAGCGCAGCGTCCCTCTCAAGGTCAAGAATTCGAACGCCTCCACGACTCTGAAAAACATCCTCACCCCTCGCCACGCGCCGCCCCAGAGAGCTTAACCCTGTCCACAAACACAGGTTTAAAAGTGTACGACTGTTTCGAGGTGAAAACATCTCGGGTAAAGTCCGTGTGCGTGGGAGCCTTTAGGGAATGCTTTCAGCGTAGCCCTCGTAAGTCTACAGAGTGAGCGTGCCGGGAGCTTGCATTTTCCAAGACAACTGTGTGGCGCGTATTGCGTAAGCGTGTGAAATTGCACCCTTGTCAAGTACAGTTGCTGCAGCACCTTACCGAGGCTGACTACGCCACTCGTTTCCAGTTTTGTGAGTCATTTCTTGAGTTGAGCAGTGACAATGGTTTTTTTTTTTTTTTTAGAGAATTTGCGGTTTAGTGATGAAGTTACAATTATTGTTAGACGGAAGGTAAAGAAGCAAAATGTTTGCATTTGGGGGACTGAAAATCCTCACCAAATTGTTGAAGGTGTAATTACCGGATTGACGATTGCAGAATAACGACGGCCGCCCCGGTGGCGCAGTGGTCTAAGCGATGGCCTCTGATCATTCGTCCGAACGGGGTCCGGGTTCGTATCCCGGTGAGGCATGGATGTTGTGTTTGTCTTACGGCACTGGCTCTCTCCCTTCCCTGGAGCCAGTGACCCTAAATTAGGGACGGGCGACTGCTTATAGCCCATTGAGTTGCTCACGGTGGTCGTTAAAATTACAATCAAAAAAAAAAAAAAAAAAAAAAAGAATAACGAAGGGAGCTCTCATTGAGTATCTGTGACAGCCAGCTTCATGTTACCCACTGATTATTAAACTTGGAGAGTTCCATTACATATGTGTGGAATTATGCCTCGTTTTGACAATTAATGAAATATATATAACACTGTGAAATCGCTCATATCATTTTGAAACACCCTGTATTTCATGAATCCAGTTAGCATTTTTTAATTGATATTAATACTAAACGACTGCTTTGTAGCGTTATTCCCCATGTGTTTTGGTATTCTAATAAAACCTGCATACACTTCCTGATACTTTGTACAGCTGCATAGGAGAGAACCTTCCAAAACGGAAAACTATAAGAAGTGTATTTGAGATGACGCACAAACACTGACGTTTCTGGTGTAATACCTTAAAGAAACGTTAAACAAAAACATATTTAATTTACTATTTTTCTGAAAAATTGCATACTTTTAAAAGAGTCGGATCAAAAATAACATTGATTAACTGTAAAAATTACCAAAAACCGCATTGAACTGTATAAACTTCTTTAAAAAGATGCTCATTAAAGAAAGACATATACGCGACGAAAGCCGCAAAAACAAGGATACTGCAGCTCCTTGCTGAATTCCAACTACGAGTCTGCGCGGTGGGTTCTAAAAATATTTTGCTTACAACACATGCCTACCAATTCCTGAGAGGTGTCCGCGAATGATATAAAGTAGGTCAGACTTTAACACATGCGACTGAGTGAGTCCGAGAACACAGAACTTTCGAATAGCTAGGATGGAGTACTTGTATTTCTGAAAACATAAACAATATCGGCGCTTTTATTTCATTATCCATACAACGAACTTTTGTACAGTTCCGAGGAACAAAATGATATACTTATTATGGTATGTACTCAACAAGAAAAGCTGACTTAACCTTTTGACATTTACATTTCGTGAAAAATGTGAATGGATGCTTCGAAACTTCTGCTGTCAAATATCAACACATATTGTAATATTTTGCCACTTCTCTGGCGCTCAACATTTTGCTAAAGTGCTGAGGTAACACCACTGATTTAGAAAATAAATTAATATTTAAATTATTTTTCGTACAATAAACTAAAAGAATTCCTTTTTGTTTTTTGTTTTTTGTTTCAGCGACAATTACGTATCATTGGAAACATGAACCCAATAATGAGTATATGGAAATGAAGCTGTAACTGCACTTTACATAAGGTATGCTAAAACGTATATTTGTATTAAAAGTAAAATGTTTGTGCAATATTTTTCCGATGTTTCACTTTATCATAGATGCACAGATTTAGTAGAGTTCAAGTATTTTTACAAAGATTGATTTGACTTATTAGACAATTTTCAGAGCAAGAAAAACTTTTAGAAGATTTCTAAGCCGCAGAAACGTACTTAACGATCTAAAAAACTCATTTTCTAGCCTATACAGTTTGTACCCTGTAGCATGTTCAACACTCATTTTATGTGGCTTGTAATATCACCCAACAGAATTTGATTTAAATTTGTATTTCTCTCAAATAAAAAACAATAGAGAAAGAAACAAATAGAACGATAGAGAGAGAAACTTATATTGTTGGTTTGTTTTCTGGGATTATGTTTCATGGACACCTGTTCGGTTAACCTCTACGTAGATTAAAATCTTATTTCTGCTACAAAACTTGCATATTGGAAGAAACAATTTTTTATAAAGCCATATATTCAACTGTGGCGCCCACTTCGAATGTTATTTTCATTACTCGTTAGCAGATAAAAAAACCCACATCAGCTCTATCATCAGCGCATGCTTTTCTACTTAGAAAGCATATGTTCCAATGTGTTTCTGAAGTGTGTATTTTTCTGCGGAAGCCTGTAATTTCTAAGTTTCGAACGCCTTCTTTACTGTGCCGTAAGAAGATGCGGGTATGGAAGAGATTTTTCGCTGAAATTGGTAGGGAAGGGGTAACGTGTGTTTTATCGTGTGAACACCAAGGTTTGCTTTCAAATTCAAGATGTCAAGATGGTTACTTAATGACACTCATTGTTTTGGACAATTCAGGTGCTCGAAGATGCACGTTTCTGCGAAATAAGTGTTGTGTTCCCGTACACTTTGGACATGTTTCCATTTTGCTCATGTTCCTATTGATATTTTGATGTTTGTAGTGTATATTATTTTACTAATGATTGTTCTACTATGAAGAAATTGAAAAATCATCAAAGGGCAATGTTACCACGTCCACTGAGACAGTTAGCGACTGCTATCAGTAACGACAGAACTAGTCTCAAATTTCATGGTAGCCTCTCAGTGTAACGAAGGAAGGTTTGGTGGCGACGAATTCATCAACTTTCTCTTCCCTGGCAAGTATTCAATTATATTTAAATTAACGTAACTAACTGATTTATTTTGTCAGATAGGAACCTTGCTATTTATGAGGAAACAAAAACATTACGTTAAATAATAGGCTTTGCTGTAAGGACGCAATAGGCATTCTGAAAGATCCTTTTAAAGCCAACCAAAAAATATCCTAAACGGGAATATTACACAATTCCCTGGAGTCATCTTTCACAACAGCCTACAGATGGCCGTACGTTATTGCTTACTGTTAATTGCGAAGTTGGAATGAAAACCGTCGATTAAACCGCAATTGCTTGCGAACTAGTTAGCTAATATTCGTATATTGTTTAACTGCAGGATTATGCTTACTGAGTACAACTGCACTGTTTTAACTGCCTACAGAAGTGTTCCCATATTTTTCCACTACTCCAAAAATTGCCCTGAATAGATTACGTTCATCGGGTTTTTCTAAAAGAAACATCGAATATATTGATCTTGCAGCCTAATGTCAGAATCAGAAGCACTGTAATAAAATCAATTAAAGACCGCTGAATTCAAACAAAAAATTGTTAAAAAATGTTGCAATAAACTGTCTTTTGGTTTGCCGCTGTAGGGAATACGTTTCAAAAGCGGTGCCCAGATGGCCAAATGACGAACCGTCATCCAACCGTTCGTCGTCCGCAGCTCATCTCCGAAACGCCGCGGCTTGTGGGCTGTTCACGTGCCGCTGTAGGAAATATGAAACGATGTTCAATCTATAAAAAGGGCTATTCATCTGTCATATGCGTATATAATTTGATATTTCAGTAGATGTCAGATACGAAATACAATTTCACTGACAACGTGAAGTGCGACACTTCCTTAAAAAAACCTAACTTCTGTAATACAACCTATACTCAGATCCAAATACCTTTATACTGTACAGCGATCGGTTGACAACGTCGAAAACCATTTACGTTTTGTCTTCAAAAAAGTGTCCAAAACAACTACCTAAATAATTCAAGTATTTCATTTTTTTGTAATGAAAGGAAAACTCCTTCAACACAGTAAGTTAAAACGCAGTTCCTTTAAAAGTTACTGAAATAATTTACTTAGTGAAAACCTTTTTCAGAATTAAATACTGCTCGCTTAACTAAATTATCTGAATTAGGAGAATCAGCCTTAAATGAAAATCAAACCTTTCATTTCTTTTAACATTTAGAACTTACCCCAGTAATGATTTATTCATACACCAATCAGCCCAATTTTTTATTTCAAACGGCCCTTGGGAGTGTGGTGTAACGACTGGAATGGGTATGCAGCATAAAGGCTGAATTATTTCACACGTTAATACAGCAAAGAACGCGGACGGCCATCATATCATACCCTCCTACTTTACTTCGAACTCAATATTGAGAAGTTTCTTAGATACCTCTTAGGTTGGATTCATTAGCAATATACGCTCTCATTGGCTATTTCATATGCCGTCACTGTGGAGGTACGGAGCGAAAGCAAAACGCAGGGATCATACATAATTGAAGGCCAATAGGAGAACGTAAAGTTTATATAAGCAACGCTAAAAATTTTCCCCATTTAGGATTTTTCATTTCGTCAGGCAGTTACTAAAGAAAAGGAAAAAGTCCAGTTCAGAACGATGTTTTTGCAAATACACTGCTGGCTACCCAAAATGCAACACAAAGAAGGAAGCATCCAATTGGCCTGAAGTTCACAGCATGCGTCGCCCGCGAGAGGACACGCAAACGATTAGCATTGCAGGGCATATGCAAATCATGTGCGCCCGTCACGCCACCGAGAAGCACTATACAAAGGGTGCACAGAAGGCGGCGTGTAAGAAGTGGAAGTGTGTTGTGCTGCCGGACCTGTGCGTCGAAAGCTTACTGATGCCTTGTCGCAGAATATGGCAGTCATTCCAGCACGTTTTGGAGTTCGACAGAGGACGAATAGTGGCTTATCGCGACAGCGGTTTATCATACCGAGATATCGGCACCCGTGTAGGACGACATCCAGCCACAGTAAGGCGAGTATGGATTCGGTGGGTGCAGGAGGGATGGACGGACCGAAATGAGGGATTGCTGCAGCCGCGGCACACCACCGAACTAGAGGACCGGCATGTTGTACGGCGGGCATTAACGGTTCGCACCACTACATCACGAACGTTAGCGCGGGAATTAGGGTGTGTTGCGCAACAACCTGTACCAGCAAGCACCGTTCGATGTCGTCTGCAGGAGCAGGGACTTTTTGCAAGGCTCCCATTGCTCCGATTACCATTGACGTTACATCACTGGCGAGTGCGGCGGCAGTGGGCCGTTGTACGCCGTACCTGGACTACGGAATGGCACGAAATTGTCTTCTCCGACGAATTCCGCTTTTGGCTGCAACACCACGATGGTCAGATCTGCGAGTGGCGTCACCGCGGCGAGAGACTGTAGGACGCCTGCACGATGCATCGCCATACCGGTCCGTCGTTTGGCGTTTTGGTTTGGGGCGCAATTGCATATGACACCTGCACCCCTATGGTTCGCATCGCCTGTACACTCAACAGCCACCGCTACATCTCCAACGTTTTGGAGCCTGTAGTCCTCCCGTAACTGCAGAACCTGCCAACGGTCACGTTTCAATAGGACAATGCGCGCCCGCACGTCACACGCATCGTGCAACAATTCTTCACGGCCCGCCAGGTATCACTGCTGCCATGGCCCGCCTGTCCTCTCGATATGTCGCCCATCGAACACGTCTGGTCGCTGATCGGCAACCGAGTGGCCCAGCAGGCACCACCCGCGGCTACGCCTGATGAACTGTGGAAATGTGTGGAAGCAGTCTAGACCGACATACCCCACGCCCACATCCAAATCCTCTTTCGTTTGATGCCGCGGCGTGTAGCGGCCGTTATTGCCAGCCCTGAGGGCCACACGAACTATTGATGTCTGCGTGTTCCGCAAGTCGCTCGGGCCTGTGAGCTCAATTGGTTCATCTTTCTATCTGTCGTTTTGTGTCCAGTAAATGTGGCTTTGCTATCTCGTGTCCTTTCTAGGTGTTGCAGTTTAGGTGGCCAGCAGTGTATTATTATCGGGTTACGTACATTGGTTTTCATATGCGTTTGTGAAACAAAAAGGTGTGGACATGATATTTTTACCAAAACAAATAAGGAATTTTCATCGACAAACAAAATTCTGCGACTTTTCTAATTTGTGCAGTTTTTAAAACTAGCGTCAAAACTAGTAATAAAAACTGCACAAATAGCTTATACGACATAAAATATAAATACAAAATGAAGGTTTGTATTTAATTTTACCAGAAATTAATCTGTTTCTTTTTGCTACCGAAATGTAGTCGACCTTCTTTTACAAATGACATTGTTACTTTATAATCCTTATTCTACATTTCGACCTCGAAATGTCGAGCATTTTAAAAATTAGATAAGTAATTATGCCTGAAATGTACTTAAAAAGGTGCTAATAGTTCCTGGATGTAACCTGTACATTTTGACTGTTACTGCAGTGAATGAACCTTTTCTTTAGAACACTGAACAATTTTTTTTATCTAATCAATTTCATTTCCAACAATTAGCAAATAGTTATTTTATTTAAATCACGTACATAATCATCTTCGGCAAAATGTTAGAGCAAATTCTGGCGTGTTTTACATTGACAAATGTTTTTGTTACATTTGGTTTGCCACGGGTTTTTTTTCAAGATCTGATCTTTTGAAAAAGCTTGATATACAGTGCCAGTTCTTTTTGTTTTTACATTCTGCGGTGGACAGAGAGCGCGCCGCAATTAGGTGTCGTTCTTAAAAAATAATAACACAGAACGGTAGAGTCGTGAAATCATCTAGCAAACAACCACACATCAATAGAAGATTTCTTTTTGCTACGACAATAGTTATAAATATTACCTCTTGTTAGCACAATAGTTATCTTTATCCTATCAACATAAATATATGACCCTCGATCACAAAGAACTGATTAACTACCACTAAACTAAGGCATGACTATTAGTTACCTCATATAAACAAATCAAGCAAATGATCATCCTCCACAGCTACGCCTTGTGCCAGTCTCCAAAATATGACCACCACTGCCCATCGAAATTGATTTTCTCTTCACTGAAAACTGAAGTTTGTTTGAGTTGCATTTATTTGTGCATTATTTTCAAAGATAATGCGAAATTTAAGTATCTTCTTTGAACAGTCTACAAGAAACGTATTTGCATGTTGAAAATGTTGTGAAAGGAATCTATTGCTGTTTAACACTAGATACTTTGGGGACCTCCTGATACCTTTAAGAGTAGCCAGCAGCGTGGAGATTTAGGTTCTGGTAGAATTCGGACCAAGATGGGTCTATGTCCTTTGCATTTGGATTCGATATGAAAACTTCCTTCTTCCGATAGATGTATTGACGACCCGGACATAATATTTCCATCGGCACTGATTTCAAGTCATCATAAATATTTCAACGAGGATTTCTGCGGTGTCGGTAGTAACTGATAGCAGTTTTAAGACGAACCTCCGAGAGGTTAAGTAGGAGAAACTGAATAAAGGCAATGCGAGATCGGAGGACAAGGAGCCCTTTTGACATTTGTTGAAGCAAATGTTTTTTAATCGGAAGTGCAAGCATGATCGACTTATTCAATGTACTTGTACGTGAAATTATTGATGCGTGAATGAGATCAAAAAAAGTTCAGGATATAAATTTGACACCCAGATTCACTTTACTCAGAAGCGGTCAAAAAGTTTAACGGCAATACCCAAAGAAATATGCCTTCATAATTAACTCATGGACAATGAAATTTGCGCACCTAGAAGAAAACTTGCTATAACCACGAAACTATGCGAATAGCTATACTGCTTGCCATCATGCAAAAGACCCACGTTTGGTGCTACTTCGCATGACGACACACCCTGTGGTGGCGCTGCAAACACGAACCGAAAGCTTTATAAACCGGCATGTAGTCGATGCCCCATGAAACCGAAAATCACCGGCCAACTCAAGTAAGAGTGCAAAGTGATAAGTATGCGGTTTAGATGCCTGGGACGTCGATTTTCGAAACGTGTAGACTTTGAGAGAGACGGGATCATCGGACGGAACCCCTGGGGTTGTCGGCGTGCCGTATAGCCCGCCACAAGGATCGTTCTGACCGTACTGTACATCTATGTTGGGAATAGTCTTCACGTGACGGCACTGCCATACTGTGAAGAGGCTCTGTGTATGGACTAGGACGACCACTGGTAGAGAGGTTCGACGGATCGTGCGCCGGGCACGTAGGGATCGCTAGGGGCCCAGTACAATATACAGGCAGATGTAACAACTCCTGTGTGCCCACGAGCCATTTCGCGAAGCATCGCGGAAGCGAATCTGTGATACCAGCGCCTCTTATGTGTTCTGCCAATAACACAGGAACATCGCAGGCTCTGTGTGCAATGGTGCCAGGCCAAAGCGACGTGGAACGCCACAGACTGGTGACGTTTGGTGTTTAGCAGTGAATGTCGCTTCATTTGGGGGATAGTTGATCATCGTGTCGGGGCCCGGAGGTACACGGGTCAACTGCAAAATCCCAACCTTGCAATCGAGAGCTACATCTCCCCGATTGCAGGCATTATGGGCTCGGGAGTCATTGCATACGGTAGCCGATCAACTCTAGTAAGGATACGTGAATCCTTGACAAGCCATCGGTATGTGGATGAGATTGTACGGCACCATGTGTTCCCATTCCAGGCCGGGATTCAAGGTGCGGAATACCAGTAGGATAATGCCCGACCGCAAACGGCTCGGGTTGTCCAGGACTGCCTAACTCATGTCCAGATACTTCTATGTCCGTCCAGCTCCTCTATCGAGCATGCGTGGGACCCGTTGAAACGCCAGCACCGCCGTGCCGCGCTATCCTGGATTTGGAACACACCGTCCAACACGGGTGGTTCAACTTGCAGCAGGACAACATCAGGCGTCTCTTCTCCTCCATGCAGGATAAAAAGATAAAGGGCTGCGTGCCTCGTATCCCTCTGCAACGGTCCTGCAGCTCTGTTTTTGCATCATGGGTATCATTCATCTGTATCATTACATCCATAAAATTTCCGTTCATTCCGACGTTTCCTTCTTGATGCGCAGATATCATTATCCATGAGTGTAGCTTTGGGTCCATGCATGAAACGTCAACAACTCCAGGCATATGATGACCCTCGCAAGCGGTTAAACCCAGTGAAGTTCCGAAAACGGAACACTAAATTTAGAGTACCGTGTTTTAGTGACATTTCAAAGTAACTGTCCTCGTTTGCCTTAACAAAACTTAATTACTTAAACTGAAAAATTAGAAACTTGTTTTCCAAGAAAATAGTATTTATCTGCCATAAAATGACAGCATTTCGTCATAATGAATACTGAAAGATAATCGAATATTTTGATTATTTCACACCTTTACGTTCTCACCTACCGGCATTAGTTGTCTTACGGGTGATCCTAAGATTTCTCTTACGATATATCTATGACTAGGTTTCGTACCTTTTCTCAGTAGAATACCCAGCTGTGCACATTGTCGTTTCGGGGAACACTGTGGATAATAACTTGCAAACACGGGTAGAAATACGACAATTTTTTTCAGGGGAATTGTTCTGCGATTTTCAAAAGGAACAATGTGCGAAACAGCAGAGCAGGAGCATTTCGATACAAGTACATTACATGAAAGAAGAACGATTTCGAAATGCAGTTGCCACAGAGTGTGAGTCCAAAGTTTTGTAATATTTGGATTATTTATATCTTCATACGTACCTTTCCGACGAAAGCTGACTAGCATTAAAAGTATAGGTCAGCGTGTTCCACTCTCTTTAGTCATCTGTCTGCGGGTTCGTCTGTTCCGCAGCGATACCAGTTCTTGTCCTTCGAGAAGAAGAAATCCTTCAGCCCAGCTGAAACCCTCTCCTGGTTGTTGAAGTGCCACCCGAGAAGGAAGTGGGCCATGGACCATGCCCAGTACTAATCCAATTGGGCAAGGTCCGGTTTATATGTCGGGTGTGTCATTAGTTCTATGCTCTCGAATTGCTGGAGTTTTTCCCGGGTGATTCGCGCGGTATGAGGCCGAGCGTTGTCCTGCTGTAGGAGAGCGCGCGTTTTATTCAACGGTGCCGGGTTCTTCTTCTAAAAAAGGGCATACATTTACTTCAGCGGTTCAGATTACAAGTTGGCGTTGATGGCCTGACCGTCTGGGACAATATCGTAATGGACTATTCCCTCGAAATTCCACCAGACGCAAAGCATACGTTTGGCAGTAGATTTTGGAAGCTGGCCTTTGCTCAACCACAGCCGTTGTGTGTTAGCATTACGGAAATAGACCCACTTTTCATCGCACGTAACAATTATCTTGATGATACGTATTACGCGCTGGTTTTCTAGGAGTTTCGTGCACACTTCCTTTCAGCGGTATGCATCAGCTGGAGTCAGTTCGTGAGGGACAATGCGGAAGATCCTGTATTCCTTACCGAGGTCTTGAACGTGATGATTCCACATTGGTATGGGATAAGCCGAACTCGCCTGATAATCTCCGAGTGCTGGTTGTCCGATTTGCTTAGCACAGCCTTGCAATTTTACGTAGGCCGAACACTGAGCCAGCGTCTTTTATTCGTAAAAGACGGTGGCTCATTGTTGTGCCTACGTTAAATTGCAAGGTTGTGCTACCTGTGTACTGCTTGGCGCACGTCCTCCAAATCCACGGTTCGCGGCCTACCTCATCTTGGCTGATCACCGAGGTTTCTGTCACCAGAACGAAATTTCTTGAACCGTCTGGGTGAGGTGCTGTAGTCCACGGAAACTTTCTCTTTCGGATGACACATTTGTGTGTTGCTTGGGCAGCGTTATGGGCGAGTTAAAACTCGTAAAGAAAGAGTTCCCTAATTAGCAGGTTGTGGCTGTTCATCATTTAGGCATCCCAACCACAGGCAGAACGACGACATGCAATGCTGTTAACAGCAACGACTACTTCTTTTTAGCCCTTTCGACTGATTGCAGTGCGCTATTTGAACTTCATTAAACACGTGACGTACCCGCCTCTTTACATGCGCTTATGCTAATATTGCAAAAACTCCCACTCACCCTCTGTATTTGCTGTCGATGAAGCAGTCGAACAGAAGGAAGAGAGCCGAAGCGACAGCTATTTCTTGTAACTGAAGAATTTTATTCAACAGAACTGAACAATAAAATGCCTGGAAAATGGTTTCCATTCATCGACAGTTCGAATTCAAAAAATTAGCATAATTATCAGCCATTACTGTTTTGCTTTTCACGAAGTATTAATTGATTTTAGGAAGAATACGTTAAATGAATAACATGTGATTGATTAAAGCTATGTTTATTTATATGAGTAACCTATGAATGAAGCTATATCTCATTTATTTCTGACTGAGTTATTCAAAATAATTTGCATGGTTTGTTTAGGAAGGAACCATAAAACTAGACAACCGTAATAGAAATTCAAAGAAGTACGACGCGAATTGCTAGGTCCGTGTTCTATGCTGTGATTTCTTCCTGCCATATTTATGCATTTCTGAAATGGGAGGGCTAATGGCCGTTTCTTCAAAAATCTTCGTTACTGTGAAAGCAGAGAAATTCAAAATGTAAATGTTGTTTACAAACGTATCGCCATGTTTTATTTTGTTATTTGCACAGTACGTTATGTGGTCCAAAAGTATAAATACCTATGTACTCAGGTGTTTCATTCAAAGAATATTGACGCATTCACGAGACAAACAAAATATAACCAATACCAAACTGGATAGAAAATATAGCCAGAAATAATGGATACAACGAGAAAAAAGAAATAAACTTGTTATTAAATAAAAATCTGATAAGCTTACCAAAAAATTTAAAACGCTGATGTTCCGCATTTCTACTCGCCAAGTAAGTAGTGCCAGAAGTCGCCCCTTGAAGAGTTATGAATCAGTGTCCAGGACTTGTTACTCGCAATACAACTCCACCTCAGGATACTGCAAATAAGAAACAAAGAAATCAACGAAGTGTGCATGAAAACAATAGGAACATATCACAGACAAAATATACATATGAAGTTATTTATTACCTCAAACCAGTAATTGCACACGTAGATTTCACATTCAGAATTAATACATCAAATGCAAAAAACTAAAATACGTGAATTAACGCATAAATGAAAACTAAAGTATTTGGAGGAAAGCCAATCTCGTTATGGAATTGAAGGTACCTCCATTGCATAATAATATTCCAGTCTAAAAGCTAGGATATTTTAGCTTCAACTTGACTCAGAATCTCACATTTGTTCAATACAATGTGGATACTACATTAAAAATTTTGAATATCTTACTTCTGTCAAGTATACAAATATTACATCTTGGTTACGTCATTGTTACTCGAATCTTTCGGCCATGAGCGTTAGATGCCATACCCGGAGGATATTTATGCTGGTGGGAGGTAACCTGACGGTTATATGTTTTAGTTGCCTTTCTCCTTTCTTCATGCGGTTAATACTGCTGACAGCACGCTTAACGCGAAGTTTGCTTTTGTTCCAACCCCAATCGTGAAGGCACTTGCTCCTGCCATAGCCATATTCTGCACTTCATTAGTGCTGAGAAATGCTGAGAAACCACGGCTTCATTTCAATGAAACGACGTTTTCAGCTTCCACAGCTTACGTTAGCTCCGAATATAGTAGTATATTTTTTCAAATGTTTATTTGGCATTTTAAAGCAAGTTTTACATCTAACCTTCTGCAACTTTTGCAGACGCCTTGTTTAGATTGAGATCGTGTTTTTCTGAATTAAACCGCAGACCGTTAATTTTATGATGAGTTATGTCTTCTTCTCTGACGCTCTTATTCCCCCGGTAAAGTTTTAAAACAGCTGAGAATAAACTAGAGCTTTGGCAATACAAAGTCGTACTTGTGCATTCAAAGCATCCAATCCAATCCAATGAGACAAAAGCCACCAAACCTAAAGTAAACGCTACTGGCAAAGGCTGTCTTTCTAGTCCTAAACAAGTTTAGAAAATTAGCCCAAGTGCTTGTTAAAAACCACCCAGTCAATGGAAAAGCTGTATTTTACTTTGCAAAATTATATTCTTATTAGTTTACTCTGAACCACATTTGCAATGTTTTACATTTCGTGTTGGAACTATTTACATCACTTAGCAGCACACAAAAAAGGAAGGATGGAAAACCTAATCTATTGGCCGCGACACGCGTAGCATCTCCGAAGTGCTACACTCCCTTTAAGAAATCTGAGACAATGGTTTTCATTAATAATAGATATTTCACAAATGTAATAATTATTGAAAATCCTTCAAATACGTGGCGTCAGTAAATAAACAACGACATCGCAGTTTCCGCGTTTTAGCAACACAGAGCAACCGAAAAATTGTTACTAAAACTTGTAAACAGCGATGTCCTTATTTGTTGCAATAGTTATTTTTTCTATGAATCGCAATCCTCCCAATTTGAATTAATTGATTTTTACCCTATCTCTGCGATTAATTTCAAAATTAGAGAGCGATTTGAACATATTCAAGGAAACTCTGAGTTTTCCAAGTGCGTTTTTTTAAATAATATTTATCTATATTTGTTCCTTTTGTGATCTAGTGATGTGGCATATTTAACCCATTTTTATGAGTGGTTTGATTACCATATATAGCGCAGTAAAGAAACCGAAAAAGTGTATTAATATATAATAAAGCGGATTATTTAGAAATAGTATGTCTTTCTAACAAAGGCGTCTTGTTCTGTCTGCATTTTCCTCCAGTGCAGGCGTAGTCAGTTATGAAATTCGAGTCTAACATTTAATTTTTGTTAGTGTTATCGCAATTTCTGGATATTTTATAGCAGTTGTCTCATACGAGATGGGTGTTCTCTCCCGTGCGTTACATGATAAGAAGCAGCTAGGCGTATGGGATTTATTTTCCACATGACTAGCTACCTATTTTGAAATTAGCGATTCGTACTGCAGTTACTGGAGTACGAATAGCTAATGTTTTACAAACTAGAGTGAAACAACAGCGATTGAGGTGTATAACAATAGGGCAAGTATCTTCGTTGTAAATATCTAAACAATTCTGTATTGCCTTTTTACCAGAAATCCTTGTCTTCGCAACAAAAATGTTATTATCCATTTAATCTCATACAAATTTTTTTACTTTTCTTAATCTCCGTTTTACATTTCGAGTTGGAATGAATTTAACACGTGTTGAATAGGAGAACCTTTAGTTCCAGCTTATTGATCGACGAAATCCATTGTGATCTACTCTAGTTCCCTAATGAATACGCGGTAAGTATGCATAACTCCTGCAAACTTAGTTATATGCCTCAATTTTTCAAGAACTTTAGCTGGTGCAGTTGAGAGTTGGCATATTTTTTCTCTAAAGTTTTGAGTAATGCTCTGTTAAACTGTTTTCCCTAAAAAATTACTCGCAAACTTTCGGAAATTAATGTGGCTACAAGAAAAATTGTTCACTCTCTTAAACATAATGGTGTTTACTAACGGTCATTCACTTCAGTAAAAATCAGAGTTCCTGGAAATTTTAGCGACTTGGAAAGTAAATTTTAAGCATAATTTCAATTTAAATTTCTGGTGTAATGCAATACAGAACTAAAGCTCAAAGAATGAACACGTGTTAATTTCGACTGTGAATTAATGCAAACCTTTATTTTTATCTACAAAGAAGATATTCGCATTATTGTTTTGCAATTAATAAGGAATATTTATTGGGAGACAATGCTACCTACCATCATAAATATTGTCCAGCTACTAATTAAGCTACAGCTTTGCACAGAAAATATAGACATACAGAAGGGATTCAGCTATTTTCAATAAAAAATAATCCTCTGAGAGAGAAGAAAAATATTGAGAGTAAAGTTCGCTAAAACATAAATCATTTTCGAAATGAGGTAATTGTCTCGGCTTGAAAAGACGCAAACGTTTCATAGACCTCCTTCTCCTTGTTCATCGTTAGGGATTTCAAAAAGTAAAGAATTTTGTGTTAAGATGTCCATGATGTTAAAAGAATAGTTTCCGTTTTCTCCTTTTCTAAAAGAGTTTCACTGGCATCATTCTATTGCGTAACTGCGAAAGTTTCCACCCCCGAATGAGTTGGGAAATAATAATTGGGCTTTATATTGCATTTCCTCAACTGTCCTGGGATGTTACTGCTATATTGTTTAGCAAGGATAATCCAGCTACTGGTTGGAAAATGCTTGATCATTTTCTAAAATTTACTTAATGGGATATGTTGTTTAAAAATGTTGCAGTTTCTATAATTCGTTTAGTTTTACAAAAACGCGTTGTTCTAAATAAATGTTTTATATATACTTTAATATAAGAGAGATATATGTTATACAATTACAATGAGTGGCCTCTTTGTTATAACGATCCCCTAAGTCCTTCGGTGGGCTACCTTTTGCCTTTAATACTGCGTCGATTCTTCGTAGCATGGACTGCACGAGATGTTGATAGGTGGTTTGTGGAATATGAGACCATGCTTGATGAATAGCACTTTCCAGAAGTGTTAGATTGCAGGGTGTGGATCCAGCTGTCTGATGGCTCGTTCAACTTTATCCCACAAATTCTCAATGGGATTGAGATATGGAGATTGTGGGGGGCCACCTAAGCAAAGTAAACTCACCGGCATGTTCCTGAAACAAATCCTGTACAATACGAGCACTATGGCAGTACGCATTATCTTGTCGAAAGTAGCCATCGCCATTGGGATAAACCATCCACAAGATACGGTGCACTTGGTCCGCAACGATGTTTAGATATGATTTGGCAGTCAGACGTTGAGCAACACGAATTAGAGGGCCCAAAGCATCCACGAAAATGTTCTCCAAACCTAAACGTTGCCTCCACCAGCTTAAAGGTTTGTAACAATGCATTTGGGGTCCATGCTTTTGTTCTGTTTCCGCCAAATTGTCACTCGGGCATCGGCATGGTGCAACTGAAAACGTGATTCATCGGAAAAAAGTAATTTGTTTCAAATTATCGACTGTCGAATCCTTGGGCTCCTGTGCGAACTGGAGACGTTTTCTCTTGTTAACTGCAGACAGCAATAGTGTTGGAACAGGCCTTCGGCTACCATATTCCACCCGACGCAGTATATGGCGAACAGTGCGTGCGGAAATCATTTGAGGGCATCCTTGATTAAGATGGTCTGTAATTTGCTGCACTGTTTCCCTTCTGTTGTCTGTTACCAAACTGGACACTCTCCGTTCCGCCCGAGCAGTCAATAGTCGATGACGACCACACGTTGCAAGTAGAAACCCAGTTTCTTGGCGGACAGTCCAGTCTATAAGCACTTTAACAACAGCTACTCTGGAACATTTCACGAATGCGGCAGTTTCAGTGATACTCGCTCCATGTCTCCGAGCTCTTACAATCATCCCACGTTGAAAGTCCGTAAAATCGCATTTTTTACCCATCTCGTCACCCAAAACTTAATTTTACTACTGTCGAAAGCACTAAGCTTTCCCTTTTTATACTAGCCTCGCCATCTAGCGGCAACAGAATGCAGCCATAGCTCATTTGCTTAAAACTGACCCCAGGTCTAAAACTGCCCTTAGGAATAAGAAGCTAGAAGATCTGAGTAAGTGAACTCAATAGGAAAGACAAACAGAAAAATGTAGTGATAGGAGAGTGTGATCCGTGACACCAGTCCGTGTGAAAGGGGGGCAAAGGAAGCGAAGCACCGCACAACATCACAGAGAACCACAACACTAACCAGCCGCCGACGGACCAGGATGTGAGTGAAATTCAACGATACCAGATTCAAATGTCCCAGCCGAATGCATTTTCACCATCTCGATGCCAAACCGAAAATGAAGCGGTGATGGTCTCTCTAACACCCACCAGTGTTCAAAAACTTACTCTCTCTGTCAAGGGAGGTCAATGATCGCCGCCTTAGCTCTTGGATACCTTAGGAATTTGCTGGGATTGTAATCAACCGCGCCCCTAACAAGTCCATTGGGGTGTGTTTACGCTTTATTGAAGACATTTCTGGCGAGTCTGGTGGAAAGCTCATGTACCTTCTCGATTCCAAGTCTGTTCTTCAGGTTCCGAAGTGCGGTCCAAGGGGGAGCGCCATGATCATTCGAAGTGCTCGGCTCTGCACCCTCTCGATTCTCTCTCGCTGTTTCCTACTAATACCGAACCAGATGGAGGAGGCGTAGGTAAGCACCGGCCTGACGCCCGTCTTGTACAACAGTACTTTGTGCCGTGTTGCAAGGAATCTTCTCCGGCGGAATAGTGAAGCTAGCTGCCTAAGGCATTGTCTAGCTTTATCCGTGCTGAAGCTGGTGTTCGCCACCTATCAAAGTCGACAATCTAGTTTGAGCACTACGTACTTAGTTGAGGTAGCCCAGGGGATTGTCTTTTAAAACATAACGAGTTTCAGTACCTTTTAAAGAGATCAAAAAAACAACAGCGCACTGCTCTTAGACGGATTTATCTTGATCCCCCAGTCAGTGTAGTAGGTTTCCAGCTGAGAGGGAAAGACCTGGAGGAACTTCACTACTCTGCCTTTGTTCATGTACCTGATGACAACAGCTGTATATCATCTGCGTACATCATGACCTGCCCTTGTTTGGGTTCGTGTAAGTCGTGCACATAAATGGAGAACAGCGTCGGTCCAAGAACCGTATCCTGTGGAACGCCAGCGCGAATCTTCTTTTCCGAAGAAAGCTCACCCTTAAGCTTAACAGTGAAACTGCGGCTGTTGAGGTACGAGCCAATCAGCTCAACAAGTGGGCGAGGGCATGAAGCTTCTGCAACTTGTGCAGGAGACCATCATGCCAAACGCGGACAAAAGCCTTGCTGATGTCCAAGAAGACAGCAGTGGAATATTCGCTCTTATCTCGTCCTTCAGAAACGAATTCCGTACGTCTGATTAACTAGTAGGACGGCGCATGCCTAGCCCGGAAACCACCCTGTTCGTCAGGAATCACACCATTAGTTTCACAGAACTCTAGAAGCCTAGAGAAGATGACCCTCTCCAGGAGCTTACTCAGGACGGGCTAGATATATTGGACGGTCGTTCTCCGGTACGGTATGATATATTCCAGGTCTGGGCAACACAACTACCACTGATTTTTTCTAGTCCCTGTGGAAATACTTCAGCAGCAGAGACTCGTTGAAAATCTCTACCAGTACCAGAATCCAGCTCTCAAGGAATAGTTAAAGAGATTTTGCCGAAACTCCATCTCTTCCGGAAGGTTTCATCACCTTTACCTTTTTGATGTGTCGAGTTACCTCGAGGTAACTAACAGCCGAGATGACCTTGTCCGTATCATAAATATCGTAAGTAGCTAAAGCCTCCATGACCCTATCCGAGTGACTAGAATATGGGAGAACTGCTCATCCAGGGCACCATCAAAGACCCAGCCTTCTCGTCACACCTAACCATGTGGAGCGAAAATGACCGGGTATCACAATCTTAATACACCGGAGTTTTCGAAGAATGGGCCACACATCATCCTGAAGAGGTTAACCCGCGTTGAGAAGGTACTTTTTCTATTGGATATGGAATGAACTTTAAAGTGGTTGAATGATATGGAAGAAACTTTAAAGTGATTGAATGATATGGAAAAACTTTAAAGTGATTGAATGATATGGAAGAAACTTTAAAGTGGTTGACATTTTGTTAGATACCAACACATTATCTTTATTACTATCGATTGTTTTCTTCTGGATTTCCAAAGCTACCAATGGTCACAAGCATAGGCGCTTGAACAAGCGTTATTACATCATTCAGGATAAGACGCAGCTGACAGAAACGAGTTGTTTTGTGGAAGAAATACACTGCTGGTCCCCCAAAATGCAACACCAAGAAGGACACGAGGTAGCAAAACAAGATTTACTGGACACATAGCAACAGATACAAAAATGAAACGATTGAGCTTACAGGCCCGTGGGACTTGTGGAACACGCAGACATCAATAATTCGTGTTGTTCCCATGGCTGGCAATAAGTGCCGTTACACGCCACGGCATCGAACGAAAGAGGCTTTGGATGTGGGCTTGGGGTATGTCGGTCCAGGCTGCTTCCACGCGTTGCCACAGTTCATCAGGCGTAGCCGTGGGGGTGCTTTCCGGGTCACTCTGTTGCCGATCAGCGACAAGACGTGTACAATGGGCGACATATCGGAATAATAGGCGGGCCACGGCACCAGTGACAAGTGGTGGGCCATGAAGAATTGTTGCACGATGCGTGCCACTTTCGGGCGTGCATTGCCCTGTTGAAACGTGGCCGCTGGTAGCTCCTGAAGGTAAGGGAGGACGACAGGCTCCAAAACGTCGGAGATGTAGCGATGGCTGTTGAATGTTATTTTAAGCAAAGGTTTTGTTTTGTTAGGTGTCACTCCCTGGAAGGCTGCCACTATAACATGAAGGAAAGAAAAGGAAACATCCCGCTCACTCGGTTATCATGTATTTTTCCTCCAAGAAGAAGGGATTATATCTTAGTACACAAAAACAAATTAGCACTCTGCGTACATTCCCACCTACCATATACACTGACAGAAAAAAAATCCCAACACCACGAAAAAATAGTTGTAGAGGAATGAAATGGCGGCAATACATTTGTATAGGTAACATATTTAATCGATTAAGGTTTCAAGATCACAGCTTAATGTAAGCGCGAGAAGAGCCATTTTAAATGTGAAATGCTGGTACATTAATAACCGGTGTAACCGCCAGAATGTTGAATGCAAGCACGCAAACGTCAATGCATTGTGTCGTACAGCTGCTGGATGTCAGTTTGTGGGATGGAGTTCCATGCCTGTTGCATTTGGTCGGTCAATACAGGGTCGGTTAATGCTGGTTGTGGGTGACGCTGGAGTTGTCCTTTAATGATGTCCCATACGTGCTTGATTGGAGAAAGATCTGGTGATCTAGCAGGCCATGGCAACCTGTCGACACCCTCTACAGCATGTTTGGTTACAACAGCGGTATGCGGACGAGCATTATCCTGTTGGAAAACACCCTCTGGAATGCTGTTCATGAATTACTGAGTTGCTACCAGCTTGATTCAGGACAAGTAAAAAATGTCATTCGACCGCCTTGCTTCATCTTTTGGCATGGAAAATAGTTTCCTTTTGTTTATAAGATATCTAACCACTGTTGCATCCAGGTACGAAACACGTTGTCAACGTTGCAATTATTACTGCTAACTTTCAAAATTAAATCCCCTTTTCAATTGCTATCCACAGAACACCATGCGGAAAAGTATGCAAATGGTTCAAAACCACAACATTGAAAACTGCAGGACCGCCATCTTGCGGTTTCATGTGAGAGAAAACATAACTCTAAACAGTGAGGTATTATTGCACGGCACACTGTCTCTTGTAGCCGCTAAACTGAGGTGTCAAAAATTCTAGGAAGTGCGCTACCATTACGGTTTCTGTTACATACGACCACCAGACTCTTGTAACTGCTATACTGAGGTGCCAAAAAGACTGGGAAGGGCGCTACCATTACGATTTCTGTTACATACGACCAACAGACTCTTGTAGCTGCTATACTGAAGCACCAAAAATACTGGGAAGGGAGCTACCATTAGGATATCTGTTACATACGACCCCCAGACTCTTGTAGCCGCTATACTGAGGTTCCAAAAATATTGAGAAGGGCGCTACTATTACGATTTCTGTTACATACGACCACCAGACTCTTGTAGCCGCTATACTGAAGTGCCAAAATACTGGAAAGGGAGCTACCATTACAATTTCTGTTACATACGAAAACCAGACTCTTGTAGCCGCTATACTGAGGTGTCAAAAATACTGGGAAGGGAGCTACTATTACGATTTCTGTTACATACGACCACCATACTCTTGTAGCCGCTATACTGAGGTGACAAAAATACTAGGAAGGGCACTACCGTTACGATTTCTGTTACATGCGACCACCAGACTCTTGTAGCCGCTATACTGAGGTGCCAAAAATACTGGGAAGGGCGCTACCATTACGATTTCTGTTACGTACGACCACCAGACTCTTGTAGCCGCTACACTGAGGTGCCAAAAGTACTGAGAAGGGCACTACCATTACGATTTCTGTTACTTACGACCACCAGACTGGTAGACCGAAGACGTAGTCGCGTACGGCATTGTACAGTGACTTGAAGAGAGTGGCTGAAAGAGACACTGTAGTGTTTAGAAATGCTACGGCGCATGCTGTCTCCAAATTATAAGCAGATTTTCCAGATAGTATTTGCTCGTATAAAAAAACTTATTTGCAGCGATCGCAGCTATTTGACTTGAAGAACGTTGAATTATTTTTTAGATCTTCTGTATTCTTTTGTTGTTACGGACTTTTATGTTCTCTAGAGTTTTACAAGGCCTGTGCTCAATGTATCGGAACTGTAATACAAGTTTCGTTCACACAGCAAATTTTTTAATTGTTTTCCCAGGTTCCTCTTCTAGTTGCCAGTTATTAAATTAAATATTTTCCGGTGTGCAACATTGAGGCAAGCATTTTAAGTCTACCATTAGGGTGCCCCATTTCCATGATGATGTACTTGAGAACTGTTCAATTGATTTTGTCGGGGAGAATCTGTTTTCGTTGGCCTGTATAGCAGAGAGCCTCTAATTCTTCTCTATATGAGGCTCATAAAAATGTATTCATTTACGTTCTTCACTCTCCTATGTCTCGTAAGGTTTCCATGCACTGGAAAAATCCAGACTCAACCACTTTTACCGAGTTGATACCTGTGCGGCGTATTAGAGGCGAACTTTCATTTATTTTAACCTGGAGTTTCGCAGAGCTCACCAGTAGGGATGGTACAGACGTTAGAGTTCCAGATGATTTATGCATATTGATTAGTCGCTTGCCACCTATTATGGTGATTAAAAATGAACCGTGGAGATGAAGACACGAAACAAATGACCTTATTTCTGATTGGTAGGCAAATGCCCATACCCGAAAGCTTAGGGTGCCTGTCCGACCGAGACACAGAGAGTATTTGGTGCTTCGGAATAAACTAGGGTCGATTCCGTGAAGAAGTGTTCGAAAGGCGGTTGCTCTAGGCACTAGGCTACCTTCTGTCTGAATAAAACATGATTTTATGCATTCTTAATAAGCATTATTTTCTGACATTCTAGTAAAACCGTACTTATCTTCATAGGTCACTTACAGAAATACAAGTATAAATTAGTTTTCGAATACTTTGAGGCAAATCGCTTTCGCATAAGATACGCAGGAGATCAAACAGTTAGAATAATGAACCAAAACACTGCAATGTCATAAGAAACGGAGTGTATTTGAATCGTCCCGGAACTGTTGTTTCTCTAAATAACTCTTTTCACCCCATCTTATCGCTATCCATCGTATCGCAACTCTCAACTCACCTGTTCTGGCGAATGGCAGATTTTAGCGATATAACTTCATATTTCTAGGTAACTCAAGATGAAGTGTAAAAACAAATCACTTGCAAGCACAAATCCGAGTTTGTCGTTCTTAAACAATGAGCTTCACAATCATTTTTCGTCCATACTGTGACGTCTGTGCCCATTTGAGCTGTAGTTCTTCTACCTCTCTGGAAGAAACGTAAACACCGTTTACCGACGAACCTATGGGAGAGGTTTTATGATACTTAAGATAATAGCGGAAGGTTATGTCTATACTCTGCAGGATGATTAAAATAGCGAATATTCGTTTACATATGCATACCACCAAAAGATACATTCGTTCTGGTTTCTCCAGTGGTGGCCTATTACGAAATTTCCTGAATGAAATGTTGCAATTATCGGAAAAAAAATTTAAAATATTAGTAGAAGTTATTATTGAATTCCGCTTTCCTTGAACGCACCTGTAGTATGATATCACCCGCTTTTATTTAACTGGCTCAGACTAGAGCACTTCAGCGAAACAGCTTTGTAATGGGATGTTTTGACATTCATTGCATTTTCAGGTGTCGCTGCATGTGCCATTTATTCACATATTATCCGTAAATTATTCGGCGAAACTGAGTTCTTTCAGTATCACTACAATTTTCGACACTTGTCTCTTCTTTCATTCCTTTGCTGCTTTATTAAATTACAAAAATCGCCTGTTTTTTGAAATTATTCTCCTTGTACGTGTTTAGTGATTGGCCCTCTTTACGATTTGGTCAACAGCTATAAAATGCAAGCTAATTGGTACAAAGGAAAACTCGCACTACACACATTTACTAAGTAAAATTTATAAAAATTATCTGTATTTTAGATTGACTATTTTACGTACAGGTTAAAGATACAATGCCATTAATTTCGCTGAACATACATTTCGCTCAGTTTTTGCTTAAGAAATCAAGAAGTAATTTTAAGAAATGCTTCTATATTCTTGATCTGTGAAATAAATAATTCTTTTTTTTTCTTCCGTATTTATTTTTAGGCTGTAATATCATATGCTCGTATTACATTTCTAGGAACGACGATCAACTACACAAATCGAATGTCCTCATAACAGCAATACTGTAAAATTGCAAAACGTAGTGACACTCACATATCCCTAGAGTTCGGAACTTTTTTTTACCCGTTATGGCACAATATTGTGTGACAAATAAAAAAATTACCTACCGAAGATAATCCAACCTACAACGACGAATTAGTTAATTTAATTAGTTAGCTTGCCTATTAAGGGCAAACTAGGAACGGTGTCAATTGGATGAATTATTGGAGATTTATGTCTATAAATTTATATATTGAAATAGGTTATGAATAAAATAGTGTATGTGTTACAATTTTGCTTTAGCATTAAAAATGACAGCACCAAATATAAACAAATAAATAGTTCAACAATATAGATCTCAAATATTTTATCTTTTTTTTAAAGTGTATAGTGTATAGTTTGATTGTAATAGCAATCATTTTGAAGAAGCCTTTTTGGCATGTTCATGTGCACATGAGTAGTATTGCCCATAAAAATGAAATCGAAACGCCGTATCTCATATTGATTGCCTATGCCATGACTGTTGGGTCACTTACGGAAATGCTTCCTATGTTACAAGAAGAAAACAAGAACGATCACTTAAGATTACCTGTGAGAACCTAATAAGCACATCCACCTCGCTGTTGCACTTGTAAGTAGAAAGACAGTGAGCGCTGTAGGCATGTTGAATAATGACGTCTCTCCGTTGCTACGCATGAGCGCATCGGAGGACAGAATTTTGTACTTGAATTAAATGGAACACAACTAAGAATATAGGTTTATTCGTGCGTTAAAACTGAACACAAGTGCGAACTTCTTGCATTAAATAAGAAACTTCTGGGAATACAGTTATTTCTTTTTACTAAATTGGACAGAAATGTTCATAAAAAAGGCCTGTCGTGATACTTTACTTACGTTTTAGGAGATAAATAAAAATTATTAACCACATTCATTATATGTACTAATTCTGTATTCTTTTGAACCTGAAGTAATATCCTATTTGGAACAGAATCCCTCAGATGGGAAGTTCAGGATTTTTAGGGGAGTTTGACAAGGGCCAAATTTCATTAGATTGAGGATTGGGTCAGAACATTTCTCATACGGAAAGACTTGGGTAGTGCTCACAGTCAGCCTTTTTGAGTACCTTCGAACGAGAAAAACAAATAATCACCGACAAAATGTGGGCCGACTACAGCTTTTAGATACTAGAGAGGGGTGAAGTCTATCCCGTATATTACGAGTCATGCTGTGAAACAATTTTCCGTAATTTGAATGTTGGAGATTGAAGTTATGCCTCACAACGCACATTACGTCAAACCATGCGGAAGATGGTGCTGCGTAGTTGCTGGACGCTATGAGTGTCCATGGTAACTTAGGTTCGCTGTCGAAAGCGAAAGCAATCGGCAAGCGAACATAAATCTGTACTAAATACAGACATTTGACTTGGACTAGGAACATCAAAGAGAAGTCATCGCTCTTTCCACGTTTATAAGTGAGTCACGGAAAATTATCATTGGCCGGAAACGGGAATCGAATCCAGTCGTCCAGTTACGCGCTGGGCATACTTCCACTGCACCTATTCTTGGTGGCAGCCAATGATAATTTTCCGTGACTCAACGTGGAAAGAGCGATGACTTCTGTTTGATGCTCCTAGTCCACATCAAATGTCTGTACTTATTATTCATTCGCCTTCTACTTATTTGTTCAGTTGCTGCTTACCATCTTTGGTGAATTCCCAGCATTGTGCGGGGCTCCAAGATGCAACCTGCCAACTGGCTTGGCAGTTAGTGTATGTGAGTCTGGAGGAATTCGACGCCGTTGTGGTGCAGTGGAAGCATGACTGGCGCGTAAGTGGAAAACCATGGGTTCGATTACCGGTGGCGGCCAAAGGTAATTTTTCCGTGATTCACTTATAAACGTGGAAAGAGCGATGACTTCTGTTTGATGATAAATCTGTAATTTGAATGACTGGAAGAAGGTCGTCTGGTCAGATTATCACGTTTATTGTTGCATCATGTGGAAGGCCAAGTAGTGTGCCTCGTTTGTCTTGAGAAGTGTTGGCTCCAGGATGCGCCGTGGGATGAAAGAAGCCTGTGGAGAAAGTGCAAGGTATTGGGTAATATTCTTCTGCGAAATATTGTATCCAGTAATTCATGTGCATCAAATTATGACGCATAGAACCTACCTGATAATCATTTAAGACGATGTAAATCTCTTCATAGTGGTCCTCCCATCCCGTTGTGCATTCTTTCAGCAGAATGCAACCCTGCCCGGATTATTTGAGAATGATTTGACGAACATTAAGTAGATCTCCAGGTGTTGCCCTGGCGACCAAATTATTGTAACATTCATCTAATTTTGCATTTGTGGTTTGTGCTGAAACAGCCAATCCGATCTGTTTGAGCAAGATAAATACAGACCCGCAACCTTAACCGCCCATGACATAGAGTCAGAGGCTTAACAACTGACATATTTCGCACTTATTTTTAAGCACTGTTAAATTTCTCAATCTCTTAGTAAAAATATTTCTGCGATTTGTGAATTTTGGTTATGATTAGCATTTGGATCATAAAAAAATATTCCCTAAAATATGTAAAATTCCGATCAGTCAGGTATGACTATGATGAATCACCTAGTTTGGAGAAATATAAGTATATATGTAATGTATCTGTAGTCCAATAAAAAATCCCCATCATGGTTATCTGACGATTTCTTTCAAATGGCGACGACAAAAGAAATTGCATTTTATTCTTACAGATGGGACATTGCTCATGAATATGGGAATGTGTTTGTACCGGCTGTATGGGAGCAAACAAATGAATTTTTAGAATATCGGTTTTCTTAAGGTTGGTACTAATTCATTTAAATGTTTATCAAAACAGAATTCCAAACATTAACATAAGTAGAATCAGCTAAATCTAAAAGATACTCTTATAATTCAGTTAATATTTTATAATTAACGAAAACGAAATTAAAGGAAAAATTTAAATAAATGTTCTCAAGCGACTGAGAAGAAAACCAAATGTCTGACGTTTCAGTAGTTCTGCGATCTAAAAAGAAACTAGATTACTGCTCTTGCATTGGAGCACTGAAGCTATAAATAGAATTAAAGTATATATATATATATATATGATAAAAAGTGGGAAATGGAAAATTTTATTATGTGTTTCGGAAGATATTTAAGTTCTTTAAAGGTATTATTCAATAATTTCAAATTATTAAAAAAACCTTCAGAAAATAAAATGAAAAACAATTTTGAAATTACAGAAAACATTACATGATCGTTTCCATCCACATACGCTCACATGTTAATAAAAATTATACTTTCTGCCGAATATAATATGGCAATGTAAATTTTGTTGACCGGAATTGGTCAAAAATTGTTAAAAAATAACCTTGTACGAGCAAATTAGGTTGCAGAATATTCTTTCTTATTACAGGTATGTATTCTCACATAATATCATTTCAATTAGATATTGTTGTATTTTTCTTTGTGGTCGACTTAGAAGATTTTAAATAACCATCAGTGCGATTCACGTTTCTTTTTAATAAGGATAACGTTTACAGTAATTTATCTTGAAAATAATTTAAATATAAAATATAATCATTTGTTCATTGCACTGAATAAGTATTCCTTTTACCAGTTTCTGGAAACGCTTGGACAAGCGTATCATTAATAGAATCGCCATTACGATGAATTGGAATTAATATTTTTTACAGCAATCTTTCAGTAATAGTAACATGCTTTATTAAAGAAAATTCTCTGTTTTTCTTTAAATTCAAATTTGTCACTATGGCTTCAAGTAAGCTTTACAGATGTAACGGATTTTTAAACCGATACAGTTTTAAGAGAGTAAAATATTTTTTTGTTAAAAATCGAATGAAGAGAAAGAAATTTCTGGCATACAGATGCTTCTTTCTTTAGTGAGAATGTATATGTTCGTGGTATATAAAAGTGCAGACTACGTGAAACGTCAAATAACTAAATTTATTTGAAGTATGTTCACTGCAAATTCTACAACTACTTAATAAAATTGGAATAACTTAACATCTAATCAATGGAAAAATAATACTTCAGAGGAATCAGTAATATGTTACATGGCTTTTAAAAAGAATACGGCTTTGCGAATTCATATGGTAATACGGCGTTTATGAAAATCATATGTATGCCAAACGCAAAGTAATTTACACCTTCTCCATCTGGTAAATGTAATACTGTTGTAACGAACGTCTCCATGGCTCTAGGGTTCTATGATATAAAAGATAAATAAATTTACTCTCTCAAATTTAAGTCTTGAAAGGATTAGATTTTTACTTCACGTTTTATCAACAGAAATGTACACTTTTCTTCGCTTAATCTAGCTTCAGAATAAGGATAAATGGCGCCAACTAAAAGGAGCCATAGACAACAACCAAATCAAAATTAAAAAAACAAACAAAGGACATGCAAAAGACAATGACGGAAGGGCTGCTTGCAAGCGTAAGATACCGAAGCAATAGCAAGTATAATGAAACTTATCCATAATATCTGCAAAACGTAAGCGATTATCGTAATTAAAAGAGCAAGACAATGCATTCCATATACAGTAGCGAAAAAAGTATTTGGCGAAATTTTTCAACCATAATTTTTTTCTGCTGGACCAAATCGGGTCATTTTGGGATATGATATGTGTTGATTTGTGGGTTACATGCCGCGTAGTTTTTATTTCGCTGAGAGTGAATTTGTCGTACATGTATTAATGTTTTTCTTGTGATTTTTGTGGGTTTGGGGATGTGTAGCGTAATAATAAGTCAATCTTAGGTTTTCAGAAATGTGTAACAAGGCGGAGATCCCTGCTGGAGCTCGCCAGGCGGCCGTGAACTAAATGGAATCCGGAATGCGCGTCGCCGACATTGCGAGGGCCATGAAGATCCGACACCAGCCCATTTCAGCTATCCTGAAACGTTGTACGAAGACTGGGACCGTCGAGAACAGTCCGCGATGTGGTAGGCCTCGTTCCATCCACTACGTTGCGTCAGGACATACGCATCTTCCGTTGATCTCGTGCTGATCCTACCTTGACTGTTGTGGACATCGCTACCGAATTCCCCGACAGCGACGACCTGGACGTCAGCCGAATGACCATCTCCCGTCGTCTCATTGCTGGTGGATTGAATGGAAGACGCCCCGCCAGGAAACCACTCACCGGAGTCAAGAATCGACGAACCAGAATCGCGTTCGCGCGCCGTCATCGACACTGGACCGCGGCGGACTGGAGTAAGCTGCTTTTCACCGACGAGACCGAGTTTAAGTTGTTCGGAAGTGATGGCATCCGATACGTACGACGTCTGTGTTGCCAGAGATTCAACCCCCAGTTCATTCAACCGACTGTCAAGCATGGAGGAGGATCGCTCATGGTTTACGGTGCCTTCTCTCGCAATGGAATGGGTCCCATCATCAAGATTGACGGAATAATTACCGTACAGAGCTACACGAACATGCTCATTAACGATGTCTTCCTATAGGCAAACCAGAACTTGCCACCCGGATGGATCATGCAGCAAGGCAACGCCCAGAAGAACACCTCCAGAATAGCAAAGGCAGCCTTCCAGCAGCAACAAGTCACACTTCTAGACTAGCCAAGCCAATCTCCAGATCTCAACCCCATCGAGCACATGTGGATGAGCTGGAGAGACGATGTGCGTAGAAAACCTGCCGGAATGGGGCCCAGAAGTTCGATCAGCTGTCTGCAGAATGGGCGCGAATTCCGCAGGTCACCGTCGAGAAGCAAGTGGACTCGATGCCGGCCCGTTGTGCAGCTGTTATTAAGTCTCGTGGTTATCCCACTAAGTATTAGTTATTGTTTTGTCGTTTTCTCGTACTTGTTTTTTTATCGTTGCATTAAATGAATGTGATACACACCTGCTTTGTTGGTCAATATGTATGATCTTTGCGTTTAAGCTCGGTACCTGCTCTGTGTTAAGGTTTCCGATCCATCTGCATATGGGTCATGTTTACAACTGAATAACACATATCATATCCTAAAATGACCCGATATGGTCCAGCAGAAAAAATATTATGGTCGAAAAAGTGTTTCTCCAAATACTTTTGTTCGCTGCTGTAATGATGCCCATTCAGAAAGCTTTATAATTGATGTAAACCACGAGCCACTGACTAAAAAAGGAACCATTCATAACCACTCATGACAAAATTAAATATCAAATAAAAGTCGTCACTATTTCCACGTTTATAAGTGAGTCACGGAAAAATTTCTCATCGGCCACCACCAGGAATCGAACCCAATGGTCTTTCAGTTACGCGCCGGATATGCTTCAACTGTACCACAGCGGCCTCGGAATTAACCAGACTCACAAACGACCAACTGCCAAACCACGTACGAGGGGTTGTTCTTTGGAGCCCCGCACAATGCTGCGGAACCACCACAGATGAACAGCAGCAACTGAACAAATAACTGGAAGGCAAATGAATGGCAAATACAGAGTTGACGTGGACCAGGAACATCAAATGGAAGTCATCGCTCTTTCCACGTTTATAAGTGAGTCACGGAAAAATTTCTCATCGGCCGATCTTATAAAAAATTAGTTATGACAGAATTTGCAGAAACTCGAAGCACTGATGATACAGTTTTTATAAAGGGATCTGTATAATACACTCATGACGCAACGTAATAGCTGGAAGATTATTTGAAGTCCGAGCATTTGGAGTATAATTTATGTACAAAAACAGAAGTCCAACTACTAAGCGGATAAATTTTGCGTCAGACAACAGAAATAAGCATGGAAAATTGTAGCAAATGGACATTTCAAAAGACGTAAAAATGAAAACAATGAAAATTAGAAAATAATTTTTACAAGGATGATATTAACCGGGTGATCAAGGAATTATAACAACCTTCATCAAAGTAGGCCCGTTCACAATGTGATTTCCGAGAGGGCGGGATTTGTCCATCTACATAGCCTATGTAAGGTGTAAATAGATCATTATATAGAACTTATCAGAGCATCATGGGTAAAATTGAAGGATATATCGGATTTTGCTGAAAAACAGATTATGGGACCTCGGAAACCGTGTACCTCGATTTCCAAAACGACTGAACTGGTGGTTCGTTCGCAACCCATCGTCGTTTAATTTTTTTCTGGACTGGTGTGAAAATGTTTAAATTCATCAATTAAAATGCTATATAACAAATTTAAATGTCTAAGCACAGAAACTATCAAGCAAAGTATATCACGCGGAGGAATCCACAGATTTTAATTTCATAAGAACTTCAATTTCTTTTTACTGCCAGCTTAGCAAGGAATCCTTAGTCTCAGAGTTATTACAATAATCCTAATGATCTAGTTGGAGAAAAGAAATTGAAATTTAGATCTGTAAGCAAATTTGCATAATACAAAGTAATATTTACTCTCACAAATAAATTTTAGCAATCCTCACTGATTCTTATGACAAAAATTAAGACTTTGCTATTAAAATTGCATCTATATTTTCCCTGAGGGTGTAAACCGTACAAAATATAGAAACACGATATTTGTGTGCTTAGAATTTCTGCTGCAAGAATAGGTTTCTAATACTTTGAGCTCTTGTATGGATCTCGTTTCGTCTCTATCACGACCGGCATTAAAAAGCGCATTTAGGAAAGCTAAACAACATATTTATTCTGAAAGAAAAATGCACGTTTCTTCATGAATCGTACGTAACCTATCCATCTAACAGAATAAACGAGTAAACTGATTATACATTTAAGGAAGAACTGTCTGATTATTTGAATCACAACTCGAAGCAGTGTTCTGAAGAAAGACAATTTCTTTGGACCAAAAACTGCCGAATGTTTTCACTCAAACGATTTGTTCCCTCTGTTAATTTACGTTTGAGTGGAATCCTATTGCTTCCATAATATAAGGATTAGGAAGCCACATCTCAAGCTTACTGGAACCCAGATGATCCTTAATTTGCAATGTAATTCTTCCTAGACAGTATTTGTTCAAAATATTGTGTCAAATCGACTAGGAGAGTTATTACCTGACCGTAAAAACATCATGATATCGCAAAATGTCCCTGTCTTTCACACAACGAAATGTCCGTCCCCTCGTCACTTCCATTAATTAAAAAGTCTCTTGGAATTCCACATGCTAAATAAAGGATTCCTGTAAACAGAGTAAAGAAAGGAGACTAAACGCATTACGTAGTCCCGCTATAATACACACGAACTACGAAAAAAAACCGAGCTAACAGGTATTAGTGTAAACCTTCCCAAAGGTCCTTTTAAAGTCCAGCGAAAGCAGTAAATAAACAGGTTCGATACAGTGATCACATGTAAAAAACGGGTTAAATCAAATTGTAAGCTCCCACTAGAAAACACACGAACTACAAAAAAAAATGAACATCGGGAAGCTAACAGTTAGGACCTTTAAACTTACCAAACAATTATCAATATAAAAGTTCATTCTGTACGTTTCACATCCATTTTAACGCATCATGTCAGTACCGAATCCTCGTCTGCGCAGAGGGGACCAGGGATTCGAATTACACCCTATAAAAGGACAGCACCAATGCGATCATTTGGCCAGTATCCTCCAGGTTCAGACCAGCCAGTAGCAGAAAGGATTTCACTTAAGCATTTTGTTCTCAAGATCGCATAACCTATCCAATTGAGCGAGTTACCAAGACGTCAAGGAATGGTAAGCGTCCGTTATTTTCAGTTTAGTAGCTGAATTGAATGTGAGGATCAATGGAATTTATAAGTTTGACTAATTCCGGAATTTCAGAATGTTTTCCCTTCCATAGAACGAAAGTATCGTCTACATATCGTATCCATAAGTCAAAGTTCAAGAGTTTGAAAAGTTTTTTCAAATCGACGTATGTAGAGTACACATAATATAGGTGACAGTGGACTGCCCATGGCTAGACCTTCTGATTGTTCAAAAACGCACTTCAGTTGGGGAACACCCTGGCCTTCGCGATTGAAGTTGTATACAATAATAACGAAGTGGCTGAAATTTACATTCTCATGTACGATGTTATGTGATGTTACTTAAAGCTTGCACAATTATTTCTTTCCTGATAACTCGATGTACACTTCTGTTTGATACACACTTCTACTCTACTGCCAACCCTGGGAAGTGAGTGTTCTATCCGTGAACGCAGTACCGTGGGCATGCGGTATTTTGGTGCATTCGTCCATTGCTGGTCTTTAATTATCTTGCGTCAGTTCGCCTGACTTCCTCTTCTAACTGATGCGTTAAACACATCACTGCTTGTGTTTTAACCAAAACGAGTGACGATGTCGCGGAAGGAAAGTCCTCTTTCCCGTAGCCGAACACATCGACATCGCTCAATATCCTTCCGCTGTAGGTACGGGTCATTTCTGCTGCGGCGGGCAGTACCTAGTTACTACCAGTTCTTACTGCCACGAGTCAGGCGAATCGACTAAGGCAACTTGCCCTGTGCGTTCTGCCTTTATACCTCTTGAGGAGTAGCTACGAGGAAGTGGATGTAACGAACCTCATCCTCATGCATGTGGGCTGATGTACTCATTTTCACTTTCTCACGTGTCTTATCCATCCTTGCAGTGTCAGTTTAATCACGCACGTATTTTCGGGTGTTGCATTTTCAACAAACAGCAGTACGATAACACAAAATGATCCAAGAACTACGACGTTCCTGAGAAAACATCAGCTTATGAATGGTCGTGACTTTTCTGGTATCAGAACAGCAGACCGATATGATTACAAAGCTGTCTGTTAATGCTCCTTAAGCCCAAACTACACATGCTAAAAGATCATTCGGAGAAATATGTAAACTACAGTATAAAAATCAAAGAAAAAAATTACATGGGACACAGAAAACTCAGTAATCTAACATCGTTTTGTAAGAACTTGCTGCGTGAAAGAAGATTTAATGCGTGAAGAAGCCTTAAAGTTAAATACGGAAAACACATGTTAAACATTCGCAGGGGCAATACATCAAGTATTTCATAAAGGTAAAACTGAGAGTAAAAGAGAAGTCTTTCTCACTTCCTATATTTGAGTTCTTCGTTTCCATTACAGGGCGAAGAGACTTCAACAAGGCAAACTATGCAGGGAACAGATTTCGCCACTTTTCTTCGAAACACAAGTTATTAAACTGACACGCAGAAAACTGGGCTATACTGTGATATAGGAAACACTGAAAAATTTTAGGCTTAAAGTAACCAAAATGGAAATTCCAAATTTTTCCGAAATTCTTTAACTATTGCTTTATTACAAAATATGTAGGTACTGCAAATTGTTTTAATTATCTGTCACGTGGTGGCGCTACTACGCGTTTGCTATTGAAAAACACACAGTCCCATTCTGGTCAGAAGGAATACTTCAAATCCTCATGGTGCATATTTTCTGAGTATTGTTTCCGTTATTATTTTATTATTTTGGTGGGGTTGACTCTTAAAATAATTTAACTCTGCTGAGAAATTCCTGTATCGGCAAATGATCAAGTTAGAGGTTTGGGTTTTGCTAATATTAGAAAATGTGTACAGAATCATGAAGCTTGAATCAATAAATGTGAACGGAAAATTAACCTTGAAACGAACGTTAAGCAAGACAAAGGGTTTAATGATCAGCCGTGCTGTAAATTAAAATCTCTGGTCTGCAAATCACTTTGTACAATTATGCAGAAATATTCAGGGCAATATATTTAACTAAGCCATTGTGTTCTTTAGTATCTTCACAACTCTCCTGAATGATGGTGAGGGAAATTCAAAAATTCATAATTTCAATTTTACATATCTGAGTGATTTGATGAAGTGTACTACCTTAAGTAACGATGCTTTAAACAACATTTTGAAAGTTTATTTATTTACATATTAATGTTATATCCTCAGTTGCTCCATGCGCAAAACAATGTACGTGTGCTTCATTTACATTCGAAAGTGTTAGCACCAGAAAACACCGTTGGATGAAATCAAGCGGATGGAAGTAGTACAATGGTTTGTTCTGAGATGAAACCCTAGCTTCAGTTTTGCAGAAAATTAAGGCATCTACCAAATACCTAAACATCATTGAACAAATAGTGCATCCTGCATGGACTTTGTATTCCTCTCTATTGGTGCCTTCTTTCAGCCGAATAATGCGTCATGGAACGCTATACGGATTCTTTGAGAAAATGTGCGCGATATGAGCAAGACTTTCATGTACATCCCTAGCGTGGAAATTCCTCAGATATGAGTCCAATCCAGCATATGTAGTTTGTGTTGGAACAGAAATTCTGATGTGTTGCGGCTCAACCACGTAACTTACAACAGTAATAAAATCAAACAAAAGTCATCGTGGAAAGATCAAACAAAAAACGACGTGGGAATTGCGGTGACTTATAAACGTGGAATGAGCGATGACCTCTGTTTGATGTTCCTAGTCCACGTCAATTGCGTGCATTAATTATTCATTCGCCTCCTAGTTATTTGTTCAGTTGCTGCTTTCCATCTCTGGTGAATCCGCAGCAATGTGCGGGGCTCCAAGAAACAATCTGCCATGTGGTTTGGCAGTGAGTCGTATGTGAGCCTGGAGAATTCGATGCCACTATGGTGCAGTGGTAGCATGTCCGGCGCATGCTTTAACACCCTGGGTTCTATTCCCGATGGCGGCCGATGAGACATTTTCTGTGACTCGCTTATTAACGTGGAATCAGCGATGATTCTGTTTGATGTTCCTAGTCCACGTCAATCGTGTGTATTAACAGTAAAAATACCTGTTGTGTAACCATTTTGGTAACAGATAACACAATACATGATTCAACACAGTGTAGCGCCTGTACCTCGCCGGGTAAGACTTGATTTGCTGCAACATAGGGGATCAACATCATATTCGGTAGTTGGTTCTAAATTTTGGCTCTCTTGTGTAATTCAAGAAAATAAGTACGAATGTAAATATTTTTTCCAATATCTGCTAAGAGTAAGCAGTTTTTTCCTTTAAAAATTAATTAAATAAAAAATTTAAATTATTGACTTTCATTTAACTAATGTGTAAAAGAATTTCTGAAATGCCTCACCTTAGGCTTCTAATGTGAGTGAAGTTGTGTTAAAATATGTTTCGGAGAGAGTAACATAAAGTAAGTGTAAAGTGCCGTTAGAAAGATGATTGATGACATAGTTTTCCACTTTTGGTTGAAGGATATTCTTTAATCTGAAATAGGAATTGTGCCAAGACAATTTTCTGCCTGCATTACTCGAAATTGCTCAGAGACCAACTGAAGGAGCTGAACCATGTGACAGGGAAGTAGAAAAGAAGTGGGGATGTTTTAAGAACTGTGTTCTCACTGCTGCTGAAAATGTGTGTTGTACAAAAGTAGTGGGTAACAATATAGATGATGCTTGGTGGAAAAGTGAGATTGAAGCAGTAGTGAAGAAAAGAGAAGGAAGAATATCTGGGGATAGAAATCTCACGTTAAAAATTCATTAGTAGTGCACAACAGTGCCAAACCTTTTACACGTAACTCTTGAAAATCCCTGGACCAGAGATAGAGTGCACAAAGACAAAAGTTTATTGAATAGGGAACCATTAGAACACTTACGTTATGCACTTCATTAGTAGTGCACAACAGTCAACACTGTACACGTTACCCTTGATAATATATTCCTGCACCACAGGTAGACTGCAGAAAGACAAAGGTTTATGCAATAGCAAACCATTAGAACACTTACGTTATGTACTAAATTAGTAGTGCACAAAAATGCCAAACTTTACACGTTACTCTTGAAAATATATCCCTGGACCACAGGTAGGATGCACAAAGACAAAGGTTTAGGGAATGATTAGAAAAACAAATATTTTACACTTGTACAGAAAGTTTAAAAAATGTTACATTCCCAATTTTCTTCTATATAGGGTCCTGGATCTAAGTCCTCTGTATATTGATGTTGACAATAACTTCTGAAATCATTGGTGTACACTTTATTGTTCCTCAGAATAATGTACTATATACCTTATTCTAACTAAGAATGTTTATGGTGGTCGTTTATGATGAAAAATATCTTCGACCTCATGAAAAAGATTCCGGAGGCCCGAGTCACATTCTCTGTAACTTCATAAAAGTCAATACACCACGTGATATCCGGATAGGAACTCTCCAAGCATCGGAGTCCCAAGAAACTTTCATTCTGATGAGGCAAGTTTCTATGAACACATAACCCACAGTGCATCGTACTTCCATGTCACAGCAATGATCAATTGCCGTAAGTAGACTTGATACTCAATTTTCTATTTTTTCATGTAATTCAAGAACTAATGTATACACACCGGGTCCGTTATAAGTTGAACGCTCACCATTTTGTAGCACTGGTACTAGTCTGTACATTCATCATAAGCACATACATTCCATAGAAGAAAAGACACAGGACATTGCAGTCTGAATTAGAAATAACAGACAGTCAGTACGATTCTGTACACTTGAAACCCGAAAGAGCTATTTCGAAATACTGTCGGTTAATATGGAAACCCTTCGAAACATAAAGATGGCACATATATATGCTACACAACTGGGAATTGTTGAAACAAAATTACTACAACCAAGATGAATTATTGACATGAAATGTTAAAACACTACAATACTATATCAAACAAGACAAGAGTGAAAGAAAGAAATCAAGACAGATACACCACCATCTTCAGTCTGCTATGGCTATCACATCAATGACCCTCAAGCCTTATGTTAACAACTTATATACCATATTGATTAATTGTGTCGAGTTCCATCTACGCCGCAGGGCTCGCGGAAATTATCTCTTACTTTTACTAGATTTCTTCAGCAACCAACATTTTTCAAGGTTATGACACATCTGCAGGATAGTTGACATTACAAACAACATCCCGAATTTACTCGATGACAACGGTCTCGGCATATCTCAAGGCACGTTCTGATTTATGTCTTTTAAAAATTTCTATGTTTTCGAAATCGGAAACTGCTTTTTGTTTACTGCAATATTTCACCAATGATGTGCACATTTTTTTATTGTTCCAGTTACTAATATGCTGACCAATTCTTTTACATAATATGATTTTGGTGACACCAATAAGCATAATTTTTAGTTTTATCTGTGTCAGAGGTAATGGCAATTCTGTAAACTCCAAATTGGTCTGTTTTATGGTTTTACCTCTATTTTGTATTATAAGTTATCGGTACGTGTTCACAGAAACACCTGTTCATTTGTCCTGCAGTTAACATTCATTTTGTTATGAGTTACTGACTTTTGGAACATATGGTAAACTACCACAATATTTAACATAAACTTTAGGACTAATAGAGGAATCTTTTTTTGGTATATGAGCTTCCTCATTATAGTTGACCGATAACCATGCTTTTAGCAATTTGTATTACACATTGTAATTAATTCTCACGAAAAGCATTACCACTAAAGTGCAAGAAAGCACGTCTTATAAAAGAACGGAAAGCTGATTTTTTTTTTCACTACGGATGACTTGAATTTGATGGAATCAACACTGGAATATATGACGGTTTGCGGTAGACACAACAAGCCAAATCGTTTCACTTTTTTAATAAAAACGTCCAAGAAGGTGACTCACTTTCACTTTCTAACTGCAGAGTATGTTATCAATTGACATACTCATATTTCATAATCTTTATTCTAGTACATCTTAATGCCTATTTAAAGGATATAAAAGAAAATAATGAATGTCAACAGTGGCAATAAAATTAAAAAGTTTAAGGGCTTTTATAATTAATTTCTGCAATAAAAAACCGAGTCTTAAATATTGCTCTATTTCAGGTAAGGAATTTAAAGAATAATATTTACCGAAAAAGCCCATTACAATATTTAGTATCTCTCGTAGATATAAAAGTTTCTTTATGCAAAATAACAACGTACTCCTACCTTGGAAAACTTTGGTGGCTTCAGAAAATGAGGAAATTTTAAGAATATCAAGAGCAGCATAGCACTTACGATGCATTTCCATATCTGGCCTGCGTCGTATGCTGCAATAACGCTACACGGAATCACGGGTAATATGATGTTTCAGGAGTGATATTGTGCTGCTATCGATCAGGAAACATGAAAAACACAGCGTACGGTGTATTCAGGATACGAACGTTTCTGAGGGCCTCTAGTGATGGACGATTTTGTTCGTATTATAAAACATTTACAGGGACGGGGAAGACGCGTTCCCTACATAATTGAAACCTGTTTTCTAGCATATAATTAAATAAATTAATTACATCCAGAAAAGAACTGTTTTGTGCTCCGAATCATGACCTTAAAGCAGTTATCTGACGAAAGACGACAGTTCCATCGGAATAAATATTCCAGAATATGGTCTGCCAAATGACGTTTTTGAGTTCCATCCTTAAGTTGGCGTTTGAGAGGTCGCCCATTACTCTCAACAGCTTGGGTGTCAGCCCCAGTACTAGAATCCACAAAGTTCAGGGAGTGGTTAATTGTGAGATCTTCGTATCCGCAGCTTCCAAGGTAGTGATATACAGCCCACTGGTCTGTCATGACAATAATTCGTGGTTGTACATGTTTGTGTTTGTGCGGCAACAATGTGCTCGCAGATCTGTCATCCTCTGCGCAGATTTTAACCTTGAATCGCTTAGTATCGCGCTTAAAGATACCAAGGACCCAGGTCCCCATGTCTGAAGTGCATGGGAATACTGCTGGGATTTCCCGGAAACATGATTCCTCTGACACTTAAATTGTCCAGAACAATGGGACCTATCGACTCTGAGAGTCATTGAATGACCTTTTGAACGTGTGCTACTGGTTTTGTTGATTATCAGGATCCACTCACTGAACTTCGTTCATCACGAAACACAAGTCTTCATCATTCTGGGCAACTTCTCGGAAAAAGCGCTTCTAATTCCACATGATAAAAACGCACGCAGAAAGAAAAAACAACAGAAGAAACAGGAAGCAGCACTTACAGAATCAGGGGCAACACAAGCAAAGAATATCTAAACATAAGTAAGCGAACGGACTTCACGCACGGAGCAAACGTCGGTGACCTGACACAATTACCAGCCTCGGAGGTGAATATCGGCACTTCCTCTGTTGTAGCAGACGACGCATGCCAGATACGGAAGTATAGCCCAAATAAGATTTGTCAAATCCTGGTTTTCAAACTTCAGGGTTCCCATTGATTTGATACTACCAAAAAAACTTCTTTCGAGATCAACATCGGTCTTAAAATCATAACATTTAACTGGCACTTTTGGACGATATAACAAAAATATACGTTAAGTTTTTCGACGTTTATGCATGTTATCTATGTGATAACCAAGATATTTTGTTCTAATCCCTTGATGTAGATCAAAGTGTGTTTTCATGAGGCGGTCCTATAGTTTCTTGTTTCTGCCTTATTACCAAAAAAATGGTAAAAGAATAGGACGGACACTGTTAGGAAGACTGCACATTTTCACTATACATTTACATCCTTTCAAAAAGAAGTTGATGTTTTGTGTGTGTGTGTGTGTGTGCGTGCGTGTGTGTGTTTGAGAACACTCCGATTGAACATTTTTCCGATTTAAGGATATTTGAATTTTTAATGCGCAGTTAGTGTGAGACTATGCTCGAGATATTGTCGAAATGCTCCTCTTGCATTTTTAGGTATCTGGCAAAATTAATATTTGAGTTTAGAAATTTGTGGCACTCATTCTTTAAATATTGCCATAAATTTATTGTAGATCACGCTGACTAAATAATTTACATTGCCCCCTTTCAAATCAGTTTCATATTGACCGTGACAGCTTCTTTTTTAATCGCCAGGCAATCTATAAGTAATTGTAAGATTGTATTCCAGAAAGAGAAGACTCTTTTTCTCGCTCTTATGGGAGGTACATGGATTTCAATCGGCTAAAATAAATGAAATCTTTCTGCATATGCGAGTAAATGATAATTCAAAATCTGACTATCTTTGCAGCAATTACAGGACTCGTGCACAATGAACAAACTCTGAGTTTTTTTACTGCACGCTTTGCCTCATATCATCTTGCACAGCATCCAGAAAACGGTTAACGGTGTGTTAATTTGAAACAGTTATGATGTGAATCATATGTAAAAGAAAGTCCTTCAAGATCAGCTGCCTTCCTCATGAAACTTATTTTGCAAGACACTTGTCAATGAAGTCTTGGGTTGCACATTACTTATGGATGTAATAAAGAAATCTTAGAATCATTTTAAGAATACTTCTTATTTCGATCGTAAATAGAACATTGCTACGATGTACTTAACGAAATTTCAAATGAAAGGAAAAAAGGAATGCATAAGACTTTCACTTGCTTATTAAAATATTGAGACAAGCACATATTGCCGTACCCTCAATGGTATATCGCATATATGTTTTAGCAATATTGATATTGTCTAACCCATTTTTACATCGTATCGTTTTTGTGGCAGAGCAATGCAAACACTGTGCACCGAAATATCTCCGCAGGTAAACTATTAGGTTTTTCATCTGTTTCCAAGCTTTTTTGAAAATGACGGGAGTATTGGATTTCTGTTCAAAAGGGTTAGGTAATTGTATTCAACGAGTTCTTATTTAATGTAGTTTAAACTTTCGCTACTATTGAGCTCTGTGTTGTTTTCATTTATTTTCTTTTTAAAAATTCATGCCTTAAACAATTGAAAGAAATTTAAAACTTCATCACAATTAGTTTTAGCATAACCCTCTGCAAGACTGCCTCACGAAGAAAAAGAACCGACAAAAAATGCATCTTTTAGTGCTCCTTAATGGACTGTATAACGCACCATAAATCAGCGAAAACCACTAAACTAAGTGACAGTGATGGATCTTTGAAGGCAGTTCCGTGGATAATATGATGTAAGTTTTAATCTATGAAATAGTGCGTCGTGTTGAATATTAAAAGGATATTTGGTTTTTGAGTATAATTTAATATTTCAGTTAACTCGGGAATTTTACAGCTTTCAAATTCGTTTAATGAGCTACTGCAGAACGAAATGGACTTTGATGTCAAATGAGCGAACTGAGAGACTGAATATAAAATCCTGGGAAAGACGAATGAACCACCAAAATCTAGGAACATTCATATTTTTTAATTAAAAAACATTGTCATGTTTTAGGGAAATCTATATTGACATTTTAGTTTCCTGTAGTAACCTGTATATCGTTTGTGTGACAGATCTGAAAAACATATGAAAACCTTATACAGTTTGTTTTCTGTAGAAACCTGAATATCATCTGTGTAACATAACTCATAAACAAGAAAATCTTATACAGTTTTGTTTTCTGTAGTAACCTGGATATCGTTTGTGTGACAGATCTCATAAACATGAAAATCTTATACAGTACAAAAGATTAGACAAATCCAATGTGAGTGTAGTATAAGTTCAAAACTTAAGCACACTATAAAATTTAAATTAATGTAAAATTGTGGCTTGCATAAAAAAGAAAAGACAGACCTGTCTCAAAAAAGATGAAGAGAAGAGGAAGCGTTAGTTCGACTTACATGGTATGTAAACCTATTACAATGTAACACATATTCAGTTTTACTTACATTAATTGGTTGTTAACATAATTCCATTTATTTGAAATTCCTGGTTCTTAAATGCTGACAGTAATTTACAATAGTGTAATTTTGCCTATTTACGAGTTTGCCTCCATGGGATGTGTATTTGAAAGATATTAATTGATATAATTTTGGAGGTAAATCAATTGATTTCTCATGAGGCGGACACCGGATTTAAGAATATATATGGATGTGTTAATAAATTTTGATTTGGGAAAAAAATCGGATCTCTAATAAAGAAAAATATTTTGCGACCCAGTGCAAAGAAACAGTGCTTCCGAGAAAAAGAACAAAGCATCCGAGACCACTTGATGAAAAGGAATTTGAAATCAGAAATCACAGCGTCGTGCCAGCTTAGAATACAGAATAGTGGTCATTAAAATCTCTCTGGGACCAACCTTAGGTGACGGTGATATGGTTGACAGAAGTATTGATGTCAGCGGCCACCAGTCGTCAAGACAGCTTCTGCATAAACAGAAAAGCTTTTGACAACGATAGTTAAAGTGTGGGTTAGATAATCTTCATTAATCATTGTCTCTTTCTTTCTCCAAGTTCAGTGATTGAAAGACATTTTCTAATGTAGCATTAAAGAGCTTCGGAGATATGGTGTCACCTTGTCTCACTCCCTTTCCAATTTTTATGTGTGTTGTATTTTCAAACAGCGGAATCTTTGCACTTGCATTTTCATAGATGTTATTAATAATATTAATGTATGCATCTTCAATACCTCAGAATTTCAGAGTCATTGTAACTGCTGATGGTTTCACCAAATCAAAGGCTCTTTCATAATCAAAAAAAGCCATGCACAATGGAAGTTCATATTCCCTCGCTCTTTCAATTAGTTCTCTCAGTACGTGGATATGATCTATTGTGCTGTAGCCACTCCTGAATCCAGCTTGTTCTCTCGGTTGAGCCATGTCCAGTGTTACCTTCAAACGGTTTGAAAGAACTTTAGTGAAGATTTTATATACCACTGATAGGAGGCTGATAGGTCTGTAGTTCCCGAGATCCTCAATGTCACCTTTCTTATGTAGCAGGATCATTGTAGCGGTGTTCCAATCCTCAGGAATCTTTCCTTCATTAAAGCATCGAGTGAAAATTTGGGCGAGTACTGTTTCGATTTCTCCACTTGCTTCTTGTATGATGTCTACAGTAATTCCATCTTCTTCTGGAGCTTTTCCCCGCTTCATGTTCTTGATTGCATGTGCAACTTCTGCTGAGAGGACTAGAAGAACTCTAGTACTGGTACCTTTCATGATGTCTGAAGTACATGCATCATCCCTTTCATATAATTTGGAGAAGAAAACTTTCACTCTTGTCAAAACGTCGCCTCTATTTCTTGTTACAAACCCATCTTCTTTTCTCAGTGACATAATCTTTTGTCTTCCCTTCCTGAGATGTCCCTTTGCTATCTTTAGGCTTTGGTTGTTTTCAATTGCTTTCCTCACTAGTTCACAGTTGAATTTCCTTACGTCTTCAGTGATACTTTTCGTACTGTCTTGCATAGCTCTATATAATCCACTTTGGAAGTCATATCTTCTTTAGTTGTCCTCATCTCTCTTCTTTTTTGCATCAAAATTTTCGTTTTTCCTGATAATTTGTTCAAATGCATCTTGTACTTAGACCCATCTAATTTTGTTGCTGTTTCCATAAGAGCTTTGGTTACTTTTCTGTTAACTTCAGAAATATCCACTTCTTCCGATGATAGGCCTTCTAAAGCAGAGAATCTGTTCTTCAGTTCCAACTTGAAGGTATTATGCTGTTTTTAAGGTTGGTTATATCAATATATTTTGTTTGTCTTATGAGCTTGGCACGTTCGAGTTTCGTGTTGAGGTGCATCTTATATCTCAGCAATCTATGGTCACTACCTGTGTTTAACTTGTTTAGCACACTGCAGTCTTCTATGACGAATTTTTTGTTACTCATAATAAAATCAATTTCACTTGTCGTCCCATTTGGATGTCTCCATGTCCATTTCCTGTGTGGCTTTTTCTTGAAAAAGGAGTTCAAGAAGAAAAACGCTTCTGCCTCTGCAAACTCTACGAGAGTATTTCCACGCTGCTTTCTGTTGCCGTGACCGTATTTACCTACTGAAGTTTCATTCTGTTGCTGTTGCCCTATTTTTGCATTGAAATCTCCCGTAAGTATCTTCAAGTGCTGCTTACCTTTATTATTTAGATGACGAATTTCCTCATAAAATTCTTCAATTTCTTCTTCAGGATGACTTGTGGTGTGTTCCTAAGTTTGAATAATCTGAGCCTTGTATCTTCTCGAGAGTTGTATAACGAGTCGTGCAGCTCTGTCAGAGGAACTTTCAACTTCTACAACTTTATCCGTCAGCTTCTTGTTTATTTTAAATCCAACGCCACTAATTCTGCCAGTATCTGTCCCTCGATAGTAGAAGAGATGTCCACTTTCATTTCAATGAGATCTTCTCCTTTTCTCTTTACCTCACTTAGCCCTACGATGTCCCACTTGATCCTTTGTAGTTCCTCTTCCAATTTAAAAAGCCTTGAATCAGAAGATAGGGAGCGTCCATTATACGTAGCCAAGGTCAGCATCAGATGGCAGCCTAGTCCGGTCCTCCGGTGATTCTCAGCACCCTCTGCTTTCATGTCGCACTTGCCGCTGCCTTGGCTAGGTACATTGCAGCTGCCGGAGACTGAGGGCCACGATATAAGTTGTAGAGTCATTTTGGAGGGGTTTGGCCATACCTCTCCACGCTGCCCAAGCTGGTTGGTAAGTGTGGGATAGCATTTTCTCTAATCCCGATTGTTTAGTTATACCGGTATTTGTGGTCGTCAGAGCCCCTTTAGTGGGAACAGGATGCACCACGAGAAGGTGGGGTTGACATTTGTCAAGGAGAGGCTGTGATGTTACGCATCACCTGACCTTACGTCAGTACATATATAATGTTATAAAACGAAATAAATAATTGTAAAACAATTCGTCATAACTTTGGAGACGGTTCCTTGTGTTACACACACTATTTATTCCGTTCCATTTACAGAAGCTCCTCTAAGACTTGAGCCAGAGATAATGCATTTCACGAAGTCACTGAGATGAAATAAACTTCCTTATTTCTCATTTATGAAACTTTTGGATAGGTCTTCATCCTGGTCTCTTAAGCCCTTACGTAAGGTGTTCTTACGCTTTTAACGAACAGAAATCGGAGAACGATTCAGATAAAATGATGTATAAATATGAAAGGGGAAGATCGCTATTTAAAAAACAGGTGATTGTATTTCGGCTCAAATACAGAGCATCCCATTGGATATTTCACCAACTGCGTTGCACATAGATATGTACACTGGCGGAAAGGGAAAATAGAACACCAAGAAGGAATTCGCGGACGATCATAAAATGTACATATGTTAATGGGGTCGAGTTTACGTAGGTGTGATGTTATTTCCGGGACCAACTGGTAAGCGCTTACGCCACAGCACGTCATAATATGCAAATTATCGTCGGTAGTATTTAATGAGTACGACGACGTGAATGTAATCAGTCATCGGCGTACGGACACGTGCGATAACCGTGAAGAAAGTGCAATGCCTGGACATGGACGACGTGTACGATTTCAGCAGTTATCGGACTTTGAGCGATGTCGTCTAGTCGGACTCCGCGAGGCCGGATGGTCGTATCGTCGTATTGCGGAGCGAATTAGAAGGGAAGTATCTGTGGTGGTGCGATGGTGGCGTACAAGGTCCGAGGAACATTCCCACACGAAAAGATGTGGAACCGGGAGTCACAGACGGACTGATGAGCGGACCGATCGACGCATAAGAAGAGCGGCGTTGTCAAGCAGAACATTCACTGCGACGCGAATCGGAGCTGCCGTTGCACCTGAGATGACTGTGCGAACAATCCTCAAACGTCTACTGGATGCAGGACTACGTGCACGCGTGCCTCTGGCATGTGTAACTCTGACTCCAGCGCACCGTCAGGAACGGCTGCAGTGGTGTCGCCAACGTCTGCACTGGAGAACGCAATGGCGATCTGTCGTGTTCAACGATGAAAGTAGATTCTGCATGGGAGCCTCCGATGGCCGTATGCGTGTTTGCAGACGCACAGGGTAGCGTCTCCACCATTCTTGCATCCGCCAGCGACACACAGGGCCTAAACCTGGTCTCATGTTGTGGAGAGCGATCAGCTATCACTCCCATACACAACTAGTGTTTGTACCGGGAACGTTAAACAGCACCTCCTACATCAACAACATCATTCAGCCCGTTGTTGTGCCATTTGTAAGGTCGGTCCATAGTGGTGTTTTCCAGCAAGATAACGCACGCCCACACACGTCACGTGCAACGCAACATGCACTTCAGTGTGTGAGACAACTTCCATGACCTGCACGTTCACTGTATTTGTTCCCCATTGAGCACGTGTGGGATTTATTGGGACAACGACTTATCCGGTCTCCACGGCCAGCCACGATAATCCTCTATTTACGCGTCCGGGTTGAGGATGCCTCCATTCCAGAATTGCACAGTGTGACGCTGTTCATGGCGGTTCAACCTCGTACTAACCATGTTACATGGAAATGTTTTTTCAGTTTACCAGCAAATACAGCTGTATTTTGCCACAATGTTTTGATCACGTTATCCTCTGTATTCCGTTATTATGCTGAATAAATTTTGTTGGTATCAGACGTCTCCTTCTTGGTGTTCTTTTTTCACTTTCCGCCAGTGTATATTACCAAATCAATGCTGCTTTAGACTCAGAGAATGGTGTGTATAATAGTCCTTTTTGCATATTACCATGTAGGAGATAAATTCATTAAAAACAAATGTAAGTTACAGAAATTAGTTATATTTTTTTAAATAATATTAATAAAAATATCCGTAATATCTGGATTCACCCATCATTTTATAAATACAAATCCTTAGGAAATTTGTCAGACTTAGAACATCAAACAAAATGTAATAATATTGCTTAAAAGCAGGTAGGTCTCGGGTAAATTTTAATGGAAGTGTTTTTCAAACTTTAAAAATATACAGGAGCCAGAACTCCTATTTTGGAAATAAATCGCCATTCAGGAGTCTCTTTTGCGTTATGTTCCCTTAAATTAGAACACTGGTACATGAGCAATATTGTATTAATATTATTTCAAGTGCTGTTAATTTTGCCGCAAAACAATTTGAGAATGTCATTTTCATGCAGCTTTGAAGATGTAAATAATTGTTGTCTACCGAATTTGAAAAAACATGGAACAAACTTTGAGTAAAATGTTAACCTAGTTAAAGGTGAATTACGTTTCTAAGGGGCGTCTACAAGAAGAGAAAAAGGAAACTTATTAAAATTATATTAATCAAATTTTACAAATAATGAACTGTAACTTTAGGTACCTTGAATTCTTCTTTTACTGAACTGTTACCCTGATATAATAAAAGTTTGATTATGCAGAATATATGTAATAATTATTGTTTTCCTAAAATACCACGCATAATGATTAAACAAAAACCAGAACAAGATATTTTGCATGTACAGTTGGAAAACATGTCAAATCCTTGAAGATTTTAAGGTACACCAGAAGCAATGATTTTTGTCTTTCCCATATTCATATAAAAGTACTACAAATGATTACTGCATTGTTCATTTTATTCTGCAGAAGTGTTCAGGGCGCAGTCATCGTCTTTCATCTTTTAAGCAGTGCTCTTTTCATCCTGCCTTTCAAATATATACCACCACAATCATGACTTGGCCCGGTTTTTTTTCTTTTACTAGTAAACTGTCACTAGAGTAAACAACGGGCCTAATGGTGCAAAGGCATTGAAACATTTCGTAGTTAATTGCCTGCTGTGCGACCAAAGTATGTCCGAGGAGTTATATGGGTGCTTCTGAGTAAACACCAATAAGTTGTGCTCAAAAATGTAAAGCGATAACCAAGAGAGTGTGGTTTTAATTAATGCAAAACTTCAGAGCCTTATTCCTAAGGTACTGCAAAAACAAGGGGAGCTTTGACGTCCATGGCGAGCAGTTTGACTTTATTTAAAGATGCCCAGCAACTGTTTCTTTTTAAATATATTGTATGAAATTTTCTCGCATATCAAATATATGCAATGTAAAAACTTAAAAGCGATCGTGTTGATCACGAGTTCAATGCCACGAAATGCGCTCATTTTGAACTTAATTGAAAGGATACTGTACTATGGTGGTTTAGATTGAAATCTGTCCGCCATACTCGTTATTTTTTTTTGTCTTCAATCGCGATCAGTCATTATCTCTTTTTCCAATCCTAGCAGAGCATTTTCATTTTTTTCATATTTCATTATATTGCGAAATAGGAGTTCTGCCAGTCCGTCCCTGAAGTAGGCGCCTGGTTCGGAATTACCCCTCGCAGCAGGCTAGAACTCGCCCAGGTAATATCGGCTGTTACTTCACATTTCAATTTTTGTGTATTGTATTAATTATATCCTCTCGTTTGGAAAGTAAATAGACAAAAGGAATGACGTCAATTATTTGTTGGGGATAAATCGTAGCGACAATTTCTAACTATGGCTGTCATTTTTTAACGAATAGTTCAAATGCTGATTAGTATTTTTAGTTGCGTGTCTGTTTTGTAAGAGAAAAGCGTTTCCGATCCTGAAGGACTCCAGTGGTATTTCAGAGTATGGACGGATTTTAGATATCAACGTAAACAGGTGTGCGAAATTTAGGACGAACCACGATTAAACCTCAGGCGTCACACAAGAGAGGCCTGGATATGTGAAATACAAACCGTACGAACTCCGTTGATTACCGAAATAATGGCGGAAACAACGCCGAAACAACTGGATGTAAGGACAGAATGGAACTTATTCAGAACTGGTTAAACAGAATTGGGTGCCATGATACAGATACATCACCGCCAAATACGGTACAAGGGGAAGAGGAGCTTCTCAGTAGGGATATGATCAACCCAAACGTCGGTGAATGGTTTGAACCATATGTTCATACTTTGCGCTAGATTGTATATGAGTTATTAAAGTAATTTCAGCTTTTGGACATTTTCCAGTGTGTCTTAACGTTCCCATCTCACCAGAGCGTCCCGTTGGTGTTCTATAGGACGTAGGTCGGGGTTACATGCTGGGCAATATAGCCGCTGAATGGTTTCATTTTTAACTGCGCATCAACAGCCCCCGTACGATGGGGTTCGTGGGCCAATGGCACCTCGGAAAAGAAAAACATAGGGAAGGATTACCTCATTAAGCAGTGCGCACCGGTTACAGTACTTTCTTCCAGGCTCTAGAAATCCGTACGTCCATGGAAGACAATTCAACTTTCATCCACATGTAAGAACACTGCATCCGCCGTATATATATATATATATCCCTTCCATTTATGCTTTTATGGCGATAACCTGTGCAACCATCATCTCAAATTGCTGACGTTCCCGAATATTGACCAATCATTTCAGCAACACCCTCCATAAAAAGACAAAAACAGAGTTATGTTACTGAAATTCAGAGAATATATGCAGTTATGTTTTACTACCAGATTCGTGGACACGAGAGATATCCCGATATTAATTTAACGTAAACTTTAGCCAAGGTATTTTGTGAGTCTAATCTATCAGAATTCGGTAGTCAGTGTTAAACCTTTTATTAACGCCTTTTCTTAATATGCTACAAAGTAGGAAGGTGGATTCTATAGAAAAAAGGCCTAGCGTAGTCTGTAAACATTACCGCAACTTGGAAGAACATCCGTTTTTTTTCTTTCTGGCAAACTGGAGTGAGAGGAATGATACAAGATTCGAGCTGAATCCAAAACTTTTTTTTTCAAGATTATCGAGAACTGTACGAAAATGTATATTTATTCTTACCACCTTCTCCCACATTTCATGAAACATCAAGGTGTTGATGTATTACTAGCACACATTTTGTCGGAATCCTCAGGGCTTGTTTAGATTTATGTATCTGAAAGGTGCATGCGCTGTTCCAAGAGAGAAGACAATCCAAAAAACGCAAACTTTTTGATTCCCTAACCAAATTTCAAGACCAAAATAAATATAGTAGAATGAGTCCTTTGCGAAAAAGGTAGTCCGAAAGTTCTATCATCTAAAATGAAGTAGAACTTAGCTTTCCGCACTAATTACATTTGGCTTGACTGATTTCTGTTTCTATTTTAAAGCTCAGGAATTTATGTTTAATATTCTGCTTAATTTTTATAGATATTTTTAGTGTTTTAATGTCCGGTATAGTAATATTTTTTTAAACATAGACTCATTTTCTCAAAAATAATTGTGTACCACAGCGAAGAACTTAAATTCCGTATACATATTGTAGGCTAGTAAAGCATGTCATGAAGCTTTTCTTTCGAAATGTATAACATTAACGTTTGAAAACATATTATTCATATGCCTATTTTCTAGTCATCAATGGTTTATAGACTCGCAGTATGAGAATTTCTTTAAGAAGGAACCTTATTACACAGATAAGAAAGCAAATGCCTCTGTCACAAGTAGATCTTATAATGGAAGCCAAAGGAAATAATGAAAGGGAGAATGTACGCTTCGGTAGTTCTGATTCGTTTCAGCTAATAATCGAAAGCGTATCTGGCATCGTTGTAAATAAAACACCTTAATTTCTTGAACAAAGAAACGAATATTTCATAACCACAATTTTAAACATTTTGTTTTCAATTTTAACATTTGAAAATCAATAAAACAGTGACTCGTGGAATTATTTCGCCAGGGGAGATATTTACTTATTTATTTATTATCACTCATCGTCAAAAAATGAGTTTATCCCAGAAGGACGCGTCAGATTGCAATGCTATTCGCGAGGAAGGTAAAGGTTACCAGGAACAATAAATGATTAAACATTGAAATTTATGTGGGACATATTTATTGATCTACACGCCAATAAGTAGTGTCTCTCCGTATGGTGTATTGCCAGAATGTTTGTTCACACATCCTGCCAGACATTTCGGCATGGAGTTGTACACGTTCCTAAGGGTGTATTGCGATAAGCCATTTCATGCAGCTTGAACCTTTTTCACGCAGTTCCTACAGATTGTGCGTTAAGGGTGGAGTGTGGATAGCGCGTCCAACAGCATCCCACACGTTTTCAATCCGCGAGAAGTTTAGCGATGCGGCTGGCCATGGCAGAGCGTCAGTGCCTTGAATGCAAGCTCTCGATACAGCAGCAGTGTGCGGACGAGCGTTGTTCTGTTAGAAAATAGCACGGGAGTGGGCGTTTAAAAAAAAGGTGGGGCCACTGGTTTCCAGGACCTCATTAACGTAACGTTGGCTCTCAAAGTTCCTGTAATGAACAAAAAAAGTGTTATGGCATCGTAGGCAATTGCACCCCACAACGTGACACCAGGCCTTCTGGTCATGTGACACCCGACAATTAACCGCTCATTTTGGCTCTAGACACGGTGCCTCCACACAGGCATTTGGTGGTCGTATCCTCCAAGAAAAACGCGGGACTCCTCACTGAAGATCACCCGCTCTTATTCGGCGTGGCTACATAGTACCATCGTAATCTTTAGCGAAGGTGCACGGTTTTTATGTGCAGTCATCGTAACGGTCTGCGTGCGTTTAATCCTACATCGTGCAGCCGTCTACCAATGACGCTGGCACTAATCGTACGATGCATGGAGGGTGTCACTGCTCGCTCAGAATCCGCAATCGTGGCTGTTGGGTCGCTCCGCGCATATCGGACAACCTGCCGGTCCTCTTTCTCCGTGGTTCGTCTAGTTCTCCCGGAGTCTTCCTGTCACAGCTGCATGACTTGTTTTATCCACTGCCGCCAATATCGTTTAATGGTGATATCCGCAGGACCGGTATTGGGAGCAATACGGCGATAAGACCATCCCGCTTCCCGGAGTCTGACGATGCGGTCACTCTCGACATCCGCCAATTGTTAGAAATGCTTCCGAACGTTTTCCGAGGCATACTGCAATTTCTAAGGATGCAGCCAACACAACAGCACGAATCAGAATGGCAAGCACACGCACACGCAACGGGACAACCTTATGTAGCCAGCCCGACACAGTGCTACGACCCCTCCATGCTTGTGTCACATGCGCTGCCGAGCGTGATACTTGAATCAGGTACATGGCTCTCGATATAAATCCTACCCACCAAGTCCCATTCCTGTCGGTTGCTTCCTTTTTGGGTGCAACAATTTTTGTGACGATGAGTGTATTCTGAATTAAAACATAATGGCATCAACAATTCGGCAATTCAAAGAAAAAAGCACAAAATGCTGGAGATTAAATAACTCACTTAAATTTGAATTAAAATTCCTACAGGGATGAGGGAGAGCCCAATTGTGATTAGAATAAGGTTATTACCAAATTGGCCCATCGTATGTAGTTTGACTTTGAGCTGAATCCGCAAAACCGAAATTATAAGTATTAGAACCCAAAAATTTGAAATTCAAAGATAGTACTTTTATCGGTTCTTCTACAGCACAAGATGGTATCAGATTGTTACTGGAATGTTTATAATAGATAAATGTGTTAGCGTTTATTAAAAAACACCCAGTAAAGTTTCGTGTTTTCAAAACTATATTTACGTTTGTCATAACACAAGTTAACGTTCTACAAAAAGCGTTTGTACCACAAGGTGAGAGAACGTGTAGCATATTATCAAAATAAGAAAATGTGATGGGCATAAAGTCATAATAGCGTCACTTTGTAGCTGCAATAAAATTCGAAGATTTTAATCAGAAAAACTTAGGGCAATTTTGTATAAACTTAGGGTTTTGAACGCGGATGACACCATTTTTTGGCAACGGTTTTGAAGATACAAATATTTCTGTAATATTCTTCTAAATTGCACGCTTTTTACATCCTACTTTATCAGGGAATAAGGTGTTTTGTTTTTATGTGCATACACCATTTTATGAGCTGACTAAAAATGCAGTAACAAATAAATACTTTTATTGATGCTGGTACTTGCACTAGCAATTTGGTATTACACTCAGTGGCCACTTTATTATGACCACTTCGTTGGGCCACCTTTGTGCCTTTAATATTGCGTCGATTTTTCGTGGCATGAACTCCACGAGATGTTGATAGGTGGTTTGTGGAATCTGAGACCATGCTTGATGAATAACACTTTCCAGGAGTTTGCGACTGCAGGGTTGTGGATCCAGCTGTCTGATGGCTCGTTGAACTTCATCCCACAATTTCTCAATGAGGTTGAGGTCTGGAGATTGTGGGGGCCACCTAAGCAAAGTTAACTCACCGGCGTGTTCCTGAAACCAATCCTGCACAATACGAACACAACGGCAGGACGCATTATCTTGTTCAAAGTAGCCATCGCCATTGGGATAAGCCATTCACATGACAGGATGCACTTGGTCCGCAACGATGTTTAGATATGATGTGCCAATTAGACGTTGTTCAACACTAATTAAAAGGCCCAAAGAAAATTATTAAAACATTCCCCAACGCATAACTTTGCCTCCACCAGTTTGAAGGGTTGTAGCAATGCATTTGGGGTCCATGCTTTCGTGCTGTTTCCGCCAAATTCTCACTCGGCCTTCGGCATGGTGCAACTGAAAACGTGATTCATTGGACCACATAATTTGTTTCCAATTATCGACTGTCCAATCCTTGTGCTCCTGTGCGAACTGGATACATTTTCTCTTGTTAACTGCAGACAGAAAAGGTGTTCGAACAGGCCTTCGGCTGCCATACCCATTCGATGCACTGTACGGCAAATAGTGCGTGCAGAGATCATTTGAGGCATCCTTGATTAAGATGGTCCGTAATTTGCTGCACTGTTGCCCTTCTGTTTTTTGTTACCAGTCTGGACACTCTCCGTTCTGCCCGTGCAGTCACTAGTCGATGATGACCACACGTTGCACGTAGAGACCCAGTTTTGTAGATGACAGTCCAGTCTTTAAACACTTTAACAAAATCTTCTCAGGAATATTTCATGAATTTGGTGGTTTCGGTGATACTCACTCCATGGCTCCGAGCTACTACAATCATCCTACGTTGAACGTCCGTCAAATCGTATTTTTACTTAACTCGTTACCCAAAAATCACTTTTACTACTGTCGCAAGCACCAAACTTTCCCTTTTTATCTTAGCCTCGCCCTCTGGCGGCACAGCGTACAGCGATAGCTCATTCGCTTAAAACTGCCAGGTGGTCATAATAAAGTGGCCACTCTGTGTATTTGCAAATAATCTCTAAACGTCAGCTATCCAATTTCTGGTTTGAAAATATGTACCGTTAAAATTACAATTATAAAAGTGAAACCTGAACACATTGCGAATTAAATTATATTAAAAACAAGTATATTCATGCAAATCTTTCAACAATGATATGGGAACAGAAGAAAACAGAATAATCGGTTCATTTGCGTTGAAGAGAATAACTATTTATCAAAAAGAAAATATTATATATCATCTGGGGGTGAAATTTTCTTCTTTCTTTTTTGAAATTTTGCGTCATTTCGGAAGTTTCTAGGTGCTCTGATCTTCCTTTTCCTGCAGTTTTTCATTTAGAACGAAATTACTTTAATTTCTGTTTTTTTATTTTTAAAACTAGATACGTATTTTAAAATGAAATTGCAAATTTTATTTCTCCTTTTTTAAAAAATACTCTTTCGCCTTTAAATCGGCTTCTTTAATTCGAGATAACGACGAATCTCTTAAGAACCAACTTCCAACATTATTGTCTCACCGCTGCGGTAGTACATGTTCCAGAATTACATCATGTGAGAGATTATGTCTTTAAGAGCACTTCGGAACACAAAGGAGAAGTTTTGCGTAAATTCTGTATTTCCGTGTGTGGAGTACTTATACTCTCCATCTGGGGAATGGGTTTTACCACAGTTTTTTCCGTGTAAGAATTTGTATCCAAATTAAAGCGAATTTGATCGCAAGTTACAAGGTGATTCTGGCATTGTTGGTTCTTCTTTGTATAAATTAGGAATAAATACTGTTTCTGTTTTTATATTCAGAATCAGATTGGTGAAATGTATTTTGACGAGGTGTAATCTGACAGAGAATATGCGAAGGAGAGCAGGTCTACGCCAATAAATCGGATCACTAGTACAGTGTTACTATTTAGGATTTTCTTTTCGTTTGCTTTGAACAAGTGTGCATGGTTTTATCACTTACATATGACACTTTATTAACCGAGTCCGTCTGTCCATATAGTTTTCTTTATTATAGATCTTTCTCAAAACATTTTCTTCATATACAACACGAGAATTCCGTATCACTTAACACCATGGACTGAGGAAATTAAAGCGATTGGAAGGAAATTACTAGACAATAGGAAGTCACTCATGATGCTACTTTGGGTTAATTATGGAGCAAAAACAATTGTTTCGTGGTGTTTGGATATGATTCAAGCTCTTCAAACTTCGGGTAAAATAAAAAAAATCATTACGAAAATTCCGAAAATATACTTTAGAATTCCAATAAAAATTTGGAATACGGATCATCTTTTGATTTTGTAAATTATATGCTCCTTAAAAAATCAACTGCTTTCAAATACTCTCCAATAACTGCTTTTAAATACTCTCTCAAAAATTATTCTTTGTATTTATACTCCAGATTTTAAAAAAAGTTTACTAATAAAATTAGGCATAATGTTGCGCTCACGGTTGACGAGATAGAATTAGTCCCACCGCGGAGCGACGGAACACCCAGACATATTGCATCACCTTCTCCGCTCAGTATGAGCGAAGGGAGCGTTGCGCGCACGATATATATTGCCAGTACGCAAACTGGACTCCACGCTCTTTACGAATATGCTACACGATCAGCGCACGGCACGTATTTTTAGCGCTGTAATGATTTCAATTGGAATCTGTTTTTGTCACAGGCAGTCGCCCGTAAGTAGGCTCATACTATCCGCGGAGTTAGACGTCGTCATATGTCAAGAAATAGAGATGTAAGATTGTGGTCACAGTTTATTTTACTTTAAATAGAATACATTGAAGACCCTAGAACAAAAGGTTTCTGCCCCTCTTAACGGTTCCTGTTATTTCTTACCTAAAAGCCTTTCAGTAGGATAATTTATTGACAATATGAAACTTTACAGACGTAAGTCCTTTTCAGACTGTTTGCAGAAGTGCTTTCGAAATTATGTCTGAAAAAATGTTGGAGCGTCAAACTTCATGTCTCTTGTTGGTTATAAATCAACAAGAGAACTCAAGTACTTCTATGATTGGTAATCATTACTTTCTGAAATAGTTCAGCAACTTTTTACAGCACACATACTTGTTTAAGAATCAAGAGCTGACCTGCATTTGTTTTCATTTCGTTGGAGCTATCTTCCACTTGTATGAGAATGTCTCAAATTTCTTCAAATTACACACAGTTTATACTAATCCTTCGTTTTAGTTCTCTTTAATTTGAACATTATGCATTCTTTTTAAAAGCCGAATAAAGCAAGTACGAATATTTGACTTAAACGTAAAAAGATACTGAAAAACAAGCATTTAGTAAGAATAAAAAATATCTTAGTTGATCGCATAGATTCAAATTGTCGCCCATGCAATTTCACTAGTGCTCTGCACGGTCGACTAGTATTTCTTTTTGAATTTTGAAAGTAAATTTTGAATTTCACTTAGAAAATTCTAACTTACTTTGACAGAATTTTCAAATTAATTCTGGACAGGTATAGATGGGAGTTGCTTTGCCACGCGCCATAAAGTCCTGACATAAGCAAACCAGACTGTGAGGTGTTCCCAAAGCTGAAGAAGCCACTCCGCGGGAAGGGATTCAGTATGATATCGGATGTTTCTAACGAGATGACCCGAGTAATCCTACGCCTCAACAATGGAGGTGTTCTGACTGGCATAAAATATTGGCCCAAATATTGGGCCGCTGTCATGTACAAATATGGAGATTATTTCGAACGCCTTTAAAGGTATGTTGTTATATAAATTTGTTTTTAAGAGATAACCCACGGTGTGCACAACTTTTGAAAGGACCCTCGTAGCACCCCTTTGCAAAGCAATTTGTTGATCGGATCCAACGAAGGACATTCCGCTTTTTGCGTACCTCAGAGGCAGTGCAATGACCAGCTGACCAAGGATTGTCAGAGAAATAGGAACCCGAGTTCCAAAAGCGTTGCCTCGACGATCAACGTTGACGAAAAGTAATTCTTCAAAAAACAATTACTTTAATAAGTAGAATAGTTGCTTCCTGCACAATAAACTACCACTCACTCGCAATGAGTTGATCTGGATTTTGCCGCTGTATTGCAGCTGAGTCACAAAACCAGCAATATGTACCAGATCACGTGAGGATCAATAAAACATTGGTAACAATGTGTAATTAATTTAGAGATAATAAACATTTGTATAATTCAATTTTAAATAAGAGGCCGCGAAATTTTTTATCTTATGATTTGCTTTTAACAAAAATAGATACTTTAAGAAGTGTAATTTTCTTATACAGGCCAAGAAATATTAATTACAAAAACGTGGAAAATAATATTTTGCTCACGAAGAATAATATATTCCTACTTTAAATAGCACAGGCTGAAAAAGAGTAAATATTTTTATCTAGTACTTTAATTAACAATTTTCCTTTTTAGTATTAGTTTTCCGTGCTACGTGCAGTGAGAAGACGGGTTTTCGCAATTTAAGAGAAAGAAATTTTTCTCCAATATTCAGACGGCAAGGAAGTCTCGAACAGAGACATTAGCACGCTGATTTGCAACCGGTCGTGTTTCTGACTAGCCGCGTTTCAACTTCATGAATTATGATGGTTTTATACGTGTTCGAAGACACTGTGTTGAACGGAACCTTGCAGCCTTCATTTTGCAGGGTCATAGAGACCCAATAATAAGGGTCACATTATGTGGCACCATTGGGCTCAATCCGCGTTCTCCCCTTATCAGACTAGAAGGAACCCCCAAAGAGACAGATATACACCAGGGAACCTTTAGAGGCAGAGATGATACTCTTCCTTCAGAGATGTTCTGGCGCTATATATTATAGCAGGACAAGGTCAGTCTCACGTGGTCCGGGATGTCTAAGACCTCTTCCATTCATGCAAGACGTTGCTTTTTGCCCGGCCTGCACAATTTCTCAGATATACCCCCGACTGAGCTTTATGAGACATAGAAGCAAAGCAATTTGCACGCCAAGCACCTCCGTAGTGGCACAACTGCTCTAGTGAAAGGCAGGCCGTTCCCTAGGGCGATATAAAAAACACTTCCATTATATGACACTTCGTGTAGGCGCTGTTATGTTTGGATCGAGGTGGCTTCACACGATACAGGCTTGTTTTGCAGCAATGTGCCAGAATTGCTTTTGAAATTGGGCGTACTGGAATACACACCCAGCGAATGGCAGTTTCATAGATAGCTCCAAACACAGCCTCAAACGTGTACTTCTATATACAAATCCTAACGGTCACTCAGTTGGTATGTGTGCTTCTATATAACAATCACAATCGATCACTCAGTTGGTATGCGGGGAAAATCGGACGACAATAGCCATAGTCTTAGAGAAGATAGCATACCGCGATCACCAATGGGTCATCAGTGTGGGTTTGAAGATGAATTTTTTTCCTAGGGCTGCAAGCCGGGTACACCTAGTACCCGTGCTTTGTATGTATCTGGGACAGTTGAACTAAAGATCAACAATGGGTGAAAGGACAGTGTCCTGTGATACAAAACATGGTAGCTGAAGAGAAAAATATCATCACAGAACGTTTGGTTGACATAGAAAAGATCATATTGCCATCACTGCACTTGAAACCTGGTGTAATGAAGCAATTTGTAAAGGCACTTAAAAGAGATGGACTGTGTTTCAGCTACATATGTAGAAAATATTTAGCGTTGTGAATGGAGAAAATAAAAGCAGGTATATTCGATGGACCACAAATCCGGGACCTCATGAAATACCAGCGTTTCCGAGATTCAATGGGCAGTATTGAGGCATGTTTGTGGTCGTCATTTTATATGGTTGTACAGAATTTTCTTGGAAACCATAAGGCCGCTAACTACCGTGAAATTGTGGAGAATATGCTAGAGCACTTTGTACATCTAGTTGTAATATGAACATCAAATTACATTACCTCCAAAGTCCTTTGGATCAATTTTCGTATTGTCTTGGTGATATTAGCGATGAACAAGGGGAGCGATTTCACCTGGAAATAAGGGCCATGGAAGAACGGTACCGTGGACGATGGGATACGCATATGATGGCGACCTATTGCTGGAGCACCAGCCGCGAATGTTCAGGAGCATCGCATTACAGGAAATCACAGAAGCGCGGGCACAGCAGCTCATCTGAATTGCGAAACTTGTGTGTTGTCGTTCGTGTTCTAGGCTTCTTGGGATTTCTCTGGATATGTCATATCGTGAGAAGCAGATCTGATGGACAAAACATAACGCCATTTTTAGAATCTGTGACACCAAAACGCCCCAAAAAGGGTCTAACATTTTAGGCACCAAAAGTGCGTTCCCAAATGTAACGGTTGTTGATGACAATAACGATAGATAAAAGAAAAATCTTGCAATTACAAATAACGTTATGTTTTACACCTTGCTTTTATAAGTATACTGCGAAAATATATCGCCAGCGTAAGGAGAAACAACTGACCGGATAAACAGAGATTAGCAAATTATGACTGATTCTCCCTCATCGGAACGTGGTCATTTCAACCAGATTGAGACCGATTTAATAAGCCTTCATTTGTGCCAAAACACTGAAGTTTTGTGACTCAAAATAACATCTCACTTATAAATAAACGAATTATATATTTTCTACCTTTCAAGATATACTGAATGACATATAGAAACCCAACGAAATGCTATTAGAATGAGAATATGCGGACTAGATTATAAAGGTAAAATGAAAACGAACCAGAGAAAAATAAAACTAAGTATAGCTCATTTGAACCTCTCACCATTTAGCTAATACACTGTCGAACAACCGTTATTGTGACCATCTCCTACTTTTGACGTTAACAGCTCGTATCCAATGAAAGAAGGTACGTGTCGTGAGCTGGCTTGGAGGGCATATAAGGTGGGCTATAGGCATTCTGAAAACATAACACTTCTTGCTGTCATGGATAAATTCAGCGATTTCTCAGATTATCAGAAAGCGAATTAGACAAAATCAGCGATTTGTCAGATTTGCTTCTCTGATGTGTCGGCTTTCGAGCCATGGTTTGCAGATTTCTGAAACATCGCAGTTTGTGAACTGTTAGCGCGCTGCTGGGGTTAAAGTGTATTGTTATTGAAGAAATGGCACCATTGCGAATAAGCCACGTTACAACTGCGGTGCTCCACGTGCCATTGATGTGAGAGGTGAACGTCGGCTTGGAAGGCGCGTGAGGGTAGATCCACATGCTATAGTGGAGCACCTCACTGGCCGAATTAACCAGGGTGGTACAGAAAGTGTGCATTAAACGACAGTTAAGCGAATCCTGCGGCGTATGGGGCTCCAATGCCGTCGGATGGTTAACGAACCTGTGTTAACGTAGGTGCATCGGCAGAAAAGGCTTACATTTGCACGGCAGTATCGTAAGTGGACCTCGGCTGATTGGCAAAGACTAGCCTTCTCCGATGAGTCATGTTTTCTGCTTCATCGAACGTATGGAAGTTGGCGTATAACGCGAGAAACATCGGAGAACAAAGACTGTTCCCCATTGATGGAAGAACTCAAATGCTGGGGGCAGCGCTATGGTCTGGGGAATATTTTCGTGTCATTCCTTGGGTCCACTCATTTCTGAGGAAGACACTATGGACCGAATTCGTTATGAATCCATCCTTGCAGGCCGCATACAACCATATATACTGATTGTCTTCCCTGGGACCGATGGGATCTTCCAGCACGACAGTGCGACGTGTCACTTACCTAGAAATATCCGAGCATGGTTGGAAGAGCAAGATGAAGACTTCAAAGTACTTCTATGGCCCCCTAACTCCCCAGACTTAAACCCAATTAAGCATCTGTGGGACCACCTCCATCGTGTCGTTTACTGTGTGGATCCCCCACTAAGCACCCTCCAGCAGCTGTCAGATGCACTTCAGTCAGCATGGCTCCACATACCTGAGAACAACTTCCAGAACCTTACTGAGTCACTCTAGTCCGTCTGGTAGCTGTCCGAGTTGCACACGGCTGTTACTCCGGATATTAGCTTGTGGTCAAAATAATCTGACTCGACCGTGTATATGTTGATGATATGCGATTTTTCATATAGGAAAATCATATCTCTGGTACTGGTACTAATTAAAATTACAGATGTTTTAAGAAGAGTAAAAAAGTAAAATAACCAAAATCAAATAATTATAAAATTGAAAAAAATAGCAAACAATTATAATACCAAGTGAATTACACTTACAGAATAAGCTAACAAATATACATTTTGGACAGAGTATTGAAATGGTATTAAATAAACTCAGCGCAATATATTTCATTGAATAATTTGTGAAATACAAGAATACGTGAAAGTAAGGTATCAGTGACAATTGGAATGGATATATCCTCATCGTACTGCGACTGCAATTGAACAAACGGTAACTATGTGTTGAAGTTGTTTTCATCATCGTCCTAGGACGCTGGAGCAACAGTAGATTCAACAGGCAGAATATTTCTTCAAGATACCCGAAGACGCTATGGCAACTGAATTTTCAGCAGCAACAAACCTTCTATATATTACTCAGACAACTCTGAATCAAAACGAAGTACAACAGGTGCCAAGTAGTATTGTGTATTGTGTAATACAGTATTGTGTAATACTTTTAACATAATCACACGGACCTCTGCTTCATCAGAGGTCCGTGTGATTCTCTTAAAAGTATTGTTCTGAAGAAAGTTTCGAGTATGTTTGAGGTTTCTACTCATAGGTCAATCAAATCTTGTTGTTGCTAGGATGGTGCACATGTCAGCTCGCACATCGTTTTCAATATCTCTCTATGTTTCCCTTCCATGGCCGAATGACATGATGATAATAACATGCTATAATTTCCAAGTCACATTGATTTTTATGTTTCAGAAAGAGGTTAACAAAAAAGATTAATCAAATGAGCTATAATTCTAATTATATAAGGAACGGATTTTCAATCGCTCAGCAAATATGCATGCAAAAAAATTTGAGCGTTTCCTTAACTTTTAAAAATATTTAAGATGTACTGCGGAATGTGAAACTTTGATAACGAACAATTTGGATATTTTACATGTAATATTTATTTATTAATTAAGTCTGATCTCAGATCACTTTGATCAATTCTCCCGTGTCGATGGTTTGAAATAATGTTTTTCAACTCGTATTTTCTTGCACAGCATTTACGCAAACTTAGACGGTACATATGATAAATAACGTGAGGTCTGTTTCATTTATTGAAATCCAAAAACAATTGGAATTCATGCGCATAAAATATATGATTATGCGTTTTGTTTTCTTTTTCAGAGGACATTTGCTCCGATGTTTGATGTGCAAGTTGAATCACTGTGTGAGCCGAAGAGTTTCCCTAGGAATGTTGAAATTTGTGAAGATTTGCTGAAAGCAAATTTGTTTCATATTCTATGAAAGGTATTTAGAAAAGAGGATGTCAAATTTTCATGCAGATATTCGTATGTAAATGGAACTTCACATTCGGAATTTTTTTTGACAATTTCAGTGGGTGCTAAACTACTTCGTGAACGTGATTTAATTTTTTTCCAGTGGTTTCCTAAGTATTTCAGAGTATCGCTTATGGTAAGCAATTGAAGATACTGCATTCCAGATTTTTCCCTACATGCTTCACAAAGAGGATTGAATTGAAACTTTGTCAGTGAAATCAAAAAATTAAATCTCACAAAGTAGGTGCAAGGACTTGGATAAAAAATTAAGATTTAGGGGTTCGGGAACACAACTGCAAGGTAATCGGGCTCTACCTAATTGTTTGAGTTGCGCAGTGTTTCTTTGCAGCATGAGGAATGGTAGCCAGATGTCCATTAATATATCCCGAGTTTTGCATCCTTAGTGAAAGAAATGTTTCTAAATTTAAGAGGAGAAATCCCCCATGATTGAATGTTCATTAGAATCGAAAACCTCGGAAATAATTCGCTGATAGTAAAATAAAATACGGTTTTGTTGGCATTTTCTCCTGAAGACATCGTTTTTTTTCGCAATCCATCTTCAAAACCCGAAGTGAAAAAAAAATACACTGCTGGCCACCCAAAATGCAACGAGATAGCAAAGCCAGATTTACTGGACCCATAACAACAGATACAAAGATGAAACGACTGATCTTACAGGCCCGTGCGACTTGCGGAACACGTAGACATCCATTATTCGTGTGGCCCATATGACTGGCAATAACGGCCGCTACACGTAGCGGCATCGAACAGAAAAGGCTTTGGATGTGAGCTTGTGGTGTGACTGTCCAGGCTGCTGCTTCCATATGTTGCCACAGTTCATCAGGCGCAGCCGCGGGTGGTGCTTGCCGGGCCACTGGGTTGCCGATCAGTGACCAGACGTGTTCGAAGAGCGACATATAGAGAGAACAGGCGGACCACGGCTGCAGTGACACCTGATGGGCCGTGAAGAACTGTTGCAAGAAGCGTGCCAAGTGAGGGCGCGCATTGTCCTGTTGAAACGTGGCCGCTGGCAGGTCCTGCAGGTAAGGTAGAACTACAGGCTCCAAAACGTCGGAGATGTAGCGGTGGCTGTTGCGTGTACCGGCGGTGCGTACTAGAGGGTTGCGGGTGTCATATCCAATTGTGTCCCAAAACATAACGCCTAGCGACGTACCGGTATGGCGATGCATAATGCAGGCGTCATACAGTCTCTCTCCGCGGTGCCGCCACACTCCGGATTCGACCATCGTGGTGTTGCAGGCTAAAACGGGATTCGTCGGACAAGACAATGTCGTGCTATTCCGTAGTCCATGTGCGGTGTTAAACTTCCCACTGCCGCCTCACTCGCCGGTAGAGTAACGTCAATGGTAATCGGAGCAATGGGCGCCGTGCGACAAGTCCCCGTTCCTACACACGACGTCGAATAGTACCGTGCTGACACAGGGTTTTGCGGAACACACCCCTAATTCCTTTCTCAAACGTTCGTGATGTGGCGGGAGCGAGCCGTCAATGCCCGCCTCACAACATGCCGGTGCTCTATTAGTTCGGTGGTGTGCCGCGGCTGCGGCAATCACTCACGTCCGGTCCGTCCGTCCCTCCTGCACCCACCGAATCCCATACTTCGCCTCACTGTGGCTGGTTGTCTTCCCACACGGACGCCGATGTCTCCGGTACGATAAACCGCCTTTGCGGTAAGCCACTTTTTCGTACTCTGTCGAAATCCGGAAACATGCTGGAATGACTGCCGTATTCCTGCGACGAGGCATCCAGGAAGCTTCCCATGCACAGGTCCGGTAGCACAACACACTTCCACTACTTACACTCCGCCTTCTGTGCACCCTTCTTACAGTGCTCATGATTTGCATATGCCCTGCGATGCTAATCGTTTGCATGTCCTCTTCGCAGGCGACTCATGCTGCGAATTTTAGGCCAATCGGATGCTTCCTTCTTGGTAGTTTCATTTTGGATGGCCAGCAGTGTATATACGAGGGTGATTTTGACTAAACTTCTAACAAATTCAAGAAAAGGTCGGCAAACCCAACGAGTTTGACCTCCTTCCCAAGAAAAAAAAAAAAAAAAAAAAAAGTACAAAAAGGAAATAGTTATAGTTATCCCTAAAAGTTCTCAATATTTTTCAAGGAAATGAGAAACTAATATGAATTCTGTTTTTGTCTTTTTTTTAATTTAAAATCTTCCCACCAAAATTAAAGGGAGCTAAAGAAGCTTCTCCACTAGAGATTCATTTTTGGTGCATTTGCTAATGAAGTCGTTAAAAAAGTGAAAAATGCTTAATGAAGTTTTGTTGGTTTCCATATTCGTAGAAGCAAAGGGAGTGTACCAGCTACCAACTTCCTCGTGATTTTATAATATGTAAGAATTTATATAAGAAATCTTACCAGGTTTAAATTCAAGACCACGGTTTGAGAGTAGCACGCATGTAATTTTTTGAAGATGGTTTTGCTGAGCAAATCACTAATGAGATCCATGAATTCACAATTTCACTAATAGTGACACCATCGTCAATTTGATGGAATTAACAAAACTTGAGAAGCAGATATGGATTCCTTGCCACATTGACGAATTCTTCTTGTGGCATGTTTCTAATACTTCTTGTGCATTTTACCTGCAGTGATGGATTTCATACACATTGCAGGATAGTGAATATTTCTGCTCAGATTTTGTACAATGAAGAATTTTTGCAAAGTGTCGAAATCGGAAGCTTTCACGTTCGATCTGCAATAAACGCACCGATCTTTCTCATAAATGCTTTCCACTTCAGGCTGAGCTTGGTAATATTAATCGAATGTAGTTCTGGAGGTTGTGCTTTACGCCGATCGAAAGCAAAAAGCTACAGGTATTGTATTTTACTAAATTCTAACTTATGTCTACAGGAAGAACATGTGAAAGGGCAAAAAGCATTATAGTGTTATTATTTTTTTAAGGAAACTTACAACCAAAGAGGAAGAACATGTAACTAGGGTAAAACACAACAAAATGCTTGGTCCTCTCTCATTGATACGGCTCCTAAATTTATAACTTAAAGCCTTAATGTGAGTGTGAACATCCAGTACTATGAATTTATGAAGAATTTAGGTAGAAATCAAAACGAAGTAGTTTAAAAAATTAAAAAAAATTGCAATAATTATCTTATATTGCGACTCTTCCCTCAATTGTAGCCTACTGACTGGCAATGACAATTTTGGTTACTTCCTGGTTCAATTGGAATTAGAAGTTAAATTATTAATAATATTTTATTTTTACTGATAACAAAAAATGAAAGAATAGCTTTAATTTATTTATGAGAGATTTGTTTTTCCGCTTTTATCGCAGCACTTTAGAAATAGATGACAACATAATTTATAATATGTACAGGTGAGTTAATATTTTTTAGAAAGGGTAAGTACCTGAAAGTGTTTTCTAGATGATTGGTGTTATACATAGTTTTGGGATTATTTATGTCTTCCACACCGAATTGATTACCATTTGATGTCAGATCCATGTAAAATTAATTATCGCTGCTAGAGAAACGCTTTGCTATATTTACGCTAGCACATCCTTCATTTGAGAACATATTTCACCAAAAACGGGAAGAAATAATTTTTATCTTATGTAAAGCAAAACCGTAGAAAGTGCAACTAAGAAATACAAGTGATAACATTGCTGTTGTCTCCAGATCTGCATGAAAGTTTTGTTTTTTGACTTCACACTTTTTAAAATACATCTGATTGTTTTTGTGACAGAACAAATACAAAATATACCTAATTTCTCTGTTTCTGATTTCAAATCTGAGCAAACGTGAATTCAAAAAATTATACATCGAAACCAGATTGCCTCGTATTTTCAAGCAAGATGTACGACACTCAAATAAAATGATTATTTTTCCCGTCATTTTGGAAATGCTGTATGTTATTTTAAAAAGAAAAAAACAACAGATAGATTACGTTCTTGGATACCTGGGAAAAACTCTAGGTTCGATCCCAGACAGGTAGCAACGCTCGAACCACTATATATATGTGATCTTCGGACGGGTACGATAAGCCGTGGAACCCATGTTACTGGACCACCAGTAATAAATAAGAGCGCGTTGCTCCCCTTTTTCTCACTCGCTTTCGTATCACTCTTCTGTAAGTACTGTATCAGAAATCTCCTATTTCTAAGGGTTGTTTTTAAGACCTGGGGTCAGACACTCACTTCCCTAAAAATCCTCAACATATGATCTGATCTAACAGAGGCGAAGGAATGTAAAATGTTATGCGTTTCAAATACAAAAGCAAAAATGCAAGCATGACCGGAGATCAGGTGACGTCCTGTGAAACAGAACTTCTTAGGAATTTTTTCAATATTTTTTCACCAACAAAGGAGAATTTTCCAGAATGCGATCTGCATTGCTACTCTCCGAATTACGCTTTCAAGAAGCTACTAAAAGTTATTGGAGGAACCTTTGGTTATTCCAAATAAGTTGTTACATGTCAACAGTAAGTAATGTTTTCCGCGAAAATAGCAGTGAGATTTTGCTCGGAACAGAACGAAAATGTTGAATTTCACATTAAGGACGTTTTTCATATAAATTCTAGATATTTACCACCTGAAATTTCCATGTAAAACTCCACGGCCTCACTGTGTGTAGTTTTTTGGTTGGAGAAAACCACCGGTCTTTTGAACAGCTATAACTTTAATGGTGAAGGTCGACCATTCAAGTGATACCATGCTATGGGCGATAGCGAATCTCTTAGGCCACTTTCCTCACAGTTCCCCCTTTATAGAGCTTCACCA